>CM057835.1:82007689-82607689 GCA_030068075.1 Paguma larvata
CCCCCAGAGTCTTCAGTCAAGCACGTCTCCGACACGTCTCTCTGGCAGAGAGAGTAGCCTCGCTGACAATCCCCATTGCATTCCTGCGCGGCAGGTCTCGGCAGGTATAGGTTTTACCCAATGCTGTAAATTAAGGTGATTGTGCTGAGGCCCAATGAATTCAGTTAACTTTCCAGGACAAACACCCGCCAAAGCTTGATGACGGGGCAGAATCCTGAACCCCTCTCTGCTACTTGCTTCTTTTTTTTCTGTTAAGGCCGCCGTGTAAACTTTGTCTCAAAAACCCTTTTCTGAGGTCCCCCCTGTCCTATCGTTGCTTCCTTAGAGGTGAAGCCAAACGGTTGAGCAGCAGAGCCCTGCCCTGTCATCTCTGACGCCTCCCTCTTCCTCTCTCTCACGTCTCGTCGGTTTCACTGCTCGGATCTCTCGAGGCCACCTCCTCGCCACCTCCCGCGACCTCCTTGGGTTAAGCCACCATCAATCAGTTGATATCCTTCTGCATTCAGAAGCCTCCAGGAGCTCCCTGTCGTCAGCACAAAAGCCAGTAGCCTACAGACTCATGTGGTCTGGCCCCGCATTCACCTCCACTCTTTCCTTTACTCTCCCCGTTCTAGCCAGGCGGGTGCCAGGTCACCCCCTACCCCTAGCAGAACATTCTTGTCTGGAACGTTCTTCTACCTTCCCAACTCCATATGCCCTCTTTGCTTTCACCCTTGCAACTCCTTCTCATCCTTTGGAGCTAATTTAGCACCTCCTCCAGGAAGCCTTTCTGGATTGCCATTGTTTCATAATAAGAGCTCCCTAAGGGCAGGATCCAACAGTCCCTGTCGCAGCTTCAGCATTTGAACAGGTTCTGATACATAGCAGGTGCTCGGTAGATTTTTGTTGAGCGAATGAATGAATGTTAGTAGAAGAAAGTGAACTGATATACTAATAGGTTTATTAGTAACTTCTATGTACAAATGGCAATGAGGGCCTGTGAGCACAGCTGTATTTGGGGTGAGACTACCCTCCAAGGTAGCCCATATTTCCTGTTAGGAATGCTTTGGACTCAAGGAACAGTAAATTTAGCAAACGTGGCCAAAAATAAGACTTGGCAAACTATGCTCCACAGGTCAAACTTGTGGCCCCTTGTGAAGTTTTGAAAATAAAGTTGTTTTTTTTTTTAATTTTTTTAATGTTTATTTATTTTTGAGAGAGAGAGACAGACAGACAGAGCATGAGCAGGGAAGACGCACAGACAGAGAGGGAGACACAGAATCTGAGACAGGCTCCAGGCTCTGAGCTGTCAGCACAGAGCCCGACGCAGGGCTCGAACTCGGGAATCGCGAGATCATGACCTGAGCCGAAGTCGGACGCTCAACCAACTGAGCCACCCAGGCGCCCCTGAAAATAAAGTTTTATTGGGACACAAACACATCCCTGTGTTAGTATATTGTTTGTGGCTGATTTCCTGATTCAGCAGAGTTGAGTCATCACAACAGAGATCGTATGGCCCACAAACTTAAAACATCTACTACGTGGTCCTTTATAGAAAACAGTTGCCATACCTTGGCCTAAATGAATGGGGGTTGAGTTTTCTCACATAACAAGAAATCAGGAGGAGAAGCCTCCCAGGGTTGGTTTGGAGAATGGCAAATACTGAGGGCACTGGGCTAGTGTCTCTGTTATTCTCTTGGTCTTTCCCTCGTGGTTACAAAATGGCTGCCAGAGCTCCAGGCCTTACGTCCTCACATGACTGCATTCAGAGGAGAAAACAGCCAAAGTCTCAGAGCAGAGAGATTCTCCTGTAGCGTGCTTTCATCTTATTAGAGAAAATAAACTTCACAGAATCCCCCAGGGGTTGCCTCTTGCAAGGAAGGAAAAGAGGGGTGTGCAGTCAGCGGGCAGCCACAGTGCCTGCCATAACTCTCCTTCCCGCTGTGTTTCTCTTATTAGTAGCACCTGATACCACCACCCCCACCCCCTCTGGCATTTGGGTCAAGTGTGGAATCCATGGTAAACTGAGGCACCTTTCTTCTCCTTCCCAGCACCAAGACCCCCATCTTTGTTAATCCATAATAATTCAGTTGTTGATGCTTCCTCGGCATCTGGCATCATTTCAAGCACTTAATCCTCACGGCAACCTATTAGGAATATACTATTATTGCCATTTCACGGGGGTGGGGGCAGTGCTCTTGAAGGCACCGAGAGGTCAACTCACTCACTCAGGGTCACACAGCAGGCGCCAGCACAGTCCGGATTGGAGGGTGGCCCCGGAGCAGCCCACCATGACCGCTCCACACGGCCAAGGCCAGTCCCTGGAATCCGGGGAGGGAGCTCTTTCGATTACAAGCCAGGAGGGGGCACATCCCGTTTTGCCTCGGAGGCCACTGTTGCTTGTCAGGAGGCGATGGACCGAAGTACTAGTGTCTCTGGGGCAACCCGAACTGCCACCGAAAAGTGACCCAGAAATTCAAGACAGAGCGCCGGCTTCCTCTGTGGATTCCGTCCGATTTTACATCCCTCCCTTAATTAATTAATAAAGCCCCGCGCCTCTCTCTGCCTCGTTGCTTCCAGCCCTCCCCATCTCTGCCGAGATTTGTCTTTCCTCCCTGTGGCCCAGCCCTGCTCTCTCCTCTCTGCCTCTGTAGTTGCTCCTTGCGTGAAGGCAGTTGGAGACAGAGACGGCGGACAGAAGGGCCTGGCTGGATTTGTGCAAACCCTCCAAATGAGGGCTCCGTCTCACCGAAACTCAATTCCGTTCAGTCCTGCACCAAGCCTGGCCTCCGCTCCAGATGAACCCCCAACGGGCAGACTTCCCAGCGAGAAACGCAGTCCCAGAACGGGGGGTCAAGGTTGAAATGTGGTTCTGAGCACTCTCTGAGGTCCCCTCCGGCTTCCTGTTTGGGGGCTTACCATCTCCTGAAGGGCCGGAGTCCCGGCTAAGGACGCGTGGGAAAGAGCCCAGGCCCTGAGCTCAGACAGACCCGGGGTTCCGGTCCCGGCCTGCCAATTCCCGGTCAGGGGAGGCTGCGTCTCCGTCTCCTCCCTCAGAAAACGGGGAGAAGAGCAGAGATGGGACGTTTGGGAATTACGTGATGAGACACGGAAGTCCCTTAGCATCGAGCCTGGGACAAAGTAAGTGATTTTGTAAAAGTCGACTGCGTGTTATCATCATTGGAATCATCGCAATCACTTCCTGACTCTCCGGGACACGGAGCACCCTGGCCTTGGAGAAGCCGCGAAGCGCCGGAACGAGGGACACGGGCTCTGGATCACCCCCGTGGCTTTAAAGCCCACCCCTGTCATTTTTCAGCCGCGTGACCTGGGGCAAGTCACTACCTCTCTCTGCCTTCGTTGTTTGATCTTGAAAATGGTAATGATAGCCCTACCCACCTGGCAGAGGGGTTGTGAGGGTTAAATGAAATGGGACACGTAAAGGACACAGAGTAGCCACTGGCCGGGATCTCCCACTCAGTGAACGTTAGCTATTATCGCTCTCTGACGCTCCAACTTCTCCGTGAGTGACAGTTGTCCTGACAGTGTTAGGGTTTGTGACAGCTGCCTCTCCTAGAAAAATGTATGCATGCATGTACGTACTGCGTTTTTTAATCATAAATGTTACTAATGTAACAGGTGCATAGCACGAAAGTTACTGATACTAATATATGCAAAAGTTCTTCCCAAATGGTAACATTTCGTTGATTCTTGCCAAACTCTGTATCCATTGTCCTGCTGAGGCTGCACGCCCATCATGACTTGACAAATGGAGCCCTGAGGGTCCTTCTGAGAGAACATTTGCTGATTTTTCATTTATGTAAACGGTTAAGATGAAAGCGAAATCGGGGCGCCTGGGGGGCTCAGTCCGACTTCGGCTCAGGTCATGATCTCACCATCCATGAGTTCAAGCCCCGCGTCGGGCTCTGTGCTGACAGCTCAGAGCCTGGAGCCTGCTTCGGATTCTGTGTCTCCCTCTCTCTCTCTGCCCCTCTCCCACTCCCACTCGGTCTCTCTCTCTCTCTCTCAAAAATAAATAAACATTTTTTAAAATTTTAAAAGATGAAAGTGGAAAATGAACACAAATGTTGGAACTTCACTCATCCATCAATGACTTGAGCAACTAAATCAGACGATGGTTCTTGAGTCCTGCGAGAATATTCCTCCCAGTTTTTGGTGCGTACAATACAACCCACTTTAAAGCGTAATCTGCACTGTGAACATTTTCTCCGATTCTTTCCTAGGGCTGGGCAGGCAACCACGCAAAGCCCTGATTTGTAGCGACTGCCAGTTTCCGTGATGGAAGTGCTCTCGGTCTGGCCAAAGGCAAGCTACTGAGTGCAAAGCCACTGAACGTGAACTTGGGAGGGGCTGTGCCGCGGCGCACCGCTGTACGGCGGCCCCACCACACAGGGGCACCAGCCTCCTTCACCTCGAGAGCGTAGATCACAGCGAAATTTATAAAATAATTAGAAAGTAATGAGTGTTGCATATTTTTTTACCTGCTTTTAATTTAATCCGTTCCTGTGTGAGATTCGAGAATGTAATTTAAAATCCTTGCTGTGCTTAACAACCAGCAAGCAGAATTCCTGAAAATTTCACAATCGGCTTTCAGGAGCCAGTGTTAGCTACTCCCAGCATCCCACCGGTTTTGAGACCTACGTCTCCGGAGGAAGTCTCCAGAAAGACAAGATGAGGAAATGCATTACATAATTATCAGATATGAGAGGGTTTTTTTTTTTAATTTGCCACAGAAATTTTCATAAATGAGGGGTTTCCTTACTATGTTAGATCGCGAAAACGGCCACGAATACATCTCTTATTCCCAAATGCTCTTCTACAAGTGTGCCACCGTCCTATCAAAAGGTAGAGTCAGGGGCGTCTGGGGGGCTCAGCCGGTTAAGCATCCGACTCTTGGTTTCAGCTCAGGTCATGACCTCACGGTTTCGTGAGTTCAAGCCCCACGTCTGGCTCTGTGCTGACAGTGTGGAGCCTGCTTGGAATTCTCTCTCTCTCTCTCTCTCTCTCTCCCTCTCTCTCTGCCCCTTCCCAACTCATGCTGTCTCTTTCTCTCTCAAAATAAATAAACTTAAAAAAAAAAAAAAGGTAGGGGTCAATGTCCTCTCCCCTTGAACTTGGGTGAACTTGTGACTGCTTGGACCCATACAGCATGAGGTCATTTCTAAGGTCATAAAAGATGGCAGCAGCTTCTTCCTTGCGGGCTGGAGCGCTCAGGCTTGAGCTCCCCAGCTTCCATGCAAGCATCTGGCTGCTCCGAGACAGCCGTGCTGTGAGGAGGCCTCAGCCAGCCCTGGGGACTCCTTGACGAGAGAGACACGTCCCCTGCCGGCCTAGCTCCGGCTCCGTTTGACTTCAACTGCACAACAGACCCAGAGCCCAAACACACGTCTGAGGTCCTCCCAGGGCCTTGGCGATCCTAACAGCCCATAGAGCTTTGAGGAGGACGTTAGTGAGGACTTCAGGAAAATGTTTTTTGAAACCGAATGAAAGGTATCCAAAGGATACAAAAAAGCTGATTCAAAGGGGCACGGGCGCCCCGATGTTTGAAGCAGCATTAGCAACAATAGCCAAATTATGGAAAGGGGCCAAATGCCCATCGACTGATAAATGGATAAAGAAGATATGGTGTGTGTGTGCGCACACACACGCACACACACACACACACGCTGGAATATTACTCAGCCATCCAAAAGAATGAAATCCTGCCATTTGCAACAACATGGAAGGAACTAGAGTATATTATGCTAAGCAAAATAACTCATTTAAAGAAAGACGGAGACCAATGATTTCACTCATACGTGGAATTTATGAAACACAACAGATGAACATGGGGGAAGGGAAGGAAAAATAAGATAAAGACAGAGAGAGGAGGCAAACCGTAAGAGACTCTTTTCTTAGTTAAAAATTTTTTTAATGCTTATTTACTTTTGAGAGAGAGACAGAGACAGAGTTCAAGTGGGGGAGGAGCAAAGAGAGAGAGAGGGAGAGGGAGGGAGAGAGGGAGGGAGGGAGACATAGAATCTGAAGCAGGCTCCAGGCTCTGAGCTGTCAGCACAGAGCCCGACACGGGGCTTGAACTCACAGACTGTGAGATCATGACCTGAGCTGAAGTCGGATGCTTAACTGACGGAGCCCCCCAGGCGCCCCCGTAAGAGACTCTTAAATACCGAGAACGAACTGGGGGTCGCTGGAGGGGAGCTGGATGGGGGGATGGGCTAAACGGGTGACAGGCACTGAGGAAGGCACTTGTTGGGACGAGCACTGGGTGTTGTATGTAAGTGATGAATCACTGGGTTCTACTCCTGAAACCAACACTACGCTGTCTATTAACTGACTTGGGTTTAAATAAGTTAATTAAAAAACAAAAGAACCTGAAAGAAAGAGAAACTTTGTTGTGGCAGGAAGGTGCTCATGGGCAGTGAGGCGGGAAAGAGAAAACGTACGTAATGAACTCCACGACACAGCAGAATACTGAAAGTGTCGTCTGGCTTTTTCTTGCTACCTATGATAAACGCAAAAGGAGAAAGCTATCTAAAGAACAATCTATTAAATAATAAAGGAGACAGGACCTGCTGGGCCCCCAAACAAAAGCGTTTCTCATTCCCAGCTTCTCCAGAGGGCAAAAAAATTCTCCCACTGAGAAAAGGCCCCAGGCTTTTATTACCTGATTTCAAGACTTCAAGCTAGGGTACTCAGGACAGCGTGGTCCTGGCGAAGGGACAGACGCACACATCCATGGAGGAGAACAGAGAGCCCAGAAACAGACCCGCTCGTAGGCGGTCAATTGATTTTCAACCAATGTGCAAAGGCAATTCAATAGAGAAAAGGTAGTCTTTTCAACAAATAGAAGATACTAGAACAACTGGACATTCACACACACACACATACACACACGCGCGCACACACACACACACACAGAAGCACGTCTCTATACAAAAATTAACTTGAAATGGATCATAGACCTCAATGTAAAACTTAAAGCCATAACGTCTGGGAGATGACATCGGAGAAAAACCCCTGTGACCTGAGTTCAGGTTTCTTATACGGGACCCCAAAACACGAATCATGAAGAACAAAACCGGTAAACTGGACTTCATGAAAATTTAAAACTTTCCGCTCTTTCAAAGGCACTGTTAGGAAAACGCAAAGCCACGGAGCACACGAGGACAAAGTCTATGCAAAACACGCATCTTACGAAGGATTGGCATCCAGGATAAGTGGGTGAAAAAAATTCCCAAAATTCAATTTAAAAAAGAAATTCAATTTTATTTATTACAAAACAAACAGCCCGATTTAAAATGGGCAAAAGAGGGGCGCCTGGGTGGCTCAGTTGGTTAGGTGGCCGACTTCGGCTCAGGTCATGATCTCAGAGTCTGTGAGTTCGAGCCCCGCGTCTGGCTCTGTGCTGACAGCTCAGAGAAGCCTGCTTCTCTGTCTGCTTCAGAGTCTGTGCCTCCTTCTCTCTCTGCCCTTCCCCTGCTCACGCTCTGTCTCTATGTCTCTCAAAAATAAATAAACGTTAAAAAAATTAAAATAAAATAAAATGGGCAAAAAACTATCTGTTCTCTACTGAATTGCTTTTACACCTTTGTTAAAGTCATTTGTGCATTTATATGTGTGTCTATTTCTAGACTCTATTCTGTTTCATTGATCTGTTTGTCTGTCTTTGCACCAAGACCACGCTGTCTTCAATACTGTGGTTTTATAATGATTCTTGAAATCAGGTAATGTTAGTTCTCCAACTTTGTTACTATTTTTCAACCTTATTTGGACTATCCTAGGTCCTTGGCATTTCCGTATGAATTTTAGAATCAGCTTGTCAGTTTCGACGACAAGCTTGCTAGGATCTTGATCAGGATTGTATTAAATTTATAGTTCAGTTTGAGGAGAATCGCCATCTCAACCACATTGAGTCTCCTGACCCTTGAACAAGCTATACCGCTCTGTTTACTTAGGTCTCTTAAAATTTCTCTCGGCGGTATTTCGCAGTTTTCAGTCTGTCTGGTGCATATGTTGTCGGATTTATCCCTAAGCGTGTCTTAGTTTTGATGTTATTGTACACGGCATTGCTTTTTAAAATTCCAATTTCCAACTGTTTACTGCCTATATTAAAAAAAGCAATTTATCTTTGTATAATGATCCTGTATCCTGCAACCTTCCTACACTTGGTGGTTCTAGTAGCTTTTTTGGTAGCTTCCATCAGATTTTTCTACGTTGGTGATCATGCCATCTGCAAATTTTACTTCTTCTCCTCCAATATAATGTCCTTGACGGAAGTAACCCTCATACGGCGCTGATGGGAACGTAAAATGGTACCACCACTTTGGCAAACAGTTGGACAGTGTCTTAAAAAGTTGAATATGCGCCTGCCGCACGATCCAGCCACCCTGCTCCAAGGTATTTGCCCAAGAGGCAAGAAAGCTGTGGGGGTCAGAATAACGCCCCTTGCAAAGGCGTCCACGCCCAAATCCCCAAGGATCTGTAAACACGTCACATTACATAGCAAGGCACTTTGCGTGTGTGATTAAGTTAAGGCTCCTGAGACAGGGCGATGGGCCCGGATTATCCAGGTGGTCCCAATGCCATCGCAAGGTCATTGTAAGTGAAAGAGCAAAACAGAGGAGTGTCAGGGCGACACCACGTGAGGAGACTTGACTGGCCATTACTGCCTTTAAAGATGGAGAAAGGGGGCAATGAGCTTTAAAAACAAAATTTCAGGTGGCTTCTAGAAGCTGGAAGAAGCAAGGGCATGACTCCTAGAGCCCCAGAAAGAATACAGACTTGCTGACACCTAGAGTTTAGCCTACTGAAACCCATTTGGGACTTCTGACCCCCAGAACTATAAAATAATACATTCGTGTTGTTTTAAGTCACTACATGTGTGGTAATTTGTTAAAGCAAGTATAGGAAAGGAAAGAAAGAAAGGAAGGAAGGAAGGAAGGAAGGAAGGAAGGAAGGAAGGAAGGAAGGAAGGAGAGAGAGGAGAGAGAGAGAGAGAGAGAGAGAGAGAAAGAAAGAAAGAAAGAAAGAAAGAAAGAAAGAAAGAAAGAAAAGAAAGAAAGAAAAGAAGGAAGGAAGAACTAAGCACCGAGATGGCTCAGTTGGTTAAGTGTCCATTTTCAGCTCAGGTCATGATCTCTCGGTTCATGAGTTCGAGCCCCGCGTCGGGCTCTGTGCTGACAGCTCAGAGCCTGGAGCCTGCTTCGGATTCTGTGTCCCTCTCTCTCTCTGCCCCCCCACCCCCCCCCCCATGCTCTGTTCTGGAGACGGTGGTGAGGGCTGCCCAGCCCTGTGAGTGCACTTTAAGCCACAGAACTGTACACCTAAAAATGGTTATGACGGTAAATTTTCTACATGAATATTTTACCACCATAAAAATGGAGTAAAGGAAGTTAAAGACACAGAAAACCGGAAAAACATTTGCAATGTCTTTGTGAAAAATAGCTGCAATATATGGCCACCTTTTTACGGGGGAAAACGACAGAAGCCCGCAATGGCAGTATAGGAAGAATGAGGATGCAGAGGAGGAGGGGAAACCAAAATGGCCAGAAAGCCCTTGGGAAGTGTATTCAATATCTCAAGGTCGCGGTTCTCGTGAGGGCGTGGGCCAAAACGCAGCCGGTGAGAGTGTAAATTAGCAAAGGGAGTTTGGTTCCCTGCATCGAATCTCTCCAGAAAGTGCCATCCCCCCACAATTGCACTACTAGGAATTACTTCTAAAGAAGTAGTCAGATAAGACACGAGGATGGCAACCGAGAAGGGCTGACAATCGGGCAGAAATTCGAATCCGTCCAGCAGAGAGGGAGTTTGGGAATAGATGCCCGTGCTTCCACGGACTACTGCGCAACCTTTGGAAAGGATACATTCTGCTACATTTATTGACATACAGAGGTGTTCGTGACATATTTTAAGTGGAAAAAAATGCAGAGCGAGCCGCAGTCCGGACCGCCCTGGGGGCGGGGGGCGCAGACGTCTGATGCGTTAGAAGTCTAGAGGAGATGTGTCCCTTACCCGTTTCTGGGTGGGAGGACCTCGAGACAACTTTTTTCTTCTTTACACTCATCTGCGTTTTCTAACCTTTGTTTGGCTGGGAGCACACAGTACTTCCAGCAGAAAATTTTAGGCAGACTTTTTGTTTTTTTTTTCCCTACATCTGCAGAAAAGCACAGACGCTCCTGTGACTCTCGCGGCCGCTCTCGGCCGCGGATCTCCGAACACGTGTTCTCAGCACGAAACCTCTGCTGAGGTCGCGGCCGGCCCGGAAGCCGTCTGGGGCGCCGTGGCCTTGCCTGGGCGCGACCTGGAAGGGGAGTCTCCGATGGTGGTTCTGTCTACACAGCTCATTCACGGACCCTCCTTGAGTCTCCCAGCAGCCGGGGCCAGGGGGGTGAGATTCCTGAGGGTCCACGGGCTCCTTCGCCACCGCCCCTTCCCTCGCCCGTCCGTGGGAGCGTCGCTCGGCTGGTTTCTGTCGCCGCTTCCCGCCTCGAGATCGTGCCCCCAGACGTCCACCTGCTCCGAGCGGTCTCCTTCTCTGGACTCCGGAGGCTGGCTCCCGAGGAAAGCTGGGAGGTCCCGTGTGCACACCTGGGGGGGTTCCTCTAGGCAAGAAGGGTGCCTCAGGAGAAGCCGGGGGAGTCCGGGAATGTGGCACACCCCCGAATGGGCTCTTGGCCGCGTGTGAGTGGTGGACTATGCGACCCCGCTGGTGGCCTTTTCCTTCAACTGCTTGGCTTGTGAAATGGGTCCATTGGACTCCTCTCTAGCTCCCTATAGAGTTAAAGTAGCAACGATGCTAGAAATAACACCCGCAAAATGGTATTAAGCTCTACTTCCTAAAAAACTGCTGCAGGGGCGCCCGGGCGGCTCGGCTGGTTAAGTGTCTGACTTCAGCCCAGGTCATGAGCGCATGAATTCGAGCCCCACGTTGTGCTCTGTGCTGATGGCGCAGAACCCACTTCGGATCCTCCCTCTCTGCTTCTCCCCCGCTCACACACACACTCTCTATCTCTCTCTCTCTCTCTCTCAAAAATAAGTAAACATTAAAAAGAAAACCTGCTGTGTGCCCAGCCTTGTACCATACACTTGCAGAGACTGGTCACTTAATCTTCACCGTGCCACGAGGTGGGGACTGTGATCGTACCTGTTCGACGGGTGGAGAAACAGAGGCTCCGAGAGGCCGGGTGGGTGTCCGTAGTCTCGCAGGGAGGAGGCGGCCCGGAGTGGGCTCGAGCCCGGGCTGCCCGTCTCCCAGACCCGGGCCTGGACTACATCCCACTCTCCCTCCGTCTCCCATCTCACACCTCCCTCTGGCCTCTGTTGTCCCTTCCTCCTGAGGTGAAGCAGGTGTAGGCACGCGGAGCACACAGACAGGGGGCGCTGCCGACGTCGGTTGGCCCTCCCGGCCCCGCTCGGACTGGTCCTGCCCTTGAGGAAACGATCCGCGCACCATCGTCCGTGACGGCAAAACACCCGGGCGGCCGGCCGCAAGGGGTCAAATAAATAACTCGTGACTTCCGCACGGTGGAAACCACCGCAGCGCCCCTTGGAGAGCAATATCTAAGATCTATTCGGGGAAGAAAGCAAGAACAGAAGAGATGCTTTAAATGAGCCCACGTGGGGGTTTTTTTTCAATGTATAACATGATCTTAATTTGACCGACTGACTGGTTAACGTGACGACAGCGTTCTTTTTGTTAGCGAGGTGAAATTCACAAAACATAAAATCAACCGCTTTAAACAAAGCGAAAAACGCAGTAGCCTTGAGGACATACACCACGTGGTACAACCAGCACCTCTGTCTAACTCTAGAACCATCCCATCACCCCCAAAGGAAACCCCATACCCATTAAATAGTCGCTGCCCTCCTCCCCCCGCCACCCCCGGCAACCACGGATCTGCTCTCTGCCTCTCCGGCGCTTCCTCTTCTGGACCCTGCATCCAAGGGAATCGCACAATACGCGACCTTTCGGGCCTGCTTCTGGCACTCAGCATCAGGCTTTCCAGGCTCCTCCCGGAAACACTCCCTCCGTTTTGGAAGCTGAGTGGTATTCCGTCGGGCGGGGAGAGCGCATCTGACCCGTCCGTGTACCGGTCGCTGGGCATCTGGGCCGCGGCCACATTCCGGCTACTGCGGATGGTGCTGCCGCGAGTGACTGTTTGCTCGAGGACCTGTTTTCAGTTCTCTGGGGTCCACCTGCAGGCGTGTGACGGCTGGTTCACGTAGTAATTCTGTCTAACGTTTCGAGGACCCACCAAACCGTTTTCCACAGCGGTGGCACCATTGTCAGCCCCACCGGCGACCTGCAGGAACTTCCGGTTCTCCGCCTCCTCGCCGACACTTTTTATTTTCTGGGTTCTTTTCTTTAATAGCCATCCCGATGGGAGTCACGTGGCATCTCGTGACGGTTTTGACTGCGTTTCCCTTGAGACTGGTGACACGGAGTATCTTTTCAGGGGCTCGTGGGTCGCATCTATTCGAGTCTTTGGCCCATTTTTAAACTGGGTTTTTTTTATCATTTTGCGGTTGCGCCGTAAGCGTTCTCCGTTAGGTTTTTAAGTGTACGCATGTTTACATATGTCCCTGCCGTGTACACGTGTAATGAGCCCTTTGCACGTGCCAGCCACTGGACGGTGATAGACAAGACAGACGAAAATCCTTGCCTCTCAGGGACTTCTGGTCTGATGGGGGAGACAGAAACTAAGGGAACAAATAAATAAAACTAGATCTGTTCAGATTACCATACGTGCTGAGAAGCAAGCAAGGCAATGCAACGGAGTCAGAGGAAGACTTCTTCACTCTGGGGGTCAGGGGAGGCCTCTCTCTCTCAGGAGGGGTCGTTGGGGCTCACACACAGAGATAACAAAGAGCCAACCTTGTGAAGGTCTGAGAGAAGGGCTCCAGGCAGCGAGAACAGCTGGTGCAAAGGCCCTGAGGCCCTGTCAGTAAAGTCAGCAATGTGGACAGGGGCTGGACCGCGTCTAAAAGCTGGACACAGAAAACCAACTGTGGGATCTTCTGGGGAGATAAGGCCCTTCCCTTTCTACGTTCCACGCCTCTCTTGTGTTTAGCTTTTATAAGAAGCAAATATTGCGTTCGTGAGAAAAATTAATATAAAAAGCAATGCTTGCCCAATATAGAAAAAATTAATATAGAAATGTGTAAAGAAGAAAATTAAAATAAAAATTACCCATATGGCCAGCCCCTGGGGACAAACCCTCCTGCGGGATATTTGTTTCTCTTCAGAAAAGGCAATTTCGTACCAAGGAGCGTGTCTCCAGGCCGCCGTAGGGTCTCCCCGAAGCCCTCCCAGACGCCCTTGTCACAGACACACGGGTCTCGTGTACAATAGCTTTCAAAGGGTGCCCGGCCTTCGGGCCCACATTCCCGCTTGGAAAAGCGCATCCCAAGGCAGTCATTGGATACTTGGACGATGTAAAAACGTTACAAATGACACATGCCTGCCTGGCCACTTATAATCGAGAGAGATGGAAACAACCTAAATGCCCAGGAAAGGGGGAAATGATTGATTCGAATACGGGGCATCCGTACAATGGAACATTCTACAGCTGGTACGGTAAGGATGTGAATCGATGCTTATTGACAGGAAACGATCTTCTGGTTACAGGATTAAGCGAACAATTGGCTGTGAAACAAACCGCATGGAAGGACCCCCATTTTGTTAAAAAAAAAAAAAAGAACGCATATATGCATGTATTTGTATGTGCGTGTGCTTAAAAACAGACCCCCAAAACAGATGTCAACAAGTTTTTCTGAGAAGAGGGATTACGAGTGATTGTTTTCTTTTCTCTTTTTTTTTTTAATTTTTTTAACGTTTATTCATTTTTGAGACCGAGAGAGACAGAGCATGAGTGGGGGAGGGGCAGAGAGAGAGGGAGACACAGAATCCGAAGCAGGCTCCAGGCTCTGAGCTGTCAGCACAGAACCTGACAAAGGGCTCAAACCCACAAACCACGAGATCATGACCTGAGCTGAAGTCAAATGCTTAACTAACTGAGCCACCCAGGCGCCCGTTTTCTTTTTTGGCATCTAATCTTCCCACAACGTCACTCTGCATGCTGTAAAGCCATACACAAACGCCAGCGTGGTCTTAGCCCCGGCAGTTCCCACCGGCTGGAACATTTTCCCTCAGATGTCCTCCGCTTTCTCCAAGTCTTTGCTCAAATGTCACTCTCTCCGGGACCCTGCCTGACTGCTTTACTTAAAATTACGCGCGCACCCCTCTCTCTCTCTCACTTCCCTCTTACTCTAGCATATTTCCTCCTTTTATTCCACAGAACAGAACAGTCTCTAACCTTCTAGGTAGTTGGCTTACTTGTTATATTCATCGCCTGTGATCTCCTTCCCCTCTTCTCTCCAGCCTGGTCAGCCCCAGGAGGGCAGATATTTTCATCTATTCCCGGTTTTTTCCCAAGAGCCTAGAACAGAGCTTGGAGCATAGTAGGAGCTCAATAAATACTTGAGGAATGAATGAATGAATGAAATACAAACAAGCAAATGGTTTTCCTTTAGGAAAACTTTCATCCTCGCCCTTCTGGTTTTCAGGAGTAGTGTGGATGAGATGGATCTGGCACACCTGTGAGGGACAGGAGGAAAGGTGTCCCTCCCTCGGGATTCCTGCTCCCTGAATTCGCCAGCGAGCAGACCCAGCTGGGCTGAGCCCTAAAGTCGCACCGCCCCCTGCTGGGAGATGCGAAGAACTGCGGCGCTCCGCCGATGGCCCAGATGCATTTCAAATAACCAAGCCTGGGAATTCGGAGCGAAACCGGTGGAAAGGCTGCGGGGAGGCCCCCGTGTTCGCCTGTGGGCAACCAGATAGGTGTAGGGGGCCTTTTCGGGCTGGAAGAGGGGCCGGGGAGGAACGGGGGCCCGCGCCCTCAGCCCCAGAGTCCTGATTCAGGCAGAGGTCGTCTCCCCCAGCGGGTGGAGTCCTCCCGAGAAATCTGGCCAGGCCCGACCTCGGGGGAAATCGGCTGGGATTCAAAGTCGATCCTCCGGAGACCTTTTTTTGAAACCTCTGGTTTCCCCAGAGCCAGTTCGAGTCCAGAATTTTTCTCGGATTTTGTGTTGAGCATGGACTCTCTTACCCGCCCCGCCCCACAAAACGAGACTATCAAACCCGTTTTTAATCCCGGACTTTTAAATGAGTGTACAAGTCCAGCTACAGAAAGAGGAAATGGGTTGGCCACGCGTGTTCGCTGACTCGGCATTTTCACCGAGGAATCCCGGCTGACCGGGCGTGGTGCTAGGTGCTGGGGGCAGAGAAAAAGACAAAAATCTCAGCCACCGTGGAGTTGGTATTCTAGTGGGAAGACTATGCTTAGCCCATAAATAAAGTCGAATATCGAATTTAACGCTGTAGTAAGTGGTCCGAAAGGGAGGAACGGGATTCTGTGAAAAAGCCTAGCAGAGGTAGACCTGGGGGTGGGGAAGTCCACCTGAGAACTGGAATTTCACTCTGAATTCTCCTCCCAGTAGCCAGAGGCTGTCTCGGTGGAGGATCTTCCAGCTTTCAGCCTCAGCAAAGCATCTCGAGAGAGGAAAAATTTGCCCGTTTTAATTTTTTTAATGTTTATTTTCTGAGAGAGAGAGAGAGAGAGAGAGAGAGAGAGAGCGTGATTTGGGGACGGGAAGAGAGAGAGGGAGACACAGGATCCGAAGCAGGCTCCAGGCTCTGAGCTGTCAGCACAGAGCCCGACGCGGGGCTCGAACTCACAGACTGCGAGATCATGACCTGAGCCGAAGTCGGACACTTAACTGACTGAGCAACCCAGGTGCCCCTAATTTGCCCATTTTAGTAAATGTTTGCTCTGCAGAATACAGAATAGAAGAGTGGTCTAGAATCAGAATCCTGGGTTCAAGTCCTGCCTCCACCCTCTTCTTTAGTCCCCACATCCTTTGCTCCATAGATGTATTATAAGGATTTAATGAGATAATAGAAATAAGGCAAGTCATATCTCGCCTGACAAGAAGTTAGTGCTGAATAAATACTAATTGTTAAAAGACTCTGAGACCTACAATGGAGGAAACTACTGAACTAGACTCTTTGGCTAGAGAAGCTTCCGGTTACAGAACCTCTTGTATTCCACTATATATTTCTGGGAAAAGTTACTTCAGCTATTCTGCAGAGGGCGGGGTGAGTAGGCACTACTCAGTGCCTGCCCCAAACCCGTTTGCCACCTTTTTTCTTGCTCTATGAACTCTATGTTCAGGATTTGGCCAAAGAGCCTTCGATCTCAAAGAAAGGAGGCCAGGCGTGGTGTAGACACGGGCACCTCACCTCGTTTCGGCCAGTGAAATGTAGGCGGGGTGTATGCATGAAAGACAGTTCCCCCCTTGACAGGAGCACACAGACTACTTGGATGCATGGCCGCCATCTTGGTAGAATTAAGGGAAAACCGAATCACAGAAGCAACCCCAGGACCTCTGATCGTGTCCAGCTACCAGACGACCGTGGAACTCCCGGTTCCCGGATTCCTTGTTCTAAGGGAACAATAACTTCCTCCTGGTTTAAGCCTTTGCTAATGGTTTTCAGTCACCTGCTGCCCAAAACATCCCGCACCGACCCTGGGGACCCCCTATACGTTCAGAGTTCAGATGAGCTGCATTTTCTCCATTTGTATGAATCTTCGCTCGACCAGCCCGAGAACACTCTCTGGGCCTCGCACCAAGTAGAACCTTTCCCTGCCACGGGGCCTGCTCCCCTTGTAGCACCATGACTCACCTCAGAGGCCCTCGCTGGCCTCACACCTTCATTCCAGGGCAGATGCCGTGCTCCGCCCCTCTTTGTCTTTCTCCTCTCTCCTGTCTATTTTTGCCCTTTGCAAAATGCCCTGGCCCCTTGCCGGGGTACAGAAGTATTAGCGTGTACTCCCCCTTAATCCCTCGGGCTCCCGTTCCCTTGTCCAAAGTCACCTAGGAGAACGGGGCAAATCTAGCTTTTCCTGGAAGAGAAAAATAAAAATAGAAATAATAGGAAAATAGAAAAAGGAACAGAACTGCTCCCTTCTGCGTCCCGACCCCCGAACTCTCTCCTGTTCGCCTCGCCACACGTAGCCCTAGAACTTTTTTTTTTCTGTCTCAGGTCTCCGAGGACACCTACAGAGGAGGACTAGTGGCCCGTGGCATGCACCACCACTCCCTCGTCCCCCACTCACGGCAGACATTACTAATTGATCGCAGCACTCTTTCTAGTGAAGCCAGGGTGATGGCCATGCTAAATTGGAGTTTGCAGGGGAGATAAGCCGACAGCTTTGACGGTCTAGTTAAATTCTTCATTCTTCCCCGGTTACCCAGATAAAGGTCCCAGTACCAGGCCCCTCTCTCCTTCTCTGACCACGCTTGCATCTCACATTTATTTGTCTGATTATTTGATGAGCATTCTGACTCTGCTTGGGCTGTAGCTCCACAGGCCAGAGACTGTGCCCACCTTGCTCACCATTTCCACCAGCACCCAGCACAGCACCTGGCCCATAGTAGTCACTCAGTAAGTAATTGTCGAATGACCGTATAATGCTCAATTGCAACATTCACTGCATTCTGCCTTATCATCTGGGCAGTCTGTCTCTTTCTCTAGAATCTTCCAGGACAGAGGCCAGGATTCATCCATCTTCCCAGGGCCCTTGGTCCTGACACATAATAGGTGATCACTACAGACTTGATCCATGGAACTGAATTCGAAAGAGACCGTGGATGGTCCCAGGGTGAGTGAGTTCATAACATGCCTGGGAGAGGCCTGAGCACTCTTTTACCCGAGAGCAAGCAGAAGAGCCACAAGTAGACCTGTGGTTCTCTAATGGGGGCAACTTTGCCCCCCAGAGGACATGTGGCAATGTCTGGAGACACCGTTGACTGTCATGGCTGGATGGCGTCTAGTCGGAAAAGGCCTGGGATGTCACTCGGCGTCCTCTGATGCACAGGTCGGCCCCCACAACGAAGAATTATCTGGCCCAAAATGTCAACAGTGCTGATGACATCACTCTTGACCCCCCGCCTCCAACCATGTTGCAGAGGTCAAAGATGTCAGCTCATCTCCCCTGCCGACTCCAGTTTTCGCACGGCCGTCCTGGCTCAGCAAGGGAGAGTGCTGTGATTGATTAGCAATGTCTGCCACGGTCACTGAAGGAGACAGCACTGGTGCGTTTGCTATTGCTCCTTTGTGGGTGTCCTCAGAGACCTGAGACAGAAAGAAAGTTCTAGGGCCATGCATGGTGATGTTAAAAACCCCTGATCTAGATAAAGAGGGGAAGGAAGAAAGGTCCAGATGGATGGAAGAGTCTTTATCCCAGGAGAGCGGGGCAGCCATTTAAAATTATGAGTGGTGACAACCAGCTTTGAGAAGGTCCCTGGGGCCGGCATGTGGCAACGGTCTGCAGAGGGTCACGGGCTGGAAACAGAGACACTTGCAGAGGTTTTTGGAGTCTTCCAGGTGGGAGGTTATGGGGTTCCGGTCAAGATAGCTCTGCACTCTCTGCAGGCCTGAGCTGAGGTAGGACAGGAGACGGGGCACGAAATCAAGGGAGAAGTTTTGAGTTGGGTTCCCATTTGGGGCCGAACATTCTAAATACTGAAGTAAGACTGTGCTGGGGACTCAATGACCATAGGGCCGTCCTCTACCTAAGAGTGAGCAGAAAAGCCTTTGACTTTTCCTCTAACGGCGCCTAGATAACCCGGGAAATAGGATTTAAGAAGACAGTGGACAGCAAAGACAAAGTTGCCTTTTGTTCTACTTTATCTCAGTGCAGCCTCACGGCACCCCCGTGCGGTCAGTACTCTTGCCCAACCCATTTTACAGATGAGAAAAGGGAGGCTCTGTAAGGAAAGGCCGGTGCCCTCCCTCATCAAGCTAGCAGGTGGCAAAGGGAGCCTTCCATCCCCACCCTGACTCCAAATTTCCCTTCTCCCCTAAGGCCGGGCCGGGAGACACCAGCGGACTTCAGCACCCACCTCAGAGTCTTTCCTGGCCGGGAACCTGTCTCTCTCAGCCTAGTATGATTCTCTAGGCCAGTGGCTCTCAACACTCTAGAACACTCTATGGGGACAGTCGGCAACGTTCGGAGACATTTCTGGTGGTCTCGGTAGGGAAGGGGGCTGGTGCTGGCGTCTACCGGGTAGAGGTCGGGGTGCTTCTCGGTCCCGCAGTGCCCGGGGCAGCCCCCTTGCCCATAACAAAGAATGATCCGGCCCGAAATGTCAGCGGAGCTGAGGCTGGGCACCCTGCTCCAGAATCGCAGCCGCGAGCACCCCCAGCGCTGCTGGGCAGGGCCGGGCCCAGGCCTGCAAAGCTGTGCGTCGGCCGACGGCCGGCTGCAAGGCCCTTCACCTGAGGACCACAGGTCGATGACCAAAGAGCCGGGAGTGCGACCTTTATACAGCTCCCGAGCAGGGCAGTAGTGACAGGTCCGGCCGTCCCAGCGCCACGGCCTCGGCCAAGGGGCTCTGACGGGCGGGAGGAGGAGGGTGAGGAGAAGCTGGGGGGCGGGAGGAGGGGCAGCAGCTGCTGCTGGAATCTGGGCCTCGCCACGAGGAACAATGCCCCCGGAACGCCAGGCGCGCCGCTAAGACAGCTGAGCCTGCGGGGCAGGCGGGCATCTGAAGGGCACCAGTAAAAATGGAATTGTCTGGGCGCTTCTGGCCCCCACGCGGGCAGGGCAGACGACCAAGAGCTAAAAATACCAGGAGGGAAAAAGCCACCAAAGGGCTGTCTGGCTGCCCGGGGCTGGATCCGACCTCTGGGCTTCCTGCAAGCGGTGAGAGCTGGGGGCCCAGTGCCCTAAGCCCTAAATTCTGAAAATCAGGGTCGGGGGAAAGCCCAGGGATAGAGTCTGACGTTCCGAGTCAAAACCCGGCAGGCCCTAGCAGCGGGACCCTGCCGAGTAACTGCGCTCCTCTGGGCCTCAGTTTCCACGTCTGGAAAATGGGTCTGAGAGCGAAGTCAGTCCACCATGTGCCGCCACCCAGCTGACCAAAAGAGCTCTGCACGAGGGGTCCAGCAGGCGAGGTGGGGGGGGAGTCGGAAACGAGCCGGCAGAGGTAAACCAGAGCAACCACGCACACGCGCACGTGCACGCGTACGCAGACGCTCACGGTGCAGGTACTCGGTGCCCAGCACTAAGCAAAGCCATTCGCACGCATCGCGTGAGTCCCCGTGTGCACCGCACTTGGAGCGGCACCCGGCACAGAGTGAGCACATAATGAAGGCCAGCTGCTCTCGTGACTATCGCGATTTTCTAGTTTTACTTTAAAAACAATCTTCTGAGGTCAGCACCATTGTGTCCCCCGTTGATCAAGTAAGGAATCTGAGGTTTAGAATGGTTAGGTCACTGGTTCAAGGCCCCACAGTGAAGGAAGTAGAAGAAGCGACCTCGAACCCGACTTTCAATCGTTGCGTCCTTCTGGTAGGCGTGGGTCGAGTGGTGAAAGATCTTAACTGCCGGGCCGAGGAGGAGAGATTTCCTTCTGAGGTGGTGGGGATCCCTTGAGAGTTCTGGAACACACGAGCGTCCCCACCGAAGCTAGGCACATAGGAGAGTGTTTGGAGCGGGGTATGCGGGAGGCAGGGACAGGAAGGCAAGAGAGGACAGGCCCCAAACCACTTGAGATCTGCTGCCCCAGGCTGGACCCGGGACAGGACTGGAAAGAAGCGGATTTGCCAGACCTTCCAGAAGCAGTAGACTCTGTTAGCAATGGGGCAGAATCAAGACGCGGAGTGTTTGGGTCCGGGTGCCTAAGAGCGTGGTAAAGTCATTAATAGAAAAAGGGTTTGGGGGGCGCCTGAGTGGCTCAGTTGGTTGAGCGTCTGACTTCAGCTCAGGGCATGATCTCATAGTTCGTGAGTTCGAGCCCCGCGTCAGGCTCTGTCCTGACAGCTCAGAGCCTGAAGCCTGCTTTGGATTCTGCGTTTCCCTCTGTCTCTGCCCCCCTGCTCACACGCTGTCTCTCTCTCTCTCTCTCATAAATAAACATTAAAAAAAAAAAAGAAAAGAAAAAGGGTTTGGGAGAGGAAGAGGGGAAAAACTGAATTCGTATTTGGTCATGTTATTTATTTTTCTCCCGCCTCCCCGGAACCGGGGGACAGCCGAGGAAACGAGCCGCCGGTTACTGAACCCCCGCCGTGGGCCCGGCAGGGGCCTAGCACTTTCCGAGTCCTGGCTAGCTTCCTCAAACCTCCTGAGAAGGCTTTGAGGCGAGGACCACCGTGATCCCCATTTCGCAGGTGAGGAAACCGAGGCAGGGAGCGCCGCTGCTGCTGGCCCCAAGTGCACTCTGCTCCCGTCCGTGTGGCTGACCCATCTCCGCAGGGCGCATCCCTGGTCCGCCCGTGTCGGACTCGCTGGAGGGGCCGCCTCCCCCACTGGGTGGCTCTCGCTGACGCCTGGGGGCCCTGACACTGGGAGATAGGCCCTATCTCTTGATGACAGAGTCTCTCGGCCACCACCACGCTGTGGCCTGGCAGGGCCTGGTATGCCTTTGTTCTGTCTGGAGGGGGCTGACGTCACCACCTGTCTTAAAGGGGCATCACGCCCCGAGGCGAGCGGACCCGCTAGGCCAGTCGCTTCCAGGAGCGTCGCGGTGAGCGCTTTTCTGTGCCAGGCTCTGTCCCAAATATTAATGTGTTACCAGATTAACCCTTTTGGCCCCTGACGTTAATACATGAGCTCATTTGCTGTGCTGAAGAACTTTATCAAACGACCATCCGGAGAAGGGTTTCCCTTTGACCTTACACGGGGGGACACGGCGGCTTCGATCTGAAACCCGAGCGCTAAAGAGGAAAAGCACCTGCAAAGAAAATTAATTTTAAAATGCCCCCAGTCGGGGCTGCATTAAAACTTCTAAAATGCCTAAAAATGGAAAAGACGCTCGCGCTCACTGCCTCGTGCGAAGTGAAAGAAAGATAAAAACAGTTCGTAACGGTCAAACGGGCGCGAGACAGCCCACCACTTCCGATTTTCCCCGCGAGGACTATTTTCATCCCTTTTAAAAATACATCTAATCCTTGCCCAGAAAAGTTTGTGGAGATTTTCTTTGTTTTGTTCTCGGCACCCCCGTTCAGGCCGGCGCCCCGTGGATATATGCAGTGTGCCCGCCACGTGGCCCGGCTCGGCCACCGGCCTCTCCTTCAGCCACGGATGGGAGGACACGCGTCCCGTCCCTGTCGGCGAGGTGAGGTCTCCAAGGCCTACGTGGCGTGCATGCGAGCGTGTGGCCAGTTGTGTGAAAAAGCGTATCTGTACATGCACGTGTGTTTGGGGTCTGAGATCGGTGGACGGTGCGTATAACCACTATGGATACGCGTATATAGATGTGTATTTATCTGCGCGAATGAGAGGGAGTCCGGGAACGCAACACGGCGCCCTGGATTGGATCCTGGAACAGAAACAAAGACGACGGTGGAAAAATCAGAGAAATCCGATAAACACTGGAGTCTGGGGGCGCCCGGGGGGCTCCGTCAGTAAAGCGTCCGACCGCGGCTCAGGTCATGCTCTCACGGTTCGTGAGTTCAAGCCCCCACCGTCGGGCCCGCTTGGGATTCAGACCTCCTGTCTCCCTCTCTCTGCCTCTCTGGCCCCCCCTCACTTGCTTTCTCTCTCTCTCAAATAAATATTTCAAAAAAAGAAACCCAACTCTGGCGTTTGGCTAACAGTAAGGTACCCGTGTCCCCCAGTAGCGTAAGATGCTAGCGTTCGGGGACACTGGGTGAGGGGCATATGGAACTCCACAACTTCCCGGTGACGTCTAAAATTAAAAACTTCTTTTCAACAAGTCTAGAAGGAATTTTATGAAAAACGAAATCTATCGCACTAGAGGTAAAAAGAACAAGGGTTACTTTGGGGGGGGGTTGTTGACAGACGCTAGGGAAAGCTTTGGGAGTTGGAACGACCTGTCTTGCCTTGGGTGGTGACATTGCACGGACATCCACAAAAACTCATCGCCCTGGGCACTTAAGAGACATGCACTTGACTGCAGGTGCCCCTCAAGTTTAAAAAGCAAACAATTAAAAATGTAGCCTGGAAGACATAACAGGTGTTGGTGGCGAGGTGGAGAAAAAGGAACCCTCATGCACCGATGGTGGGAATGTACACGGGTGCAGCCACTGTGGAAGAATACAAAACACTAATTAGAAAGGTTTATGCGTTATTTACAATAGCCAAATTATGGAGGCAGCCTACGTGTCCATCCATAGAGGAATGGATAAAGGAGATGAGATATATTTATGTGTGTGTCTGTGTTTACACACACACACACACACACACACACACACACACACACAGGAATATTATGCAGCCATAAGAAAGAATGAAATCTTGCCATTTGCAACAACACAGAAGGGTCTAGAGAGTATAATGCTAAGTGCAAGGAGCCAGTTAGAAAAAGACAAATACCATATGATTTCACTCATATGTGGAATTTAAGAAACAAAACAAATGAACAAGGGCGGGGAGAGACAAACCAAAGACCAGACTCTCAACTATAGAGAACGAACAGATGGTTACCGGAGGGGGGGAGGGGGGGGATGGGTGCGGCAGGCAAAGGGGATGAAGAGTCCAACTATACCGATGAGCACTGAGTAATACACGGAATTGTTGAATCACTATATTGTACACCTGCAACTAACGTAACTATGTTAACTATCCTGGAATTAAAATAAAATAAAATAATTATTAAACAAAACAAAACAAAACCAAAAAATATACAGCCTGGAAGACTTTACACCAAACTCACAAACACATTCCCTTGCGGGAGGATTTGGCTGCAAGGATAGAAAGGAAGCTTTTCTTTTTTAATTGTTCTAATGTTTATTTTTGAGAGAGAGAGAGAGACAGAGCACGAGTGAGGGAGGGGCAGAGAGGGATGGAGAAACAGAATCCGAAGCAGGCTCCAGTCTCTGAGCTGTCAGCACAGAGCCCGACGTGGGGCTCGAACCCACGAACCGTGAGATCATGACCTGAGCCAAAGTCGGACGCTCAACTGACTGGGCCACCCTGGCGTCCCCAAGAAGTCATTTTAGAGTTTCACTTGAATTTCCCTAGGTGTTTTCTTTTGCTTTAACTTTATGCAGTAAACCAAATACTTGTTCTTTTTTTTTTTTTTTTAAATCAAATTACTACACGGCTCCATTTTCCAAATAGAAGAGTATTGTGCCGTATTACAGTGGAACGTAAACACCTCCTTTTCTCAGATTGAAACTGATTACGTGTGTCCCTTACCTGAAAGAAGCTTTACCGAGGGACCTCAGGCCCTGGGAACGGGGCTCGGCATGCAGGAAGGCTCCAAGAAATATTTAAGCAATCAATACGCTTTGGATTGGGGATCGAGATCATTCTTGCTTAAAAACAGTGAACATCTATAAACAGTACTCACATTTTTTCCCTCTGCTCTCCTCTTTAAAAATTATCAATGGGTAATTTTTTTAAATTACCATTCAATACAATCGCCCTTTTTCTGGTGTATAGTTCCATGGATCATGACTTAAGTTTTATTGTTGTAATTAATATTACTCGGCTGTTGATCCATTTTCTCCAGCTGTGCTGTTTCCCTAGGTGTGGCAGGTAGGCGGCATTGAAGTGCCCCAAAGGTGTCCACGTCCCCGTCCTTAGAACCTGTGACTACGTCAGCGCACATGGCAAAACGGACTCTGCAGGTGTGATGACGGATCCGGCAAGGGGGGAGTGATCCCGGCTTATCCAGGTGGGTCCAAGATAATTACCCCCCCGGGGGGGGGTGGTCCTTAGAAGAGGGAACAGAGGCGGGAGGACAGAGAGTTTGGAGTCAGAGACTGGAGTGACATGGCCGCCAAGTGAGCCAAGGAATGCGGGCAGGCTCTGGAAAAGGCGAGGAAAGGAGTCTCCGCTGGAGCCTTGGGAAGGGACGAAACCGTGCCAGCCCCGTGTCCGTTTCTTACCTCGAGAACTGTCTGGGGGATAGGACGCTGGTGCCATTTCTAGCCACCAACCCGCTGGTAATAGTTTTACAGCAGCGATGGGAAACGAACACACTCGGTGTGTTTTCTGGTCGTTTTAGGAGCTGCCCGCGTGATCGTTCTGCCCGGCGTTCTTCCCTTCGGCTCCGTGAGGCTTGCCTGGTTGCTGGACGCTTCTCAGCCGTAGGAATGGGGGGCGGGGCGGCCTCGGGCCCTGTGAGCCTACGGCTCGTGGGCAAGGTGTCTCGGCCGCCCCAGCCTTGAGGACGGAGAGGCCCCGGCCCCCCTCAGCCTCTCCTCTCCAATCACTCTTGAGGTCGATGCTGAAACGCACCCCTGAAAGTCTACGCGGACCCAAACCCCAAGTCGTCCCAGAGTCTCCACTCCCAGGAGTGCTCCTCGGGGCTCCTTGGCGGTGACCCAGCCCATCGGCGAGGAGGCCTCCGGTTCCCATAGCAGAGCCCAAGGCCGGACACACATCCCGCGGGCCCTGAGTCCTGGCAGCCATGGGGTCCACGCTATTCGGGCCGCCACATTCCCAGAACCCCCTGACACACCTGATCTTACTTACCCCCCCCCAAAGAGCCTCGGGGGGTATGCACTGTCATGGTCTCCATTTTCCAGACGAGGAAACTGAGGCCCCAGGAGGCTTAGCGCCCTGTTTGAGAGCCCTCTAGCTACCGAGCCAGAACCCTCTCCCGGGACTCCCTCTGAAAGGTCCGGTAGAATAAAATATGTCCTCGGGGCCACACTTACACACGCAGCTGTCCCTTGAGCACCTGAACCCATCCTCACCCCTGAACCTGGGGCTCCGCGCCCCCCTCCATGCATCCTGCACGTGCACTCTGGCTGCGACCCCCATTTTGCTTGGCCGCTTAGGGCTGCCGACTGCTCACGCGAGCGTTTGAACGAAAATCCATCGTGTGCCTATTAACTGGGGAGACATTTCTTCCGGTGTCGTCAGGGAACCTTGGACAGAAAAGCTCTTCTTGACTGATCTGTGTGCACGTGCGTGTGTGCGAGAGTGTGCGTGCGTGTGAGCGTGCACAGGCGTGTGAACCGGTATGTGCGTGAGTGTGCGTGTCTGTTGCATGCCGTGTGTGTGTGCATGGATGCACGGATATGTTTTATTTGTGTGTGCATGTGTATGTGTCCACGCTGGTGTGTGCGTATACACACGCCTGTGCACACACAGAAAAAAACCACACCTTTTGTCGTTAAAGATTCTGTTGGAAGATGCCCTTGGGTAATTCTAACCCACGTGGGACTGGAAAGAGGAAGCAAATTTACATCCTTTTTGGTTCACGGCGAAAAGTGGTTCTTGGGTTTGTGCCCTCAAAATCGAGTCTGTTTCCCCTGAGAGACGAGGTGAGCGATGCCCCCCTGCGCCTCGTCTCCTGTCGCCCTGCAGAAAGCGTCACAAGGAAGGTCTCCTTATCATCCCCACTTGATGCGCTGAGAGAGGTGAAGTCACTTGCCCAAGGTCACACAGAGCTCAGGTTCAAGTGCAATTTTATCGGACTTCCCGGCCCGAGGGCTAAATCACTCCGCGCTCCGGCCTCAAACCTTCTCAGGTCAGATGGAGACATTCTAACGATCCCCACTCAGGCCAGGAGGGCAGAGTCGGCCTTGCTCCTTTATTAGTTTGTTCGTGCCTTGGGGGCCAAGGATCTTGCCAGTTTTCTCCAGCAAAATCCATGGAAGCTTCCAGCACATCAAAGCAACAGAGAACATATTTGCGGATTGATTTTCCTGACGGGATCTCCTGCCCGGGGCGGCGCTTGCTGGCCTGGCTCCCAACCCAGGATGTCCCTGGGCACCGGCAGCTGCGGGGACTGGTTAGAATAAGGGTCTCCGCCCTGAACCCCCCCGCTGCTCCCCTTGCTTCTGCAATGGAACCCCCGAGGCCGTGATCTGTTCCCCCTGCCTTGCCGGCTTCCCTCTGTGCCCCTGACCCCCTCCCTCACCCAGCTCCAGCCACACGGGTCCTTCTGCGCCTCCTTTGAGGCTTCTCCTGTCCCTGTTACCAGGGCACGCCCCCTGGTCTCTGCTCAGAGCGGACCCCCGAGCTCACAGGAGGCAGCCCCCCCCATACTTCCAAACCCGTGGAAGATTTGAAATTACACAGATCCCTGAAATTATCTTGGTCGCGCATTTCTTTCTTTTTGTCCACCTACTTCTTACACACAGTGTCCTGACGGCAAGGAGGCTGTCACTCGGCATAGTGTGTCCCCTCACACTAGCACAGTGTGTGGCGCGCAGCGGGGCCTCACAAAGGGGGATGAGTGCTGGGGACACAGAGGATGCGGTGGTCCCTACCCCACAGGGTGTCTGGAAAGTTAAATACGAGCTTGAGACGCGTGTACATGGTGCTTGGCACGTAGGCAGCGCCCAGTAGGTGAAAGTTGTTATTTCTTCAATCAACAAGTATTCTTCAAGCAGCTGCTGTGGGCCGGTCACAGGCCAGGAGCCGGGGAGAGAGCGGCGAGGAAACCCGAAAAGGACCCCACTTTCCGGAGCTGAAGAAGATAAATACGTGACTTACATAGTACGTCAGGACGTGACAAGCGCTACACAGAGAAACAAAGCAGAGAAGGGGTTCTGGGGGGCAGAGGGCGAAGCAGGCAGTTTTAAACAGGGCGGTGTGGAGGTCTCACAGAGAAGGTGATATTTGAGCAAAGATCCGAGGGAGGGGAGGGAGGGAGACTGGCAGACGTCAGACGGAAAAACTCTCCAGGCAGAGGAAAGTGCAGGTGCAAAGGCCCTGGGGCGGGACCCCGATCCTGCTAGAGAATTGTCACGGTCTCCTTTGTCTGCCGTTTTCTTCCTCAAAATTGACAAGCACAAGTGTCGCCCGCCCAAGTGCTGCCGAAAGCGTGCAGCATCTCTCCCTGTGACCCAGCCGCCTGTCTCTTTAACCTTGAATGCCTTTTTGGGTCTCATGTGTCACCGGGTGGCGAGTGAGCTCCCCTTACTTCAGAAGAACGGCATGGGATGGGGGGGCCCCTTAGGTGGTGTCCGCCTCACCTATTACTGCCAAAAGTGGTCATGGGGTTATTTTTAAACGTGCGGAGGAAGTATTTATTGTTCCGGGGCCGAGGAGAGCTGGGCAGCCTGTAGGATTCTTCTGGGGGAGCAGTGCTGTGTCCTTCCCACCATGGTGAGTAGCGAGGGGGAGGAAACACCGCCTACAGGCAGAGGACCAGAGGGGAGGGGCAGAAAGGCGGCTTTTGGGGGCCCTGGCCCCTGGCGGAAAAAGCAGCGCTTGCTGTGTGCGCACAGAGGAACCCCAATCGATGCCCCGATAAGCCACAAATAACAGCAGCTCCCGGGGACTCGCAAAAACAAAATAAGAGAGTTGGCTTTTTTATGGCTTGTCTACTGACCTCCCGAGGAATCAATAACTCCCAGGGCTTGCAAAATGGGATTGAACGCTTTTAAGGATCAAATTGTAATTCTTTTCTCTTGTTCAGGCAGCTGGGGAAAAGAATCTTTTCGTTTTCACCTTTTGAACTTGCAAATGTAAAACCTTTCTCCCCGTGCCGTTTGGGTAGGTGTCCCCCCCTCTCCCGGAGCAGGAAGCCCCCAAATCAGGGCCAGTGTAGGAGAATGGTGAGGGGCGCAGACTCTGGAGTCAGACCGCCCCAGTGCAAATCCGCTTCTGCCTTTTTGTACCTGTGTGACCTTGGGGGAGTGGCCCGACCTCTCTGAGCCCCAGTCGACTCCCCAGTTAAGCAGCTACAGTAATCGTAGCCTCTACTGGACAAGAGGAGTCCACGAAATCATGTATGTACAGTGTCCAAGCGTTTGCTCTATTTAAAGTCAGAGAGAAGCTGCGTGGAGACAAATGTTAACTTGCTCTTCTCTGACGGTTTGCCTGTGCAAGGACGGAACATTTAGAAAGGATGTTCCACTGCCATTTGGATCAAAGGAGAGTTGGGGAGGGGGAGCGGTGGGTTTTAATGCCCTGAGAAAGTGTCATTTCATCTCGGCACTCCTCGCGGTTTAGCGAGCCCCGCGGTCTCCCTCCCCGATCAATTCTCCTTCTGTGCATTACTGAACTTTTTCTCGAAATGCACTGGAACGGAGGCAGCTGGACCCCGCGGGGGCCGATCCGAAAGTGTTACCTCCTTCCCCCGGAGACGCGGCTCCACCTCCCCTAGTTTGCAGAGGACAATCCGCCAGAGGCCAGAATCGGGCGGGCGGATTGATTCTAGGGCCTCTTAACCCTCCGGTATCACCATTTGGAGCTGAGAGCGGGCATCATGCCCCCATTTCACAGACGAGCGACTGAGGCTCACCCAGAGACGGGACCCGACTCCCAGCTTCTGACTCTTTTAACTGATGCTCCCTCCCCCACCCCGCAGGCACCTAAGAAAGCCAAGAAGAGGGCAGAAGGCGCCAATTCCAACGTGTTCTCTATGTTCGAACAGACCCAGATCCAGGAATTTAAGGAGGTGGGTGCAGCTAGGGCATCATCCGCCCGGGCGGAGAGTCCCACCTGTCAGAGGGAACCTTCCCCCGCTTCCTCGGTCCCGGCGGGGACCTGGTGGCGAGCGGGTTTTATCCTCCAAACAACCCCAAATTCGGTCTCCGCATGTGCGCGAACCGTTTAAAGAAATTCTTTTTAATAATTTTTGCCAGCCTCGAAGCAAAGCGTACTTCTTGTCGAAATCGTGGGGGGAAATTTGCAGAAAAACACGAAGAAGAACATGAAAATGACCTGTGGTTCTACGACCCAGAGCTAATCAGTTGTTGTTAATATCCACCCTCCCAGTCATTCGCGTATTACGGGTATATACTTTTAAACTATTTTTAAACTCTTGTGCTATTTTTTTCTTTGAGCAATTCCGCGGCAACATTTTCTATCAATTTATTGAAACCACTTCCCATGGTTGGATGTTACCTTTGCTTGTAATGCTCTCTGATTATAAATAACACAGCTTCGCTTATTTCCTTGGGGTAAATTCCTAAAAGCAGAAGTGCTGGGTCAAAGGAGCTTTAGAAAAGGAACTAAAAGCAACGAGAAGCCCTTGCCCTCCCGAGCTGTTGTGCTGATACCTGCCCCCACCAGCCCCAAAAGGAAAAAGTGCCTTTTCCCCCCCACCTCCATCGACACTGAGGATTAAGAGCCTCAAATTATTATTTCTGCCAAACTGAGAGATGAAAACGAGTCTCTCTTAGATTTTAAATTATACGGCCGTCCATTGTGGAACACGAGCAAGGTTGAAACCCTGTCACATTCAACGGGAGTGCGCCTTATTAAATAAACCCAAGTACCAATTAGGGCAAATTAAGCCACTGCCCGCAGGCTCGGAAGGATAGACTCTGGATGAATTTTCCAGCAGCCCCCGTGGCTCACACTGGATCATCCAATGCCCACCCGGGCTTTCAGAGGAAAAGACACCGAAGAGGCCCGTGGGTCCCGTATCAAAGGCGAAACCATTTGGGACTTCCAAATGGGACGCAAACCCTTAACGCTTTCTGCCCCCGCCAACGTTCAGATCACAGGAATGTTGTGTCGCCCAGCACCCCCTCCCCCGGGGAAGAACAACTCCCACAGTGAAATGTCACATCTGAACTTCACACTGTCACCCTCCAGGGAGAAGACTCCACCACCCCTCCCCCCTCCCCCCCGTCCCCATCTCCGGAATGAGATCAGCTGCTGGGGGGTTGGGGGGGCGGTGTGGGGAGCGGGTGCAAATACTTTCAGGACCCAGTTACAAAGAACTCAAGAAACGTGGAGATGATAAGTCATTTGTAAAATATTTGGGCATTTACAAAGCTCTCGGCGTCTCCCTGGGAGCTACCTGGGAAAGACTGCCGGCCCCATTTTATAGATAACCGGGCTTGGGGAGAGGGTGCTGATGAGACCTCCCCCCCAGGTATTGACTTGATTTTTTATTTTATTTTCTAACTTGATTTATATTTATTTGTTTATTTTTGAGAGAGAGCACGTGCGTGCATGGGGGAGGGGCAGAGAGCGAGGGAGGGAGAATCCCAAGCCGGCTCTGCACCGTCAGCACAGAGCTGGACGCGGGGCTTGAACTCGAGAACCGTGAGAGCTTGACCTGAGCGGAACTCAAGAGTTGAATGCTTAACGGACTGAGCCACCCGGGCGCCCCTAACTTAATTTTTTTAAATAACAGTTTCATAGAAATAGAATTCACACACCTTAAATTCAGCTTTTGAAACCTACGTGCAGAGTTCGGTGGTGATCGGCTATAGTCACAGAGCTACGCGGCCATCACCACCGACTTCCAAACATTCCCATCACCGCAGAAAGAAACCTCACGCCCATGAGCAGTCACCCCCCCACCCCGTTCCCGTCTGCCCCCGACCCGCGGCCGCTGCTGATCTATCTTCGGTTCCTACAGATTGGCCTGTTCTGGGCATTTTGGAGAAACGCATCGTACAGCACGTGGCCTTTTGCCCTGCCTTTTTTTTTCCCATTCGGCGCCGTGCGTCAGCGCTCGTCGTGCTGGAGCCGGTGTCGGGATCGAGTAGTGACCCGTCGCGTGGCTAGGCCACATTCTGGGTCTCCGTCCACCAGTCGACGGACACGCGGCTGTCGCCGGGTTTGGGCCATCGTGACTAATGCCGCTACGGACATTCAGGCGCAGGTGGTCACACAGATGTTTGCCGTTCCCTTGGGCAGACGCCCAGCGGCGCAACTGTGGGACTGTCCGGTAACGCTACGCCTACCGTTTTGAGGAATGGCGGTTTGCAGTCTTTGACCCCTGGTCCGACGTCCTTCGAGGCGCCCCAAAGCCCAGAGCCCGGTTCCCCCCCAGCCCACGGCCTCATCTCTTGGGCCCCTCTGCCCAACTGCTCCTGGGCTGACCTGCCCTCCGCCCCCTTCCGCAGGCCTTCACCATCATGGACCAGAACAGGGACGGCTTCATCGACAAGAATGATTTGAGGGACACCTTTGCGGCTCTTGGTATGTCCCCCCTCTAGGCCCACAGGAGGGACTCCTTATCCCACCCTCCTGAGCGGTGGGACGTGGGGCTCCCGAAAAGGCCAAGAGCTTGTCATTTTTCAAAGAAACAGCTCAGTCATGGTTGGCCTTTCAGACAGACTTCAGAGGATAAGCAAAGAAGTGTTTAGGCTTTGAGTGTCTTCACATAGCTTTCATTTCTCTTTTAAACTAAATTTTTTCCCCTGTGATTTGGAATGCAACGCCAGCTCACAATAGAAAATTTGGAAAACTCAGAAAAGTATAAAGGGGAAAACATTAACCATTAGGTCACATTCCACTGTAACATTTCAGCCTCTCGGTCTTTTCTAGATACATTTGGGTTTTTGGTGGAGTTTTTGTTGTCGTTGTTGTTTTGAGATTGGAATCATTCTATTTTGGATCCAGCTTTTTAAATGTAACATCTCAATAGTGTGAGCATGAGCATATGGAGATTTTTCAAACTATACATGTCCACCCTGCCACCACTCACCCCCCTCCACTCCGACTCCAGAACTCAGGGCCACCATGAACAGCTGAGCAGGTTGTGCACTATACAGTTCTACCCATTACCATTCATGTTTGCGGCCACTGTAGATGGTTATATTTAAAACAAGTCACCTTAAGAAGGGGTGGCTTTTAAAAGTCTGCACAAAGGTGCTATATGGGCTTGTGGCAGAGGCTAGCACAGAATCTAAGAGCATCTCCTCAGCTTTGTGGGTTGCAGCGGGAGGAATTTGAAAAAGTTCCTCTACGTGATTCCGATCGGTCTCCCCCACCTCCAACAAGAAGGGGTCATTTGTAATAGGAGCATTTCCCATTGCAGTAAAAAGTTAAAATATGTTTAAAATGTTCCAGGTTCTGAAGACGCTATTATAAAAATAGCTCGCCCCTCCCCACATGGGATATTAGGGCAGGAGCCGGCTGTCTGTCATAAATACCACTGCGGGGAACATCTTCCGGGGGACTCTCTGGGCCGCCACTCCGTCCCTGCCGTCCCTAGCCTAGATTAGGAGGGCGAGGGCCCGGGTCCTGACAGCGGGTTCCGCCCGGCCGCGAGGGCCCTGAGCGTGTACCCATCCCTGCCCCAGGGCGCGTGAACGTGAAAAATGAGGAAATCGACGAAATGCTCAAGGAGGCTCCAGGTCCGATTAACTTTACCGTGTTCCTGACGATGTTTGGGGAGAAACTGAAGGGTAAGCTCGTGGGCGTGCGCGTCCGCGCGAGTCCGTGTATGTGCATCTGCGTTGGCGCCCCCGCGTGTGTGTGTCTTTACGGGTCTGCATCTTCGGGCGCGAACTAAAGCCCCAGGAGGCTCCGCGGGCGCCAGCGGAAGGTGAAGGCGGGGTCACGCCGGGGTGGGGGGCGGGGATAAAAGCAGCGGCTAACACGGCTCCCAGGCTTAGCTGAGCCAGACCCCATGGATCCAGGCCCTTGTTTGGCCTCTAGGAGGTAGGTTCTATTCCTAACCCCCCTCTCCCCCTCGTCTAAGGCTCAGAGATGGAAAGCCACTTGGCTAGGGCCACACAGCTAGCAAATGCTGGAGTCGAGATTCGATCCCGTCTTTCGGAATCTAGATCCACGTTTGACCTTGGGTTTGCTCAGAAATGACTGGATTCTCAGCCCGCTCTTTCCTCCAAGCAAAACAGCCTTGCCCTGGCCCCTCCAGCTTTGAGGGGGAGGGGAGCTGGGCCCTGCCTCCTGGGGTACCACGGGTTCCCAGCCACCCCTGGCGTGATTCAACCCTGCTTTCTGTTTCAGGGGCAGACCCCGAGGAGACCATTCTCAACGCATTCAAAGTGTTTGACCCTGAAGGCAAAGGGGTGCTCAGGGCTGATTAGTGAGTGGGGTCTGTGGGGGAGGCCGGGGGGGGGTGTCCCTGCCTCCCACATACACACCTGGTGCCAACACCGGCTCTTCTCTCTCGGCAGCGTTCGCGAGATGCTGACCACGCAGGCGGAGAGGTTTTCGAAAGAGGAGGTAACGGCCCCTCGGACACACCCTGCACCCAGCTCCTGTGTCATCCCCTTTCCTAAAGCACCCCTGGTCCCGCACTGAGGGAGAAGCTGCTGCAAAGCCCCCATCTCATTTCCTTCTCTCACCCGAGGACATAGGAACTACTAGTATTATTGTCCTTTTATAGATGGGGCAACTGAGGCCCAGGGGAGTGAGTCTCATGCCTAAAAGGACAACCGCTAATGGTGAAGGCCGGGACCTGCATTCCAGTCCAGGTCTACCCCCGCTGAGAGCGCCAGCTTCCTGACGGAGTGAGGGTGGCTGGCAGGGTGCCAGGCGCCGTCATGAGGGTGCTGCACTGCACAGTCCTCCTGCGTGCTGCGCTATAAAATAGCTGGTGAAGTATACGCTGTTGCCACCACCTTCCAGCAGATGGCAGTAAAGCGTCCTGAGATCATTCTTTTTTTTAAAACACAGCATATATGGCTTTTCCTGGCAGGTGGCAGTGACGTGAAGAAGGGGCACTCTTGCTGCTACGTCACCAAAAGTCCTGTATCGACAAGCAATGGTCCTGTCGAGATTATTAATGAGATTGAATCTATTTAAAATAGCCCCTCGTCAGGCCTGATTTCAACAGGTTCCACAGTTCACTGAAAATGTTATATAGTCTCTCCCCCCGCTTCCCCACCGAAACTCAGGCGGTTCACCGAAAGAGCCTGCCTTCACCTCCCACCAGTCCGGTGAGTTCGGACAAGCTCTTGGACCTCACCGTGCCTCAGTTTCCTCGTCTGTAGAGTGGGGACAGTTCTAAAGCTTTCCTTGGAGGCACGCCGTGAGGATGAACAAGTTGATGTGTGTGGAGCGTGAAAGCGTGTGATCGGCACCCTACAAAGTGTTAGCTATTCTTAGCCTAAGTTAGTATTTTTAGTAAAAATGCTAAAAATAATTTTAGTATTTTTAAAAATAACTAGCCAGTACTTTCTAGAAGTGGAGATTGCACGTTAAAAATCTAGATCTCTAGTTTCCCTCAAAGACTCAGATTCCCTCCAAGGGTCTGCCCCCCTCGCCCGCATGGCCGCATCCGGCCGGCCCGGAGCCGTTGGCTCCTCTGGAGGTAGGTCCCCACGGTTCCCATGGTCCTCGCCAGCCCCCCGCCCCCGCCGGGCTCCCTGGCTCAACCCGCCTAGCGCCTTTGCCGCCCCAGGGTCTGCGACCCTGCTTTCCCGCTGCAGGCCGCGGTCCCGGGAACGTCCCTGCGGGACGGCCGTGGGGTCGGCCCTTGCGGAAGAGCAAGGAAGGGCGAGGAAGCAGGGAGGTGCAGAGGGAGACGGCGAACCTCAGTTCCGGCCCTAAGAGTGTCTTGCCTCCCCACCCCATGCCCCGCGGGGGGGGACCCTTGGAAGAGGTCCCCCGTTGGGCCTCGCATGGGTCAGCCGGCCGTGGGCTGCCCCAGGACCTCGGGGCTGGCCGCTCTCCACGGCAGCTGAGCGACAAGGCCTTCTCGGAGGGGGCCCTGAGTGCCGTGTCCCTGCGTCCGCCACACCCCTACCCCCGCCTCCGCCCTGGGACCCGCCCCCAGGCAGCTCTTCCTCTCGCTTGCCCTCCTGCTCCCCCCCCCCACCTCCCCACCCCCCCGTCAGCATGAGTTGCTGGTTCTTTGCAGATTGAGCAGATGTTTGCTGCTTTCCCCCCTGACGTGACCGGCAACCTGGACTATAAGAACCTGGTTCACATCATCACCCACGGAGAAGAGAAGGACTGAGGGCTCGTCCCGAGCCTGGGCTCCCCGCCCTCCTCCCGCTCTGCCCAGCGATGCCGCCATCCCTGCTCCCGGCCTGTTAGCCGTGTGGCTGCCTCGTCGATCGCCTCCTCAGTGGTTGCCAGATACTATGCGGCCACACGTTCTGCAGTGGGAAATCCACCCGGAAGCTGTGTTCGAATAAACAGGAGGCTGTGTATTTGTTCGTGGTGTGTCTCTGACAGACGTGCCCTGAGTGAGGCACGTCCTTCGCTACTTCCCCCAGAGGCAGAGTGTGAGCGAGCGGTGTCCCTGCTCTCATTATTATTGAATCCTAGTGACTCTTTATTTGCAATAGACCTTCACGGCCACTCAGGACTATTTCTATCAAGGGCCACAATTTATTGGAATGGTGACTGGAGGACCACAGCCCTTTCTTCCAGAGAGCTCGGGCATCTGTGGAGCCTACCTTCCGGGACATCCTTTCCTTCAGGGTGCCCTTGGAATATTTCTCCCAATGATGTTCTCGGCCGGCCCCCATGATAAATTAAGAGGAAGAGGCCTCACATTCATGCTAAGAATATGGCCTATCTGGCAAAAAAATCCTATCTGTTCACTGTAATTTCAGATAAAGGAGTGCCATCTCAGGGGGCACTGGGGACCCATGGTGACGTCCTCCCACTCTTGCCTCCTATGTCCTCCTGCTCCTCTACCGTGTCCCGCCGTGGCTCCCGGAACCCTAATCTAGTTTTCGTGACAAGCGTGAGGAGACGCTGGGGTTAAAGAACAAAACATTTATTCTCTCTGGTACGAATGTAGCCCCCTCCTCCGCCTCAGACCGCTGCCTTCTTCTTGGGCCTCGGCTCGTCCCCCTTTTCCGGCGTGCTGTCCGAGTGCAAGTCCCGGCTCCGGGTCTCCTTCGAGGTGTGGTTGCTGAGCACCAGCTGCCGGAGGCTGCCGTGGTCCAGGGGTTGGTCCACTGCGCCGAAGACGGGACTCGTGTGAGGAGCTCGGGGGCCAAACCCGGCCCGGGGCGGGGGCGGCGCCCGAGGCAAGGACGTCCGACCCAGCTTGGGGCCTCCCTCCACAGTGCTAGGGGTGCAGTGTGAGTGTTCTCGACGTTCAGGGAGGAGGCGCCTCGGCCGGGGTGTCCCGCACGGGGATGCCCAGGTGGTCACTGTTTTTTTTCTCCCAAAGAAGTACGCGAAATTGAGTTTAGTTTCATGTCAAGGAGACGGGGCCGCGACGTGCTGTTGTTCAGGAGGTAGACTGAACAAAGACGTCTAGTGGGGACAGGTGAATGGATGGGCTGAAATCCGGCCCTCCCCGCCGCACTCGATTGTCAAGTCCTGTCTACACAGAAGGGGCACCTTAATTAATCTGTCCCGAGGGGGTGCCTCTTCCGAGTCATACGTATGAGCCACAGAGGCTAGCGGGCGGGGAGAACACACCGTTTAGCAACATCCCCTTGAACAGAAGCAAGACAGCTGCGAACCCCTGACCCAGCCAGGGGAGCGTCACCCGCGTCTGCGCCCTGCCACCCTCCCCTTCTAGGAACTCAAAGGGCCAAGGCGACTAACACCAGGCCTGGCTTCTGCTCCTGCCAAGTTTCAGTCGCCTCGATTCAGTCAAGCCGGAGTGGGGTGTGTGTGCGCGCGTGTGTGTGCGTGTGTGCGCCGGCGCCCCTTCCCCAGTCCCCCCCTCCGTCTCCGACACGCCCGCATGCGCAGAGCCCCGCTTAGAGAGACGGGGCGGCTTTACAAAGAAACCTAGTTTTCTCTGATTGCTCGAGCTGCTCGAGACCATTGGCAGGGGACAAGCGAAACGATACAGGATTGCGTCCCTCGGGGCGGCAACCCTGTCTGCGAGTCACCGCCCGGACAGCCCTGCGGCCCGCCTCGAGATCCTTTGTTTTTATACCCATAATCCAGAACCCCCCTCCTCCTCCTTCCTTCCCTCTCAGCCCCCCTCCCCCCCTCTCTCTCTCTCTCTGTCGCTATACATGTCTCTTTCCCCACTAGACGCCGGGCTTGCCCGGGGCTGTCTTGTGCTTTGGAGGATCTGGAGCCGCTCCCCTGGCCACTAGATGCCCGCAGCACCCCCACCTCCGGGTGGGACAACCAAAAATAGCCGACGTGGCCCCAAGGCCCCTGGATGTTCTAGGATATGGGGTTACAGCCTATAATCCATATAGAATGACACATACATAGTTTATGTATAAATTATAAGTTTGAGAGTGTGTGTGAGAGAGAGTTTATATTGTGTGTGTCTATCCGTGTGTGTGTGTGTGTGTGTGTGTGTGTGTGAGAGAGAGAGAGAGAGAGAGAGAGAGAGAGAGAGGGAGAGTTCGCACTGGCCCACCGCGTTCCTGTCCGTGTCTGCACAGCCACCCGGAGGCACGGACGGGCGACCCGGAGTTCACCTCATAAGTCTCTAACGGGCAAGAAACCCCCCCAGTCGTTCCCAGTTTGGGGCTGCAGCGAACACGGCACCTCCTTTCACCTCTGAACCCCGAAGCAATGTTTCTCAAAGGACCGATCCACACGGGCCAGGGGACACCCAGGGGTACCTGTGTCTCGGGCTGGCCACACGTGCGGCCAAGCTGCCCTTCGAACCCCGGGCGGGGCCGGCTTTCTCCCACCTCCAGAGACACCGGGTGACAGGAGCGGCAGGAGGGAGGACCAACGACCCCCCCTGCCCGCCCCCCCGGGGCCACGCTTAGGCATCTGGCTTCCGGCGCAAGCCGGGAGGTTGTGGGGCGCGGTAGGGGTGGGCCGAGCACGCGGTGGGGGGGGGGTCAGACTCAGGGGCGCGGGGGCGGGGTGAGAGACGGGACCGGGGAACCCCGTGCGCCCGCGACTTGCCAACATGTAGGCTGTTGGCATCCTAAGGTTCATTTTAAACTGTCACAAAGGAGTGATTGAAAAAAAAATATCCAGGATCATTAAAGTCGCGGACCCGGGGCTGGGTCCTGGCCGCGTGGAGGGAAGCTCCCCGGGCAGAACGGGCCAACGGGCCGCAGCCCGACGGAACCCGACGGAATGGATGGGCCGACGGGGCTCCTGAAGGGAAACTGAGCCTCGACGCCGCGGACTCCCCGTGGCCCCGACCCGGGGAGAAAGAGAGCTCACCTTCATCCAGCCTGTCGCTGAAGGGGTCAGCGCCGGGCACCGGCGGGGTGACCTTGACCGTCTCTGCAGGCTTGATGAGGGCAGAGCCGCCCCAGAAGGGGTTGACGAAGGGCGGCGGGGTCTCGGTCTCTGTCCCTTCTGTTTCCAGGACCCGCCTGTAGGACTCCAGCACCAGCAGGTCGTTGGTCTTCTTCTCAATGATGGCTGGAAAAAAGGTATCAATCGGAACGGAACCAAGATGGCAGCCAAGAGCTGGTTCCCAGGGACTGGAGGGGGGGGGGCCGCCGGCTGGCGAGGAAGGGAAGGAACAGAGTGGGGACACGGGCACCTCAAAGGGCGAGGGCTTTCTCTTAGGTTACCCCATGCACTCTCCAGAGGGGACTATCACCCCAAGAGGGCAAAATTTGGTTTTCGAGAGGCGAAAGAAAATCTGACTTTGTAACATGAAACATACACATACAGAACATAAGCACCCAGAGCTGATAGCTACAGTGTTCAAGTTCCATGAGGAGGAACGTTAGGAAAAGAATGTCTAAACAGGCTCCTTCGGAGGCGAGAATGGAAAGACAGTGGAGGAACGGCGGGTTGGGCTAACAGTTAGGAGCCACAGGCAGCCCCTTCGATGACTGACTTTTCCCCCCGTGCGCTCTGACTCAGGCCTCCAGGCCTTCGCTCGTGCTGTTCCTTCTGCCTCTAATGCCTTTCCCTACACCCCTCCCGGAACAAACCCCTACTGGCGTTTTGAGACTTGGGTCAGGCCTCTGGCACCTGCAGAAGTGTGTCTCCCGCCTGCCCGGGCCGGGGGAGCCCACCTTCCTGTCATGTGTCAGAGCCCTGGGCGCTCACTGGAGTCGCGTGTTCAGCCTCCCGCTCTACAGGGAGCTACTGGCTGCCTCCTGGGCCGGGCACACGGCTGGACGCCGCGGGGCCTGGAGGGGAAACACGACAACAACAACAGCAGCGACGGTAACGACGAAGATGCGACCTCGGCCCCAACGAAGCTGCTAAGCTTCCGCGGACAGGAGGAAGATGGACAGAAGGACAAATGCGACAAGCAGACAGAAAAACACACACACCCCTTGTTTCCCGGATGCTCGCCATCTAGATTCGCTCACTCCTGGATTTGGAGAATATTCTAAATACACCTCACGCTACCTGTACTGTTGCCATGCTTTCTGAAAATCAGAGACCAAAAATATTTGCCTCTGGCACTCCCTGTCAGGTCTGGAAAACCTCATGGATTCCGAGAGTGAGAGCTACTTGTACACAGAAACAAAGTGGGTGGACACAAAAGGACATCCTGTGTGGAGGGGACACCGGCTTCAGGTAGGCAGCGGAGGGAAGCCTTGCTAGAGAGAGGGCATTTCAACTGAGATCAGAGAAGGAACTCAGCCTGTGCAAAGGCCCTGAGGTGGCGATGCGCTGAGGGGAGGGTTGGAAGAATACACAGAATGACGTGACTGGAGATGGCAAGCAAGGAGAGAGAGCGGGACAAGAGGAGAAGAGAAACGCAAGCAGGGGCCAGGCTGTGTAGACCCTGAGAGGGTGTGGGCAGGAAAGAGGTAACACAGCAGTCCTGATCGCCATTCCTTGAAACACCTGCTTCCCAGGTTGGCCTGAGGCTGGCATTGGGGAACTTGGATTTCAGGAAGGTTCCTATCATCATCAACTGATAATAGAGACTCAGTGTGCCAAACCTGTACGTACAAAACATATTTGTGCTAAATAACTGCTTTTTTTTCCCCCTAAAACTGTGGGCACGGTCTCTCTAATGAGCTTCCCTGATTTCACGTATGTCGTCACGACTCAACGCTGGGGGAGCCCAGCGCATCCTCGGGATGAGGACCCTTGGAAGCTTGCTCCCGACTTCCTCCAGACTTCACCCCATGCCCCTTTTCCTCTTGCTGACTTCGCTTTTATCCGTTTGCTATAATAAATAAAGCCACGAGCACCGCTATGTGCTGAGTCCGTGAGCCCTCCTAGCAAATCACGGAAGCCGGCAGGAGGGGGCAATTGGGAAATTCCCAAACACAGATCGTATTAAGAACCCTAGGTTTTATTCGAAAAGCAAGCCATTCCCTCCAAACCGTGATGGTCTCTGGAGGTACCTCCCTCCTTCTGTCTCCTGAGCCAAGGGCCTCTGGCTGGAAATGTGTGTTCTAGCCGACAGGCATTTGCTGCAGGCAAGGACTTTCTCTCTGCGTTCCCAATCCGTATGCTTTTCAATTCTTTTTCCTGCCTTATTGCATTGTCTAGGACCACCACTAAGATACCGAATAGGAGAAATGAGAACAGACACTCTTGCCTCGTTCCTGATCTTAGAGGAAAAACATTCCATTTTTTATCCTTAAGCGTGAGGCTTGCTGGTGAGTGAGTGGTAGACCCCCTTCAAGGGGAAGAAAGTTTCCTTCCAGTTCTAGTTTGCTGAGAGTTTTTAATCATGAACAGATGTCGAATTTGTCAAGTGTTTTTTCTGCATCTGTTAATCTGATCACGGTTTTACTCTAAGAACTATTAATTTATTTAATCTTCCCAACAACCTTATGAGGTAGGTATTGGTTTACTCCTCATTTTTTTTAGATTGAAAAAAAAAAAAAAACTAAACTAAAGCATAGAGAGATTCAAAACGTTGCCCAAAGGCACACAGCTAGTAAGAGTAGAACCAGGATTTGAACCCAGGCAGGCTGGCCCACATGCTTCGCCACGAGGCTCAATGCCAGCCAAAGAACAAATCTTTGTGACCGCTCATAGAAAGCTCTGGAAATGGTTCTTAACGGTCCAATGAGCGCCCCCCCTCCCCCCGCCTTGACTCACCAAAGTACTGCGGAAGGTTGGTGTCGGTGATTTTGCCCGTCTCCCCCAGGTGCCCCAGGATCTCGGTAGCATCACAATTTATCTTTTTAAACAGACTCTCCACCAAGTTCTTGAGATACTCCAAGGTCTTGACGATTTCCTTGTAACTGTTCTCGTACATGTCCGCCTCCTCCGTGGTCTTCTTCAGCTTCTCCTGGCGACAGACCCCAATCCCCACCTCGGATCAGCCAGGCTGCACCCCAGCCTCAGCCCGCCCGTGAGGACTTCCAGTGGGGAGGGGGGTGGGGGCGCCCTCTGGAACCAGAGTCTGTGAACTGCAGATTTTCAAACCTCTGCGGGGGGACGACATCCTTGTCCCAAAGCCTCAATCCGCGTTTTAAAGACAGTGAATAGAACAGAAGAGAAAGGGAGAGAAAATACTAAAATGCGCTGCAGGTCACGAGGGTCAATATTGTTCAATGTCAGTCTGTGTCGCTTACGTACACGCACGCGTGTCCACATGTGTCCTGGATTACAGGAATGTTCTTTAAAAGCGGGCGATTCGTGTTTTTAATTGTGGCCCACAGAAAGGAATGCGTGTCACAACGCGGCCTCAGCCACGGTCCACACACGGACACGTGCATACGCGCAGGGCTGTGTGCTTATACAGATCTTGTCAATTGAAAGAAACGTTTCACAGATCGATGGTCTTACTGTGTGTTCTCGTGTTTTCTAAGCTCTTCTGGTTCGTGATTCTTAAAGGCTGGTTCAATCCAACAAACTGGTTTTACCCCTCGCCGTTTAAAGCACATGGCTCCCGCCCAGCGGGTCTCAAAGCGGGGTCCCTGGGGGACCAGGGCACTTGTTAGAGACGCGCACTGCGGGGCTCCAGCCCAGAGCCCGAGGCGGAGGGTCTGGGGGGTGGGGGGCCCGGCAGCGTGTTTGAACGAGCCTCCGGTGGTTCTGCTGCGCGGTGAAGGCCGGGCGTCCCTGCTCTGGGCGGAGAGCGTCCGCTGGCTTCCTGGCTCTCCCCGGGAGCTCGCAGGCCAACCTGCGGCCCGGGCGTGTCCCGATGACCTTCCCCAGCCGGCCACCCCGCCCCGGCCGCGCCCCCATCGTCCAGGTGAGGCTCCGAAGCACTCGGCCCGGAGAGGGGAGCCGAGATCTGCACGTCACTCGACCACCACCCCAGGCGGCCTCCCCGGTCCCGGCTCCCAGGCCCGGGTTCCCTCGGAGGACGGCCAGAGCTGCCCTCTCATTCTGAAGGGGCGTTAAAGACCACACGGTCAGACAGACAAAGAGCCGGACGTGACTGTGGCAACACGTGTCCAGCACCTTACACGCCGTCTCAACACATCCTCACAACTGCTTCCAGTCCCGGCGAGGAACGCTGAGGCCAGAGAAGAAAGGTGAACTCGTGTTTAGCTTTCCTGTATGGAGTGGTCTATGCACCCGCCCTCGGGTTCATTTCTTGAGCAATTATTTAGCGCCCAGGTGAGGCGATTTTGAGGTGTCACTGGTTTACATGATGAACAACGATGGCTACACTCATAATTCTCCCCCTGCCGTGTGCTTAGTGTGGACACGCATGACTTTACTCAAACTCCACGCTCCATCGAAGTGAGGATGATTATCTCCATACCAAAGGGGAGAAAACAGAGGCTCAGAGAGGTTAAGTCAGTTTCTCAAAGTCACACAGCTAGGAAGTGACTTTTCTGGGAGTCCTACCCCAGCGTTTGTTCCCAGGACCTGGGGGCTTAACTCCTAGGCAAAACCCTCCCGTTAAGGGGCGGGCGCTCCCGCTTCTCTCAGACGGGCAGGAGGTGACGGAAGGGAAGGGGTGTGGAAAGAACAGAGCTCCAGGAAGAGAGCAGAGGGAAATGATGGTTTTAGCGGGGGGCGAGGGGGGGGGGAAAAGGCTCTTGTGACCACATTGCTCTTGAGACAAATTCTCCTGCATTTGAAAAGAGGCCTCCAGAAGTCCCGCTACAGCCAAGGGAACAAGAGGGGAGGGGAAAACTTCAGAGGTGGGGGAGATGCCCAGGGTGCCTGCTCGGCCTCCCCAAGGTGCCCCTCTTTAGTTAAGCCTTCAAAACCCAGAGAGGCCGAGCCTCGCCAGTCCCATCCCCAGGGAAGCATCTGGACGACCCCGGGTGGCCCTGAGCCGAGGACACGGGACCCCAATCATGTGCCCAGCTTGAGGAGGGTCTCCGTGGACTTGGCCCCTGCCTGGAGCTCCGGGGAGAGGCCTGTGGAGCCGGAGCCGCAGAGTGGTGCCTTGTGCTTTGCTGCCCCCCAGTGGCCAGCCGGGGGGTGGCACCGCCGTCGCCGTCTGACCACAGGCTGGCCGGGCCTCCGAGGAGGAGAGGAAAGAGATGGAGCACCGCAGCTCGCGGGCCAGGAGCCATCGGATTCCAACAGGGCTGAGCAAACTCTCCGGGTTCGTATTCTGTCAGGTGTTTGCTACCCATTCTCCCCTTACGCCTTAGTAACACGCTCCGGATTGTATTTGGGGCGGCAATATGCCCAGCTGAAAATTATATTTCCAACCCTCCTTGGCGATAGGGATGGTCAGCGGGCTGTAAACGAGTCACTGGCTGAGTCTTCACAGAAATAACTTTTAAAGTAACAGGAAAGAGTTTTTTGTCTCCCCCACTTTCTTCCTGGCTGGAACGTATATGTGATGTCTGGGTCACTGGCAGCCACAATACAACCAGGAGGCATCCCTGGGACTATAGGCCACACACTAAAGATGGCAAACAGGAGGAGCCTGGGCTACGGATGACATCGTGACCAGAAGTACCCATCTCCAAATGTATTTCACAAAATAAATACTTCTACCTCGCTTAGCCCATTGCTTGCCTTGGCTCCCCGTGATTGACAACTAAATACAACGCAAAACTCAAATACAGCACCCCAGCTCCAAGACGTGAGTCCAATGACTTTCCCTCTCTGAGTCTCGGCTTCCGCATCTGTAAAGTGCAGAGATCACAGCACCTACATCATAGGGCCGCCGTGAAGATTAAATGAGATAGTACACACGAAGCACTTAGCCCAGTGCCTGGTACGTAGTAACTGCTCATTGAGCGAATGTTCATGATAACTGTTATTGATTGACAACAGGCCACAGCCAGGACAAGGAGGAGAGAAGAAGGAAATTACTGGGGCAGAGCTCTGTCCAGAATTGGCCAGTCCGGGATGAAATTAAAGGCACCTGGCCTGGGCCGGGCTCCCTGAAGCCCGGGAGTCTTTAGAGCGGATGAAGAAGCTCTAGGGACAAGACTCTACAGGAGCGTCTGTCGCAGAGGCTGCCGGTGACAAAGGGTCAGGACACGTCAAGACGTGAGCCAGCCTCGGATACATCTCTCTTGAGGACCGCCTGACAGGCCGCACGACAGACAGACAGACAGACGACAGAGACCCCCAGTCCCTCCGTCCCCGCCCAGGCTCACCTCCATCTGGCTCAGGGCGGAGTGGTTGCCATCGCTGGAGGACTGCCGCTCGGCCTGCAGGAGGAGGATGTCGTCCTGCCCGCGAGAGAGAGAGAGAGAGAGAGAGAGAGAGACCCGACTGTGAGGACCGACCGCCGCCCTCCCAGCACCTGCTCCTGGGCCCGCGTCCGCAGGGCGGGGGGACTCTAGGTGATCCGCTTCAAGGAGCCCCCAACCCCGGGCCCTCTTATGCTGCTTCTTAATTAAGAGGAGGATGAGGGCGGGGGAGGGTGGGCGGGTCATCCTTTCCGGAGAACTGTCTAGAAGGGCAGCCCATAGAACCGTGCCGGCGGCAGTGTCCTCTGCACTACCCAGCCCCGCGGCCACCAGCCACTCGCAGGTGTCAAGCACTTGAGGTGCAGCTGGTGCCCCTGAGGACTGGACTTGAGTTTTGCTTCATTTAGACTTAACTCACCCCCATAATGGGGTCACGCGAAGGCAGCTCCCGAGCGGGGTTCGCGAACCCCAGCCTGCATCGGAACCGCCCGGGGCCCCGGAAACACAGACTGCCGCGCCCCTCTCCCCGCGGTGCTGGTTCGCCAGGTCCGGGTGGGGCCCAAGAATGTGCATTTCTCGAAAGTTCCCAGGCGCTGCCGCGACTGTTGGTCCGGGGACCGGATTCAAGAACCCCTGGGTTAGATTTATGTCCGAATCTAAAAGGCAGCCCTTTGAATACTTTCATCTCCAGGAATCCGTCCCACGGAAACAGTAGGACATGTGGGCAAAGTGGCCGTTGGAGGTTGTCTGTCATGTGATTACGGCCCCCGGTCAGGGGCGCCGGGGCGGCTCAGGTGGTTAAGTGACCGACTGCAGCTCAGGTCGTGATCTTGCGGTTCGTGAGTTCAAGCCCCACGTCGGGCTCTGTGCTGACAGCTCAGAGCCTGGAGCCTGCTTCGGATCCTGTGTCTCCCTCACTCTCTGCCCCTCCCCCACTCATGTTCTGTCTCTTTCTCTCAAAAATAAATAAACAATAAAAAAATTTTAAAAAGAAAAGCATGGCCCCCAGTTAGAGACAACTTGAATGTCTACTGATAGCGGACCAGTTAAATCAATGACAGTGTTCACTTCATGGGGGGAACGGGTCTCAAACAAAAATGCTTTTAATATTTTTTTTCTAAAACTATGGTTTAAAATGCGGATTCCTCGCTCATTCTCAGAGAGTCTAGGTTTGTAGGTATAGAACTTGGGGGATCTGCCAGTTTAAGAAGTTTCTTATGATTCTACACAGAGATTCCAGGGTCTCCAGAACCCATTAAAAAGAACCCAGAAGATGTTGGAAGGGTTCTAGGATGAACTGGGGGGGGGGGGTGGATTGTCAAAACAGCGTGAACTGTCTAGAATGATCCCGGTACTACAAATGGGCATCTTTCCTGCCCCAGGACCTTTGCACTTGCTGTTTCCTCTGCCTGGAATATTCGTCCCCCCCCCCCCCCGAGATCTGCATAGCTTATTCCTGCAAGTCTGCTCAAATCTTCCCTTCTCAGCTTCCCGTGCCCTCGCTTGGCCCAGAACCCCTCTCTACCTGCTGCACTTCATCTTTTTATCCACACGGCTTCTCATTTTCTAATATACCCTATAATTTTTTGAAGTTTACTGATTTGAGAGAGAGTGTGAGCGGGGAAGGGGCAGAGAGAGAGGGAGAGGAGGAGAGTCCCGAGCAGGCCGGTACACAGAGCCTGACGTGGGGCTCGAACCCACGAAACCGTGGGATCACGACCCTAGCCAAAAGGAACTGTTGGACTCTTAACGGACTGAGGCACCCAGGCGCCCCCACCCTATAATCTATATATTTAGTAGGCTCGTTGTTTAGTGTCTGTTTCTCTCTCCGCCAGAACAGAAGCCCCATGAGGGCAGAGCTTTTTGTTTTGTTCACTGTCCCATAACCAGACTCTAGAATAGTGCTCGGCACAGAGTAGGTACTCAAGAAATATTTGCTGCATGAACAAATAACAACAAAAAAAAGAACCCTTTTTTCAATCAGAATACATGTCTCTATATATGCTATATAATAATCACTATGGTAAGTTTAAAAGCATCACCCCCACCCCTAAAAAAGTCAGAAGGATATAGATCAAAATAGCAACAGTGATTGTCTCTCGGGAACGGGATAACGGATGGTTTAAAAACTTCAATCCTTAGGTAGTTTCCGAATTTTCTATAATGGGAAAGCATATCCTTCTCTTATAAGATTTTTAAAATATTAAGAATCTTCATGAGAAACAAAGTGTTTTCAGGATGTATTCGACAGGCAGCTCTGCTAAGCCCCCAAAGACACAGTTCTGTCACTTCGAAGAAAAGCTCAGAAGCTACCCGCGTGGCCCACACATCATTCTACAAATGGGGAAGCTGAGGCCCAGGCAGAGCAGGGACTTGCTTGGTCAGACACCCTCGCGCCCAGGCCCGAGGCGGCTGCGCATCTTAGAGCCGGGCCACCGTCACGCTGAAGGGGAAGGATGCAGGTCAATTTTGTCCGGTAACCATTCCCTCATCGGGTCGGTTTCCGACCAGCATCCTCACGTCCCTCCGCTATGGTCTGTCCCTGTCATCCCACTGGGGCAATTAAGGCGCTGTCTCCTAGAAAGAAAGAATCAGCGTCCTGCCCACCCCCAGGTCCCAAACGGACCACCATCCTTCAGGTCTCTGCGTTCGAAGACCTTCCATGCACTACTGCCGAAGGCCACCGGGGGGCAGTGGCGAGGCGCCCACGCCGGAGGCTGAAGCCTCCCAGGCCCATGGACCTGGGCCAGTGGCTCTCAGCTTCGCGAGGGACCGCAGGGCCCGAGTCGTCAGATCGGCTTCTCCAAGAGAAACCAGAAATCCCGATGGAATATCCTGATTTTTAAATGTTAGCAACTAATGATTTTTAAATTGGGGGGTGGGGGAGGGGGAGGTAGGGGAGACCCAGCAAAGGAAGAAAGTGGGATTCAATCAGTTATGACCTCTGACCCCGGTGCCTTCCATCCGCCCCTCCAACCCCCACCGCCGTCATCCACAACTGCTCCGTGTTACCTGTTTTCTTTTTTTTTTTTCTAAATGTTTGTTTACTTTTGAGAGAGAGAGAGAGTGCTAGCAGGGGAGGGGCAGAGAGAGAGGGAGACACAGAATCTGAAGCAGGCTCCAGGCTCCCAGCTGTCAGCACAGAGCCCGACTCCGGGCTCGAACTCACAAACCAGGAGATCATGACCTGAGCGGAAGTCTGGCTCTGATGCTCAACCGACTGAGCCCCCCGGGCGCCCCTGACCTGTTTTCTCTACGGTGTTTCCTCACAACCTGGGTTTCAACAAAACTGTTCTGCAGCCTTGTTATTAAAAGTTGGGAAAGTGCTGCTCTTGTCCAAGTATGCCATTCTACAGACGTGGAGACTGAGGCCCAGAAAGGGCCGGGGCTTGGCCATCTTTCCTCAGACACGCTTGTCCTAACAGAGCCAGGCTGCGTGGATGACAGAGAAAAGGATGGGACCCCCCGGAGTGACCTCACGGGAAGGTCAAGGTCAATTACTGCTCTGGAACCATTTCCCAGGGCCGTGCTGGGTACCGGGAGCGCGGAGGGGAGATACTCTCCTGCCCATCCCACCCCCCCTGGAAGATCACCTTCCGGAAGGGACACGGAGGGCCCTTCGGGCCCATCTCTCCCACCCCTACCCCCGCCACACACGCTGGCCTGGCCACTCTCCATTTTCCCCCAGATCCGCCTACCGACCTCCCCGCCCTCTGCCCTAAACCCCAGGGGCTCGGCTCTGGGCTCCCTTGTCCCCTGGCTTGGGTGGGGCCCAGCCAACAGGAGGGGACAGAGTTTGGAGGCACCCGGCAAGTCGCTAGTTTGGCCGCATCCCTCCGGGAGAGACACACAGACGGCCTCCTCGCCTGATTCCGGAACACGGTTCCGTCCCCTTACCTGCTCCGGAGTCCTGGGGCCCTCTTTTGCTGCTCCCCCACTCACCCTTCGTAATTTCCTTAAACCACGGTAAATAGTGCCTTTAAAAAAAAACCCGCCTCAATTTACCCATTTGGGGCATGCCATACGTTCCCTGTGCTAACCCTCACCGATGCCACCACCTTCACTCCCATCACGGTCGTGTCCACCTGCACCATGTCCATCACTGTCTATTCTTGCATATTAATAGTGTTCTTTAAGTCAGCCGGGCTGTGTTCATTTTATTATGTTTGACCTTATTTGTTTACTGTTACTAGTATTTCTTATCATCCTGAGTGACGACGCGCATTAAAATCAAAAGTTTGCAAGCTTTATCTCACCTAATCCTCCTAAAAATGCACTCGTCATTAGTCAATTAACATGTTTTCCCCTATATCCTGGCGACCGGCCACTAACACGTAGCCAGTGCACCTGCTCCGTATTCGGGAAACAGCGACGTTGCATGAGGAAGTGGCTCCCTCGTCAAGCGAACAGCGCGGGGACCTCCGAGGGAGGAGCGATGAATTGCCAGAGGTGGTGACACTGGTGCGGGGTCAGAGCGAATGGGCAGAATTTCCTCAGAAGAGAGGCCGGAGTGGGAGGGAGAAAAGGGCACGAGGAGGCCTCGGCGGAGGGGACCGTCCAGGGAGCTGAGACGAGCCGCTGCCCCAGGGCCCCTCGGGGGTGTGAAGGGAGAGTGCCTGCTGAGGCAGCCTGAAGCCAAATTTTGAAGGGACTGAAGTGTCGCAATGAATGTACACAGTGTGTCAACAGTGTCACACACTCTGTCCTGTTTGGACGGTTCCGGAGGCTATTGATGTGGGTTCTGGGGAGTGAGCAGCCCAAGAAGCCAATTAACTATGGGAAATGATGGGCTCAACCAAAGTAAAGAGATTTCTTTACTGCAGGACTTGTCAGAGCCTTCACTGTGCTCGCATATATCAAGTGTCTTCAAGATGGTTTGGCCCTCTCTACTCAAGTCTGTGAAGCTGCTAACAGGGGTCAGCAGGCTTCTAAAGCAAACAGCCAGACAGCAGATATTTTAGGCATTGCGGGCCACACATGATCTCTCTTGTATAAACCCTCTTTTTTTTTTTCATTATAACCATTAAAAATGTAAAAACCATTCTTATTAGCTCAGGCCGGTACAAAAGCAGACCGCAGGCTGTATCTGGCCATGGCTGTGGTCTACTGAACCCTGGATTATAGAACATGCCGCGGGTTCCGTCACTATGCGGGGGGGGGGAGGCGGGGACAGGATCACGGTAAGTGTTTGCATCAGCCGCGGGACATGCCAACTCCAGAGAGGTTAAAATGTGAGGGTGGAGGTGGGAGCCTGGGGGAACATAGTGTCCCCAAACCGATCAGACCCTGAGCCCCTCGTCTCTAGAGAGCCGCTCGGGGCGTGTTTCGAGGAACCCACTTTGGGAAGGGCTGCTGGTGGGGGGGGGGGCCCAGGCCTAGGGGGGAAGAGCGGCCCCGACCTGGATCCGCTGGGTCTTCTTGTGCATGGTGTCCATGTCGTGGTTGAGCTCCGTGACGTAGGTGAAGCGGGCGAAGTTCTTCTCCTCCTTGGCCAGAAACTGCTCGGTGAGCTGCTGCAGGCTCCGGTCCCTGGCCAGCTTCAGCAGCCGCAGGTGCGCCACCTCGTAGCTCTCGAAGCTCTCGCCCTTGGTCTTCCTCTTGTGCTTCTTTGCCTTGAGAGCTGGGAAGGAACGGCCGGGAGGCGGGAGTGTGAACGGAGGCCGCCCGGGGCGAGGCCGTGCCTGGGGGGGGCGGGGAGGCTAGACTTTTCCGGGTGGGCGCGGGGAGAGCTTTCCACCCTGGTCACTTCACAGATATGCGGTCGCACATCCGCTGTGTGCCGGACACCGCGCCGGGCTCTGCAGACGCACGCCCCTGCCCCCTGGAGCTTCTAGGGCAGGAATCGGGCAAACCGAGCAAAGCAAAAGGGATGTCCACCCAAGCAGGAGAAACACAGCCGTCCCCACTGCGGCTCAGGGGATGCGGGAGACGCGCCAGGTGCTACGATGGGGGCGCTGGGTGGCCGGGGAAGTCCTCTCGAGGGAGGTGGCGTCTGAGCAGGACAAAGGTCAAAGGAAGCCTGTTGGCAGAGGGCCTTAGGCAGCCTCGGACCTCGGCGAACTCAAGGAATAAGAACCAAGAAAGTTCTCCAAGCTTCGTTCTCTCCAGCAAGAGCCCCACCTTTGCTGAACCCAGTCTTGTCTCCCTCTTTTTTAGAGAGAGACAGGAGGGAGAGGGGCAGAGAGAGGGAGGAGGGAAGGAGGGAGAGAGAGAGAGAATCTTAAGCAGGGTCCACACTCAGCATGGAGCCCGCTGTGGGGCTCAATCCCACGACCCTGGGTCATGACTGGGGCCAAAATCAAGAGTCAGATCCTCAACCGACTGAGCCACCCAGGCGCCCCAGTCTTGTCTCTTGGGTTTGGCCTCCATGTGACAATTGCAAGGATCTTTCTAGATCTTCCTAGGCACATGTGGCCACGTGACCCCTTTGCATCTTGTTACGTTACAAAGTGAGAGACGGGGCTTCTCGGGAACACACTCTTCACCACATGGTCCCAAATGAAAAGACAGGGAGAGCCAGGAGATGCCGCAGGAACGAAGCACAAATGCAGCTTCCCAGGGGCCTCTCAGAAGAGCCCGGATTTTCTCCATCTGTTCAGGAGACGGTAAATATAACAGCCCTGGGACTGTCCTCCCTAGAAAGGGCTCTTCTCACAAGGTGGCCCTTGGCTGGCCCCTGGGCACTTAAATGGCAAACAGTTCCCTACGCGGATACAAAACTTGCCCTAAACGCTAGGAGGGGCTCGCCGTGCCTCGGCGGTGCAGGTGGTGTGTGTAGTTGATGCTAAACATCTCCTTTCCTTCCAGGAGGCTGGAATTGCCTGCGTGCACGGGAGAGGACGCTCACATGACCGGCCCCCAGGAAACTCTCGGGCCCCGAGGCTCTAATGAGCCCCCCTGGTGGACAGCTCCTCACACGTGTGGTCGCGGTGAGATGCTGGGGGAACCAGGCAGGAAGCTTAGGCCCGGACTCCTCCAGACCTCGCCCCGTGCCCCTTCCTCTTTGCAGAGTGTGCTGTGTGTCCCTCCATGTGACTACACGCTGAATCTTCTGAGGGCTCCTAGCAAATTGCCAAGCCTGGGGGTGGTCCTGGGGACCTGATACCCAAGTCTCCCCTGAGAAAACAACAGAGCGAGAACCTCAGAGGAAGGGCACATCCTACGAATTAGGGTTGGCCAATAAAATACAGGACCCCCAGTTACCTCTGAACTTCAGAAAAACAATAGGTTTTTAAAGTATAAATATGTCCCCATTGTAGCTAACCTACAAATAATTTTTATTTTATTTAAAAATTTACTCAGTTTATCTAAACTGTGGATTTAACGAGGCATCTTGTAATGGTATTCACTAAATTTGGCATCCTTACTACAGAAGGACTTGGGTACCCTCGGCTAAGATGGGGGAGGGGGACGGAGGGAGGGAGAGAGAGAGAATGCCTGGAGGATGTACCTTCTTCCTTTTTGGTCTGCTCCTCGAACTCCAGACGATCATTCAGCTTGATGAGCAAGAAGGACTTGAGCTTGGTCTCATGGGCATAGACACGCTCCAGCTCTCGGATCTCCAGGTTGTACTGGGAAATGTCCTTCTGCTGGCGGTCGTTCATGGCGGCCATTCGAGCCATGGCTTCCAGCCTGAGTGAGGCAGGTGCAGGGTCTGAGCCTCCAGAAGTTCCTCCCTTCTCCCCCCCCTCTCCTATCAGACCAGAGACACTTTCTTCCAGTGACCATCATTCCTTTTAATCATGGAGTTTTCTGGGAATGGAAGAACAGCCCTCCTCATCTGACTGACAGGAGCTGCCAGTTCTAGACCATCCCCAGGAAGTGATTTTTTCTGTCATCATCACCATCACCACCACCGTCACCACCATCACCATCATCATCACCACCACCATCACCACCAACATCACCATCATCATCACCACCAACATCACCACCATCACCACCATCATCACCACCATCACCATCATCACCACCACCATAACCACCAACATCACCATCATCATCACCACCAACATCACCACCACCACCAACATCATCACCACCATCACCATCATCATCACCACCAACATCACCACCATCATCACCACCAGCACCATCATCATCACCTTCACCACCACTACCACCACAATCACCACCATCACTATCACCATCATCATCATCACCACCAACATCACCACTACCACCATCATCACCACCAACATCACCACCATCACCACCAACATCACCACCATCACCATCATCATCACCACCACCATCACCATCACCATCAACATCACCACCATCACCACTACCACCATCACTATCACCATCATCATCACCATCACCACCACCATCACTACCATCACCATCACCACCATCACCATCATCATCACCACCACCATCACCACCATCACCATCATCATCACCACCAACATCACCACCATCATCACCACCAACACCATCATCATCACCATCACCACCACTACCACCATAATCACCACCATCACCATCACCATCATCACCACCAACATCACCACTATCACCATCATCATCACCACCACCATCACCACCATCACCACTACCATCATCACCACCATCACCATCATCATCACCACCACCATCACCATCATCATCACCACCAACATCACCACCATCACCACTACCACCATCACCATCACCATCATCATCACCATCACCACTACCATCACCATCACCACCATCATCACTACCACAATCACCATCACCATCATCATCACCATCACCACTACCATCACCATCACCACCATCATCACTACCACAATCACCATCACCATCATCACCACCATCACCACCACCATCACCACCATCACCATCATCATCACCACCACCACCATCACCATCACCATCATCACCACCATCACCACCACCATCACCACCATCACCATCATCACCACCATCACCACCACCACCAACATCATCACCACCATCACCATCATCATCACCACCAACATCATCACCATCATCATCACCATCACCAACACCATCACCACCATCACCATCATCACTACAACCATCACCATCATCATCACCATCACCACCAACATCACCATCATCATCACCATCACCACTTGTCAGTCACTATGGCCCAGCTAGTCCTTATATACATTTATTATTTATTCCCCACGACCACCCAAAGCGGTCCTACAATAATACAGTAATGATGGAGCCAGGACTCAAACCCAGATCTGACTCCAAAACCTGTTCTCTTCACAGCCCGGCTATATGTCTCTCGCCCCAGAGTGCGAGGCCAGGAGATGAGGCAGACTGAGCGCCCCCTAGGACTAGAGGCGGGGCCACCTGGAGGAAGTGGTACGGCAGAGAAGTTTGAATCTCCGTCCTACCACGTCCGCCGTTCGCCTGGCTCTCGGGTAAGTACTTTGACGTGGCATCTCTCAGCCTTTGTATCCTGGTCTGTAAAACAGGGATAAAAACCCCTGGAGCCGCTGTGGGTTGAAATCATCCCCAGAGCACCTGGCATCACGCTAGGCACACAGTCAGTGCTCAGAGGCATGACGATTTAAGATCCCTCGATTCATGCGCCCAGGGGCAGAGTGCTCAGCAGGGGCCTGAGAGACGCCTCTGCCCCCAGGGTCCCCCCGCCAGCCCACCTCTGCTCGTAGGCCTGGGCAGACTGCTCGATGGCCATGTTCATGGTTTTCTTCTGCATTGACCACCGCCGCTGCAGCCGCTGGTACACGTTGTCATACGCAGCCTTCTCATACCGCAGGTCCTCGATCTCCCCCTGGAGCTTAGCGTTGGTGGTCAGCATCTTGTCAAAGTGAGTGGTGACCTGTGGGCAGGGCTGTGCTTCAAAGCCAAGCTCACTCCTGGGATGAGACAGCTTCCAGAAGGCAGCCAGGGGGTGCGAAACTCTTCCCCCACCTCCCGCCCCAGGTCCACAGCGCAGCGGATGGAGTGCTGGCTGGGAGGCTCGGACTGGCCGCCGACTAACTAAGTGGTCTTAGCCAAGTTTTCCCCCCTCCCCGGATTTTAAATTTCTCAACTACTTTCATACGTAACTTTCAGCTTTTAGCAAGGGCAGGGGAGAGAGGAAAAGGTAAATGACACCATGAGGAAACAAGCAGCCGAATCCAGAAGGCAGAACTTTCTAGAAGACAGCTGGCCCAGACTCTTCAACAAGTTGGTGGCTGGAAAGAGTTGGGATGGGGCTGTTGTAGGGCAGGGCTGCTCAAGCCTGGCACTGTTTCGCGCTGGGTGATTCGCTGCGGTGGGGGGCTGTCCCAAGCTTTGTACTATTAAAGAAACATCCCTGGTCTCCGCCCACTAAATGCCAGTAACTGTATCAGGCTCTGTGCTGGCAGCTCAGAGCCCGGAGCCTGCTTCGGATTCTGTGTCTCCCTCTCTCTCTGCCCCTCCTCCCCTCATGTGCTCTTTCTCAGAAATAAACATTAAAATAATAACAATAATAATAATAATAATAATAAATGCCAGTAGCACAGCCCCAACCCAGCTGTGACAACCAAAAACACCTCTTTTTAGAGACAACGTTCCTTTGGGGGCAAAAATCATTTCTGCTTGAGATCCATTATTGCCAACTAAAGAAATTGAAAAGACCTAACAATTAGGTGAAACTTGACTGTTTGCAACTTTAAAAGACATTTTGGAGCAGCCAGAGAAATTTTAATGTGGGCAATATTAAGGAAATAGTATTAATTTTCTAAGGTGCGATAATGGTTTTGTGACTTTGAAAGAAAATGTGTGATTTTTAGAGATGACTGATTTTAGAGAGGGAAGTATTTAGGGGTGAAATATCATCGGGTCCGTAATTTACCTTAAAATACTGCAGGAGAAAGAAGGGTGAAACGGAATAGTAAAATGTTAGCAATTATTAAATCTAAGTGATAGGTACATGGGTGTTCATTCTTTTATTCCCTCAACTTTCTTTACATCTTAATAAAAAGAATTTTTATGAGGAGTGGTCCCATAGACACTGAAAAGAAACAATCACGGAAAATATTCCTAATGGTAAGAAAGTAGATTCGATCAGAGGTTTTCAAAACATATTCGGAGAAATCTTAGGCTTCCTCAGAGCTGAGATGGGGTAAGGCAAGTGAGGCCACCGGGTTGCAAATTTTAAGGAGGTACTTACTGTCTGGTGTCAACCTGGCACTTCCATGAGTGCTGTCTTAAATTTTGCATTCTGGGCTCTTTACTTGCCTCACCCTAGCCCTGGCCCTGGGCTCCTTTGTAGGATATGTCAGTAGCCACCACACAACGGAAGGGAATCCAGAAACAGAATCATTCTTATTCTCACAGTATCTTCCACTTACCCTTAAGAAGATATTACTTATCAGCCATTTGCACTGCAGTATGAATTTTACTCCAGGACTATTGGTATGCTACCCATCCTCTGATTGTGAGATAAAAATGGGGAGGACTCTCAGGCCCCATTGAGTAAATGGAGGAGTCTTTAAGGTCATGGAGTATTTTGGGACTCTGAAATAACCTTTAGAGTTGGCTACCTAACCACCTAAAAGGCGCAGCCAGAACTGGTCAGGGAAGAAAGGAAAGGGGACCATTTTGAGATGCAAAAGAGCAGACCTCTCCGAAAAGAAATAGGGGACATTACTACAGACCTTACAGAAATAAAAAGAATTATAAGGCAATATACTAGGAACAACTGTATAACTTAGATAACTAAGATAACTTAGATGAAATGGACAAATTCCTAGAAAGAAACAAAGTAATGAACTGATTCAGGAAGAAATAGGAAATCTGAATAGATCTCTAACAAAAAAGTAGGCCTCTGTCATGCGTACCTTTATTCATTCACTCAATCAACAGATGTTTGCTAAGTGTCTACTCTGAGCCTCACACTGTGCCGGGCATTAATGATTCTTACCAAGGGAATCATGAACCTTAACCTTGATTCTTCACCTTGGTTTCACTGGGGTTTTCAATAACGGTTTCACTGGGAGTTTTAACAACAGTGCAGATGCCTGGGTCTAAGCCTTAGAGGTTCTGACTCAAAACCAGGGAATCTGGAGACGACCCAGGAGTCTGCATGTTAACACGCATCTTCGGCATTCTGAGGTGTGGGTGCAAATCGCTGTGCACGGATATTAAAAAGACACTGCCCTGCCTTCAGTCCACGCCCAGGTCACTGGGGCAGACAGAGGTCAGATCCCATTAGCTTCAAACATGCCTGGTGAAAGCTGGGTGGTCAGAGTTTGGGGGAAGCTCAGAGCTTGGCATAGTGAGGCACTGCTGGGCTTCCCTCCAAATCAATTCACTTTCCCTCCCTCCCGGTTCACGTTGCGGGAAGTGTAATTTTGCAAGTCAGACCGAAATGAGTTTGTACCCGCCCGGCATTCCTTCTTCCTTTCTTTCTGCTTTCCCAGGAGAACCATTTCTCCCCAGCTTTCAGTCCACGTCGTTGGATAGGGCTGCCGTCCCTTGACGTGGGGTGGGGGTAGGGGCTGGGGGGGGGGGGCATGATCCAAGGGTAGTCATGTGACTCAAATCCATGTACTCCATTCTTCTGACCACCACGATTGGTTTAGGGACGGGCACTTGACTGAGGATGGCCCAATGGGAGCCCTCCCTGCGACTTATGGTTGAACTCTTAGGAAAGAGACGCTCTTTTTCTGCTGGGGTTCGTTCACATGAGGGCTGCCCAAGAATGAAGTCATCTCTACCCAAAGGAGAGACGGACAGAGAAAGTTTCCTAAAGACATGCTTGGAGCATCTGGATTCAGCTATGCCTGAAGGCCCCACTTTTGCCGCTGAAATTTTAGTTCCACGACCGATCCATTCTCTTTTTTTGCTTAAGCCAGTTTGCAATTTAGGAAACCCTGCTTTGGGGCTCCTGGGTGGCTCAGTCGGTTAAGCGTCCGACTTCAGCTCAGGTCTTGATCTCATGGTTCATAGTTCGAGCCCCGCATCGGACTCTGTGCTGACAGCTCAGAGCCTGGAGCCTGTTTCAGATTCTGTGTCTCCTTCTCTCTCTGTCCCTCCTCCCCCTGCTCACGCTCTGTCTGTCACACTATGCATGTCTGTGCTGAATATTTCCTAGAGACGACATCTACAACCACCAGAAAGCACCAGGTCTCACAGAGGTGTGAACGGATGGTGATGGGAGGGACGGTCTAACTAACTCTGCTTGCTGAGGGGTAATATCTGAGCTGCTCCTTGAAAATGAGCCAGAGTCTTTAAGTCAAGTCACTGAGAATAGGCATCCCGGGAAGGGCGGGAGGCTGGGATAGAGAGGGGGCAAAAGCACGGTACATCAAGTGCAGAGAGCGAGAAAGAGAAAGGCGCCTTGGGTAGCGGCGGGCCAAGTGGATGGAACAGAGTGGGCGGGGCAGGGCCGAGGGTGAGTCTAAGAGGCTGCCTCGCTTGTATGAACCCTATTGTTCCACCTTCTCCTGAGTCGACCAACAAGTGGGTGTGTCCTGCTAATGGCGCCACGGACATCATCTCTGCCCTGAGCAGGGGCAGACAGAGCTGTTTGCGGAGCCGCAGAGAACGCCCTACGTACAAGATTCAAACGGGTTTCCAAAACGTGGATCTGTTTTTGCAGTTTCCGGGGGTCATTGGCTTCCTTTATCTTTGCGAAGATCTGTTTTTGGTTTATAATTTTTTTTTCCATCTGAACAATCTGGAAAAAAAAAAAGGAGAGAGAGAGAGCCCCCCCCCCAGGCTGTGTTAAATTAACATCTGTATGGGTACAGAGTCTACAGACCATTAACTTAAGTGTGCTAAAATAAAAACTCCAATGTTCCTTTCCTAATTTCTCTCTTGAATCCGTGCTCAACTCAACTTAATCTTAGCCAGTTTGGGGTGAAATGAGGCAATTTAGAGTTTTTGCTTTTACCTGTGCGTGTGAATTTCACTCACCTTTTGGTCCAAGCTTCTTTTGGTTGGGGATCACGTCACCTGTGGCCAAAAGCATTCCTTTTTTTTTTTTTTAATTTATTTTATTTTATTAAAAAAATTTTTTTTAAGGTTTTATTTTGAGAGCAAGAGAGACAGAGCATGAGCAGGTGAAGGGCAGAGAGAGAGAGAGGGAGACGCAGAATCCGAAGCAGGCTCCAGGCTCCGAGCTGTCAGCACAGAGCCCGATGCGGGGCCAAACTCACAGACCGTGAGATCATGACCTGAGCCGAAGTCGGCCGCTCAACCGACTGAGCCCCCCAGGCACCCCCAAAAGCAATCCTAAACATACCATGTGCTTTATGCATTAGGATAACCGATTCTGACTTCAGAGAAGTGAATTCGCCCTTGCCATGGTGGGCAGGAGAGAATGTGGGTGTCTCTCTCTACCCTCGTAGCTCCCGCCAAGTTCTCCAAACATACCCCCCGCCCCCACCCCCACCATCACCTGCCCGCAGCGCTCACTCCGTAGTCTCTCGTACAGGGACCAGCGGATTCTGTCATTTCCTCACACCGCCGGCCGTGTGCATGACCAAGCTGACATCTGGCTTTAACCCAACCCAGGCAGAGATCCATCTCACCCGCCCACGAGTCAGCCCCGTCTGGAAGCAGCTGGCTAGTGCTGAATCCTAGCAGGTTCTACAGAAGTCTCTAGAACTCTTATCTGAAGATAAGAGAGTGCCAGGTCTTAATGTGTTAGAGGTACTTTATCTCCTTAGGGTTTGAGCTGAGACTAAGCTCTGAGACTTTTTTTTTTTTTTTTGGAACCCTGGTGGGCGAAAGGCGGGGGCACTGTCGTTGAAAGCATTTGGAGACATTCTTGTTTGTCCGGAGGTAGTGGCCCGAACTCAGCACCTGAAGCCCAGCTCCTGTCTGGAAACTGAGAAGCTCCGGACGAGAGAGGTGAGGTGCTGGGTGTGATGAAATACGAAGTTTGTCAGCCACGTGGAGGCCGGCTTCCGGCTGCGAGCGAGGCGGCCCCGTGCCGAGCTCGGGCTGATGAATTTGGGGAGCGGTCACCTCGGGGGTTCTATGTTAGTGTCCCTGAGATGTGCTTTCCTTTGGTTAGTGCCAAACTTTCAGGAAGTCGACAGAGCACAGTCTCAGTTACGATCGTGGAGAATTGAGAGAAAAATCTAGACTAGAGGTTGCAAACTATGGCCAGGCAGGGGGCATAGAAGAGTAAGCGGGCCCACTAAAACAACACAGGCCGGTGGAGAATATAGGAAGCTGGAGCCCACACCCCCTGCCTTAAGAGGCAGCAGCTCGTACCATGCAACTACAAGTTAAAGAAAACGCAACTCAACAGTGGCTCAGACAAATTATGGCTTATCTTTCTCTCCCTAAATGTGGCTAGCTTAAGTTCAGTAACTCAAGGAAGTAAACACAAGTTCTCTGTAATTCACCTGGCCTTTCCCTGATGGTCAAAAAGTGGCTGCCACTGCACCGGCTTTCACAGTCATGTTCCAGGGAGGAAGGTAGATGAAGCAACATGGATAAATGGCTAGGACCTATATCTAGAAAGCAAAACTTTCTAGACACCCCCAACAGACTTCCCCTCAAATTTTATTGTCCATCTTTAGCTGCAAGGGAGGGTGAGAAAGAGCTCTTTAGGAATCTGTCAGAGAGGAAGAAGCAGAGAGCGGGTAAACAGCTATCGTGTCACCGCAACACCATTTAGTCGCAGTCGTCCCGTGCAAATTCAGGGTCACTGTTGCCAAATCTTTGTCTTTTTTTTTTTTTTTAAGAAAGCCAGATGTCCAAATTTTTACATGAAATCTCTCAATTTCAACATGTGAACTAATTAAAATAAATTTTAAATACTGACCGGGCCAAAGCCATCATGGGGTCAGACTTAATCTGTCCTGAAGACCACCAGTTGTGTCTACACCACACTGAATTTTGAAGGAACCACTGTACGCTGCTGAAAGATGGGTTTGGGCAGTGAGAGATACCAAGCAAAGGATGGAAGCGTGTCCAGAGCTAGGCAACTGGAGGAGGTATCCACAGCCAGAACTGTGGTGGACATGGTGGGTGGTTGACCCCCAACACCCATCCCACCCCAGAAGACCGATCCAAGCCAACCGTGGGAATTCTGTCCCCTCTGCCTATGACTTACTCATTCAGGGTTGGCAGGACCAAACCATTTGGGGGCCTCTGAATTGGGCAGGGTGATAGCTAGGGAAGCTTCTGGAAACAAGTTTCTTCATTCCCTAAAAAAGTCATGGGAAGAGGTAGTCTGTCGTCTCTGTAAAAATCATTCTTTTCTGGCCAGAAACAGACCAGATTGGGCTCTCACACCATAGTTTGCTGCCCACGGTCTAGCCCCAAACCAGTTATAGAAATTCCATTTCCCTTTGCCAGTGACTGGCCTAGAAGTAGGTATATACCCTAGCCCTGGCCAATGAGGGAAAACCAGCTGGAGAGATTTTGTGCAATATCCTCTCTCTCATGAGAAAGAATATCATGTAAGAAGCGGCCCACCCCCATCCTTTCTTCATATCTTTGAATGTGAATCTGTGAGAAGCTCTACCAGCTAAGCTTAGGCAGCCATTTTGTGACCATGAGGGGAGGGCCAACCAAGAGGATCAGAGAGAAAAAGACCAACCCGTCATTGTCGAGCTACTAAACCATCTCTTGGACAATCTTTTTCCAGCAAGACACCTTCCTACGTGAGAAAAACAAACTTCTATAGCCCAACATATTCCCACGGGTACATCAAGCAAGACGCCAGCTCAGATGACAGGCGTCAAGGGAACCGCTGGGTCGGACACAAACTTGTAAGGCACTATGAATGCTGTTTGCGATTGGTGGTAGCCAGGCTTGGGTTCAAGTCAAGTCGGAGCCTCGTTCCACTTTCTCCTCCTTTCTTGCTCTGTGCACAGGCAGCTGCCTCAACCCAAAGTCCCACTAACTCACCGAACGAAACGACGGCTCGTTCTAACATGCGGGAGGGCAGCATCTCCAGACCGAAGCATCGCCCGCCCCTGCCTGAGCTGACCCAGAGCCCTCGGGCTCCAGCTCCCGGTCAAAGGAAGGCATGGTGTCAGCACTTCCCTGCGGCCCTTGTCATTAAATTCAGTCTCCTGTTCCCTTTGGCATCTTGATGTCAGACGCTGCTCTGTGACGCTGAGAGCAATTAGTCGCTGCCCAAGGGGAGACATAACTAACCCAAGGCCGCACCGCCCACGCAAGCCGCTCCCTCCAGCTTGAAGGCATTGGCTTATTTGATTCTTGAGGCCAGCCAGAGCCCGGTGAGGCCCCTGCCCCCAGGGACCTCTTGCCGGGAGGAAGCTCTGGACATTGTGCGGTGGCGGGCACAGCAGCAGGGGATTCTGGGACCTGCCCATCCTGGGATGAGCTGGGCAAAGAGGGGTTTGGTACGGGGCAGTGAGCGCCACATTCTTGTGAGGATCCAAAGGAGGCTGCCTTTCCCTACTGTTTCTGAGGACCTACGGCCCCATCCTTTCTTCCGGTTTCCTCTTTCCTCACTGCCATTGCCTCCTTCCGCGCTCATCCACATTCCATTCATTCATTCATTCATCGATGATTACTAGACACCTGCTCTGGGCCAGACAACAGGAGTGTGCTTGTAATCAAGACAGTACAACGGCCCCCTGGCCTTAGCACAGACTCACAATCTAGGACCGGAACCGAGCTCTGAAGCGTAATCCGTCCTAGGAGAAGGGAGGCGGCAGGTACTTTGGACTCGGCCAGTGGAGGCGTCTGGTGGGGAAGTGAAGGGACAGGCATCCGGCAGAAGCAGCAGCATCTGGGCGGAGGCCTGAAGGATGGCTGGAGCTCCCCGAGCAGAGAAGACAGGGAAGGGCGACCCGGGCAGAGGGAAAGGCACGTGCAAAGGCCTGCAGGTGAGAGGCAGCACTGTGGGCTCCTGGAGGCAGCACTGCAGATGGAATGCAGAGGAGGAGGGAGCGGGAGGGCAGGCGGAAGGGGCAGGAGGGACGCAGTGCTGGAGAGCCAGCCCCGGGGGGAGTCCGGCCCTTATCGCAAGAACAACAGGAAATTACTGAAGGGTTTGGAAGCGGAAGAAAGATGTAAGAGACTTCCAGATTCTTTCAGTCAGCAAATATTTACTGAGGACCTACTATGCGCCAGGCACTGGGACAGGCACAGGATGTACTGAGAGGAACGAAACAGACGCGGTCCTCGCCCTCCTGCGGGTAACACGTTACGACAGACGCCACCTGTGTTAAGGCGTAATCACCACCACGAGAAGTGCTATGGAGGGGGTGCCGTGGGACGTCAGGAAAGGCGTTGAGGGGGTGTGCTGGGATCTTCGTTAGACCCCCGAGGTTCACTCTCCACTCTGCACCCCCCACCCTGCTCTGGGCCCTAGGCAGGCTGACCCGGAAGGAGCCCACAATGGCTCCCTTGCACTGGGGGTTCCTGGGGGAGGAGAGAGAGGTCGGGGCATTCACTGCCCCCCCCCGGCTCGCCCCCTGTCTGCAGTTCCCAGAGTGTGCCCTCCGCCCGCTGTGGCTAGCCCTACAGCGCTTCAGTGTCCCTACTCTGTGCTCACGCCTCTGTAAACGGCGCCTCACAAAACTCTTCTCGAAGGACCTCCCTGAGCGTACTATTTGTTTGCGGCCAGGAACCTAGTGAACGCAAGGGGGATATACTGTAACTAGGAGAGAGGGCATAGAAAAGGCCTCCCTGGAAAAGTCGCATTTAAGTGGAGACCAAAAGGACAAGCAGCGGGGATCAGGGGAACTTGTGCAAAGGCCCTGAGGTCAGACTAGTATTTCGCTTATTTGGGGAAAAGAAGTCTTCCTGCAGCCGGGCGAGAGGAGTGAAGGAAGGAATGACATGGGACGGGGACAGAGGGGTAGGTGGGGCCCCAGATCACAGGGCCCCTCAAGCCACAGTAACATTGTCCAACGTGTGTCTAGCTCTCTGTCTTCTGGCTACAAACCCTCCTTCAACCCCCTCGTGGATGAGTAGAGTTGACTATTTGGGGGACGGCCACTTGGGGTAGATATGGATTTGGCAGACTATTTTGAGCCTACGGGTCATAAGCAGAAGCGACGAACCGCTTCCAGGCTGCCGCATTCAGTCGTCCGTGGGAGACTTTCCAGAACTCTCTTCTCCTCTGCCACAACACAATTCAAGATGGCGGACACCCCATCGGCCGGGTCCCAGGCTGAGGAGATATAAGAGCCCATAGCCACCCCGTGAGAGACTTAGCAGGAAGGAGGAAGAAATATTTACTGTCCTAACCCGCCGAGGTGTGGGGGAGGGATGTCATTTATCGCAGGCTAACCCGGCCTCTCCTGACGACACCGCGAGGGTTTGAGAATCGAGGCTAAGCGCGGCGGCGGGGAGGCGCCGGAGAACGAGGGGAGGCATGGCCCGGTCGCCCAGGGAGGGTGGCCACCGGGCGGAGCAGCCACAGTCACCTTGAGGACACGGGGGTGTCCCGCCCGGCCTGCGGCATCACGGGGACTCGCGCCCACCCCGCCCCCGCTCCGGGGACCCTCCCGCTCCGGGGACCCTCGGGGAGAAGGACGCACCTTCTCGTCCAGCTCGGCCAGCAGCGCCTTCAGGGACCTGATCAGGGCCTCGTAGTCCTCCTTGGCCTGCAGCAGGAAGCTCAGCTCCGCGTAGTTCTTCTCGTTCAGCTCCAAGTTCTTCGAGGACTTGACGAGGCCCAGGAGCAGCTCCAGCTCCGCCTGCTCTCCCCGCAGGGCCTCGATCTCCTTGCTGCGGGGGGAGCAGCGCGTGAGGGACCCCGCAACCCCGAGGCCGCCGCCTCCAGGGCGCCGGAGGAGCCTCCTCCTCGGGGACGTGCCTCCCACCCCTGCAAGTGGCAGGCGCGGCTCAGTCAAGGCCTGAAGTCAGGGCTAGAGCTGCCCGCCTGGGACCCGGGTCGCCGCGCCTCCCGCGGCTCCGCCCCCTCGCGGGGACCTCGCTCGCTAGGGAACAGCGTGCAGCTGAGCCTGGGGCTACCCTCGCCCGGGTTCTCGCGGGCACCTGTCCCGTCTCGCTGACTTTCTCTCCGGCCTCGGCCGCCCAAGATCTCGGGCGACGGGAGGCGAGCCCAGGAGGCAGGCATTTCCAATTTCGCATCAACACGGAGATGCGCAGTAACCTCCGACCGCTCTTGCTCTCTCTCTCTCTCTCTCTCTCTCTCTGGCTGTCTCGAAGAGAGGGGTAGGTGTGTGGGCAAACAGGGAGTTTGAAAAGAAAAAGCTCTCCGACAGCAAGACCACCGGGCGACTGGAGAGGGTCCCGGGGCCGAGTTTCTGGCAAAGTCTAGGCCCCGCCGCCCGCCGTGCAGTGCGGTCTGCAGACCAGCCGCCTCCAAAGCCTTCGGAAGCCTGGAGAAGCGCAGCGCTCGGGCCCTACATCGGGACCTGTTGAATCGAATCTGCTCTGGGACAAGACCCCCGGGTGACTCACGCACAGCACGGCTTTGGAAGCACTGTTCTAGAAGAGCAAAATGTTCTGGGGGGGGGGGGGGGCCTGCAAACACTTTTCTATAAAGGGCCCAAAGTAAATATTTCAGGACCCGCAGGCGCCGACGGTCTCTCTTGCAAGGACGCAACAAAGTAACCGCAGGAGATGCAGGAACAAACAGGCGCGGCCAGGCTCCAATCCAACCTTATTTACAGAAAGAGCCGCCGGCTGGACTTGGCCCAGGGGTCAGGGCTTGCTGACCCCCGTTTTAAAGCCACACGTCCGGTAGAATTTCTGTGATGATGGAAACGGGCCCACAGAACCCGCCGGGCACTAAGCATCCGGAGGACTCGGCAAAAGCAAAGTGAAGGTTTGTCTGTCTTATCAGCAGGACTGGGACGGGGAGTGAGGTGTCCCCTAAGAGGCCTTCACTCTTAGGGTGGTGCAGGTGCAGGAGAAGCACTCTGCAACAAGCACCTCCTTAAATTTAGCACCCTAAGCGCCTCACTCAACGCACCTTGGTTCTGGCCCCCATTTAGAGGCGGTTCACTTGAAGAATCTAAGATCTCCACTCTTCACCCGTCACAGTGAAACCAGAAACAAACGGACGAGGGCAAAGTAGGATGAAGGTGGTAGTGTGAAGGGTGAGATTCGAGAAAAACGGTCAGAGACCCACCAGGAAGGAGGCATTTCCTGATGCCCACCAGGGGTGAGCTGTGAATCAGGGCCGCCAAGCACAGATGTGTAGGTTGCGGACTGCACACTCCAAGGGAGCATCATCTCCTTGAAAAACAATCACCGATTTCTTGACTCAGTACCCTTTCCTGGGAGACGCTTCATCTTGTGCTCACAAAATCCCCCTGCTACGCCAGCGTTTCCAACAGAGGGCAGTACAGCGTCCTGAGAAAGGGCGTCTTTTTCCGATTCACAGGAAGGTCCCAAACGGACTCGCAGTCGCTCTGTGTGCGTTGGATCCATAGAAAATCTAAAGAGCTCCCTTTCCCCCACCCCCTGAACTTCACACATCAGCTAACGTAAGATTTCCTTTCTAATAGTGAGCAGTTTCTGCCTGGATAAATGTCACGGCTATAGCTAAGGAATCACGTTCCCTCGAAGGGAACCTACGGTTATTTTGCTCACTCAACCCCAGGCAATGCCTGTCTGGGGTCTGAAGAAGCTAGCCACAGCACAGTTTCTAGGACGACCCGATCGCAAATATTTGATCATGCAGATTCCCGAGGACGCACAAGCAGGAAACATCTTTGGGGACAGACACCCCCCCCCTCGGGGAACTCCCCCACGTCCGATGCTAGAACCAAGGGAGTGACGATAGCCCTTTGGGGCCCTGTGGCCCTGTCCCTCCCCTGGGCCCAGCTGCTTGGACCTGAAGGAGATTCCTGACCCAAACGGAGCCCACCAGACTCCCCCTTTCCTGGGCCTCCGGCCTTCACTACAGTCGCGGGGCCCTTGGGAGCTCAGGCCTTGAGGCGGCCGCGCCCACCGGCCGGCGCGGAGACCCAGGCAGGGAAGAACGGAACCCGCGTGCGGAAAGAGACAGGAACCAGAAATGGGTTTTCATTCGGGTCCTTCCCTGAGACACGGCTGTCCTGCTCCCCTTGGAGTCCCCGTGACACCCGAGTTCTGAGAATAAACGCCCCCTCCACCAGAAGCCCTCCCACCGGGGCACTGGGTTTGGGCTCAGAAGCGGCTCCCTGCCCCAAGGCCCCGCGAGGCAGCAAATCCCGTGACACCCAGTCCAAACCCTTCCCCGAGGTCGCACGGCACGGAACTCTGGCCGACACTTACTGCTGCTTCGAGATCTTCTGCTGGAAGCGGAAGTTGGAGGACTTGCGGCTCTCCACCATCTTCCTGAACTGCTGCTTCAGCTTCCGGAGCTCGGCCTCGGCCAGCTGCTCCTTGACCTTCTCTGAAGGTTCCCGGGAAGTTTCGAAGCTTTTCCTCTGTGCTTCTTTGACTGGGTGAGACGGGGAGAGGCATTGAGCAGCGGGTTGGGCGGCCAGAGAGAGCTATGTGTGGGCTCAAGGGCGGAGGACAGAGGGTGTCTGGGGGCCGGGCTAGAGGCGGAAGACCACCCTTGGGTGACGTCAGCTGCTCCTCTGTTACATGGAAAACCCACTCTGGGTTGCCAGGGGAGAGAGGAGGCTGGGCCTCATTATTGCATACTGAAGAGGCGGCCTCGCTGTGTGGCCTTGGGGGAATCACTTAACGTCTCTGAGCCCCCAGTCTCTCATTGCTAAAATGGGTGCATATAGATTCATGGTTAGGATTAGATGAGCCGATACGCGTATAGAGGCCAGCACGGCGCCTGACCCGCAGTGAGCGCTCCGCACACGGAGCTCATACCTACCTTCGGCATCTCGAAGGAGTCGTGCCTTCCCTATGCTCAGATGCCAGGGAGGTCAAAGCCAGCGAGCGCTCCCTCTCTCTCTCTCTCTCTCTCTCTCTCTCTGTCTCAGCAGTGCCCTGTCCACGGTGGCGAGAGAAGAGAATGCGTGAGCCGCCCTGCCGGTGGTCAGGGCCCGGGCGGCACCTCCTCCCTTCCTGCCCGCTAGCAGTCCCTTCCTCCTCCCACCGCTTGGCACACGTGGGGGACGCGGCAGATGGCCGCCCGGGTGTGCGAAGAGGCTTTTTTTTTTTTTAATAAGCAATGTTTGCCTGAAACCTGTTCCTCTCACAATGTATTATTAGGAGCCAGGCAGATGGTTCTGGAGAGCCAGCTACCCTCCTGCTCCCTGTGTTCCCGAAGAAGAAGGGGCAAATGGCACCAGGGCGCCGTGTCCTCTGATGGGGACACAACGCAATCAGCCCAGCTTCGGCTTCGACTTCGGGATGGAACACACACACACACACCTGCCTTCTAAAGAAGGAGCCGTTGGGCCGTGCCTGGGTGGCTTAGCTAACCATCCAACTCTTGATTTGACTCTTTTTTTTTTTTTTAATATTTTTAAATGTTTATTTATTTTTCAGACAGAGAGAGACAGAGCATGCAGGGGAAGGTCAGAGAGAGAGAGAGGGACACACAGAATCCGAAGCAGGCTCCAGGCTCTGAGCTATCAGCACAGAGCCCGACACGGGGCTCTAACTCATGGACCGTGAGATCATAACCTGAGCCGAAGCTGGAAGTTTAACCAACTGAGCCACCCAGGTGCCCCTGACTCTTCTTTTTTTTTTTTAATGTTTATGTATTTTTGAGAGACATAGAGACAGAGTGTGAGCAGGGGAAGGGCAGAGAGAGAGGGAGACACAGAATCTGAAGCAGGCTCCAGGCTCTGAGCCGTCAGCACAGAGCCCGACGTGGGGCTCCAACTCACACTCACAAACCGCGAGATCATGACCTGAGCCGAAGTCAGCTGCTTAACCGACTGAGCCTCCCAGGTGCCCCTTGACTTGACTCTTGATTTGACTCTTGATTTTGGCTCAGGTCTTGATCTTGCCGTTTGTGAGACTGAGCCCCACGTGAGGCTCTGTGCAGGTGGTGCAGAACCTGCTTGGGGTTCTCTCTCCCCCCCTCCCGCTCATGCCCCACTCATTCTCTCTCTCAAAATAAATAAACATTTTTTAAATTACAAAAAAAATTTTTTAAAAAGCAGGAGCCAGTAGTGCCAAGAGGCATTTTTATCAGGTCATAACTTCACACGCATCTGGCCCATGTATTCAGAGGAGGGGACGACAGTGTTGACCCTCCAAGCCCCAGAGGACTGTGAGATCCGCGGCCCCCCAACTCCCAGACTTCAAGGGCTAGGTGCCTCAGGCAGAAACGTCTAGCTTAGCCACCCGCTGAGGGGTCCTGCCGTCCAGTGGTTTAAAGCATCACAACTCAGCAAAAATTCCTCCTCATCCCCTTATTAACCTTGGGCAAGTCATTTCAGTGCTCTGGGCGTCATTTTCCTCATCTGAAAAATAGGAGAAGTTCTAGAAGCCACCTCACAGGTTGGTAAGCGGTCAGGCACCTAGCAGTGAGCCTGGCACCTAGTAAGTGCTCAGTAAACGGGCTGGTCCCATATGCTATGCTAAGGACTGTTTCATACGGTGAAGGTCCACTGTCATGACTGGGAGGGCTTGTGGAGTGTGCAGCATTCCTCGGTCCCTGGTAACAATACCCGGGTGGCCCGGGGAAGCAGCCCATTCCTTCACTCCGGGTCATTTTTGCTCACCGGGGCTGACCCCGCCCCCCCAACAGATGGCACCCTCTGACTCTGGAAGGGCCAATCAGAGTGCCAGATCCCTGGTCAATCTGCATAATCCCACCCTACCTGGCCCGAGGGATCCTTTCCAGGGAGGGAACATGACGTTGGCTGGGCCCAGCCCAGTGAATAGTGGGGTTTAAGACTGAACACTCAGGGAAGCGAGCAACTTTGTGTCCTGCTGCCTCGAAGCTGGCAGCCTTCCTGGCCCTGCAGGGAGCCTGCGAATAAAGCTCCCCAGGAGAAGACAAAATGGTGAGAGATTGACACTTGGGGACATCATCCCAGCCCCAGGACCTAGCCACGCCTGAAGATACCTCTGGGTCGTGCCCAGTGACAGGAACCAACATTCTCTCTTAAAGCAATCTGAGAGGCGTTTTCAATCACCCGTAACCAAAATGTGTTCTCATGCCTGAAACGCTTAGATCCGTTTAGCACACGGACCAAGCCCCTACTGCGCGCTCAACATTTTAGGGAATTCGGTGGCAAGTCAGCCTTCAAGGCGCTATGAACTCTATCCAGGGTAAAATAGTGCAAAAGACTCCACAGCGGAGGTGAATTTTAAGTTGGGTTTTGAAGGATGACTAGGAGCTCACCGAGCAGAGAAGAAACGTGAGGAAGGGATTGTGGGTAGAGAGAACTGCCTGGGCCCAGGCCGAGAGGCAAGCGGATAAGAGGAGTGTCCGGAGACTGGGGTGTCATCGGGTAGACGCGGGAAGTGTCTGGAAAAGCCTGGATGCTCCTTAAACACAAGGGCGTAGAGAGATCGGAGTGTCCGAGAGCTCGAGCTAGGGTAAAGGCTGTGGCAGGATTCCCTTGCCTGATAAGGTTTAGGCAAAGGAGACTCACGTTGGGACCTCTGTCTGTTCTGGAATTTTCTGCAGCTCTCATTTCATAGAGTCCAGGAATTTTTCTGTATTCAAGGGTTCTCTCGGACCTAAGTGGCTCTGCGATACGCCTGTCTCAAAGCAGGACTCAAGTAAACCTGACATTCACCGGCAGTGCGATTCGACCTCTCTGAGCCTCGGTCTCCTCATCTGTAAAGTGGGGATACCCACAGCCACCTCTTAGCATAAACCAATGTGTATAAAGCAATTCGTGCAGTGCCTAGCACGGAAGGGGTGTTCGAAGAATGTCCCTTGCTTGTGAATCAGGGTTGTCGAGTATCGGCTTATCCCGCCCTTGAGGTGTTTGGTGGTGGTGTGTTTTCCCCCGGGAGCTGGAGGCACCATCGGCTTCCCACCTGTTTGCTGATACCCCCTCCACACAGAGCCGGGCTCCCCCTGGGCCCTTTCCAGCTTCCAGGCGCCAACACGGGCCTCTTCCTCTCTGTGCCCACCGGGCTGGGACGACCCGCTCCCTACGGAGGGACTCGCCCCCGTGCTCACAGCCGGGCCTTCGGAAGCCCCACAGGCATCCTGGTCCCCTCGCTCACCACCCTCTCCTTCAAGGGTCTCAAACTTGAGGCCCGCGGGCAGATTCGACCTACCTCCGGTCCTGGTTAGCCATCAGTGTCTTAAGATGTGGACGTGGGTACTGTGCTCACTCTCCTGACAGCAGACTCCACTTCTCCCTAGTGCCCCGCTCCTGCCTCCAATGCCCGTATTCCCCGAAGCCGCCTGGAGCTAGCGGGAGTTCGCGTTGGCAGCTCCTGAGAGGGACCTCCACGCTTGCCCCCTTCTGAGGAGGAGGCATGCAGTGGAGCACGCTGAGGGGTCCAGAGGCCCCGGTCAGGGGACACCGGGCACGGGAACGCCAGGTCCTCTGGACCTCAGTTCACCCACCTCGGTCTCTACAGTCTTGGGCACATGAGACGCACTCAGCAAATAGTGTTTGAATGGATGTAGTCTCTCCCCAGGCAGAGGTCATTCTTACCAACTAGTACGTAAGCAGCTGGGGTGAGGGAGGGAGGCAGGCTCCTTCGCCGCCGAAGTTTAACAATCTGCTCTTAAATGAAAAGCCAGACCACGACTACGTGGGTTATAAAACACCAGGTCTGAGACAGAAGCTGGGCCTCAGCGGGTGAAAACCGAGCGGAGGCTCCCTAACTTGGTAGTAACTTAGACATAGTCTTGCCAAGCAGGGGTGCAGAAACACAGAAATTAAAAAAAAAAAAAAAATTGAGATCCTGATAAGGGGAAATGGAAGTTTGTTGGATTTTCTCACCGTTGTTGTACACATTGTGATTGATTCGTGTTTAATTGAGGGGGATGATGATTTTTTATGATTTTCCAGATTAGGGCAGGTGGTAGGAATGGGGGGGGGGCAGCCACCACGCCTTGGCGTCTCCCCAGCAGGGGGAGCTGTGGGGCAGCATGCGTGGCCGCCGCCGGGGCGGTGAAACTTACCAGGGGCCGGTGGCCGCAGCTGCGTGTCCCAGCCTGGAGCCGCCGCGGGGTGCAAGGGCACCGAGGGTCGTGCTCGCTGCGCGCCCCCGCCGCGCCCGCCCCCAGCCCCGCGTCTGGGAGTTCTGGGAGCCCTGGCACCCGCGCCTTTGTGACCCGCACAGACGGGCGTTCTCCCCTGGAAGGCGCTGGAAAAAGCTCAGGGCGCTCGGGAGAGAACGGAGAGAAGGCGGGGGGTGGGGAGGCGACACGCCGCTCAGAGACCCCTTCCCGGACTGGCCGCACCCCTACCGTACGGGCACTCCCGTCGGCCTTGCGGGTCCTGCGGGCGGCTCCGTTCGGCTCCCGCGTGTTCACAGCGGCCGCGCGGGAGCCGCACGCACCGAGGGGCTCCACTGCCCCCGCTCTGCAAATGAGAAAGCGAGGATTTAAGAGAAAAAAAAAACAAAAAAGAACTGCACCAGTGCGGGGGGAATTTGCCCATCATTTTTCTTTCGGAGCACCCACCCCCACCCCCTAGAGCCTGTCCCAGGGCGTTGCCCCAGGCTGCCCCAGGTCACCCGATGTGAGCATTTTTCACTGGCCCCGTGGAGTTGGGCGGCTTAAAGATCGACATTTTTCATACAAATGGCCCTTAGCGCAAGGCAGCCACTTCTCCCGGGAGCTGGACTCAAGAAGCGGCCTCGTTGCTCAAGGCGAATGATTGGGGCACCGGTTCCCCAGGGTAATTTTGAGGCTATGTGATTTCCGCCTCAGCTACTAGGCCCTGGGATTTATTGTAGCTCAGCCATACTCAGGGCCATTTTTCCTACCCCTAAACCTTCCGGACAGGATGTGTTTTAGAACGTAACCACATTTTTGGTTTCAGAAAGGTAGTATGGTGCAGGAGGGAGCACCGTGGGCCCCGTTCGCCGGCAGCCACGTTGCGACCATGAGGAAAGTTAGCGTAATGGCCTATGAAGTGTGGGGTTTGGGCAACATGTCATAATCGAACACATTAACGTCTCTGTAGGGAAACATACGAATACTCATGCCAAGTAGAATAAGGATTCTGAGCAGTCTCGTGTCAGGCCTTGGTGACTCGCGTGAAGCGTTTGGGGACAAGTGTTAGCCCCCTTATTCTACAGACAGGGAAACTGAGGCTTGAAGACACAGAGTGACTGTTGGGGTAAGTGGAGAAGCCGGGATGGGAATCCGGGGCCGTCTGTCTCCGGGGCCCCGGGTCTTACCACACCCCCGAGTGAAACCACAGCCCCGGACCCTAGCAGCAATTCTGGAAGCTGGTATCCACCGGGTCTCTGCTCCACGCCTAGCCTAGTGACTCGCACGTCTCCAGTGTCAACGACTGAAAACTGATTCAGTTCAATCAGGTTCAGGACTCGTTAAAAATAGGCTTTCCCTTGGAAGAATGTACTCTGCCTGCCTCTATGGGCACCGATCTCAGCAGCCCCCGTGCAGGGAAGCGCAAGGCTTTTTAAATCAGAACATGCCAGAATTGAGTCTGCTGAAGGGATCTCGGCTCCATCAGTAGGGCTTGGAGCAGCCTGAGATGCCAGCTTGCCAAAGCGAGGAGCCAGCGGTGAGAAATGTTGGCGATACCAGAGACTACAGAACGGAGGAGGAAATTAGAACCAAGCCGCAGAGAGGCCGGGCAAAGGCGTTTGGCTGCAGACCAGGAAGCTGATTGTCCAAATGATTCTTTGGCTACGAGGATCAGAAATCCACTTGAAACGACTCGAAATGATTTTTTTTTTTTTCCTTCTCCAGCATCTGTTCTCCCTTCTTCCTTCCCAGCCGGTCCCGGTTTGCTCAGGTAACCAGCCCGCGCCCAGGCAGCCCACGTGACCGGAAGTTGATTTCCACGGGGATCTGCAGGGTAGGCTTTGATGATCCTTGGCCGATCACCACCTTTCCGTCCTCCTTGCCAACGATTGGACCAGGAACGGAAGCGCGAGCCAGCCGGCGCGTAGCGTTCTCCTGGAGACGGCGGCTCATTCAGGAAGAGGCACACAACTTGCAGGGGCTTAGGAAGTATTTATAGTCCAGGGTTGGAGGGGAAATGCTTTTTCTAGCTCCATGGATGGGAACCGGGAGGCATGTTGTCCCCGTGGTTGATCGCAGCCCTCTCGTAACCATGGGAGAAGCCAGTGCGAGATCAAAGCCAACACACGATGGAAGGAGGAGCCTAGAAGGAGTTGCAGAGCAATATACCTGGGAGTCTGATCATCCCGAGCCTGAAACCCACCCCGGCTCTGCACTTTCTGTTATAAGAATTAGTAAATTTTCTTGCAGCCCAGAGCAGGCTAAATTATATGACCACTAGGGTTATCATGGGTAAACCGGAGGTACATCCCCGTGAAGAACAGGAACCGAGAACTTGGAAGGTTATCCGAGACCCAGTCAGCTCTTCTCTCCAGCTCCGTCTCCCAAACCACCTGATCTCTCAACCTCACTTCTTCTTTTAATTTTATTTTTTAAAGTGAACTCTACCCTCAGCGTGGCACCCGAACTCACAACCCTGCGATCAAAACCCTGCAATCAAGAGTTTCCTGCTCTACTAACTGAGCCAGCCAGGTGCCTCCGATCTCTTATTTAAAGGCTTTTTTTTTCTTTTCTCTCTTTTTTTTTTTTTTTTGCTTTCCCTCCCCTTCCAGCTTGCTTTTGAGTTTTCTCACTTTGGAGCCCAGTTTTTAAAAAAAAAAAAATCAGTGTTCTCATCTCAACTTCTTAGGAAAGAGAATCCACTGGGCCAGGTCTGAATTTGATATTCACCGTTGGCTCAATTGTATGGGGTCCGGGGACCACGATCAGGGGACACAATAGCCCCTTTGTAGGAACTGTGAAAGTAACTCTCAGAAAAGGGGGCGCAGGCAGGGAGGGCACAGCGTTATGGCAGAGAGAACACCGGGCGAATTGTTTTACTCCTGGCTTTGCCACTGATTTGCTGGGTGCCTCAGAAAAGTCAGTTGACCTCTCTGAGCCTTAAATTCTTGAGACCGCCAGGGCCAGATTGAGAACTCTAAAGCCTGAAAAGATTGTGAAATATTCCCCTCTGCCTATGGATTCAAAATCAAAACAGTAGTAATCCGTAAGAGAAGGGTCAGGCAGTCTGATGGGACTCTGACTTTTGCCATATAGGTTTTTTGTTTTTTATGTTTATTTATTCTTGAAAGAGAAAGAGCATGTGCCAGCAGAGGAGGAACAGAGAGGGAGGGGGACGGAGGATCCAAAGTGGGCTCTGGGCTGACAGCAGCCAGCCCCGTAGGGGGCTTGAACTCACGAACCCTGAGAGCATGACCTGAGCCAAAGTCAGCCGCTCAACCGACTGAGCCCCCCAGGCGCCTCAAGTTTTCGTCTAATGAAATAACAAATGATTTTGGAAAAAGTATATAAAAAGTGTGAGGGTCCCTAGGGCACACTGGTGATTTCGGATTCCTCCCCGGCAGAATCCAAAACCGATGTCCTCTGGCCTTTCTTCCACAAAAGTCCAAGTCGGCCATCAGAGTCTCGACGGCAGACTTCTAACAGGAGAAAGGGCGAGGGCTCCGCATCCTTCGGAAAGTAGTGTGGCCTCGCACGGCCGGAGCTCTGACAATGGTCACACCCTGCGGCCCCGGAAACCCAAGTCCGGGATTCTTCCGAAGAAAACAAGTCAATGGAAAAAAAAAAAAATTCCATGGACACGAAGACGCCCCTTGCCACATTATCTCTACGGGGCAAGCGGAAGCAAGTAAAGAGCAACAAAAGAGCCGCGTGGAGCGAAAGAAGCCAGACCCCGAGAGGCTCACGCTGAAGACTGTCCCTCGTGTAAAGTACAAAATGGGGAGAAGGCCCCGTGTGATGAGCGGTCAGAATACAGGTCATCTGGTGGAAGGGAGCTAGGGCGGACACAGCTGGCGGGGGGTCAGGGGCTTCCGGAGAGCCGGGAATGTTCCGTGTCTTGCTCTTTCACTTGTGAAAACTCATCAGACGGTGCACTTCTGACGTACACCCTTTATGTGTGCATATTGTACTTCAATAAAAAAGTTTCTACGAAGATGAACAAAAGGTTTATTTTTTAAATTTTTTAATGTTTGTTATCTATTTTTGAGAGAGAGAGACAGACACGGCACGAGCAGGGGAAGGGGCAGAGAGAGAGAGGGAGACACAGAATCCGAAGCAGGCTCCAGGCTCTGAGCTGCCAGCACAGAGCCCAATGTGGGGCTTGAACCCACAAACCATGAGATCACAACCTGAGCTGAAGTCAGAGGCTTAACCAACTGAGCCACCCAGGTGCCCCAAGAGGGTTTTTTTTTTTTAATTGTGGCATATCTGTTAATGGGAGATTCTGGAATATTGAAAAATAATTAGAAAAATAACCACATCTCTTGGGCATATGCATAACACAACACCCCTGTATCATTTCGCCCACATTCTCCCAGTTCGGTCTCTACCCTCCTCTTCCAACCGGTGTCCACATCACCCTGGGCCCCCTCGCCCGCTGGTTTCCGGCTGGGCGCGTAGCCAATGGGAGGGACCAGAAGGCAGGGGGAGAGGGAGGGGGGCATGTCCTTCGAACTCCTTTGCCAGAGCACCGTACCTCCGTTCGGCCTGGGTGGCCGCCTCCCCAGCCGCAGCCCTCTCTGTGCTCGGTCACTCTGATTCCTCCTTATCTTCCCGGCAACCACAGAGGTGACCAACTAAAGCTGGGAGTTTCCACCTCGAGACTTCACGTCATGTCAGACTGAGTTAAGCATTTCGTAGCCTGCATTAAAGGTAGCAATGGCGTCCCTCTGCTGCCAATCTGTCTGTGCACTCACCTCCCGTCTCTGACCCCCAACCCCGTCCACGCTCCGGGAAGAGCCCCTTCTTTAAAGTCCCTTGACCCACCCGAGTCGGATTCAGTTTTCTTCTGGGGCCCTGACAGTCACAGCACCCCTCCCCCCCCCAACCCCGCGACAAGCAATGACCTTCTCGGATTCAATGCTCCCCTCTGGAGAGGACGGGACCAGCCTGGGAGAGAAGCCAGCATTAATTTCAATTTGGCACCAGGAGCGGTGCCAAAGGCGCCCATCTTTGTGAAATGACTGGGCCCTCCCCGCCCCCCCCCCCGTTCGTGTGAACACCCGGCCCCCACAGGCGAGGCTGTGAACAGGGAGAGCACACTGAGCTGGGGGGGGCGGGGAGAGAAGACTCTGGATGCTCTATGTGAGCCCGGGGCTCCGAGAAGTGTGAACACCCGCCATGCTGATGGGGTTTGGGGGTGATGGTGGGGTTCGGAGCGATGACCAAGAAGGAATTCCTGAAGACGTCTATGGTGCAAAAAGGTGACTTTATTAAAGCATGGGGACAGAACCCGTGGGCGGGAGGAGCCGCACTGAGGTCGTGAAGAGTGACCGATTCTAGACCTTCTGGTGGGGAGGGGGTTGGGGACAGCCGCAGTCTCTAAGGAATTTCGGAAGCAAGGTCTCCAGGACCTCGGGGGGCTGGCCGTTGTTAGGGAAACGGCGTTTATTACCGTTTAGTAAAACCTCCGACCCGAGACCCGCTGGACGCATGTGCCTGGAGGATAAGGCCACACACACGTGGGGGTTAAAGACACAGGAGGTTCGCGAAGGGATTTTCACACTGAAGGAGCCTCACGGGATGCTGGGGGGTCAGGACAACGTTGAGCCAAGACTCCCTTGTGCCCCCGGCACAGTGTCATCGCCGAGGCAGCCGGGCTCGCAGAGGAAGGTCACTCTGCCTGCCTCGAGGACTCGTCGCTGGGCCGTAGGCAGCGAGGGCCCTTCAGTTTTCCTCTGCCTTAGTTTCCCACGTCACCACGGGGAGCCCTCCACCCCCTTCCGCCCTGCTGAGGGTGCTGTTAGGGCTGCAGGAAACGGAGTCTCTGGGTTCCCGGAGATGAGGCTATGGGTCAGATTGGCTTTTCCTTGCCGGTTACCAAGTTGTCCCTACACTGAAGGAGACACATGTCACTTTAACCCTTTGTTTTCTGTCCTTTGCTTTGTTGTTAGGCGGCCGGGAGAGCCTGAGGACTATCACACGTGTCCCACCCTTGGGAGGGGGTGCTAGCTGATGCTTCGCCTTCTGCTCCCTCATCAGGGCCACTCAGCTGCTCCAGGGGAAAAGCCTCTGTCCCGCCTTCTCTTCCGGGGACGCTGAAGCTGGAGTGTGGCAGACGCTACCGTGTGTCTTACCAAACCCACCCTCTCCTTCCTTCCTTCCCTTTCCTGCCTTTTATTGAGGCTGGCAGGTGCCCAACCTCGAAGCCTCCTCTCGAACTGGAGCTGGCCTGGTGCCTTGCTTAGACCAATGGAAAACAGCAGAAGGGAAGCCAGCCGCTGGGAGACACGGCTGAGGACTGAAACCACCAGGCTGTGCGGAAGCCCAGGCCGGCCGCCGGCCGAGACCACCCAGAGGAGCGCCAAGGCCGGAGACACACGAACGAGGCCTTCTCGAACCTTCCAGCTTGGCCCGGCTGCCAGCTGAAGGCAGTTCGGCGAATGGCCCCAGCCGGCACTGTGCGGGACCGAAACCCCACCCGGCTGAGCTCACGTCGGCCCGCAGAGTCTAAGAAAATAATCGCATGGTCTTACACGGGTAACTTCTGGCATGGCGACACAGCGACAGTAACCCAAACCTCCTTCCTTCTTGGGACCGTAGGGAGAGACAGCCCCAACGTGCTGGGCAAAGGAGAGAAGCGGTCTGCGTCCCGGAGGAGCCCGTGGAGTTGACCAGCTGAAGCTGGAAGCTTCCGCCTCGAGGCCTCTCATAGTGTCAGACTGAATTAAGCATCTTCTGTCTCAAGCCTCTGGCTGGCGAGGTCAGCTCCTCCCCAGAGGGCCGGCGACCCACCCGGGAGCACACCCTTCCCGCGCGACCCAACCAATTCCGTTGCCTACTTTGTCAAGCTAAGCTCCCGGCTACTATCCCCCTGCCCCAGTCACCCCAGGGCCAGACGCCATCACAAGGGGACCGAATCTGCACCCCAGAGTCTGTGGTCATATTCAAACGAGTCCATCTTAAACCTTCTAGGCGCTTGCCCACTCCTTCCTGCAAAAATCACAATAAAAACTCTTGCCACGTCTTCCCCTCCCTCCCTCTCCCTCCTGCCTGACCCTGGTGCTTCCCCCTGTGCCCCCCACCAGTGAAATAACAGGAAATATACATACAGTGGTCCCTTGAACAACACGAGTTTGAACCGCACGGGTCCACATATACGTGGAGTTTTTTTTCAATAACAGTACAGTACCGTAGGTGTATTTTCTATTCCTTACGATTTGCTTTTTTCTTCTCTAGCTTACTTCGTTGTAAGAATGCAGTATATAATATATATAACACACAAAAGTGTGTTAATCAACTCTTGATATTCTCAGTAAGGCTTCTGGTCGGCAGTAGGCTCTTAGCAGTGAAGTTTCGGGGCCGTCCACAGTTATGTGGGGATTTTTGACTGGGGTGGGGGTCAGTGCTCCTAACCCCAGTTTTGTCCAGGGGTCAGCGACTGGCCCCAGCCCCCGGTTTCTGGCACAGAACTCCTAAAACCCCTGGAAGTTCTCAGCAGTAAGAGCACGGGGAGCATGTTTTGTTCTGCCCTTTGGTCGTTGACCTGGTTCCTGACGCAGGTCCTAAATCCATGTGAATTTATATATTTGTGTTTATAGAGGGCTTTCTACTGCATGCCAGGCCTTGTTCTAGGCATTTGCGAACATTCCTTCGCTCATAACATTTCTACGAGGTGGGTACCATCATTGTACGATTTTACAGAGGAGGAAACTGGACATGGGGGAGGTGAAGTGACTTGCCCAAGGTCACACAGTGAGGAAGAGGGCAGAGCCAGAATCCACATCTGGCCTGTCTGGCTCTATCCGGTGACAACCATCTAGCTCTGGTCATAACTGACCCCTGGAGAAAGGCATCGACTCCCATCTTGGCTCACGCCAACCCCCTACCCCACAATTTTCTGTTTCCATTCCTCCCGGACCCCTTTGAGCGCTATGCCCCCACCTGCCGGGGTGTCTCGACCACAATGGCTCCTTTTCTGAACGAGCCCAGTAGGCAAACGTCAGGCCACTACATCCAGCTTTCACCTTCTGGGTCCCAGGCTTTCTCCAACACCGTCCTCTCCTCCGAGAGATTTAGATTAATCCCCTTATTCAGTGGCTCAGGATCAGACAGAGAGTGGGTCACCGGCTCAGTCTCGCCAGACCGGCTGACCTGCCGTGACCCCAGAACTCACTCAGGCACACCTGCTCCTGGGACTTTCGTTGATTAGTAACAGCGGGGAGTCTGGGGATGGTGTGTTTTCCACCTTCTGGGACCATCTGTGGCTTGAACGCAGAGGTCGCCTGAGGTAGGCCATCTCCTCACTCCTCCTTCCCAGCCCCTCCTCCACCCGCCCTGAATTGGCCTCATTTGAAAACCCCACCATGTGCCACATCATTTCAAGACCCCGAAAGTCAAAGCGGATCGAGTCGATGGTCATCAAATTAAAAAAAATTGAGAGCGACCAGAATGTTCTCGAATCATCCACGCGATGGACATCTTTGAGTTTCCTGACTTGCTCTGGTAAGAGCATCTCGGTTTCCCTTTTCCCGTCTGGATCCAGGAGGTTCGGAGAGTGGGGGGCAGCCCGTGCCGTCCGGGTGCGGGCGGCCCAGCTCGCGTTCCCCGTGGGACCTGCGCCAGCGGCCCCCTCTCGTCCCCAGAGCTGTTTCCTGGGCTGCTCGACCCCCTGCCTGGAGGCCCAGGACTCGGCCTGTGGCTCGTCTCTCCGCGGCCCAGGCGCTCGCGCGTCCCGCAGGCACCAGCTCCTTCACCGCGCGTCCCTGCGAGGAAATCCACGCGAGGCAAAGCCCGCGACGGTTCACGCGGTCTCCGTGGACGCCGCCCCGCCCCCCAGATCCGACCCGTCAGGGGGCGCAGGAGGGCATGGCGGGTCGGGTCCGGGCGCCCGAGTCCCACGGAGCCCACGCCCCACGTCTGCCATACGCTCGTCTGCCATGCGCTCGCTGTGTGCCTTGGGCGAGTGACTGGACCCTCCGGGGCCTCCGTTCCTCGTCCAGGCCGCCGTGTGGCACAACTCCAGGGGCATTCTTCACGCAGGGGCGCCAGGGGGCGCCACAGAGTGCACGTCCCCCCGCCCCCGGAAGTGCTGCGGGGAGTGGCGCTGAGGCTGCCTCCCTGGCTCCGTTCGGCCAGGGTCCACCACAGCAAGAGCGAGCACTCGGCCGTCCCAATAATCTGGCCCCCACTTTACAGAACAAGAAACTGAGGTTCAGGGAGGCGAAATGGCACATCGCAGGTCACGCATTAAACAAGTGACAAATCCTGAGCCAGGATTTGAATTCAGGGTTTCTTTTCACCCGGAGCCTGTGAGCCCTCCGGGCCGCCCTCCTGTCTCCCCGGAGACCTTCCATTTGGAAAGCTGTTACACCAAACACGTCTTCACGGCCACACCCACATCTTTCCCTCCGTGAATCATCCTCTCCAGAGAGTTCCCTGAAGTGCCGACTCTCTCCTTCTTTCACCCCTGCAGAGCTCCATACAGACCATCACTTTGTTTTCAGCAGCCCCTCTGAGAAGCCCATTTCAAACTCTACCTGTGGGCTCTCCAACTCCATCGGAAGCAAATACCTGCTTCGCCACTGCTGGGCCCTGGCAGACATTACTAATCGATCCTGGCACTCTTTCCCTCTAGATCCGACATGCCGCAGTCCAGGCAGGGCAGGCATTACTGATTCAGGCAACCTTCCAAGAGAAAACAACCACGCTTGCTATGTCTTCTCGAGACTGTAATCTCATTGAGAGCGGAAGTGGAGTCTTAATCAGCTCTGCCTACTCTGCCCCAAAATAGTAGTACCTTTTCACAGATCAGCAATTTTGGTGGATGGAAAAATCTGGCTTGCCTTCTTACTAGCGTGTGACTTTGAATGAGTCCCTTTATCTTGCTGATGTCAGACAGAAATGGAAGCTCAGGAAAATGAAGGGACTTGCCCAAGGTCACACGGCTGGTAAGAAAGGGAACAAAATTATGTCGAACAGAAACCAGAAGTTCTCTTTCAGTCTATGCTATTGGAGGCGGGGCTCCATGCGAAATTCTTAGCAGACTGCTTGACACATGGTTCGAACTCAATAATGTCAGCCTTCTTTTGTATAAACAGAGACTGGCTCTGTTCCCTGGCCCCAGCCTTGTATAAAACTGTTCTCTGCCTCTCTGGCCAGAATCCTTCCTTAATATGAGAACATAGAAGCCCAGGCTATTGGCTCATAGATGTTGAGAATGCACCCTCTGGAATACTGGGGCAGAGTAACAGTACTTTCTAGAACCCTGGGCTGGAGGCAGGAGCTGTGAGATTGTTCCCTTGAGACCCCAGTTCGCCCAGCTACGAAGCAGACGTTGTTATGCAGGTCCCCAAATGTTCCTCTGACATTCGGATCTGCCTTCTCCGGCTCCCTCCCTGTGGCCCGAAGCGAGCTGGTGGGTGGGATGTTACGTAAGGAGCTTCCCAGACGGTTGTGCAACCCTGGGCCGCCACACAGCTGCAGGGAAAGCGGTGGGAGGGGGGCCTGGCTCTGAAGAAGACAACTTCCTGCGGGACTGGGCTGGCCACGGAAGGCGGGCCCACTGGGGAGGTCTTTCTTCTTCCAATCTTCCTGCCTTTTCCCTTCCTTCCTTTCCTCCTTCTCCCCTGCCACCCCGTCTCTCCCTTCCTTTCTCTTTCTTTCTCTTTTCTTTCTTTTCTTTCTTTCTTCCTTTCCTTCTTTTTCTTTCTTTCGTTTTTTCTTCCTTTCCTTCTTTCTTTCTTTCTTTCCTTTCTTTTCTGTCTCTTTCCTCCTTCCTTCCTTCTTTCCTTTCTCTCTCTTCCTTTCTCTCTTTCTTTCTTTCCCTTCTCAAAAACCTACTGATAGAGACCATGGGCCCTAGAGCCACGGTTCAAATCCAGCTCCACCAGTTACCAGCTGTGGGACTTTGGGCACGTTACTTAAACTCTCTGTGCCTCGGTTTCCTCGTCTATAAAATGGGGATGGTGATGATATCGACCCTCACGATGCAGCCTCATAATCCCCAGCTTCGCAGAGCCTACAGCCTAGGAGGGGAGACCAGCAGTAAATAAATAATTCTACAATTAACCGGTAATTACTGCTGCTGGTCCGGGGAGTCAGGGAATGCTTCCTAGGCAGTTATGACTTGTCCATTTGTTGTCTCTTCTAGGAGCTTGTAAGCTCCAAGAGGGCTGGGATCACGCCTGTTTTATTTACGAACATTTCCCTGGCATCAGGGGGCACTCGATAACTATGTTTGGATCAATGGATGAATGAAGCGATGTTCCACAGGAGACCAGATGGATGCGTGCGAGTAAACCCAGGGAAGAGAGTAGAGGAAGAGCATCCCAGGCAGAAGGAACAGCAGGTGCAAAGGCCCTGTGGCTGGGAAGAGGTTGGAGTGTTTGAGGAAATGAAGCAAGGATGACATGTCTGGAACAAGCAGAGTGACAGGGCGCATGGAGCAGTCCGCACAGGGTCTTGGGAGCCACGTGGCGAATTTTCTCCACCAAGTTCCCAGCCAGGGCTGTAATGGCGTATCAGAGGGGCCTGGGTTCAGATCCCAGCTTCTCCACTTTCTGGCTACGTGACAAGTCAGTTAACCTCTCTGGGCCCCAGAACGTCATTTGCAAAGAGGACATAATAATAGTAACCGATTCCACGGTGTTTGGGGAGGACTGTGGAACGCAGAGCAGTTACCGCAGTGCCTGGCACACAGGTGCTCAAGAAGCGTAGGTGTGCTTATAATAATGCTATGACTGACTCAGGTCTCCCGACTCTTTCCCTGTCCCCTTAAGCTGAGTCTTCTCCTTAAGGAGTGTCCCTACCTCCAGGCCCTCCCAGGGACATAGCCGTCCTTGCCCTCCCCACTCATTCCCAGCTCCCTCGGGCCCTCCCGGGGCCGTTCTCCCTGAAGTTCCCACAGCCGAGACTGAGGAGCCGGCTGCCTTGGCTCAGGGCAGAAGCTGCCTCCACGTTGCTAAGCAACCAACCCTCATCCAGATGTCAGCTGCAGCCTGGGCAGAGGGGCCAGAGGAGAGAGACGTCAGCGCTCCAGGGTGGGCCTCCCGGGGTGCCCCCAAGGCCGCAGGCTCCAACCAGGACTGCAGCAGGGGAGGGGCTGAGCAGATGGCCTGTGTCCCCCACCCCGACCCCACCCCCGGGTCACAGTGCTCACTGAGAGTCAGAACACAGCCTCTGGGGTCAAGGGCAAATCCAAATGCGTTCAGAACCCAGCTCTACAATTTTCCAGCTGTGCACTCTTGGGCGAGTCAGCGAACCTCTCTGAGCCTCAGCTTACTCATCTCTACCATGGGAGGCAGATCTAACTACAAACTCGTCATGCGGATTCCACAGGATGTTGTACATGAAAATGCCCAGCAGGAGGAGGGGCTCCGAGAGTCTTGAAATATGGACGTATGTTCTAGAACGAGTCCTCTAACCTTCTCACCCGTCGGTGGCAATAAAGTTCGAACTGCTGAGCCTGCGCTTCATGGCTCCCCTCATTCAATCCCCAAGTTTCTTCTGTCAATCTAATCACTACTGTTTTGGGGGTCTATCGATCTCGGCATGACTGACTTAAAAAAAAACCCAGCTCTTTTAATATATAATTCTCATCTCTTACGACTCGCCCATTTAAGCCTACGATTCAAAGCTTTTTAGTACATTCAGAGTCGAGTAACTCTGACCACAATTTTACATTTTCATCACCCAAAAAGAAACCCCACGCCCCTTAGTGGTCACTTCCCATCCCCCCTCCCCCTCAGCTGCTGGTACCCCAGCTACTTCCTGTCCCCGTGGGTCTACCCACCCTGGACCCTTCGCGTCAGTGGGATCATACAGCACGTGGTTTTTGTAGCTGGCTTCTTTCACGTAACAGAATGTTTTCAAGGTTCATTCATTTTGCCGCACGGATCAATACCTCATTCTTTTTAATGGCTGAGCACCGTCCCGTTGCGGAGACAGACCACGTTTGGTTTGTCCATTCATCGGTTGACGGACATTTTGGTTGTCTCTGCTTTTTGAATAATGAATAATGCTGTTGTGAACATTCACAAGCTTTTGTGTGGACTCCTGACATTCTGAACCGGATAATTCTTTGTTTGACAGAGGAAGTTGGGGGGGGGTGTCTGTGCTGTGCATTGTAGGACATTCAGCAGCATCTCTGGTCGCCCCCCCCCCACTCCTCCTACAGTGAAGACCATTCGGAATGTCTGCAGACATTGCCCAGTGTCCCGTGGGGGCACCGCTACCCCGGTCGAGAACCACCGCACCCACTGCCCCTTAGCAGTTCCCGACGCTTCCAGCTCCCCGACCGGAAGTGCCAGAAGATGCTCTGAGGAAAACAGCCTTCTGTGGCCCCGGCTCAGGGACGACGTACCGTCCACCTCCTTCTCTCCTGCCCCTGGAAATTTGTGGTAACTATGTGCGTTTTTCAAGGCTTCCAGAAGGCCCGCGACAGTGACAGGAACACAGTCTGTGGAATGTTGTGCAACTCGACCTTTCTTCAACTCACCTGGCCGAAGAACCCTGTTGGAATCATCGCGGAACACCCGTGCCAGTCGCTCTGGGAAATGCTTCTCACGTGCCTCCTCCCCTCCGACCCCACTGGTCCGCTTGCCACTTTCTTGGATACGCGTTGCACGTTTCGGCCACAGACACCTCGCTCGTATCTTGTCCCCAGTGTGGCAGGAGCCATCCCCCCAAACAGCCACTGTCCCAAACTTGCTTGCTAGAGACAACTCGATTTTGTTTAGGCAGCAACATATCCAACCTCAAGGGACAAACATGCCGATCCTGTTTCTCTCTGCCAATGAGTGGTGTAGGTGCAGAGACACGGCCCGGTCTTAGCCAGTAAAACTAAAGGTGGAAACTTCTGGAAAATATTTTCATTTTTATACCTGATAAAGAGCCGGGCAAAAGAAGGCTCTTACCCGCTGAGTCACAACTTCATACTCGGGATGCGGTCTGGTGAGGACATGATGCGTGGGGCACACGGCAGCCATCTTGACAACGTGAGGGAACAAGGTTAGGGAGTGAGGCCACACACTGAAAGGGACAGGCCGGGTAGAGGAAATCTGGGTCCTCTCCTGCACCACTGAGCTGCTGCATCAGCACCGCTCACACCACCTCCAGCTTCTTGACCTGCCAGATGGCGAATCCTGTTGTCACTTGTAGCCAGAGCGTGCATACTGATGGCCCTTGAACCAGCGGGCTTTTGCTGACTAACAAGACACCCCAAAACTTAGCGGCTTAAAACAACACACATTTAGTATTTCTCACTGCTCTGGGTAGCTCTGGCCTGGAGCGGCTCGCACAGGACTGGAAGGCCTGGGAGGTCCTCACTCCCCGCCGGGTGGTGCCCGCCCACCCCCGCCCCTACTGGCCAATTTCAGACTCTTCCCCGTTTCAAAGGAAGCCGAGGCCCGCCTCACCCAGGCTCCCAACAACAGGTTGGAGAAGTAATAAAATTGTGCAAGTTAATTCGAGGGCCACCTTTGGCCTCTTAGGAGCACAAATTGTTCCTGAGGAGTTTGGCTTGCTTCCTGGAGACAAAAGGAGACGTTAATTTCCCTCTGACTGCTCTTTGGGCGTTAAAACAGGCCCCGGGGTTCTCTCGGGGCAACTACCTGTCATTCCCCAATCGGTGAACCTGACCGAAACCGGGCACACCCCTGCCTGGCCCGGAAAACACTGACTTCTTTTTCTTTCCTCTTCTCTGCTAGCAGAATGTTTTACTAATTATCACAATCATCGCTAACATTTGTTGCCAATTTACCAAGCTCTTTATACCCATTAATCGAATTCTCACCGGGACCTTAAGGGGCAGAACCGTCCTTACCCCCATTTCACAGGAGAGCAAACTGAGGCCGGGAGAGCCGGAGCAAGCACTGCCATGTATCTCCCAATGTCCACTTCGAAGCAAAAGAAATCCAATTTTTAGCAGGGAACACGGCCACTTGGACTTTCCCAGCCTCCTTTGCGGGTTGGTGGGGACATGTGACTGAATTACGGCTGAAGGGAGGGAGGGTTCTGGAGAACTCTGAGCGACAGGGGACGTGCTCCCTTTGCTTGTCCCTTCTTTTTCCTGCAGTCCGGGACACACCGCTACTGTTTTGGACCACGAGGTGGGACCCCAAAGGGAAGCGCGTCTGCCTGGGGGGCGCATCCCTGACACTGCCCACGTGTCGTTCAGAGGGAAAACGCTTGTGCGGGATTCCTTACGAGCTGGGTTTATTGCAAGGGCTTAATAAGCAGTCGCTGACAGAAGCTCCTCCCTGAGAACCATTAGTGCTCCCACCTTACAGGTGAGGAAACCCAGGCACGGAGAGGTGAAGTAATTTGCACCAGCCTTGCGGCAACACTGGGGTTTGAACCCAGGCGCCCGGGCTCGGAAACCGGGCTCGGCCTCCTGCCTCCTTCTGCTTCTCACTGTTCCAGAAGTCACATCTGTTGGTTCAGCTGAGCTCTCTTCAGAGATCTGGAAACTACCCAGCTTTCATGTTTGCCTTATCTGCCGAGGATATTGAGGGGGACAGACAGACCTTCACAACAGGGTTACCCGGGGTGGGGGGTGGGGCAGCGGGATGGGGAACTGGGCAGCTGGGAGACGGAGAACGGAGGGAAACTTCCCAGAACACCTTTCCATACAGTTTCGTTGTTTTCAAATCCTGCGAATGCATTTTATACTCGAAAAAATAAATGCACTGATTTTTGTTTTAATGGGATAATAGCACTTACAGAATACATTTTTAACCCTACATGGGGTCAAACGTATGCTTGTACGTTTCACACAGTTCTAGGCGGTCTGGATCGATGTATCCGGAATCAGATACATCTGGGTTCAAATCCCAGTCTCGCCCCTAACCAGCTACAGACCGTGGGCTCGGGACATCGCCTCTCCGAGCCTCATTCTCTCATCTGTAAGATGGGGCTAATAATAGCTCCTCCTTCCTAGGGGAGATACTGCACAGGACGCCCAGCAGAGGGCTGGGCTGGGCGAGGCTCTGTCAGAATGTGCCAGGTGCACACATATAAACAGACTGACGCTTGATTTTCCACTTGACGGTATGTCTTGAGCCCTTCCCGTGTCAACATCAGCAGTAGCTCAGAGTTGGGCTGCTGTCTCTCCACGTCATACCCTCTAGAAAGCTCTTTTAAAATGAAGGCTCTGGGGCACCTGGGCCGTGCGATCAGTTGAGTGTCCGACTCTTGATTTCAGCCCAGGTCATGATCCCAGAGTCGTGGGAGCAAGTCCTGTGTCGGGCTCTGTGCTGGGTGTTGGAGCCTGCTTAAGATTCTCTCTCTTCCTCCGTCCCTCCCCTCTGCTCGTGCTCGCTCTCTCTCTCTCTCTCTAAAAAATAAAATAAATAGGGAATCCTGGGTGGCTCAGTGGTTAAGCGTCTGACTCCTGGTTTCGGCTCAGGTCATGATCTCACGGTTCGTGAGTTTGAGCCCCGCATCGGGCTCTGTGCTGACGGTGTGGAGCCTGCTTGGGATTCTCTCTCCCTCTCTCTCTGCCCAGCCCCTGCTTGCTCTCTCTGTCTCTCTCAAAAATAAATAAACTTTTAAAAACGTTTTTTAATAATGAAATAAAATCCAGCTTCCTCGGCTCTGCCGAAGCAGAACCGGGGGGAGAAGCAATGTGCATTTTCTAAGTACCTGCAAGTAATGCTTTTATACCCTGAAATTTGAGACCTCTGGGAACACATCTACCTCCGTCTTTTCTGTGCAGATACACCCTTATTAACCTGGTCCTACTGATGGATACTCGTTTCCGCGTCTTTATATTTATAATCAAAGCTGCAGTGAACATCTGTTTTTAAAGATTTTTTTTAAGTTTATTTATTTACTTTGAGAGAGAGCGGGAGAGAGAGAGTGCCCCTGCACAAGCGGGGGAAGGGCAGAGAGAAGGAGAGACAAAATCTCAACTCCACGCCATCAGCACAGAGAGCATCTTTGTAAGTCCATCTCCACACACTCGTGTGAGTGTTGCCAGAGGAGGTGGCACAGAGGACCGTCGCTCCCTCAAGAGAAATCCTCGTTAATGTTTCCATTCCATGTCATTTCCAGCTGAGGTCTTACTATGTTTGATCAGGGCTCTGAGGCAACTTCCAATAAAAAGATACAGGAACGATGAGCGGGCAGGAGAAGAATGGGCAGACGTCTCCAGGCAGCCAAGGCAAAAAGGGAAACAGGATGAATCACCTGATCCCTGTCAAATGTCCAATGCTTTTCCCTTGCCAAGCAGGTTATTTGTTGCCTCTTCTGGGTCCCTATTCGGTATTCGGCATACTGTGCCTTTATAATCACATTTACAGACCGTACAAGAGTCTGTTTGCTGATGATTGTTTGATGGTTCCTTAATTTCCTTTGTAGCCCCAGCCATTCATCCAAAAACCTTTATAAGGCTACTACTAAATGCCAGGCACTGCTCTAAGTGCTGGGCATAAGCTGTGAACAAGACGGACCAGCTCCCTGCCTTCAGAGGGTTTATATTCTGAGGGGAAGTCAGACATTCATGAAACGGCATACGGGTGTACAATTACCCACTGTGCTGAGTTCTGTGTAGGAAAGTCCCAGCAGGTGGTGGCAGTTTATAATTGGAGGCTCTGATGTAGTTATGGAAGACTTCCTGGAGGAAGAGACATTTGCGATAGAGGAGAGGGTGCTGCTGAGGCAAACGGCAGGAAGGGTATTCCAGCAGATGGGGGTGAGGCAGCCTAAATGGCTGGGCCCCACCGTGGGGGGCGGCATGACCAAAGCTGGGGCTGGAGGTAGGAAAGACTAGAAAGGGCAGGTCTGCTGGGCTGCAGTGGGGATCTGAGTCCTCCTCGTGGGTGACGTGCTCAAATCTGGAAAGACCACGTTGGCCACGGTATGGAGGACGGACTGGAAGAGGCGAGAGACACACGGAAGAGCCCTCAGGGACGATGGCAGTGTTCGCGGCAAACTCCCAGGGGGACTTGACTGGGACCTCCCGGGGTCCCAGAATACCCCAGGGCATCCTGGGAAGAGGCATCTCCTCGGGCCTGAAATACTCCTACACCACCCCTCCCACCCCCCCTCGGTCACTCTCTGATGCCTTTCTCTGCTTTGCCTTTGTTTCTGTTTTCATTGCCATCACCCGTTTTTCTCTGCTACTACGTATTTGTTTGCTGTTTACTTCCCTGCTGCCTGTCACCCCCTCGAGCATGTCAGCTTCGTGAGAGTGGGAACCTGATCTCCCATTTGCCTTGCTGCGGTGCCGCCCCGCACCCTTCACGGTGACAGCATCCAGGAGGGGCTCAGTAAAGGCACCGGATGAGTGTGGGGGTGAAGGAGCCATTGGGAGGCTAGGACAGCCCGGGGCAGTGAGCCGGATCCAGCCCGGCCTCCTGAAGGTGACAGCGATTCCTACGAGCTCTCGCTTCAATCCTCACGTATAAAGCCTCAGAATTCTCAAGGCCGGACGGGGCTCACCTCCTTCTGAGAGGGCCCGAAGGCCAAGAGGCTGGGGGCAAGGGAGGCCGAAGAGCTAAAACGCCCTGGCAGAGACCAGTTCAGACCCAGGCGGCAGGGGGAGGGGTGACTTCACCGCAGGCGCCCAGTTCTTTCGGCTCCACGCACCCATGCGTTTGCAACAGATGACAAGACGGTGATGATCATGATGACGATGGTGACAGCAAACCTAATGTAACTCACAGGGGTCCCCCGGTGCTGCTCTGAGGGCTTTTGTGACATCGACTCATTTAACCTTTACAATAATCCTACGAGACAGGTAATGTGGTTACCCCCATCCTCCAGAAGGAAAAATCAAGGCACAGAGAGGTTAGTCAACCTGCCAAGGGGACCTGGCTCGCAAGTGGTCAAGCAGGGATCGGAGCATGCGGTCCCGGGTGTCGTGTCAGAGCAAAACATCTCGCCATCGTCCTGCCACCCAGCCGGATAAAGTGCCCCTAAGGCTTCCGGTCCCAAGATAGGGAGCGAGCGGACCCACCCCGCCCTCCCGGTCCATGGATTCCCGTTCAGACTACAAATCTGTCTTCACGCCCCAGAGAAAGGATAGTGGCTACGGCCCGGGCCCCCGAGTCTCGCTGTCTCCCCAATGATGTAAGCAAGTGGCTTGGGCTCTCTGTCCCTCAGTTCCCTCATCTGTAAAATGGAGGTGACCGTACTGACCTCACGAGATTATCGTGAGTCGATCCTGCAAAGGGCTTCACACAAACCCGAGCTAATGGTAAGCCCTCAATGGAAGGAGCTTTTGTGAGACCGTGGCTTTGCACATGCTGTTCCCTCTCTCCAGAATGCCTTTCCCCTTCTTTGCCGTCTTAAGCCTGCTCATCGTTCCGGGATCTGGTCAGAAGCACCTCCTCCGGGAAGTCTTTTCCTGCCTCCCTCCTCTCCCTCGAGAAATTAATTAGATAGAAGAGTCTAAGAAGAGCTCTGTTGGCACAGGTGTGGGCAGGGGACGGGACACCAGCAGGGACCGGGGCAGTAACCCGGGGACAGCAACAGCGAGGAGCCCCTTCCGCCCCGGCCCTGCGCCAAGAGGGAAGGGGAGGCTACCGGAACCCGGACGTGGCGGCCACCCTGGCCATGAGCGAGGCCTGGCTGCAACCGGCAGCCGATGGGAAAATAAATACCACGACCTCCCTCCCCTCCCCATCTCCATCTCCCCCCAGGCTCCCATCGCCAGACCCCACCAGAAGCGGAGGGCGAGGAGGCCTCTGGCCTCCCGGGTGCGGAAAGCAGGCGAGGGGAAGGAGGACTGAGCCTGCAGAGGCGACTGAGAGACAGCCGCCACCGCCCGAGGCGCACCGCCAGTTAAGGGCAGAGTCAGAACTGGAACGGGGCGTCTGGCTCCCGCCTGCCTCCACTCAGGTGCCGGTGCTGGGGTCCCGAGACCACCTGCCGGGGGCACCTGGGGGGCTCCGTCGGTTACGCGGGGAAGCTAAGCGTCTGACCTCGACTCAGGTCATGATCTCACGGTTTGGGAGTCGGAGCCCCACGGCCGGCTCTGTGCTGTCAGCGCAGAGCCGGCTTCCGACACTCTGCCCCCCCATCCCCCGTCTGCCCCTCTCCTGCTTGCGCTCTCTCAAAAAGAAATAAACATTTAAAAAATAAAATAAAAGCGCGCCTGCCAGACAGAGACAGACACCCAACACGACGGGTCAAAGCCTCGGTTACGCCGGCGGCTGGGTCAAGTCGCGGGCTCCTCAGTCAGACTTGAGTTCCTTCCGGGGCTTTCCTGACCTCGTTTGTATTCATCCTGGAGAGAAGGGGGCCTTAATGGCTAAGTTCGCACGGGCTTTGGAGTCGGGCAGACCTAGGTTCAAATCCCGGCTCGGCCACCCCTAACCGAGCACCAGCACCTTTCGGAGCCTCAGCCCCTCGTCCGCAAACAGAGCGAAGTCTCACCCCAGGAGGGTTGGGAGGACCGCAGGGAGAGCCAGCCGAGCACCTGCAGGCCCTGCGTGTGGAGGAAGGGGCCACCCTCTCGCTGCTTCCCACCAGCCCTCTGCCTGCCCCGAACCGGTAGCCTGTCCGCCAACCTTGCCTGAATCCTCCCGCCTTGCGGCAGATCAAAGTCGGAGAAGTTACAAGCCCAGCGAGATTCCTTCGGACTGCTCCAGCTTAGTAGTGCAGACAGTTAAAGGAATCTCTTGGATTTGAGTCCTGAGCAAATTGGATCTTTAGAATAGAATAGAATAGAATAGAATAGAATAGAATAAATTAAAATAGAATAGAATAAATAAAATAAAATAAAATAAAATAAAATAAAATAAAATAAAATAAAACCCAAACTCGAAACCTCACTGAGGAGCTAAATCTGGTGCCCCACGAAGCTATTGTTTCAAAATCCTCCGGACGTCGGCATTACTGAGAGGTAAGACCCAGAGCATCTGTGTCTTAGCCAGGAATGCCCAATCTTTCCCAAGGGCTCGAGGTCAGCGGAGACGTTAACAATACAGGCTCCCCAGACAACTGAAGGCCGAGCAGTATCTGCCACATGACTGGTCTAGACGCTTCGAAAATGTCGAGGTCACGAACGACTACGATAAAATAAAATTAAATAAACAGCCCGCCAAAAAACAACAAAAAAAGAAAGGCTGAGGAAATTTCAGACTCAAAGGGACAAAAATAAATGACAACCAAAAGCACTCTGAGATTCTGGATGATTAAAAAGTTGGGGACAGGGGCGCCTGGGTGGCTCAGTCAGTTAAGCACTGGACTCTTGAGGTCATGATCTTGCGGTTTGTGGGGTTTGAACCCAGTGTCAGCTCCATGCTGGCAGCGCGGAGCCTGCTTGGGACTCTGTCTCTCTCTCTCTCTCAAAATAAATGAATACACTTAAAAACACTTATTTTAAAAAAGGAGGGACAATTAAAGAAATTTGCTATGTACTGTAGATTAGATAATATAGTATTGTATTGATGGGGATTTGGGGTGATGGTGGGGTTCGGAGCGATGACCAAGAAGGAATTCCTGAAGACGTCTATGGTGCAAAAAGGAGATTTTATTAAAGCACAGGGACAGGACCCGTGGGCGGGAGGAGCCGCACTGAGGTCGTGAAGAGTGACCTATTCTAGACCTTCGGGTGGGGAGGGGGTTGGGGACAGCCGCAATCTCTAAGGAATTTCGGAAGCAAGGTCTCCAGGACCTCGGGGGGCTGGCCGTTGTTAGGAAAACGGCGTTTATTACCGTGTAGTAAAACCTCCCACCCGAGACCCTCCGGACGCACGTGCCTGGAGGATAAGGCCACACACACGTGGGGGTTAAAGATACAGGAGGTTCGCGAAGGGATTTTCACGTTGAAGGAGCCTCACGGGATGCTGGGGGGTCAGGACAACGTTGAGCCAAGACTCCCTTGTGCCCCCAGCACAGTGTCATCGCTGGGGCAGCCGGGCTCTCTGGGATGACTCCGGGAAGGTCACTCTGCCTGCCTCGAGGACTCGTCGCTGGGCCGTAGGCAGCGAGGGCCCTTCAGTTTTTCCTCTGCCTTAGTTTCCCACGTCACCACGGGGAGCCCTCCACCCCCTTCCGCCCTGCTGAGGGTGCTGTTAGGGCTGCAGGAAACGGAGTCTCTGGGTTACCGGATATGAGGCTACGAGGGATCAGATTGGCTTTTCCTTGCGGTTACCAAGTTGTCCCTACACTGAAGGAGACGCATGTCCCGTGTGACTGCCATCTCCAACAGTCAGCCATCGCTTTCTTCCCTTCCCCTTGCTCCCGGGCAGCCAGGAGTGTCCGAGCAATAGCACACGGGTCCCACCTCCGGCGGCGGGGGGGGGGGGGGGGTGCCATTGGTCTCTGCTCGGCCCTCGGCTTGCCCCGCGCTCGCTCAGCGGCGTCAGTGCTAACTATCCTGAGTTTGAGAGCTGTGCCGTAGCTACGGAAGAAAATGTCATGGTTCTCGGGAGATAAGCAAACGGAAAGAGGCATCTCGTTCGCGCCGCCGCGCGCGCCGCAGGGGGCAATCCGGGCGCACCCACACGGGGAAAGGGAGTGCGAGCAGCAAACGGTGAAAACCGCGGCAAGGGGGATAGATGCGCTCGGCACTAGTTCTGTAACTCTCCTGTAAGGGCGGAATTCTTTCCAAGTGAGAAGTCTGTAAGATGCGGATTTCGGAGTCCCGGCCTCCCGGACAGCCCCACTCATTGGATCTTCGGGAAGGGCCCGGGAATCTGCATTTTTGGCGGCCCCCGCCCCCAGGGATTCTGGCACACGGGAAAGCTGACTGCAAATCCGGCTCCGCGGAAAGCTGGGGCCTCGTTTCCCAGTCAGAGGGCAGAGGCACAGGCCCCATGATTTTCACCCTCCTCCCCGCCCCGCCCCCGCTCGGGCAACAACCAGAGAGCCACCAATGGAGGGTTGTGCAAACCAACAGCGTGAGAGGTCCCTCCAGATTTTCGCCACGAGCAGAGCTTGCTCCGAGCTCTAACCCGCTTATAATTACATGACTTAAAATACAATTTGCTAAGGGCGAACTGCTGAGGAAGGGGGACGGAAATGAACCAAGGGTAAAAAAGGCACGCGCCCTCGGCCTCGAGGGGGACCCTGGAGAGGCAGAGGCCTCCTGTGTGTGCCTCGTCAGGGGCGACGACACTGCTTGGCTTTCATCTTCCTTGGTCGTTTTTCAGCTGGGGACATTGGCAGCAGCCGCGCACGGGAGGCACCGGCAGCCAGGCTCGGCACTGGCGTTCACATACGCCGGGGACTGTCTTACTGGGGCCGCGTTGCCGCTCCCAAATGGAGCCTTGGGAAACGGGACTACACCCCAGAAGGTAATTAGAAGGGAAACAACTCGGGTGGAAGTGCAGCCCAGCCCAGCCAGAGGCCTGCAGCCTCCTCTGCCCAGGACACACAGACTTCATATGCGTTACAACCTGGTTCACACACACACACACACACACACACACACACACACACAGATGGACGGGAAGTGCTCCATCCTCCTCCAAGGAGGACTTTGTGAACTTTTGGGAGCACTGTCTGCAGAAGGCCTCCAGCTGTCAAGCCCTTGGGCTGAGTCCCTGCCTCACCCGAAGGGAGCCACCTTGCCCAAGGGGACACCCTTTTCCAGGGGTTTGCTCAGGTCCAATGATTGATTGGGGGGTGGGGGGGTAAAGGCCTGGCTCTCTCGGCCCAACTTGGGACAATTCCGAAGAGCCGTTTTAACTGCTACGTTGTTCCCTGTGGGGTTAGTCGAGGCCATTGCACTGGGCCTCTGTCCCGGCTTGACCTCTCCCCACTGCCCGCTTCTGCTTCCTTCCTCTCCTCAACAATAGTCCCTAATAAACCTCCCAAACACGAAATTCTGTCTCAGGATCTGCTTCCTTGGAGAACCTACCTGTCACACACATAATTAAAACAAGAGTTCTGCGAAAACAGTAGTTATCCTCTCTGTGTGCGTGCGTTCTCCTATTATCCATCGTGTCTCGTTTTTTACATGTTGGTCATGACCCACTAAATTGATTTCATGACTCAGCCGTGAAAATGCTAGCCTGGACTCCACCCAGTTTGCAAAGGCTAGCCCAAACCACACCCGCGAAGCATGGAGATGGTCATTGTGTCCTTGGGGCTGTCTTTGGCTACAAGTAAAAGAATGCCTGAGTAAACACGGATTAAATAAAAGAGGTTTACTTTTTATATAACAACAGATTTGGCAAGAGGTTCCAGAGTTCATAACTCAACAACTTCACCAAAAACTCAGATTCTTTCCTTTTTTTTGTCCCACCATCCTGAACATGTTGGTCATATCTCCCCATAGTCACAAAATGGCTGCCGCCCCTCTAGGCATCATGTCCTCATGCAGCCACCCCCAAAGGAAGTTGGGGTGGGAAGCATCTCTTCACATGTTTCTTTAATTCAGGAGGAAAAAAATTCTGCAGAAACCCAAGGAGAAGACATCCCTTTGTTTCTCATTGGCTAGAACTAGGTCATTGTTTATGTCTTTTTGGTTTTTTAATATTTATTTGTTTTGGGGAGAGAGAGAGAGAGAGAGAGAGCTGGCAGCCCAGAGCCCAGTGTGGGGCTCGAACCCACTAACAAGTGAGATCATAACCTGAGCCAAGGTCAGATGCTTAACTGACTGGGCCACCCAGGTGCCCCTGTTTATGTCTTAATTAGTCTCTGCCATCTAATACCTAAGGTTCTGTTAGGAAGGACAAAAAGGCGAATGAAGGTTGGTAAGCAACCGGAAAGTCTACCGCAAGTCATGCCACGGATCCCTTAGCCCTGATTTCTTTCCAGGGTTCAATGTCAAAGACCCTGAAATGAGGACACAGTCATTGATCTCGGGCAGATTCACAGCAGTCTCACCACGACGCAGTGTCCCAGACCCATGAGAGAGAGCGATAGTAGATCACAGTGGTCTTTTCCACTAAGTAGGAATGCAATTTTGCAATGTGTCCCGACAAAGCCCTCCATGTACCCATTACCAACTTACTAGAATTAAAACCTGAGATAAAATCTGGTTCCTGCTCTGCACTCTAGGCCAGTGGATAACGGCGGAAGCTGATATGAGGGAGAATTAACCACTTTTTCTCTATTTTCAGAACACTCTCTGGCTCATGCTCATCGCCCTTCTTCCCTCCTCATTTGGAGTATTTCCAACTTCTGTCGGCCTGCATAATCCCGCTTGTCTTTTTCAGAGGAGTCTGACTCAAGCCTGACTCCTCCAGGAAGTCTCCCTGGATGTCTTAACCTTGTATTATTGCTCGAACCCACTGATAGATCTTAACATTCCTCCAAGAGGGATAACCCGACATTGTGAACCCACTGGGTAGCGCAGAGGATGTATCTCTAGAAAGTATTCTTGCCGAAAACCAATCTTAATTGAACCCATACTCAAGATTAACCACCAGTTTACAAGAAAGAAGAGGACTAACATTAAATGTAGGATAGGAGGCAGTTGGAAGAAATCTTAGAATGTCAAAAACTAAAGAACCAATGACCTAGTGTCTTAAGTTAATGATCTTTATATAAATTTGTTTAATTTTGCAGATTTGTGTCAGTTCTTTGTTGGCCACGATAATGCTAAGTTTAAAACTCATACTAGAATGTAGCGATTTAAAATAACAATGTATTATTGCTTACGAGTCTGTGGTCAGGTGGGCAGTTCTTTCCGTCCGGGCCAGGCTTCGCTGATCCGGGCTGGGTTTATTCGTGTATCTATGGTCAGCAGGCAGATCAGGTGGGGCCCAGCCCGTCTGGAACGCCCTCACCCGGGGAAGCCCCCTCCACAAGTTCTCTTACCCCCGCAGCAAGCTGTCTGAGCCTGCTCTCCGGCTGAGGGGGGGGCCCAAGAGAATACGTGGGCTCGTCTCACCGCCCGGACCCAGAAATCGCGCGGCATCCCTTCCGCATCCTATTGGCCAAAGCAAGTCCCATGATCGAGCCCAGATGCCAAGCCCAGATCCCACTTCTCAGTAGGAGAGGCTGCAAAGGCGCACGGCTGGGGCGGTGGGTGTGCAGAGAGGCCACTTACACAATCAATCCGGCAGGGGGTCCGAAGAGACTATGTGCCCACCAACCAAATGCGACGTGTGGTGTGGCCAGATTTAAACGAACCAGGCAGAAAACCTCCTATGTTTTAAATGTTCTCATTGTTAGAACTGTGTATTGAAGTACTCGTAGGTGAAATTATACGATGCTTGGGTTTTATTTTAAAACAACCTAGGAAAGGGGCGCCTGGGTGGCTCAGTCGGTTAAGCATCAGACTTCAGCTCAGGTCACGATCCTGCAGTTTGTGGGTTCGAGCCCCAGCGTCAGGCTCTGTGCTGACAGCTCAGAGCTTGGAGCCTGCTTCAGATTCTGTGTCTCTTTCTCTCTCTGCCCCTCCCCCTCTCACGCTCTGTCTCTCTCAAAAATAAACACTAAAAAAAATTTTTAGAAAAAAAATCCAGGAAAAAAAAAGAAGTATGGGGGCGGGGCAGTATGGAGAATAGATGTATACGAATGGCAGAAGGTTGAGAGCCGTCGAAGCTGGGTGATGTATACACGGGCGTCATATATGTGCACGACATACATTTAGGTGTATGTTTCTGCAATCTTTCGTAATAAGAAAAGTTTTAAAATTGTTCAGCTTTTCTTTGCTCAGACGGTTTCATAGAGTGCGGTGCGCGCATCGCCGGTGGCTGAGGGACGTGTAAAGAGCAAGTCTCAGGTTGGTACTAGCCTGTCTTTAACGCTTCTCAAACACACATTAATTCCCCTTAGTGACGAAGTGTGAGCAGGTCTCAGGTTCCAGAGCCCTTGCTGGGGACGGGATATGGCAAGAATTTCACATCAATGTTTGATTTTCAGTGTGTTTATTTTTTACTGTTACCTTCTCTCTACGTCGAGTGACGGTGCTTTTCTGGTCGTGGAGAGTGACTTGAAGTGCTCTTTCTATGTTATTTTTTTTTTTTTAAAGTAGGCTTCACGCTCAGTGCGGGCCCAACACGGGGCTTGAACTCACGACCCCGAGATCAGGACCTAGACTAAGATCAAGAGTCAGATGCTTAACCGTCTGAGCCACTAGGGCGCCCCACAAGTTTCTCTTTTTAAATACATTTAACGTTATGTAGAGAGTGCCTTGGGTTTCAGTGATTAAAGCAACAGCGGTACAGGTGGTAAGGTTGTGGCTGGAACTGTGAAGGTGGTGGCTCTCGGTAAGGGAGGGTATGCGCTCTAGCAGGCAATTCCAAATCTTACTGGCTTTACCCAGTAAAATTCTAGTTCTCAACTCAATGCCAGGGCAGGGCAGTGGGGGCTCTCGGCTCTGTGGGGTCATTCAAGGACCCAGGCTCCTTTCGGCTAATGGCCCTGGAACCCTCCAGGCCTTGGAGTCCGTTTGGACTTGGGCATTCGGCTAGCAGACTGGGGAGGTGAGCTCAAGTCTGCAGGTGTCACGTGGAAGGATTAGGGGGCCAGGCCTGGACGTGCCCACTTCACTTCAGCCCACATTCTATTAGCTAGAACCTCATCACACGGCCCCACCTCGCTGCAGAGGAGGCTGGAGACCTAACTACATGCTCAGGAAGAAGGGGCTTTAGTCAATAGTTAGCATTACCTCTGTCACAGTGGCCCTCAAATGAAATCTGAGGGGAAAAAAAATGCTAAAAGATGAAGCCCGAACTCCTCAGGGTGGCGCGCAGTAGCTAGCCTCTGTGAGCCCGGCTGCATCGGTCGGGGTGCACCAAGAGAATCACCATGAACGGCACAGAAGACAGGGTTACAGGGGGGCCCGGGTGGCTCTGTCCACTTGAGTGTCTGACTCTTGATTTCAGCTCTTGTCATAAGCTCACGGTTAGTGGATTCAAGCCCCGCATCGGGCTCTGCTGATAGTGCACACCCTGTTTGGGATTCTCTGTCTCCCTCTCTCTCTACCCCTCCCCTGCACGCTTTCTCTCTCTCTCTCAAAAGAAATAAGTAAACTTAAAAAGAAGAAGACAGAATTACAGGGGGTAGCTGGCACACGATTGTGGGAGCTGGCAGAGGGGCCCAGGCAATGACCTTGTCTCTGCACCACGTAGATCAGCTGTCAGGGGGGAGGGCGGCATGAATGGGAGCAAGGCCAAACTGGAACATGGGAGGAGGAACTTGGAGTCACAAGGACAACTGAGAGGACCACCTGGAACCTGTGTCCACTGTGCCTGGGCCCCTGCCTCGACTTTCAGAGCATAAAAAACATGGCTTAGGGGGCGCCTGGGTGGCTCAGTCAGTTGAGCGTTTGACTTCAGCTCAGGTCATGATCTCACAGCTCATGAGTTCGAGCCCCGCATCGGGCTCTGTGCTGACGGACCAGAGCCTGGAGCCTGCTTCGGATCCTGTGTCTCCCCCTCTTTCTGGCCCTCCCCCATTTACACTCTCTCTCTCTCTCAAAAATAAACATTAAACAAATTTTTTTAAAAAATTACACTAATGCGTGAGTACCTTCAGAATGACAAAATGGGACATAAAAAGCAGCCCGAGTTCCTTATGCATTTATACTATCAGAGGGGAAGGAATTTGCAAGTTAATTCATTTCTCTTTGCTCTTATCTAAGTGCTTGTGACTCTCACTTATCCCTACACTAGAACCAGAACTGGAGTGGCCATCTCCAGGTGGGCAGCAGTACGACCCATGATCCTACATTTGGACACAACTGTTATTTTGAGGTCATGACCTAGAGATATGGAGAAGCTTCTCCCTGGGGCCTGAATGATGTTAATCAGGAGAGAGACGTTTAGGATTACAAGGTGTTCTGTGACAGCCTTGGGTGCCAGAGTCTGAGTGCCAGAAGCCCCAAATGTTTTTAATAAATTCTTCCTTTGTGTGTGTATGTTTGTAATATTCGGGGCTGCTTGAGCATCCTCACAACATGGCGGCTATATTCCAACCACCCCCCCCCCCATTGAGGAGTCCAAGAGACAGAGCAAAGTGGAAGCCCACATGTGTGTCTTTTATGACCCAGATGTGGAATTCACACACCGTCATTTCTGCGATGTCATTCTGGTTATTACACAGGTCAGTCCTGTTCAGTGTGGGAGCACCTTACACAGAGGTACTGTAGCAGCAGAGTTCTAACACAGCCCCCAAGCGGGGCGTCTGGGGGGCTCAGTCGGTTAAACGTCTGACTTTGGCTCACCTCATGATCAGGCAGTTTGTGAGTTCTAGCCCCTCGTCAGGCCCTGTGCTGACAGCTTGGAGCCTGGAGCCTGCCTCGGATTCTGTGTCTCCTTCTCTCTCTCTGCCCCTCCCCTGCTCACACTGTCTCTCAAAAAGAAATCAACATAAAAAAAATTAAAGCAGCCCCCAAGCTTCCTCCCCACTGGCGTGCATGTGCCATAGAGAATCCTCTCCTTGAGTGTGGGCAGGACTTGTGACTACAATGGATGTCACTCATGCTTATGTTAGGTTACAGAGCAGAGGAGATTTTGCAGACGTAATTTAGGTGCCTCATCAGTTGATTTCGAGTGAATCAAAGGGGAAATGTCCTGAGAGGGGCCGAGCTAATCAGGGGAGGCCTTTGAAAGGATCAGAGAGACTCCCGAAGCAAATTGCTATGTGTGACGGCCTCTGACGGAGGCCACGCGGCCAGGACCCGAGAACAGCCTCCAGGCGCTGCGAGCGCTGCCCTGCCGGTGACCAGGGGAGACCAGGGCCCTCACACGCACAGCCGGACGGGAAGGGGGGCTCCCAACAGCCCCCGTGTTTGAAGAGATCTCTGACACTCATGGGAGATCATAGTCCCCACTGACGCCTCGATTTCAGCCGTGAGAGACCCTGAACAAAGAACTTCTCGCCTACGAAACCTGAGAATAAGCCGGCGTTGTTTCCGGCTGCTCGATGAGTGGCAACTTGTTACCCGGCCGTAGGAAACTCATGCCAGCGTGAGTATCAGGAGGCGGGAGTTCCCAGGGGCCGTCCTGGGGACTGACCTTTGAACTTTTGCCTGTCTTGTCGCCGGCCACCCACTTTGCTTCCCTCTCTCTCCTGTGCACAACCGTCTTTACGCCTCCCTCATTCACTCACCTACTCCTCTGTTGATTCGTTCTTCGTTCCACAAACAATTCCTGATCCCCTGCTGTGTCCACACCCAGTACCGGCGGATGGGGACGCAGAAGCAGGAGCAAGTGGTGCGTGTCTCCTGACCTCCGGGAGCTCCGGTCTGGAGCAGGAGCCATTCCACGTGTTCCACAGCCCCCTGAAGACGACTCCCGAGATCACTCGCACGTGGGTCAGACCCCAGGACCTTCCGGAAACCCGTTTCCGCACATTGTTCCACCCCCAAACCGCAAATTCAACCCCAAAGCAAGATGTACAACAGATTTTGCTGAAGGTCCGAGTAGAGACCAAGGGCAGTATTATATTACGTATTACAAGCCGAACGTTACTGGACTTCTCCGTTAAACTTCTCTCTCCTCAAGCTCTGTTATTCGAGAAGGTTTCTCCCACTCCACCGCTGTTGAACGTCTTAATTATTCTGGGAAGTTCTATTTTATTTTCATATCCCACTTGGCAAAACAGAAGCCTCGTGAGAAACCAAACCAATGTGGACGTGGGTGGATAAGGGGTTTGCCTCCATGGTTCTGTAGACGGCTCCACCCTTGTGACCTTGAAGGAGGTACTTGCTGTCCCAGTTTCCTGGCCTGCATTCTACCAAAGGCCCTAAGGGAAGAACGGCAGCTCCCTGGGGACCCCAGCTGGGCTTCCGAAGCTCTTGGAAGAAGGCGTCAGGTAAACAGCAAATCTGGGTAACGCTGCCTGAGCGGCCTTCAGAATGAGGGCATTGGGGCAGAAGGTCAAAGACCCTGTGGACGGCGGCTAAGAGTTACTTCCAGAACACCCCAGCTGGAGCCCCTCAGGGCCCCCCTGGGTTTGAGGCTGAGCTGCTTGCTGGGTGTTCCATCGCCATTCTAGAAGCGAGTCCCCCACCCAGGGTGATGCATCCTTGTCACCCTCCTGTCTCTTGAGGAGGGATCTGCCATCGCTCACTCCCACACGACCTCATCCAGTCTTGCGGCTTTGATACCATCGATGGGATGACTCGTCAGTCTCCTGCCCGGCCCTCTCCCCTGAGTCCCAGACTCCGCGCCGGGCTGCTAACCCGTATGTCCCCTGGGACGTCTGATGGGCAGAGCGCCCTTCCTGGGCCCAAAGTGGAATTCCATTTCCTCCTCCTCCCTCCCCAACGGCTCCCGCCGCACCCTCCTTAGCCCCATCCTCCCCTCTCAATGAGCAGCTCTCTCGCCGTCCACCCGGCTGCTGGAGCCCGAAACCCAGGAGTCACCCTTCGTTCTTCTCCTTCTCCCATCACCCGACAATAATTCATCGACGAACTTGGTCAGCTTCTCCTTTGAAAATGCATCCCCATTCTGTTTGTTTCCACAGCCCCCACGTTGGGTCAGGTCACAACCCTCCCAGACCAGGAGACTGCAGCAACCTCCTCAACACATCCCCGCTTCCTCTCTTGCCGCTCACAGTCTATTCTCCACACAGCAACCTGAGAACACACTATTCCCCTACTAAGGCCGCCCGAGACTTCATGTGGCCCACAAGCCCCTGCACGATCTGACCCTTGTCTGCATCTTGAACGTCAACTCCAACCACTCTCCCTCATATTCTGCTCTGGCCACACTGGTATTCCTTCTGTTCCCTAAACATAGCGAGCTTGAGCCAACCTCAGGCCCTTTGCACGGGCTGTTCCCGCTGCCTGGCATCCTCTCCTCTCTACCACATATTTGTGTACCTCACTCCTTGCCATTCAGATTAAGTCCAAAGCTCACCTCCTTACAGACGTGTCCCTATCTAAAGGTGACCTACCTTCCCTCACTCCTCCCCCCGCACTGCCTAGTATCTCATACTATATTTTCTCTGCAATTCTTATTACTATCGAATTATCTTATTTTTGTTTGCCTACTTATTTATTTAGATTGCCTTCCCCACTGGGATTTCAGCTCTGAGAAGGCTGTCTAGTTCACTGCTCGATCCCTGGTGCTTAGACCAAGGCCTGACAGCAGGACCTGCTCAGGAAACATCTCTCGAATTCACCCGCTCGGTCAGTCCACACATATATCTTGAGTACTCACTGCTGGAGGGCTAACCAGATAGCCAAGGATAACCGAGACGTCTGGCGTCAGTGGGCTCAAATTCGGGCTTCGCCATTACCCGGCTCTGGCTTTCCCTATTTGAGACTCTGTTTCCTCGCCCATAAAACGGGAACGACGGGACCTGTCTGGCATGACTGTCATGAGAATTAACTTGGGAAAGGCTACCGGGCGGCCTGGCACACAGGCCCTCGTTAAATGAAGACTTCCATCCACGACCAGGGGTGAGCTCGGCCGGCAGGGTATGTCCGCACAGGCCGGGGGCCCTGGGGCAGCCGCGGAACAGCCGCTCACGTGGGAGGGACATCAGCGTGGGCGAGATGACACGGAGGCCGACCGGCGACACAGGGCGCTTGGACACAGGAACGAGGCGGAAAGACTCTAAGCGAGCCAGGGCAGCCGCTCAGCATACCGGAGAGAGCGGGACGCTGCGTGCGTCCCGGGGCCTCGTGGCCCGAGCCTCATCTACTCCCCGGTCAGGCCGGGGAATGTTTCCAGGTCTCAGAGCCCGGCCCGCTCAGGGGTCCGCCAGCGAGGGGCAGAGAGAAGTCCGGCAGGGAGTAGAAGATGCCAGGCTCCCGGGCAAGGTTTGGAAATAGAAGTTGTCCTTCCACTCGGTAGAAAACTATGCAGCTACCAAAAACGGGAGGATGCTCTTAAAAAAAAAAAAAAAAAAAGGCTTTACTTTTTTCAAAGTAATCTTTACGCCCAGCGCGGGGCTCAAACTCATGGCCCTGAGCTCAAGCGTCAGCCGCTCCCTGAGCTGAGCCGGCTGGGCATGCTGAGGGGTGCTCTCCACGCACTGGTGTCAGCGACGCCGAGAGCCGCTGTCTGGAAGGGACAAATTTTCAAAGGACTAAAAAAAAGTAACGCGGGCCGCGTTTGCTCACGCGCGCCTCCACGACCTCTGCAAGGGTGCGGAGGACATTAGTGACGGTTCCCTCGGAGCAGACACGAAGGGGTGTGGGGACAGGACAGAGGGAGACTGGGCACTAGACGCCCCCCCTCCCGCCTCTTTTGAAGCCTGAAGTTCTTAATGTCATACTCATTCAAAAATACTTAAAATCTGAAAAGAAAACTGCAGCTGCCACCCACCACGGGGGATGGCTTCACCCTCCTCTTTCACCCAAGCCACTGAGGGAGCTCACACTTCCAGAATGATCCAGCTAAAAGGCAAAGCTGCTTCTATCTTTCCTCTTTATGTTACTCCTATGATTACAGCCCTTCGGGGACGGACAGCTGAACACACTGTGTGACCTCAGGAAAAGTCTTTGTCGAATGAATGGGTGAATAAATGAACCAATCGCCTTTTGTCTCTTAGGTTTTACGTACTGGTAGGGGGAAAGTCCGCGTTAAGTAGAAAAAGAATACTGCAGAACATTAAGTTAAGGTTGATCCCATTTTTGAAAAATTAGACAATGACATATACATGAAATTATACTGCGTATGAGTGTACTTACTCAGTATATATTCCTATGTATTAGTGTATTCAAGTACGTGTACAGGATTACTGGTCTATAGAAAGAAAAAAAATCTAGAAAGACCCCAAACTTGCTGGTTCTATACCCTGATCTTAGTGAGAATTACGTGAGTATAAATGTGGGTAAAACTTCATCCATCTGTATTTAACAATCGGACATTTTCCTATATACGGCTAAAGCTCAATTTTTTTTTAATTTTTTTTTTACATTTATTTATTTTTTGGGAGACGGAGAGAGACAGAGCACAGATGGGGGAGGGGCAGAGAGAGAGGGAGACACAGAATCCGAAGCAGGCTCCAGGCTCCGAGCCATCAGCACAGAGCCCGACGTGGGGCTGGAACTCACAGACCATGAGATCATGACCTGAGCCGAAGTGGGCCGCTTAACCGACTGAGCCACCCAGGCGCCCCTAAAGCTCAATTTTTAAAAGGAAAAAAATGGGGCGCCTGGGTGGCTCAGTCAGTTAAGTGTCTGACTTCAGCTCAAGTCATGATCTCATGGTTCATGAGTTCAAGCCTCGCGTCCAGCTCTGTGCTGACAGCTCAGAGCCTGGAGCCTGCTTCGGATTCTGTGTCTCCCTCTTTCTCTGCCCCTCCCCCACTCAAGCTCTGACTCTCTCTGTCTCTCTCTAAAAAATAAACATTTAAAAAAAAAGGAAAAAAATTATTATTATTAGATACCATCTCCTGGGACTGTTGGGATGGTCAGGGGGCTTTTGATTTCCTATGTAGAGCTGAACATTTTATCGCAAGCACACAAGTATGAATCCCTTTGAAATACATACCTTTCATTCATATTTCATTTTGGATTCTTTAGCTTAGCAGGCAAAGCCTCCCACTCCTTCCACCGCCTCCATCTTCGTTCCGGCCACGTGAAACTATTCACCTTCTCGACACGTCATGCTGTTTCTTCCCTCCAGGCCTTCCCCTCTGCTGCTCTCTCTTCCTGAGACACCTCTCCCACTTCCTTGACGCCTCCCACGTACCTAACCTCTACTAGTCACTTAAGCCTCAACTGAAACGTCACCTCCTCCAGGAAGCCTCCCTTGACCTCCCTGAGCTGGGTCAAATGCTCGAGAAACACCTCAGAGCTGCCTCTGCCACAACACCTGACTCACGTCCATCTCACCACCCAAACGTGAGCGCCCGGAGGCAGAGACTGCAGTGACGGGGCCACGAGCCGTGGGACCTCTGGAGCCACCAAAGGCTGGAAGAGGCAAGGAAGGATCCTGCCCTGGAGACTCCGGAGGGGGTAGAGAGCCCCTCAGACTCCGACTGCAGCCTGATAATACCGACTTCCGGAAGTAAGAGAAGAAATTTCTGTTGTTCTAAGCCACCCGAGTTGTGGAGATTTGTTACAACAACCTTAGGAAACGTAATTGATAACCTCCTTTCTAGAAAACAGTTTGGCAGAACCAAATTATAGTCAGTTATGTACAAAACGAGCCGCCCACTTCCCTTGGGATAAGCCCTGAAGAAGCCTTTGCCCGCGCCCGCCAAAAGACACGCGTGGGAACATTCCTCACAGTATCTCTTGTGATGACAAAGCCTGGGAACCAGCGTCACGCTCGTCCACGGGAGAAAGGATGAACCGTGGCATATCCACGTGACGGAATATTACGCAGCGGGAAAATGAACGAACAGCAATTTGCAGCAAGCATAATCTCACCTGCCTAACGCTGAGCAGAAGCAGCAAGTCACACAAAAAATTATGAACAGTTTATATAAAGCTCAAAAACAGGTAAAACTAAACAGTGCATTGTTTTGGTGTTGTTTTTTTTTTTAATGTTTGTTTATTTTTGAGAGAGAGAGAGAGCATGAATGAAGGGGGGAGGGTGCAGAGAGAGACACACAGAACCCGAAGCAGGCTCCAGGCTCTGAGCTGTCAGCACAGAGCCCGATGCGGGGCTCGAACTCACCAGCAGTGAGATCATGACCTCCGGCAAATTCGGCTGTTTAACCGACTGAGGCGCCCAGCCATCCTTGCTTTGGTGTTTAAACTGCAAAGAAAAGAGGAGAAGAATTAAAGCAAACTTCCAGACAGTGGTTATTTGAGGGAAGGAAGAGTCTACAATGGGGGTGGGGAGACGCGCAGGAGGCTTCTGGGTGAGGTGACCATGTACCTTGTTGCCTAACTGGCATACTTTGGGGGACGAAAGGGAAGGTGCTAGTTATAATTATGGCATATAACAACAGGTACAAACCCAAACCGTCCCAGATAAGCCGGAACAGAAGATCGCGCTATTTCTGGGGTGCCTGGGTGTTAGTCGGTTAAGCGTTGGACTCTTGATTTCGGCTCAGGTCATGATCTCAGGGTTGGTGGGCTCCAGCCCCACCCTGGGCTCTGTGTTGACAGCCTGGAGCCTACCTGGGATTCTCTCTCTCCCTCTCTCTCTCTCTGCCCCTTCCCCACTGGCACACACGTGCACATGTGTTCTCTCTCAAAATAAATAAACTTAAAAAAAAAAAAGGTCACGCTACTTCTGGGACACATAAGCAATTTTTTCACGGCCTGGTTGGTGCGGAGGTGGGTATTTGTTTTATTAGTGCCTTCTAAACTGGACAAATATATTTTCTATATAGATATGTCAGAATCAGGTTTTTTTTTTTTCAACCAATAAATAAATAAGGTGGGTTCCTGAATCAGTTCAGTTTTTAGCGGCAACTCCAGATACAGAAGCTGACTTTTGCCTAAATTCAGCCGCAAGGGAATTTATGACAGGGAACGCGCTGAGCTCACACAACTGCCAGGAAGGCTGGAGAACGAGGTCAGAAAATAGGCACAAACAGAAGGTAGGCGCACAGCAGGGCCCACGGCCAGGCACTGGCCCGGACCGGGCCGCCGAGGACACACGGCTCCTCCCCTCGCGGCGGGCCCCGGAGCGTGGACCGTGTTGCCGCTTCCACGCCACCCTCGGACCCCCACAGTTCTCCCTGTCCCTGCCGCTTTGCCAACTCCACGGTCAAAACCCTCAGAGGGTGCATCTGGCCGGTGCAGGCAGCTGCAGGGGTTGCTGGGAAAATGAGCACTGGCCAACCTCTGCTTCTTGGGGAGTGGAAGCTGCCCACCCGCCACGAGAGCCCTTCTCTGGGCAAGTCCCAAATTCAGGAAGGCTCAGCAGCTAGAAATTAGGAATTACCACCACGTAGGCCAGGCGTGTCGCAGATGAGGGACAGACGCCAAAATGGATCCTAAAGGCTCTAAAGGGTCTTGGGGCGCCTGGGTGGCTCAGTCGGTTGAGCACCAACTTCGGCTCAGGTCATGGTCTCACGGTTTGTGAGTTCGAGCCCCGCTGCCGGCTCTGTGCTGACAGCTCGGAGCCTGGAGCCTGCTTCGGATTCTGGGTATCTCCCTCTTTCTCTGCCCCTCCCCTGCTCACACTCTGTCTCTCTGTCAAAATTAAATAAAAACATTGAAAAAGAGTCTTAAAGGTGGCTAAGTTCTAGAATCTTAGAATTCCCCACACCTGCAGGGCTCAGGTTTCTGCAGTTAACCCGCGAGCCGGTGCGAGGGTTCCGGTTAAGGGAAGTGATCTACGCACCTGCCTGCCCACGCGCCCCTCCTCGGGACGCTGGCTCTGGACCAACTGGATGCCTGATTGGGTCAGCCATGGTCACCTGATCCAAAGCTAGTCACCCCATTGGCTGGTCAGTAACCAATTAGAGACTCTGTCCCGAGCAGGCGCTCCAAAACTTACCCAGCGGGCGCTGCGCCTCTCCGCTCCATCATTTCGTCACAGCAGCGCTGGTTGGACGGAAATGCTTAGCGGTTCCATTTATTAAGTAGCGAGATCCAAATAATTTAGTAAGTCTTTATGGCCTAAGAACTTAGACTCTGAAAAGATAAGTCGGAAGAAAAAAATTTTATTTCATTCTTAAACAATCACGATCGCCGTCAGTGGGATGTTGGGGCACTGCACGAATCCTCAAACCTTGGCAGCAGATTGGGCAACACCTTCTTTCCTGCTCCAGGTTGATTTTCAAGCAGCAAGTGCTTTTTTATTCCATCAGCCACGGAAAATCCACCTTGTAAAGATACGGCGTCATGAGAAGGAATGTCGTGCAAGCTAATGCTGAAACTACCTCGAGCTACCTTCAGCTAGTAGTTCAAGAGGCATCGGAGAGATGTCAGCCAGCACTGTATTTGCCCTGAAAATGTAAAATATTACGCAAGGCCCCTGTGAGCTTGCTGCAGAACCCCCAGGTGCCTTGGCACACGATTTGAAAATTGCTTCTCTGAACCATTCGCTAAGAGAGGCAGTAGCCAGTCAAATCAGGGTAGGGTCAGATGTTTTCCTACTGAGGCATGTTGGAAAAATAATGCAAGAAAACTTGTTTGCAAAGAGAAGAGGAAGCATCAACATGTAGACGTGCCAAGAGGCCAGAGAAGGAGCAAAAAAGACAGGGCAATCGCCCGGTGCAGTCAGCACAGCCTTCAGTTGGATTCCATGACCTCACCCCAGAAGCCATGACCCAGCCACCATCACCTCTCATCTGGAAACGCTGTGACCTCCTCACTGCTTCGACTTGGTCTGTTCTTAGCCCAGAAGCCAGAGGGATCTTCTTAAAATGTAAGTCAATTCTAGGCTCTGAATCCTTTGATGGCCCCTATCTTGCTCAAGGTCAAAGCCAAAGTCCTTAGTGTGGCCATGCCACCCTATAGGAATTTGTCTCAGGCACCTCTCACCACAACACCCACTGCTCTGGCTCTCACTCCCTTCCTTCCAGCCACTGCGGCCTCTTCACTGTTCTTCAAACAGGTCAGGCACAGTGCTGCCTCAGGGCCTTTGCACTGGCTGTTTCCACTGCCTAGAACATCGTCCCCCATATACCCTCATGGTGTGCTCCCTCACTCGCCCCCGTCTTGGTTCAGATGTCACTGTGCCAGTGAGTTCTTTGCTGACCACGTGTATAAAACAGAAACAGCACCCTCTTCCTCTCAGCACTCCCTGGCTACTCACTTTTGGGAGGGATCACTGAGTTGCGGAACCCGACAGACTCCAATGAACTCACATCCAAAGAAATATAAATTAAGGAATTCATTTAAAAAAAATAGCTACTGAGAAATCTATGCAGCAGGCGTTAAGGCAGGCACGGAGGGTAAAGCAGCTGGTTCAGTTCAACGCTGGCCGTCTCGAATCATCCGCAATCAATATCTCGGACGGCGTTCCCCAGATATGGCCACCAGGAGCATGACCGACCCCAGCGGCGGATCCCAGAAGTCCTCCTCCCCGAGACGTGGCCTCCGAGCTCCTTTTCACAGATGGCACTCTGAGAAGCTACTACTACTCACCCGTCACCACGAGAGTCCAAGAGGATTTCGTTTCCTGTTCTAGCACTTTCTCCGTGGTGGTCCACGCTGCGCCCCACAGCATTCATCATCAGGAGGCCTCGTTCTTGTCCAGAAGCCTTTTCCTCCTGCTAACACGAAACCGCCGACGGGAGAGGTCTGTGGGCAGCAGACAAACACTCAGATGCTGTCTCCTTGCTCCGCAGAAGGCCTTGGTGTTCTAAGAAGAAAAGAGAAAAACGAATAAAGTGATTTCCTGTTTGGGGAGCAATTACTTACATCAAAACCGTTTTTTAAAGCCCACTCTTTCCTCTGAAGAGATTACTGTTTTTGCAGGAAGGCCTAACAGCACACATTCTGACTCCGGAGGGTCTTGGCAGAACAGGAAATCCTGACGGCTCTTTTCGTTCAAGCGATTTCTTTCCTTGTCCTCGCGGGTCTCTGTTGCTTTGCCTTTTTCTCCACTTCTCTCGTTCTCGGTCTCGATTCTCTGCTCCATACATGAGTTTGTCTCGAACCGTCTCAGCTCTTTGTCCCACTCCACCGCCGTCCCTCCTTCCGCTGAGGACAGGCGGCCCGTCTGTGTATGTCGTTTGCAGTCTGTCTGTCTGTGTCTGCGTGTGGGTCTCTCTGCTCCCAGTCTCGGTCTCTCTCTCTCACTCTCCATGTTCGTGTCTGACTTTCTCTGAGCAAGTCTCTCTCTCATCTATTTTTCTATCTCTTCCTGTGTTTGTGTCTCTGCCTCTATGTGCATTCCTCTCTCTCTGTGTTTCTCTCTCTCCATCTCTGCTTGGGTCTCCTCTCCCTCCCTCCCTTCCCCCCCCCCCCCCCCCCCCCCCCCCCGTCTGCTGCTCTCCCTTCTCTTTCTGTCTGTCTCTGTATGTTTGTGTCTAAGTATCTCTCTCTCTCAGTCTCTGTCTCCCTCTTTCTCTCTGCTTTCCCCCCCCTCCTCCTCCGCCTTGCCTCCCATCCACCCAGGTTTCTCTTTTCATCTTTCCTTCTTCCTCCTCTAGAGCCCTAAGGTTGAGTCCAGACAGCAAGCCGGTGACTTAACATGAAAAGTCACCCAGGGGTTCCCGGGCCGCCAGGTGCGCAGCACGTTTGGACAGAACGGCTGGATAATTTAACGACTTCCGTGTTCCCCCTCCCCCAAACGTCAGCCTCCAGGGCGCCCCGGACAGCGTGCGCGGGTGAGGACACGGGTGCGTGCGCCCGCGGGTCCCCTCCTGAGATTCTGCGCTGCGACATCCTTGGATGTCGTCAGATTCGGTTTCTTTCCCCAGGGCTTCCTTCCGCCTCCTCCGCTCGGGCAGCCTGGTGCTACTGAAGCATCTCCTCGACCTTCGCCTGCATCCCGTGATCTTCCTCGTGAGCGGGCGTTCGGGAAGATAAACTGGAAAGAGGCAGCGAAGGTCTAAAGGCAGCCGCCGAGAAAACCCTCAAATGCGGGACACCGCGTTTTCTTGGCCCCATTTTACAGGTGACAAAACCGACGGGCCGACTCTGGGGTCCGGAAACTCAACAGAACTGGCACTCGAGACCGGAACTCTCGCCTCCCAGCCTCACCGACTGGCGGCGCTGGGAAAGACCTTACAGACGGGGCAGGGCGGTGCAGCGGGCATCGCCTTGGACGCTCGGGACCCGCAGACGCCCCGAGTTCAAATCCCTCCCGGGCCTTCGTAGCCGTGTTGCCCTGGGGAAGCGGCCTCAGGCCTCTTGGCCTCTGGCTCCTCGTTTGGAGTCGGGAAATGGTAAGAGCGTCTGCCTCCGCGAGATGTTGTGAAGATCCCGCGAAATAAAACACAGTGCAATGGTGAGCACGCAAATACGTCGCTGTTGTGAACACTGGAATCAGCGTTAGGGTAAAACTGAGGCCCAAGTTCACGTGAACCAGGCGCCGGCAGGCCCAGACCCCTCATCCCGTCCGCCTGCGGTGCGTCCTCACTGCGGGAGTTTCCTGCCCCTTCTCCCAGCCAGACATCGCGCAAACCCTTCGCGAGCGCTTTCTCCTCCCAGGCGTGAGCACGGCGCCCTACACAGGCTCACGATTTAACCCTCCGGACGACCCAGGGACGGATGTCCCCTGCTTATCCCCATTTTATTAAGAAACTGAGGCCCAGAGAGCATAAGAAACTTGCCCCGGGGCGCCCGGGTGGCTCAGTCAGTCGGGCCTCCAACTTCCGCTCCGGTCATGATCTCAGGTCTCGTCGGTTCGAGCCCCGCGTCGGGCTCTGTGCTGACAGCTCAGCCTGGAGCCTGCTTCGGGTTCTGTGTCTCCCTCTCTCTCTCTCTGACCCTCCCCCACTCTCTCTCTCAAAACTAAACATTAAAAAAAAAGAAAGAAACGTGCCCCAGGTCACCCGGCGGGCAGATGGTGGGGCCGGCTGCAAATGCAGGTGGCTGGCACCAAGGTCCACCTCGTAGTCCCCACGCTTGCCCTGTTTTCCGTTCAAATTCTTGGAGATTTGCCCCAAATCATGGTTACCCTCCTCTGCCTTTCTTTCTCTCTCGTCTTTGGCTTAGATAAGCAGCACACGGACACATTCTCGATGGAAAAATTGGGCATTGCCCCAAAGTCTGCTTTGACGTTACTCCTACTTTCCGCTCTCAACAATCTGGTAAGAATCGTCCAGACTTTTCCCGTCCATTTACATACGCACTTGCCGCTGCCTCTCAGACCCTTCCTGCCGGGCGGTGGAGGCAGCAACCCTGAGCCCGGAGGAGGCTGGTGGGGGCTGGAGACATCCTCACGTTCTGTTTTCTAGAGATCGGTTCCCCGAAACTATCCTGAAAGCTTCCGGCAGGCAGACTGAGCCGAGGTCCCAGCAGCTTGGATGTGTGACAATGGTTCCTTGGCTCTACACGGAGACCAAACCAGAGAAGGAGTTTCCCTTGTTCCTGCAGCAGCCGCTCTCCACGTGTGCTTCTGAGCCCTCGAACGTGACTGTCCAAACCGAGGTGTGCCGTCACTATAAAATGCACAATGGATTTTGAAGCCTAATGCATTAAAAAAAAAAAAAGGGGGATAAAATTATTTCATGAATACTTTTCTTTATACTGATTACAGGCTGAAATGATACTGCGGATATATTGGGCTAAATAAAATATAATCTGAAAATTCATTTCACTTGTTCTGGGGGCGCCCGGCTGGCCCACTGGGAAGAGTGTGACTCTCGATCTTGGGGTCATGAGTTTGAGTCCCACATCGGAGGCAGAGCTTACCTAAATGGATAAATAAATAAAAACTTTAAAAAATAACTTTGAAAATTCGTTTTACTTGTGCTTTTCACGTTTTTAGGGTAGCTACTGGGAAAATATAAATTGCGTATGTGGCTCACGTTCTGTTTCTAATGGGTGGTACCGCTGTAAACAGTTGCTCAAGGAAACACCCTGTTTTTTAAAAGTTCACTGAAAAAAGTAACAGTAGTTAAATTATACGGAGCGCTCAGGGCCAAGCAGCAGGCTAGACCCTTCCCACCCTCATCTCCTCCATCCCCTGACGTAGCTGTGTATACGGCGAGCGCTGTGGTGACCTTCGTGTTACAGAGGGAAAAACCGAAGAGAGAGAGGCGAAGTGATTCGCCCAAGGTCACGCACCCGCCAAGCAAGCAGCAAAGCAGCGATCTGACCCATCGCTCATGGGATTAACCCTGCACAGCGACGGATCAAGACAGTCATTCGTGGGGACTCACCTCGGAGTCACGTGTCGTCGGAGGAGGCTTCGAAGAGTTTGCTGGCATCGGGGGACGGGCAGAAGCCCCAAGAGACATGCAAGCCCATCTCATAAAAAGCCATTGAAAGAAGGATTTTGTTTTATGAATTTGGGGGCCAGAGGAGAAACCACCGACCACACCCCTTTCTCTGCTCCACCCACCGCGAGGCCCAGCCGCAGCTCTAGATTAATGTGGAATGGAGTGTATCTTGGAAGACTAATGGTTTGATTTATTAACCGGTTTGGGGCACCTCACCAACAGACTCGGTGAGCCCCTCTTCAGGAAGTGTTACCCCAAGGGACGCCTGGGGGGCTCGGTCGGTGAAGCGCCTGACTCCTGATTTCCACTCAGGTCATGATCTCACGGTCCGGGAGATGGAGCCTTGCACTGGGCTCTGCACTGACAGTGTGGGGCCTGCTTGGGATTCTCTCTCCCTATTTCTCTCTCTCTCTCTGCCCTTCCCCCACTTGCATGTGCCCTCTCTTTCTCTCTCAAAATAAATAAATAAACTTAAAAAAAAAGTTTTCCCGGGGCGCCTGGGTGACTCAGTCGGTTAAGAGTCCGACTTCGGCTCAGGTCATGATCTCACCGTCTGTGAGTTCGAGCCCCGCGTCGGGCTCTGTGCTGACAGCTCAGAGCCTGGAGCCTCCTTCGGATTCTGTGTCTCCCTCTCTCTCTCTGCCCCTCTCCAGCTAGTGTTCTGTCTCTCTCTCAAAAAAAAAAAAAAATTTTTAAAAAAATTAAAAAAAAAAAAGTTTTCCCCAATATTGTGCTTCCTTCTTCCTTTAGTAATAACACCACACGAGGCCATCCAGAATAGAGATTACACTTCATCATAGCCTCACTGCGGCAAGATGTAACCACGTGATTACCTTCCGGCCAATGGGATGTAAATTGAAGTGGTATGTATACGTTCTAGGATGTAGCCTTAAAAGTATGCGACAAACCCTTCATTTCCCCTTTACAGGCTCTCCATGGTTGGAATGCAGATGTGACGGCAGGTGCTATAGCAGCCATACTGGATCATGAAAGGGGAGGTACATGCTGGAAATAGAAGAAAAACAAGACGGAAGGAGCCTGGGTACCTAAGGCTCCTTAGAGCCTAAACTATAGTGTACTAGCTCTATACTATAGAGCTGCCACTTAGCCCAAGGCTGCTTATTTGTGCCTTTATATAAAAGAGAAATAAATTTCCATGTTATTTCAGTACCTACGAGTTGGTATCTCATTATTAAAGCAACTAAACTTGTCGACCAGGGGGACTGTTGGGGGAGCTTGGTGGGAGTGTTCCACCGCCTCAGATGGGACTAAAAGCACTAGGAGTGTGATGGCAGCTATAGAAATTGAAGGGTTAACATCTCAGGACCACAAACCACCATATCGAATAAGCAACAAGAGGAGTTATCTCAACGGTTCAGCAAGTGGTTCTGTAAACGGGGGTCACGCTCTCCAAGCCTTGGCCTTCATGTCTGTAAAATGGGTTGAGAATGGGAACGAATGGGATCCAATCGTAAAACGGTGTTGCTACGGGGATAGGATGAGACACAGTCCTTAGCGCTCTGCCTGGCCCCGAGGAAGCACATCACACGTGTTCGCTGCTGTCGTTACTTCTCGCTGCGACGGGCCCGGCTGGCCTCCCAGCTCTCCAGCGGCCGAACGGCTCTCCCCGGCTTGTCCGACAGGAGGCTGAAACAGCGGTGGCCTCTTCACTCCTCCCAGGCGACACGAGGCCCTACAGGAGAGGTTTTCAAAGACATTGCTGCCTTAACGCGTGACGCAGAGACCATCACAACGTGCTCGACTCCGAGCCTTCTATCACGGCCGTGTGTGACTTGTCGAGGTGTCTTCCTTGACGGGGTGGGATGGTATTTTAAGTGCTGATAGGAGAGAAGTTAATATTGGTGACCAAGAGGGCAGTAGATGGTATTATCATTCATTTTTCACGCCTTCCCCCTTACCCTGTAAGAGGGGTGTATGTCACTGCCCCCTGCCCGACTTGGCCAATAGGATTTGAGGGGGAGAGCTGCACATCGCCTCCGAGAGAGCTTTAAGGGGCACTGCTAGAGTTTTCTCCTTCGCTTTTGTACTTCCCTTCTGCCCCAGGAACGGACATGTCCTTTAGGGCGCAGAATGAGAAGGCCCGTGGGGCAGAGCCCAGCAGAAGCACAGACACTAACGAGAGCAAGGAATGTGTGTGTGTCGCGAACCGCCGAAATCTTCGGGCCGTTTGTTACATGGCGGTGCTGACTCACACATTCTCCCCCAGCTGCCGGGAAGGGTGGAGAGCTCGGGAGGAAGGCCGACCTTGCCTCAAATCCCGGCTCTGCCAGATGTCTGACGCTGGGCGACGTCGAACAAAGAAGCCGCTTGGCTTCTCGGGGCCCCGTTTTCCTCATCCATGATGGGAAAGAATGAGAGTGCTTCTACTTCACAGGGTTGTGGTGAGGGTTAGATGAGACAAGGTACTCAAAGGGCGTGGTGTGGAGAAAGGGCTCGTTCAGAGGAGAGAGAGGAAGGTCTGAGGCACAGTCTTTTCTCTCAGGCGGGGGGACCAGTTCAGCTGACCCTTCATTTATGTATTTATTTTGAAGATCATAAATAAAACCGCTGAGATCCAGGCCCGAGCCGAACTCTGGAGTCTGACGCCCTAACTCTCTGAGCCCAGCTGACGTTTCAGACCCCGGGCCTGACCGATGCCCGATTCTGGGCCTCACGCTGGGATTGTACCCCTCTCTGAGTCAGGCTCCGGCAAGGTACCCCTAAATGCCCCGGTAAGAAAAATATGTAAAATTTAGGGGCACGTGGGTGGCTCGGTTGGGTAAGTATCCGACTTCCATTCAGATCATGATCTCGTGGTTCGTGAGTTCGAGCCCCACACTGGGCTTGCCGCTGTCAGCACAGAGCCTGCTTCGGACCCTCTGCCCCCCTCTCTCTGCTCCTCCCCCGCTCATGCATTCTCTCTCTCTCTCTCAAAAATAAACGACAAACATTTTTGAAAAAACATGGAAAATTTCTGTTGGCGAGAACCTCACAACCGTCTCTGGTTTAAGCTGCCTCTGTTTCCTTCCTCCACTCCTCTTCCCGGCCTCGGGCCTCTTGAAAGAAACCCTCCCCCTCGAAACCAACAAAAACAGAAAACCCACAGCCGGAGGCACTCTGGCTTGAACTCTGAAAATTCACAACAAATGGCAAATTCGTTTGTGCTGATCTTATCCACAGAGGCCCTTCCTGTTAGGCTGCTGGGAAAGAGAAAGTGGCCTGCCAGTCAAAATTTGCCTGCTCTTGGCCGGACCGGATGACCTTGAAGTTTCAGGCGAGCTTTCATGGTGTGGTAGGGGCTCATCTAGGAGGTCTGTGCCCACATAACGTCACACTCCTACAGACAGACACACATGTGTGCACGACAACACATACACTTGCACTTGAGACTTTCCCTTGGCAACTCCCTGGGGGCTCCCGGGTGGCTCCATCGGTTATGCGTCCAACTCTTGATTTCCGCCCAGGTTACGATCTCATGGTTCGTGAGCTCCAGCCCCGTGTGAGGCTCTGTGCTGACAGCATGGAAGCCGCTTGGGATTCTGTCTCTCCCTCTCTCTCTGCCTCTCCCCTGTTCTCTTACTCTCTAAAGATAAATAACCATTTAAAAACTAATAATAAAATAAAATACCAAGTGGGATAGAATTGATTTTGATTTAGTCAGTTCCCTGTTTAGATGACTTCCAGGATTTTGTTTTTTTCTAAATTGGTTGTTTTTTTGCACTTACAAACAACGTTGGTAGGTACAGGCGGTGTTTTGTGGTTAGGACTTTAGATCCTACTGAATTGGAGGTTCTCGTAAAGAGACTCCGAGACAAGGGTTCTACTGCAAATTGCTTCTTTGAGAGGAGATTCCAGGAAATACGAGCAAGGGAGTAGGAAAGGGAGACAGGGAGAGGAAGGAAGTTAATAAAAAGGTACACTGCACCGAGCAAGTCGCCACTGCGGTCAGCCGGAGCTCATTCCCGCTGGGACTGGGAGCCACGGAACACACCTCAGAGTTACCCCCGAGGCGAGGGAGCTGGGGTATTTACCTTCCAGAACAAGAGTGCCTGTCAGTCATCAGTTGAGGGACGCGCCCAGGAAACGCCAGCTCCCTGGCACTTCCGATTTGCCCCCACACTTGCCGAGCCAGCCCTGGTGGACAGAGCCAAGTCCAAGTACGGGCAGTCAGGAGGTCCGGGACTACAGGGAGCCAGGCCAGGTGAAGGTTGCAAAACATAGGGAGGTCCTCACTCTCGGGGTTGGGCAAGCGTGGCATGGGAGGTTCGAAGAAGCAGACGGGCTGGCACGGAAAGGTGGGTGCCGAAAGGGTGTCGGGGAGGCGCCGACAGCGAGCCCTGCAGGCTCCGCGGCCAGGCTGCCCGGGTTTGAATTCTAGCTCAGCCGCGCAAGGGCGACGGCCTCAACTTCCCTGTGAGTCAGCTTCCACATCTGTAAACTGGGATGATTATAGTACTTACTGCATGCACTTACTTCATAGGACTGTTCGGGAGGATTGCGCAGGGTAATCCACATAAAACACTTGGAACAGAGTTGGGCCCGAAAGACGCCTCCCGTAAGTGTAATCTCTGATAACATTGCAATGAATATTCCAGCACACATATCCTGATACAGCTCTTTGAGAGTCAAGGAAGCAAGACCACCTAAGAGTTAAGAAAAGAACCTTTTGAGTCAAGCAAACGAGGGTTCACGTCCATGATCCACCACTTACTGTGTGACCTGAGGCAAGTCACTTATCCTCTCTGGGCCTCAGTTCCCTGATGTCTAAAATCATAACTCATGGGGCGCCTGGGTGGCTCAGAGCCTGGAGCCTGCTTCCGATTCTGTGTCTCCCCCTTTCTCTCCCCTTCCCTTGCTCGCACTCTCTCTCTCTCAAAAATAAATAAACATTAAAATCATTACTAAAAAACGACACACTTAACTACAACTAAAAACAAATTCTAATAAATGAAAAATTGCAAGTAGGGCGCGTCCGTAAGCGTGGTGTCTGACTCGAAGTCAAGGGTGCAATGCGTCTCGGCCATGACCGGTCGCATGTCCAATTTTCCCCGCAAGCAGGAAGTTGCTGCTGTGTTGGAAGAGGCGGGAAGACCCAACTTCCTCCGCGATATTTTCTGCACACCTGCCAGCCGCAAGGCGCTAAGAGGGGAAGTGAGGGCTGTTAGGAAGAAGCGTTAATGCCCCATCTTGGCCCATTCGGCGCCCCGAGTACTTGTGTTCCCACTTCGCCGGAATCGCACATTCATGCCCTGTGCTTTGCTGCTTCCTCCAACCGGCAGGGTAAACTTTCCAGCAGCCTCGAGGTCCGAGACCGATTCAAGAGAGGACAGAGGGAAAAGCCAGGAGAGCCTGGTCTCTGACGACTTTGTGGGTCCCCCGCACCAGCCCTGAGCTGCCCACCCGTGAACCTGTTTTCATAGGAGAGAAAAACAAAGGAGGATATGCTCGAGTTTCTGTTCTGCGCGGCCAAAATTAATTCTACGGTACCCTCTCTCTTTGTCTGTGATTTTTTATGCTCTGGGCCAGGCATGGGGGGAGGACTGTGTTACCTGGAGATCACCGGGGAATGTCCTCTAGCCTCGCAAGGAGGAAACAGTCCAGGTCGACTCTTGCCTGCCCTGCCGGGCTCCTGGAGTCCAGCCCCGTCTTATCTCTGTCACCTGTCAGAGGCCTCCGGCCCTGGGCCGCTCTAACCCGGGTGCCTCCTGGCCTCTCTAAAGACAAGCAGCAGACACATCCGTCAACGTCAGACCACCCTGAGGCCGCAGAGGATGAAGAGGGGCTGGAGTGCCTCCCCCCTCCCCCCACCCCCCCACCCCCCCCTGCACTGGGCCTTCCCTCTCTTCTCTTCCCTGTCCTCGCCAGCACCCGCCCGACTCACAACACACCTGTCCATCTTCCTGCCAGGCCCATTAATTGAGCAGCTGGGCCTTTATATGCCAACCGATGCATTTTTTTTTTTTGGCAGGAGACGTCAGAACTGCTGGACAATTTTCAGAAATAATTTTCTGACTCAGCCAAGGACAACCGGGTGAGAACTTTGGAGAAAGGAGGCCAACCACTGTCCTCGAATTCAACCCCCATTTACCCATGGCCTCCCCCAGCCCCTCCCATCTTTTCGCCCTTCTTCAGGGAAGGGCACCTGGATTTTCTGCAAGACACCCCCCCCTCCCCGCCCTGCCCCCCACCAGTGTTCACTTTTTCTGCGCGCTGGCAACTGTACTTCCGGTGCCCGGGGTGGTCACGTGACCCAACCCTGGCCAATCAGAGCCTCACGTGCCCCCTGGCCGCAGTGATGGCCAACCCAGTTTGGGTCACTGAAAACTCGGAGGAGGGGTTTTCTTCCATCTGGTGGCTGACAGCGGGCTCCGTTCTCAGCCGGTCTTGGAGTCGTGAGAGTGGGAGCTGCCGGCAGCCGACGGAGGGAGTGGAAGGAAGCTGAGCGCGCACAGACGAGAGGGAGGCCAGCCCTGTCAGCATCATTCCGAGCTCCTGGATCAAGCCACGCCTGAGTGTTTTCTTTTTATTATTATTATTTTTTAATATTTTATTTTATTTTTTGAGAGACAGAGCATGAAGGGGGGAGGGGCAGAGAGAGAGAGGGAGACCCAGAATCCGAAGCAGGCTCCAGGCCCTGAGCTGTCAGCCCAGAGCCCGAGGTGGGGCTCGAACCCACTAACGTGAGATCATGACCTGAGCCGACCGAGCCACCCAGGCGCCCCCTGAATGTTTTTTAATTGTGCCTGCACCCTTCATTCACATAAGCATTGAACGTTTTTGCTTAAGCCACTCGGACTTGGGGTTTCGGATTCTCGCAAATAAAAGTCCCAATTCTCTATCCCCCTTCCCTCCTTACGTCACTCTATAACATTCTATAGAGTCTACTTATCTTGTCTCTTGTCCCCAACCTCCCCACAAGTGCTGCATAAAGGCAGTAATTTTTATCTTTTTGGAATAGGGGAGAAGGGTTCTGTTTTGCTTACTGCCATAGCCCTGGAACCCAAAACAGTGCTTGGCACATTGCAGATGTCCAATGAATATTTTTTTAAGTTTTATTTATTTATTTAGAGAAAGAGTGTGAGTGGGGGAGGCACAGAGAGAGAGAGAGAGAGTTCCAAGCAGTCTCTGCCCAGTCAATTCAGAGCCCAATGTGGGGCTTGCACTTTCAGACTGTGAGGTCAAGACCCGAGCCAAAGTCAAGGGTCAGAGGCTTAGCCAACTGAGCCACCCAGGTGCCCCAATAAATATTTTTTAACTTTTTAAAAAATTTATTTATTTATTTTAAGAGAGAAAGGGAGCAGGGAAGGGGCCTCTAGAGAAAGAGGGAGAGAAAGAATCTCAACCAGCCTCCGAGCTGTTAGCACAGAGCCCAATGTGGGGCTCAAACTCACAGACTCCAAGGTCATGATCTGAGCTGAAGTCAGACGCTTGACTGACTGAGCCACCCAGGTGCCCCTTATATTTATTTATTTTTTTTTAATTTTTTTTTATGTTTATTTATTTTGAGACAGAGAGAGACAGAGCATGAGTGGGGGAGGGGCAGAGAGAGAGGGAGACACAGAATCTGAAGCAGGCTCCAGGCTCCGAGCTGTCAGCACAGAGCCCGACGCGGGGCTCGAACTCACGGACCTCGAGATCATGACCTGAGCCGAAGTCGGACACTCAACCGACTGAGCCACCCGGGCGCCCCTATATTTATTTTTAAATAGAGAACTGAAGAGTCCTGAAGAGTCCCGAATAGGAGATATCGTATATATAACCTCATTTGGACCTTGATCCCATTTTTCAGATAAGGAAAAACCGAGGCTGAGGAGTTTCATGTGTCCGGGAGTGACTGGCCTAACTAATGGGCCATCTAGCATTCACACCAAATCTTCCTGGCTCAAAGTCCACTGCTCTTACATTATTGCACTGAACTTCCCTTTATCTTTCTGAAACAACACAGTCATCATGACGACTACCCTTTACTGAACTCTCGCCGCTTCCAGGCTGACTCTGAACCCTCGGCGTGAGTTGCCTTACTGGATCTAACTCTCCACTCTCCACCAAAGTACGTACCGCTGTGATCCCAGTTTACAGATGAAGAAACTGAGGCTCATAAATGAGATTCGTGCTCTAAGAAGAGATCCCACGGAGCTCCGTCAGCCCTTCTGCTACGTGAGAACACAGCAACGAAACAGCCGTCCGGGAACCAGGAAGCTGGCTCTCACCGGACACCCAATCTGCTGACACCTTGATCTTGGCCAAGTTGGCCTCCAGATGGAGGAGAAGTATGGATTGTTGTCCATCAGTCAGTCTATGATATTTTTGTCCCAGTTAGTCCAACCGGACTAAGGTACTTGTTTACCTAGTCAGACTATTAAATCAAAAGACAGAAATTTAGGGGTAACAGATATAATAAAAGTATCAGGTATGCCAAAGGCCAGTGTTTTCTGAATTTCTTCACAATGTTTGTTATATCTTTATGCCCTCTGTACTATTACAGATCGAACATATTTAATCAACTTGCAATCAATTTTTGTATTTAAAATCTATTTTACACGTTTTTCTTTTTTTTTTTTTTTAGAGAGAGACAGAGGCAGAGAGGAAGAGAGAGAATCCCAAGCAGGCTCAGCGTGGAGCCTGACCTGGATCCCACGACTTTGAGATCACCACCTGAGCTGAAATGAAGAGTCAGATGCTCAACCGACGATTTTAAAAATTAGTATATTTTAAAGAGAATCTATGTTTTTTATAAAAATGTATTTTAAAAAGAAAACTTCAGGGGTGCCTGGGTGGCTCAGTCGGTCAAGCGTGTGATTGTTGATCTCAATTCCAGGCTTGATTGCAGAGTCATGGGTTCAAGCCTATGTGTTGGGCTCCACGCTGGGCGTGGAGCCTACTTTAAAAAGGGGGTGGGGAGGGGCTCCTGGGTGGTTAAGTGTCCGGCTTCGATCATGATTTCACAGTTTGTGACATTGAGCTCCATGTCAGGCTCTGTGCTGACAGCTCAGAATCTGCTCAGGATTCTCTCTCCCTCCCTCTCTCTCTCTGCCCCTCCCCTGCTCATCCTCTCCCTCTCTCTCTCTCTCTCTCTCTCTCAAAATAAATACACATTAAATAAAAAGAAAAATTTCATGAATGGAAATCCAGCGTCACTCACGATGAATAGAAGATAACTGTACGTATATATACTTTGAAGACAAAACAATTTACTTAAATTCTAACTGAATATTTTCACACCTAAAGACTGGACCTAGGTCTAATTTCTCTTTATTAAAAAGAGATTATCAGGGCACCTGGGTGGCTTAATCAGTTAAGCCTCCGACTTCGGTTCAGGTCATGAACTCTCAGTCCATGAGTTCGAGCCCCCCATCGGGCTCTGCATGACAGCTCAGAGCCTGGAGCCTGCTTTGGATTCTGGGTCTCCCTCTCTTGCTGCCCCTCCCCATCCAGTCTCTCTCTCTCTCTTTTCAAAAATAAACATTAAAAAAAAGATCATCAGGGGCAGGACACTGTTAAAGACGTAAGTAAGCACCAATGGAGAATTTCTCCTTAAGATAATTGTTTCTAATTAAAGTATTGAATTAAAACTCTCTGCTCTAAACCAAGGGTTGTCAGCCGAGGCCTATGGGTCTGACACATGCTTTTGTAAATAAAGTTTTATTGGCATACAGCCACACCCATTCATTTACATATTGTCTCTGACTGCTTTTGTTACAACGGCAGAGTTGAGTAGTTGTGACAGAGACTGGCCCAGAAGGTTAAAAATGCACTATCGGGGCGCCTGGGTGGCTCAGTCGGTTAAGCGTCCAACTTTGGCTCAGGTCATGATCTCATGGTCTGTGAGTTTAAGCCCCGCGTCGGGCTCTGTGCTGGCGGCCCAGAGCCTGGAGCCTGCTTCAGATTCTGTGTCTCCCTCTCTCTCTGCTCCTCCCCCACTCATGCTCTGTCTCTCAAAAATTAAATAAATATTTAAAATATATATATGCACTATCTAGCCCTTTGTAGAGAAAGTTTGCCAACCCCTGTTCTCAATCAGGTCACATTCAAATTCTGTGGTGTGGAATTTTATCACCTTTTAGAAGAAGCATCTCCTTTTAATAAAAAGCCCAAAGCAATCTGAAAACATCAAATGCCAGCCAGTTTGTGTCAAAAGAGCACAGTTAAAAAAAATTTTTTTAAGTTTCATCTCTTTATTTTGAGAGAGAGAGAGCACAAACAGGGGAGGGGCAGAGAGAGGGAGAGAGAGAATCCCAAGCAGGCTCCACACTGTCAGTACAGAGGCTGATGCGGGGCTCAAACCCACACACCGTGAAATCATGACCTGAGCTGAAACCAAGAATCACTCTTAACCCACTCAGCCACCCAGGCGCCCCTGTGTCAAAAGAGACTCTTTTTTTTTTTTTAATTTTTTTTTTTTTAGCGTTTATTTATTTTCGAGAGACAGAGCATGAGCAAGGGAAGGGCAGAGAGAGAGAGAGGCAGACACAGAATCCAAAGCAGGCTCCAGGCTCCGAGCTGTCAGCACAGAGCCCGACGTGGGGCTCGAACTCACAGACCGTGAGATCATGACCTGAGCTGAAGTCGGCCGCTTAACCGACTGAGCCACCCAGGCGCCCCAACAGAGACTCTTTAAATGCAAAAATCCCTCCCAGCCTTCTGAAGGCAGCATGCCAGAAATGCCTCCCCCATCCTGAGTGAGGAGGTAGGAAGAGTGGCCGGTGTCCCTTGTGTCCTGGGGGTTTGCTGCGTGGTAGAATTCTGTGTGATTTTATTCTTTTCGCTTTTTTATATTTTCCAAATGTTTCACATGTCGTATTAGTTTCCTCAGGCTGCCATAACAAAGTACCACAGACCGCGTGGCTTAAACAGCATTTTCTCACAGTTCTGAGGCCAGAAATCAAGATCAAGGTGTCCGTGGGGTTGGTCTCCTCGGCGAGCTCTCCCTGCGGCTTGTAGATGGCCGTCGCCTCCCCGTATCTTCTCCAAGTCTTCCCTCTGCACCCATCCGTGTCCAAATCTCCTCCTCTTCTTCTTTTTTCTAATTTTTTTTGAGAGAGAGAGAGACAGAGGGGGGGTGCGGAGAGAGAGAGAGACACACAGAATCCGAAGGAAGCAGGCTCCAGACTCCAGGCTGTCAGCAGAGACCCCGATGCGGGGCTCAAGCCCAAGAACTGTGAGACCAAGACCAGACCGGACGCGGACGCTTGACCGACTGAGCCACCCATGTCCCCCCCGCCCAAATTTCTTCTTATTAGGACCCCAGTCATATTAGATTGGGACTTGCAATCATTTTTACCTTAATTACCTCTTTATTTAAAGACCCCGTTTCCAAATACAGCCACACCGACATACCCGGGGTTAGGACTTCAATATGTGAATTTTAGGGAGATGCAATTCAACCTATACAGATGTATTATTTGTATTATTTAAAAATAGACAGTAAATTACTAAATATTTTTAAAAGGTACACTAACAATTGTAGCCAACATCTTAACCTGAAATTTTTATTATACAAGTAATGTGTCTAATACTTTAAAAAATTCAAAATGGGGCAGAAGGGGGCAAGGGGATTATAGACAGCCACCCACACTCGATCCCTCTCGTGTCGATAGTTTCTTGAGATCTTCCAGAAATTTATACCTAAACAAGGATATACTATACCTTCATTATTTTATTTTATCATTTTTTGTGTCTTCCTAATTTTATTTCATAGAAATAGGATTATGTTTTATATATTGCTCTACAACTTGCCGTTTTACACTGAACTGTAAAGAAATCATTGTGTATTTTTAAAGCAGTGCGTGCATCTTGCACCGTCTACGCCACCTCAACACTCGCTTCTGGGAAAACCCAACTTGCAAAGGGGTTACGCAGAAGCAAATCCCAGACACCGTGTCATTTCATCTATGAATATTTCAGTAGCTATCGCTAAAAGATCAGGACTTTGATTTTATTTTATTTTAGGTTTATTTTGAGAGAGAGAGAGAAAGCATGAGTGGGTGAGGGGCAGAGAGACAGACAGAGAGAGAGAGAGAGAGAGAGAATCCCAAGCAGGCTCTGAGCCGTCAGTGCAGAACCCCTCTGGGGGCTCAATCTCACAGACCGTGAGATCATGACGTGAGCCGAAATCAAGAGCTAGACGCCTAGCCAGCTGAGCCACCCAGGCACCTCGATTTTATTTTTAAACATAACTACTAAGCAAACAAAACCAGAGAAAGAACTGGGGTGGTGGTTTGGGGAGAGGGGGATGATTATCTTTTAATTTGTATTTTTGTTGCCGATGTTGTAATGCTGACTTGGGGCTTTGGAAAATAAAATCGGTAAAGGGCAATTTGTCCCCTCATCCCATTCCTAGCATCAGAACAAGCATGGTTTGACCAGCCGCAAACAGCCCTTCGGTGCTACCCTTTCCCCAGCCCGTGGAGCAGCGAGGGCACGGTAGCCCAGGCCCCAGGGACTGCCTTCTGACCCTGCAGACAGACACAGCGACACAAAATAAGCAGACGAAGACATAATACAATGACGGGTGATAAAGAGTGACGTGGAGAAAACTAGGGCAAGGAAAGGGCAGCAACCGTCCGGAAGGGTTGGCGACGGAGGGCTGTTTTGGGCGGGCGATCAGCAACCGTCTCTCTCAGACAGGGTGACGGCCGAGCAGAGACTGGAACGGAGCGAGCGAACAATCATCTGGGGGGAAAAGCGTTTCCGTCTAAGGAACGGCTCCACGATGGGAACCCGCTGGAGAGGTCTGAGGCACAGCGAAGAGGCCGGAGCGTCTGCCAGCGGCCGGGGGGACGGTGGTGGGGACCCAGGCTGAGCTGTGACGGAGAGAGGCCAGAGACGACAGTGGCCCGGGGGTTGAATCTGGGATCTGTTTGCTTTTGCTGATGGATGAGGAGTGTGAAGCGTGAGCAAAAGAGAGACGTCAGTAAAGAGGTTCGTTGTGGCTGCTGTGTGTTCTGGCGACTTATTGCCGCCCAACCAAACACCCTGAAACATAGTGACTTAAAACAATCACGCGATCACTCATCCAGCTCCCGCATCTGCAATTCGGCAGGGTTCCACGGGACAGCTCCTCTGGGCTCTACTTGGCATTGGCGGGGGGCGTGGGGGGGGAGCTCAGATGACCGCCTGGATGGTGGAACCACCGGAAAACCCTTCACTCGTGCGCGTGACGGTGGGTGCCGGCTGTCCGCCGGGACCTCGCTGGGGCTGTGGCCGGAACACCCACCCGGGGCCCGCTGCGTGTGGCCTGGCTTCCTCACAGCACAGTGGCCATCTTCCCAGGACAGGTGTCCCAGGAGAGAGAGAGAGAGTCGTGGGAAGCCATACTACCTTTTTCTCCCCAGCTTGACTGAGACATTATTGAGAGATAACATACAAAAGTTTAAGGGGTAGAAGTGATGATTAGATGCATGCATATATTGCAAAACGAAGACCACAGTTAGGTTAGTTACCACCCCACCCCCTCACCTGATTGCGTGTGTGCGTGTGTGCGTGTCTGTGTGTAGCGATAACATCAAAGACCTACTCTCTTAGCAACTTTCTTTTTTTTCCCTTTTTTTAAATTTAAATAACTTGTTTTCAAATTGGTTTCCATAGAACACCCAGTGTTCATCCCAACACATGCCCTCTTTAATGCCCGTCACCCTCTCTCCCCCCTCCCTGACCCCCCTCACCCTCAGTTTGTTCTTAGTCTTTGAGAGTCTCTTATATTTTGTCTCCCTCCCTCCCTGTGGCTTTTTTTCCTCTCCCCTCTTCCCCTTCCCCATGGTTTTTGCTTAGTCTCTCAAAACCCACCTATGCGTGGAAACATATGGCATCTGTCTTTCTGACTGACTTATTTCACTTAACATAATACCCTCCAGGTCCATCCATGTCTTAGCAACTTTCAAGGCTACAGTACGGCATCGTTAACTGCACTCGCCATGCTGTGCGCTCGAAGCCCGGATTTGATTTACCTCAGAGCTGGGAGTTCGGGCCCTTTGCCCAACAGCTCCGATTTCCCCCCCTCTCCCCAGCCCCAAGCAGCCACCATTCTACTCTCTCTGTGTTCCACTTTTTTGGATTCAGCATATAAATGAGAACATACAGTCTTTGGCTTTCTCTGTCTGACTTATTTCGGGCCGGGACAGGGTGGGAGGGACTGTCCTACCTCCTGGGGCACAGCCTCGGAAGCCACGTAGGGGCTTCTGATGTGGTCGTGGTCCCGCCCAGGCTCAAGGGGCAGGGAGCTGGATTCCATCTCCTGGTAGGGGAGTGGTAAGGTTCTAGAAGAGCAAGCAGGGCTGGAGATACGGTCATGGCCGATTTTGGAAAATACGACCCGTTGTATTGTGTCTCAGGTACCGCGAGAGGCAGCCCGCATACATCATTTCATTCGATCTGGTATTATTCTCACTTCACAGATGACACAACTGAGGCCCAGGGCTGTCACTTGCCTGAGGTTACCCAACTACTAAGGGGACAGACTGGGGTTTGAGTCTACGGAACAGGAGCACCAGCCAAGCAGACTTGGGAGCGGCAGGGAATGGCCTCTGGAGGGGAACTCAGGGACGGGGTGGCCAATCCAGGGGGACTGGCTGCTTTGCACCCCCTGACGGCCCCCCCGGCCCCCCCAGGGTTGGCCTTTGTTTCCCAAACGGCTCTAAGACCACAAGCGTTCCTCTAATTACGGGGCTGCAGGGTGGGGGGGAGATAAGCTTGGAACACCCAGAGGCAGAGAAGACAATTCGCTCTTGGGCAGGCCCTGGGAGCCTGCGCTGGCTCGGCTCTGGGGGGCCCCGAAATCTGGACAGAGCTTCCTGGCCAGGCTGGGCGGAGGCCAGTGTGTGGGCAGATGGAAAGGCTAGCGGAAAGCACTTGTTCCAGAAACCATCGGTGTGTGGCCCAGCTTCTCAGGAAGGGCCAGACACTCCAGGCGAATCAAATCCGAGAAGGGCAGAAGGCTCTCTAAGCTAAGCCAGCGGCCCCTTCGCTGCAGTCGGTATTTCCTAGGAGAAGCGGCCAGGTCGCGGCCGAACCCAACATGGTCTCTGGGGAGCACTGGCTGCTGTGCCCAGGGCCCCGATGTCAGCTCACGCAACGGGCAGCGTCCAGTGGTTTTCCAGCAAGCTGGCGAGGAGGCATCGGCTTGCTGCCGGACCTGCGGTGTGACCCCGAAACGTTGCCGGAATAGTATGAGGGGGAGGGCATGTCACAGAGTTTATTATGTTTGTTCTTTGCATTTCGTTTAAAAACATTTTTTTTTTAGTGTTTATTTTTGAAACCAAGATAGACAGAACGTGAGTGGAGGAGGGGCAGAGAGAGGAAGACACAGAATCCAAAGCAGGCTCCACTCTGTGAGCTGTCAGCACAGAGCCCGACACGGGGCTCGAACCCACGAACTGCGAGATCATGACCTGAGCTGAAGTCAGACACTTAACCCACTGAGCCACCCAGGTATTCCTCTTTTTATTTTTTAAAAGCTATCTCAGGGGCATCTGTGGCTCGGTTGGTTGGGCATCCAACTTCGGCTCAGGTCATGATCTCACGGTTTGTGGGTTTGAGCTCCACGTCAGGCTCTGTGCTGACAGCTCGAGCCAGGAGCCTGGAGCCTGCTTTGGATTCTGTGTCTCCGTCTCTCCCTGCCCTTTCCCTGCTTGCGCTCTATCTCTCTCTGCCTCTCAAAAATAAGTAAATGTTAAAAAAATTTTTAAAGCTTTCTCAAGTTGTATATTTATTTTTGGGGCAGCTGGGTGGCTCCGTCAGTGAAGCGTCCCTTGATCTCAGCTCAGGTCTTGATATCAGGGTCAGGAGTCCAAGTCCCACATTGGGCTCCGTGCTGGGCATGAAGCCTACTTATAAATAAATAAATAAGTAAATAAATGCGCGTATTTCTTTTGTAATAAGCCATCTCAGCCGTTAAGAAAATGATATGAAGTCTCTGAACTGGAAACAACCCAGGTGCCTCCTAGCAGGTGAATGGATAAACATATTCTTACCTATTCGTACGAGGGATACTACTCAGGACTAAAAAGAAGTGGACTATTGACACACACGACATGTATGAATCTTAAAACCATTATTCGAGTGAAAGAAACCAGCCACAAAAAGAGCTCACTCTGTGTGATCCCGTTCAGCTGAAATGCTAGAAAAGATAAATCTAATTTATATGGTGGAAAGCAAACCAGTCATTGCCAGAAACCGGGGTTCGGGCGTGGAGGCAGACTGACTACAAAAGGACATGGAGGAAATGTCAGGGGTGATGGAAATATTCTAGATCTTACTGGGTGGTGATCACATGGCTGTATTCACTGGTCAAAATTCATTGAATGGGGGTGCCTGGGTGGCTCAGTCGGTTAAGTGGCCAACTTTGGCTCAGGTCACGATCCCATGGTCTGTGAGTTCGAGCCCCACGTCGGGCTCTGTGCTGACGGCTCAGAGCCTGGAGCCTGCTTCGGATTCTGTGTCTGCCTCTCTCTCTGCCCTTCCCCTGCTCATGCTCTGTCTCTACGTCTCTCAAAAATAAATAAACGTTAACAAAAATTTTTTTTAATTAATTGAACGACACGCTTAAAATGGGTACATTTTATTGTATGTAAGTCGTCCCCTGAATAAAGTTGATTTTAAACGGTAAAACATAAAAAAATAAGCATGGTAATATAACAAACCCCCATGTAACCATCTTCCCTTTAGAAAATAGAACATTAGAGAGAAAAATTGCACACAGTGTGGACCCATCCCCAATTCCTTCCTTCCTCCTTCCCTCCTAAATATGATACGTTTCATAAATGGGTCTTTATGTTACCTGGTAACACTTCCTGAATATGTTATGGATCTTTCTCACGTGTCTTTACTACATCGTGTAAATTCCTAAACCACTGTTTTTCAAACTGCAGGTTGCAACTCTTTAGTAGATTGTAAAATCAATTTAGCATTTTAAAAATTGGGAGAGGCTGGGGCGCCTAGGGAGCTCAGTCGGTTGAGCGGCCGACTTCAGCTCAGGTCATGATCTCGCAGTCTGTGAGTTCGAGCCCCGCGTCGGGCTCTGTGCTGACAGCTGGAGCCTGGAGCTTGCTTTGGGTTCTGTGTCTCCCTCGCTCTCTGCCCCTCCCCCACTCATGCTCTGTCTCTCTCGGCCTCAAAAATAAATAAACATTAAAAAAAATTGGGAGAGGCTAGGGTAAGACGGGATTTTAAAAAAAATAATGAGTGTATCCTATGTACTAAGGTAAGTACTGTCTTGTGAAACCTTTGTTCCAGGTTTACACCTGTGTGTATGGGGACTGGATTGGGTCATAAAATACCTTTCTTATAGCACCATGTGGCTCCCCAAAAGTTTGAAAAACACTGTCCTAAAAATACAATATTGTTTTGTGATTTTATTTTATTTTTTAATGTTTATTTATTTTTGAGAGAGTGATAGAGGGAGAGAGAGACAAAGAGACAGAGCACGAACAGGGGAGGGGCAGAGAGAAGGAGAGTCACAGAATCCGAAGCAGGCTCCAGGCTCTGAGCTGTCAGCACAGAGCCCGACTCTGGGCTCGAACCCACCAACTGTGAGGTCGTGACCTGAGCTGAAGTCAGAGCTCAACCGACTGAGCCACCCGGGCACCCCTGTTTTGTCATTTTAAACTATTGTGTAAATAGTGGCTTAATCCTTCCCCAACTGGTTTTTGCTCACTTAACATTACCTTCCAGATAGGTTCGTAGCGATCCACGTAGCTTGCTTTCATCCATTTCCACCACATGCCCACGTTACTTCTCACCCGCCCATTAGTGGCTTTATTTTTCCTTTGCCAAATGGAACATTTAAAAAACAGCTACCTGTCACCGTCACCACCACTTCATACCGGGAAGGACATTTTAACATAAATAACGTTGGAAAGCCCTAGCCTCCGAATCAAAGGCAATCTTTTAAATTGAATAAATCTGGCTTTATAAAAACACATTCCATTTGCCCTGGGAGTTAAGAGTATGGTTTTTCTTCCTTGTTGACAGTTTGTTTGCACGTTGTAACATGGTGAAAACACAGTCACCTACATACACCACAATCTTGGGCTCGCTGCTCCTAGGGAGGGGGAGAAGAATTGAACAGAAGGAGGAAGGGGTTCCAAAGGAGTCTCAACTGTAATGTTTCATTTCTTTTGTTACCTAAAAACAAGTCCAAGTCAAATATGGCCAAATGTTAACGTTCAGGAGCTCTGGAGGGCGGACAAAGTCACCCAGCCTTTGCTCTAGGCTTTAAACAGTTCACGAAAACAAAAACAAAAACAAAAAACCCACCAAAAAAACAAAACATAAAAAGTTTATCACCAAATTGTACTTGCTCTAAGTGCTAAATAGTTCATTAAAAATATTCTATCATCAGGGCGCCTGGGTGGCTCAGTCGGTTGAGCGTCCGACTTTGGCTCAGGTCGTGATCTCATGGTTCATGAGTTCGGCCCCGAGTCGGGCTCTGTACAGACAGCTCACAGCCTGGAGCCTGCTTTGAATTCTGTGTCTCCCTCTCTCTGTCCCTCCCCCACTTGCACTGTATCTCCCCCTCTCTCAAAAATAAGCATTTAAAAAAATATTTCATCAGTTAGGAAATGTACAATACAGGTAAAATGGATAAAAGACAGTTTGGTCTCCCTGGTTTAAAATCCAGACCCTACGGGGCTCCTGGGCTCAGTAGTTTAGGCCACTGCCTCGGGCTCATGTCATGGTCTCATGGTTCATGAGTTTGAGCCCTGGAGCCTGCTTCAGATTCTGTGTCTCTGTCTCTCTCCACCCCTCCCCTGCTCGTGCTCTCTCTCTCTCTTTCTCTCTCTCTCAGAAATAGATATTTAAAAAAAATGTTTTAATATAAAATAAAATCCAGACCTGCCAGCTTGTCTGTTTACTCTGTGATCTTGGGGAAGTCATTTCGCTTTCCCCGGCCTCATGTCCCTCATCTGAAAAAAAAAGCGGGGGGGGGGGGGGGCTGTGACAACACAAAAGTCTGTCACTGGACGAGTGGATAAACAGAAGGTGGCACACCCGTACGAGAGAACATTATTCAGTGCTGACATCTGTGACGATGTCAGTGACCCTCGAAAAGATGATGCTCAGTGAAAGAAGCCAGCCGCGAAAGGTCACACAGCGCTGGATTCCTCTCATCCGCCATGACCGTGACGGGCGAATACAGAGAGACAGGAAACAGACTCGTGGTGGCCAGGAGTGGGGAGGGAGGAGAAACGGGGAGTGACTGGTAACAGGTGTGGGGTTTCTCTTTAGGGGGGATGGGAGCCTTTTGGAACTAGAGCGAGATGATGTTGGTACCACACGATGAATGTGCAAATGGCCGCTGGACTGAACACTTTAAGATGGTTCATTTTATGCGAACTTCATCTCAGTTTTAAAAGGGGGGAGGGCCGCGGCTCCCAGCGTGATGGCGGCTGGACGTGACCGTGAACACGTCCGCGAGGGCCCGGCACCGTCTGGCGGCTCGAAGGGCCGTCGTGCCCACGCGGGGGCAGGGGGGGCCGGGCTTCCCGAGCATGTTCCACCTACGAAGTCAAGCTAGTGGCTGGCCCAAAGCCGCACCCGTGTGGACTTTGCACTAGAGCTTGGCTTTTCCAATCCGTGAGTCCAAGAAGTCCTCTCCATTCCGCTTCTCCGACTTGACGCTGGCGTGGCATTTTATTGTTTAAACAGTATTTTTCTCCACGTGATTTTCTGACAGCCTGCCTCCACGCGGAGGCTCAGCGTGACGAGTGGTTAGAGACTGTGGCCCCTGAAGTTGGACAAGTCTGGGTTCAAATCCAGGCTCCGTCATTTCCTAGCTGTGTGTCTTTGGGTGAGCCCTCTAACCTCTCTGATTCTTGGTCTCTCCATGTAAAGAACGGAAATAATGACTTATTCTATGTATTAAGTGGGAACGAAAGCAGAAGATACGTATAAAGCAAAAGTTAGGTCAATGCCTAATACATAGGAAATTCTGAATAATTGACAGACATTAGCAGTCGGAGGGGCTACGCTGGCAAGACGTTTAACGTATGGGGCTAAAAGTCACAGGAGAACAAAACGATTTCAAAGCCACTCGGTCACAGGCCTCAGATGCTTGAAAGCTGTGGTCCCCTATAAGGGGGATGGGAGAGGGAGTGATTTTGACTTTGCCGGGACACACAGTGGTACCTGGAGACTCTCTCGGACGTCACTGTTGGGGAGGGGGGTATGTTTCTGGCACCTAACAGGCAGAGGTCAGGAATGCCGCACAGGGCAGCCCCCACCACAGAGAAGGATCTGGCCCCAAATGTCAACAGCGCCCAGGTTGCGAGACCCTCCTCTCCTGTGAGCCTCCTTCTGCCAGACGTAGTTCCAAATGACAGCGCAGTCCACTCTCCAGATACTGGGATGGCTTGCTATTTTCCCGACCACGGAGTGAGTCATTTCGTGACACTAATGAACGTTTAACAAGGTGATACTCATCCCATCCCAGTTTCTCTGCTGAGCAAGTCCAGATGGAAGTACGTTGGAGGCCATCTCAAAGAGAGACACACCCAACATCCACATAAACCCCGGGAGGGCCAAGGATGGTTCGAGAGATTTTGAAAGACCCACATAGGGGCGCCTGGGTGGCTCAGTCGGTTAAGCGTCCGACTTCGGCTCAGGTCATGGTCTCACGGTTTGTGGGTTCGAGCCCCGCGTCGGGCTCTGTGCCCTACATCCCAATGTGGGGCTTGAACCTACAACCCCAAGATCAAGAATCACATGCTCTACCGACTGAGCCAGCCAGGCGCCCCTACTATATAATATTTTCTGAACAACATTTCTTTATGATATAGGTGTGTCTTAAAAAAATGAAGAGCAATGCCATGGTTGGGTTAGAGATTAACCTTAAGGCGAAACTGAGTGAAAGGTATACGGGAATTCTGTACTCTTTGCAACTCCCAGTAAATCCCGAATTTTTTCAAATTAAAAAGCTGATTTTTAAAAATGAATTCGGGGGCGCCTGAGTGGCTCAGTCGGTTAAGCACCCACTTCAGCTCAGGTTATGATCTCACGGTTTGTGAGTTCGAGCCCCGCGTCGGGCTTTGTGCTGACAGCTCGGAGCCTGGAGCCTGCTTTGGATTCTGTGTCTCCCTCTTTCTCTGCCCTTCCCCTGCTCACACTCTGTCTCTCTGTCAAAAGTAAATAAACATTAAAAAAATGATAAAAATTAAAAAATTTTAAAAATAAAAATGAATTCGATCATGTTACTGCTCTCACTAAAACTTTATAGCGATTTCCCATTAGACTTAGAATAAAATCTGAATTTCTTTCCATGGCTTACTAGGCCCTAATAGGTCTGGCCTTTGCCCATTTCTTCAACCTCCCCTCCCAACGCTCGCCCCTCACACCATCCGCCAGACACTTTGCCCTTCTGTCAATCTTTCAAAGCTGGAAGACTGTCCCTGCCTCAGGGCCTTTGCATTAGCTGTTTCCTCTGTTGAGAAAGTTCTTTCTCTATGTAGTTCTTTCCACGACTCTCTCTCTTATCCTTCAGATCTTAATTCAAATGTCAAATCCTCAGAGTTCCTCTCTTATGTGACCTCTTCTAATTATCTCACGAAATTCACCACTCTCTGAAATTACCTTCTTCGATAGGTTCCTCTGTTCCCATCTGTCTTCTCCATCAGGCTGAGACTTCCATGAGGGTGGAGACTCTGTTGGCTTGCTTACTGCCGTGTCCCCCACTTCTCACATGGTGCCTGACACAGAGTCAGACCCCAGTGAACGTTTGCCAAAAAGAACACCAGTGCCTGTTGGTAATACCACCGGCTATTAAAACAAAGCTGCGGACTTTGTCAACGGCTTTCACCCATATTTTTTCCCATGGTTCTTCACTTTGCCCGAAGCCTACAGAATATCCAGGCAGGCCCAGATTTACTGGCAAACCTCATCTATTGATACTATGGAATGGAAATGATACTATTTCTTTGTATCATTGAATAATAATCCTCATGCTCATTAAATTGGGATAAGGGGCAGGGGAGGGGGAGGAGTTCACCTCCGACATTCTAGAACAGAGAAAGTATTGGCCAAGGGCTAAACGTAGTCCAGATATGTCTTGTCAGTCTCATGGTGTTTTAGGATCTGGGTTTACGACCAACCCAATTTAAAAATGGGAACATTTCACATAAAAACCCATACGCCCAAATTCTCCTGAAAACTCAGAAGACCTGGCCACCCTGGGTAGGCTTCCCACGCGGCCTCAACAGACTGTCCCTGAAAGCGGCCGCTCCTTAGGTGGGCAGGGTGTGGGCTCTCCAGTTTACTACGGCCCCCATCCACTTGCCTTAATTATTTCGTGGTGCCTGAATCCTCCTCAAAGCTAAAGTACCCCTAGAAATACTATGGAGTTTTCAAATATTTTGGCCACACCCCCTCTTCCATGAAAACTTAACGTAAAAAAGATAATAGTAGTAATAGTTACTATTGATTGAGTGCTTAGTGCGTACTCGGGTTCTGCTTTGGCCGACGCAAGGGATGGGGGACCGGAACCCCACCAGTTCCCCATCATCTCCAGCAGCTCGCTAAGGAAGCTCCGTGGACCCAAGGAAGAACACACGAAAAGCACATTTTAATCCACTCTCTTCATTTTCTCGAGAGGCAAAGTGAGGCACGGAAAGGGGAAGGCACACTCCCCCTGTTAGACACAGGCTTTCAGGCAAATACTTGTCGGCCAGTCCTTGGGGAGGCCATGAGTATCAATAATGGCAGAAAAACGGCCAATCAGCTCTTTCCTCCAAGGGCTGGTTTCTGGGAGTCATTCAGGCCCACTCTGTGAGCTACTCTCGGGCTTCCAGCCAGCTAATTCGCATAGACACGTGCCAACGAAACGGGATTCCAGGGGGGCTGCCCAATGAAGAACAGCACGTGGATAGAGGCCCTCCCCACGTCCCAGTCCAGTCTGAAGTCCTCCTCCAGCCCCGATGATGTCAACAGATATTAACATACCTGCCATTTTGTGTATGGAAAATCACGGCACTCTTGTCGTGGTAGACACGTGTTTAGATCATTCCACTGGGTTCCACGTTTACGCGTCAGGATTGCGCTTGGCGCGGGGCATTCACAATGGCCGTTTGTTCAATACCAACAAGGGCTTTGGTTTCTAGCTGTCCTGAGTACCAGCCCTTGGCTCTGTAACTTACTAGCTGTGTGAGCTTCGGAAGACAACCTAGCCTCTCTGTGTCTCATTTTTTTCATCTGTAAAATAGGGGTCATTGTCCTGAGGATTTGACGAGATCGTTTTGGGCACACGCTAAGAAAACAAGTGCAGTGTTTAGTTTGTTTGTTGTTGTTGTTGTCGTTTTTCTCTAGTGCACTTATCAGAAGCTGACATTTTTATTTGCGTCTTTGTTTATTGTCTGTCGGGCTTACTAGATGACTCTCCGTGAGAAGGGCCTTTGTCTGTCTTACTCACCCCTGCTTCCCAGCCGAGAACAATGCCTGGCACAGAGTAGGTGCTCCACAAATATTTGTCTGCTGAATGAATGGCCGTCTTTCACATTCTTGCTCTAATTGCCATCGCCATGGTGCACCCTGCCCTGGAGGAGCCCGAAGTCTCCTAGAATCCAGCGAGAACCACCCTGACCTCAAAAGCCAGCTGTTCACCACAGTGCTGGGCATCGACTCCGAATGTCACCGACTGGGCCCTGTGCCCTAGGCTGACAAACAACACTTGTGTATCTTCTGGTGGACAGAGCTACAGCACGAGGGAATAAGCTGAGGACCGGGGAAAGTGGAGTTAGTAGCTGAGCCAAGCAGGGAGAGCCCTGAACTTCAACACTCCATCTCCCCCCCCCCCCCCGCCCCGCACCCCCTCCGGCACCCCGCCAGCAGCAACGGGACCACAAGTCCAGGCGAGAGAAGCCGGCCCAGGGAGGACACCCCTACCGAGGATTGATGCCCAGGTGGCGAGCCTCGGTAGCATTTGGGGATGGGTGTGCATCCGGAGTGCCTTGAGAAACAAAATTAATTTCCCGGGGGGTGGGGGGGGTTGGGAGAGGGCTTTGCCAACTGTAAAATGCTGCGGGAGGAAACAGACGAGTGTAAAGGTCAGGAAAGAGCAGATGTTTTGCTCAGTGTGGGCTGCACTTCCAAACCTCGCTAAAGGCAATGAAGAGCCCTCGGAAGTGGCATACTTTGGGCTTCCTGGAGAGGATGCACTTGGGGAGTCTAGGAAGACGAGGGGTAAGTTTCCAAGGATGCCTGCAGAAGCCAAGACTGCCTGAACCGCCGGCCCCTGCACACTCGCTCCTCTCTTCCGGCCTCGCGCTCCGCCGCGTGAAATCTGCAACTTCTCCCTTAATCTGCTCGCACGCGCCTGTTCACCTTCATTCCGGCTTACATCAGGGTAATCGGTCCGATGATTAGATAACCTCCCGAGCTCAAGAAAGATAATCCAAAGATAGGAATGATGAAAATTTTCTGAGTGGATTAAAAACATTTTCTCCCAAATGTAAAAGTTACAGAGCGCACACATACACAAAAATATGCCAATACCCATAATCCCACCACTCAGAATGAGTAACTGGTAAGCTCCTGATTTATCTGGGAGAAGACTTTTTAAATTCGTGGCCAAATGAGCCTTTCCCTTCCCACAAATCTCCTCAAATTTGAATCCAAAATAAATCAACCTACTTCTCTTTAATACTGTCTCCAATTCCACCCCAGATTTATTTTAGGAGGTAAATTCCAGGACCCCCCGAATTCTCCCGGTGGGCTTCCACATGGCCAAGTCTGCGAACATCTGGCTGAATGAACAGTATCTGGCGGAGGCTGCACACCCAGGAGCACACAGCTGCATCTACCCCCGTCTCCAACTCCCGCGTGCAACTTTGCAGCTCCCGCTCCCGCCAGGGGGCCTATTTGCTCGGCCCGTTTGGCGGAGGGATCCCGCGCGGGAGCGCGGTTACGCTCAACCGTCTCCTCCGATTCCCGCGCTCTGGCCCCGCCCCCTTCCCGCGCTCTGGTCCCGCCCCCTCCCGCGCACCCTACGGCCCATAAAGAAGTCCCGGCCGGGCCGCTGCACTCCCCCGCGCGCATCCGTGCGCCGACCGAGACTGGCTAAGGAGTCGGCGGCCATTTTGTTCTTCTCGTGGTTCCAGTGGGGAGAGAAGGAGGAAGCAGGGAGCGGGGCGGTTGGGGGGGGGACCCGCCGCGGCTGCTGCCACCGCCGCCACCGCCGCCTCTGTGCTCGTGGCGTGGGAAAGGAGGTGTGAGTCCCGGGCGCGAGCCGGCGGCGGCGCCGCTGCGGGAGGGTCGGCGGTGGGAAGGCGATGGCGGATATAGATAAACTCAACATCGACAGCATCATCCAACGGCTGCTGGAAGGTGAAGGGGTCGGCGGACGGGCTGAGGGGAGGCGGGCGCCCCAGGGGCTCGCGGGGGAGGGGGAGTTGGGAGGCCGGTTGGGCTTGCAGCGCTGAGGGGAGTGAGCCCCGCGAGTTGGCTCGTGGGGCCATGGGTTGCAGCCGGAGGGAGGCCGGCCGGGGTCCGGCACTTGGCCCAGCCCGCAGACCCTCCCGGCCGCGCTCATTCATTGCTCGGAGGTGCAGCCTTCTTCCCAGAGATTTGAAAACTCCGCTCCCCACCCCCACGTTTCCGGTCCGTACCCCCTTGCGCCCCGCCAACGGGACCGGTCTTTGGAGGAGAGAGGGCTGGGGGACCCGGTCCGACCTGCAGGACGGCGTGTTCCTTACTTTCTGGTCCTCGTCCTCTCGGAAGGCAATTTGACGGGGCTGCGGGTTCCGCCGGCTTCGGGGTCTTCTTTCCTATCTTATTTTTCGTGTGGGGCTGGTGTCGGGCGGCCCATTTCTTAGTACTTGGTGACGAACGTTCATGTCTCCAGGGGATCTTGGAACCCATCCCCTCCTGCCCTCCCAAATACTCTTCTTAAGTTATCCTTATCTTAAAGAGGTCTCCGCGCTCTTTTCTCAACGTGCCGCTGAACACGAAACCAGCGATGGTGACAGTTTCGTTATCTTTCCAGTGTGCCAGGCAGGCTCGGTATTAATGAGGCTTTGCATTCATCTCATAATTACATCCAGAGCTATAGTCAGCGCTTCTGAAGCGCTTACTGTGTGCCAGGCATTCTTAGAGCAGTTCCCTTAGTTCTCCCAACAACCTTGAGAGGTGGTTGCTGTTCGTTTTTCCTGTTTTTCGGAAGAAACTAAGACACCAGAGAGATTGAGGCACTTGACCAAGGTCATACGTTAGTGACAGTCAGGTTTCAAACCCAGGCAGCCGGGAGTTAGAACTCGCTACATTCAAGACACCTTATGTCTGAAGGAAGGAGGTGGCCCTGCGGGTCAGCAAAGGTTAAAAGAAAGCTTGGATTTGGGTTGACCTAAGACTCCCGAGGTGCCTGACAGTTGATGGGTATTGATGTGGGAGACAGATGAAGTTTGGATTTCCAAGAGGGTCGCTAAGTGAATCCCCCCCACCCCACCCCCGCCAGGTCTGCTAATGCTAATGTCGTTTTCTGAGGTTTTCTGAGGCTTTGGGAGAATTCAAATCATTTTCTTGGTTTGGGCGCTGGATAGTGTAGGTTTGACTGAGTTTTAACTGCTTTTTGCCTTTACACCGTCCTCTTAAAATATTGCACTGCAGAGGCTTGAGGGATGGAGTCCAAAGCTAGAACAATTGGAGTAACTCTGGCAGGTCTTTTAAATAAGTCATTAAAATGAAACCCCTGGAAACATCTTAATCCATGCTGGGGTTTTTTTTTTGGGGGGGGGTTGTTTTGCTTTTATACTTTCTTAAAACAAAGGAAAACCCCACTGAATTTGTGTATAAGGATCCTTGAAATGTCGGTGGCGTTTGTGAATGAAAAACTTGTTACTCATTAAGTATTGGCGTTTCTTATGAGAGCTATGTTTTTCATGCTCGTTAACATAGTCCTTTGATTTATACGAGGCACAGACACCAATTAAAACTGTTTGCAGTAAGAAAGGAACTTTTGGTTACGTATTTTCATTTTAAATCTTTAACTTCTGTCTGTAGGGTTGTGTCTCTGGCTTAGATGGGCTTTATTTCACTGAGGAAACAAAAAATTGGAATCTGTGTTGATTAGGATTATCAGAACTTTAAAACCATTTGAGTCTTGTTAATTTAAGATCTGTGTTGCCCGTAACTCTGTATTCACATAATTTGTTCATTTCAATCTTATTTTGAAAATCATGCTAGGAAATTTACCTTGATAAACTTAGATCATCTAAAATGAAATGAATCATTTCCTAATAGCTCTTCTTTACATGTTATGTTGCACTTGAAAACAAGATTTTTAGAATATTTCCTTTTTCATTGAAACTAATATTAAAAAAAGCATTATATCTTAATGCCTCCGGAATGGGCTACCTGCACAATACTGTATGCTTAAATTCCCTTTTTTTCTCATCAGTGTTAATTTGGCCGAGAAAGGGTTGAAGATGATCCATTGAGGAAGGAGATTTTATGTGTGTGTGTGTGTGTAATATGTGTATTATATATATAGGTTCATGTTAGAAGTTGATAATAAATTTTGTGATTTTTTTTTTTTTCTTTTTTAGTAATGCCCCCAAAACATTTTTCCCTAAGAATTTTAATTAAGATGTAAGTATATCTGAACATGGAATATGAGTTGTGTGATCTCTTTGGTATGTTCATGTAAGGTGGAAGATTGGGGGGCGCCTGGGTGGCTCCGTTGGTTAGGTTAAGCCTCCGACTCTAGCGTTTGCCTCACCATTCCTGAGATCGAGCTGCACGTCAGGGCTCTGCTCTGGCAGTGTGGAGTCTGGGAGTCTCTGTGTGTCTCTCTCTCGAAATAAACAAACTTAAAAAAAGGTCAAAGACTTCAAGCTTAGTTGAGAAACGGCTCAGTAATAGCACTGAAAAGGCAACTCAGAGTGAGGTCTTATTTAAGAAAAACAGCGTGTTGATTTAGAGTGCAGCTTTCCCGTTGTTTTCTACTCTGAACTCTGAAGTTGGTTTTCCTTGGGTGAGGCGTCATTTACGTGACCCGCCTAGGAAGCTTTATCCAAGCTATACCTCGCTGCTACAACTTGAAACTCCTTAGTTTACCCAACGTTCGGTTATTTAAATCACTGTACAGTAAAATTTGGGAGGTTTAGAGAGAAAATAAGCCAGGCGTTAATTTGCTGATATTCCTACCATGTTAGACAATAGTGAGAGGGCAGAGTTTGACTGTGTAAGCGAGCGAGTTCAGGGAGCAGTGACGGCTAGCACTTTGCTTACATAGCGGCCCCGTGACTTATTTCACACCCCGATGTGCCGAGAGCGTCTTTGCTCTGAAGAATGGTCATTGTCAGCCTGCAAGACCTCGTCAGGCTCTGCGTCGGTGTCCTACTTACTTTAGTCATTGAAATAATGACTTCGTCTTTAAGAGAGAGGCAGAGCAGTAGCAGGGGAGGGGCAGAGAGAGGGAGACACAGAATCGGAAGCAGGCTCCAGGCTCCTAGCTGTCAGCACAGAGCCCGACGCGGGGCTCAAACTCACAAACTGTGAGATCGTGACCGGAGCTGAAGTCAGACGCCCAACCGACTGAGCCACCCAGGCGCCCCTGAAGTAATGCCTTCTGCCCCAGCCGTCGGCCCTCAGAACGTGCCTGCTTCTTGACTCCCCTGACTTGTAAGGGTTCATCTGAAAATAGTGAGTGTTCAGATACTCGGAAACTCTAAAATTCAGTGACCCCTATATTTAGCTCTTTGGTGTAATATGAAACATGTTTATACACTTCTTAAAATTCTGATCAAAGAAAGCAAAAGTAATCTTTTCTAATGAGGCCTTTGCAGTTACTATTTTTTAATAGGTCATGATTGTAATACAGGTTTTTCTTGGAAGCAGTTAATGCGCTAAGCAGTTAATAGCGCATTTTGTTGATAAAGACAGTGATATCAAAGTTTGCATAACTAATTCCCTAATTTACAAGAAGTCTGTGTTGTGAGGCTCTGCCCTTCCCTCTCGCCCGCTCACCGGCACGTCTGCAGTAGGCCTCACCTTCTCCAGGAGGGAGGAGAGGACGGGTCTCTTGGAGACACCATCTGAAGCTCGCACGACCCTGAACCACCGCATGGGAAGGATTGCTCTCTTCGTGCCTGAGGTGCCCCCGTGTTTGTCAGTAGCAGGAGGCTACGGTCAGTGAAATCTGAACTGCATGGCGTGTGCCGTGACACGCGTTCGAGGGAACGTTAGCCACGGGAGCAAAGGCCAGGCTCTCCTTCTCCCAGGCCGGTGGGACGGAGGCAGCGCTGGGCCACACAGTAGCCATCTGTTGAAGAGTTTGGTTGGTGAGATGATTTTGTCTTCGACACTGCAGTCCTGTAAGAATCTTCGACCTGTTCTGTGAAAGTCTGTGCCAGGGCCCATCTACTCAAGGTAGGCGAGGACGACCGATCCTGAAGCAAGGCAGCGTTTGCCACTGATTGTACACCGACTGGGCCGTTTCACCTCATTTGCCAGTCAGGGCTGTTAGGAGACAGGAAAGATTGGAACGTGAAGGAGACGATATCCTGATGTGAATTGCTTCAAAACCGGAAAAGTCTCATTCAAGATGAATAAGGAAAGATTTCATACTTTTGGAGTTCATGGAATTCCGGGATAGATTAATAAGTTTTGGGATCCGACCCCTGTATGCAAAGCCTGTGGGAACAGATGATGGACTTAGGGACCTTGATTTACCTGGAGTCTCCAAATTCACCACTGCCCTAAGGCTTGGAGGCACCCCTTGTCTGTCACCGATATTGAAGCTTATGAAAAATGGAAACTACTCGTAAAACATGGGGTCAGACCTCAAGTCTGATTAGTGGGGTTTTGTCAAAATGGGTTGTTAGACTGAAAAGATAAACATTTTTCAATAAACTGGGTTCGCTCTAGGTGTAGAAAACTGAAGATATTTTGAGAGCAGTAGATAGCGTTTTGCAACTGCATCCTGAGACAAATATGTCCTGGGAAAATCGGTATCCCCTCTGAATGCCCAAAGCGTATACTAATGAAACCTTGTGTGTCACCTGTGCTTCAATAAAAAAAAATAAATGCCCGAAGTATAATGGCCGCGTGGTCGGGAAGTGAGAAGTCTTCCTGCTGGTGCCTTTGCCATGAAACCGGATGATTCTTGATAACATTTTTGTCTTTTATATTTTCTTCAGTAAAGAACTGTTGTTTGTGAGAAAGTTTTAATGTTACAGATGTTCCCTGGCGTTTGTCTTGGTTTGAAGTTTTCCTCTCCTAAGTCTGTCCTTTTTCGAGAGGTTGCTGATTCTGTCGCTGCAGGGGATAGGAGAGCAGTAGTCCTTGGATCACCACCCGCCTCAGGGAGGTTATCTTAAAACCGCGAAATCTGTGTCGGCTCCTTTTTATGCTGGTGGTGTCGTTCGTAGATTCGAAAACCTCCTTGTGATTCGTCTGGGGCTTTTCTTTTTGCATATGCTGTTCCTTCAGTTAGACTTTCAGCAGTTAAGGGACTTCTAATTAAAGAGCAAGAAGAATACTTTTTATCGTTCATAAATCACCCCAAAGTAGTCCTAAATTTCCTTGCATAGTTTTGTTTTCCTCTCTGCTTTGCTTGTTGCCAGGCTGTCAGAAAAGTTAGTGTTGCTTGTGAGAAAAAACTGGCGTTGCGAATAATCACCGATAACATTCTTTTTATTATTTCAAGCTTTTGTCAGTCTGTGGATAGAATCGCGTGGAAGGTTTGATCCTGTGCTCCTGTTGGTGATTTGCCAGATAGACAGATTGAGAAGTTTTTACAAAACAGCCTTTGCCGTTAACAGCCATAGTGCATTTTTCAGAATTCTGTTTTTCTAGCCGGATAAAGGGGAAAGTTTTTACTTCACAAAGTTGTATGTTTAAGGTGTAAATTAATGTATTAATGTATTGGTCCCTTATCCACCCATGTTCACAATACCTACTGATTTCCATGCAATACCTAGCATCTGTCTTTATGAGAAAGACTCCGTCTGGACAGTGAAATTCTTGTTTGTTGGAACATTTTGGATTCCTTTGGCAATTGTTGAAATTTACTACATGAACTTACCCTTACTGCTGCTTAGGAAGGTGACATGGGGCGACAACTCTCGAATTTCCCGCCTAGGTTCTCTTTTGTGCACCTTTCTCCCATTGTACACAGAGTACAGTGAGGACTTTAAACCTTAAGGTAAGTGTTGACGTTTATTGAATAGAGCTGCACTGTTTGTAATTCTCTTTGTAGCTACTAGTGATAAAATAGAGACATTTTTATTTAAAAAGCCTTTGTCTTTTTAATGATATTGAAGATACTATCCTTAAGGTAAACTTTTAGTTTTATAATCTTTACGGAGGGATAGTTCTCATTGTAGCATTTATAATAAGATGCAGTTACCTAATTAGTCTTACTTTCCGTGTCCTCCACAAGAGAAAGGGTAAGGTTCTCGTCTGTCCTGTCGCCAGGGTGTCCGCAGCGTCCGCCGGAGGGTCTGGCACAGAGTAGATACTCGACGACTATTCTCTTGAATGTTTGAAGCATGGTTAATAAGTATTGACAGTCTTAACAGATTGCCTAATTTAGTTCTGATTTAATGCTTCTCATTTGTAAGGATGCCTTATGATTTTATACTGCATCTTGGAACTTTCTTAGGGAGCAGTGACCATATATTAGGGTTTTGGTAGTTTGTCCTATAAACTTCCTGTTTGGAAGTTAAAGCAGAGCGAATCCTTAGTTGGGAGGGAAGTGGTATGGTGGCAGCACCGCTAGACTGGAGTCCGTCGGGGCCTGGTGTACTTACAAGCTCTGTGACCTTGGACCAAGTCACCGAACCTCTCCCAGGCTGTAACAGAAGTGACAGAGCCTAACTTCATAGGATTGTTGTGAGGATTAAACGGCAGCGTAAAGCCCTTAGTGCAGTGCCACCCCCCCACCCCAGCACATGGTGAGTGCTTGGTAAATATTACCTACAACTGATAAGTGATTCTATTTGATGGACGTTGAAAATAGTGAAGTAGATTTATGTGCTTTTGGCTGATGTGGCCATCTTTTTTTTTAAATAATGTTTTATTTGTTTTTGAGAGAGCACAAGTGGGAACAGGGAACAAAGAGAGAGGGAACTCTGAAGTGGGCTCTCTGCGCTGACAGCAGCAAGCCCGACATGGGGCCCAGACTCACAAGCCGCGAGATCGTGACCTAGCAGAAGTCGACGCTCAACCGACAAAGCCACCCAGGGGCCTCTCCTTCCATGTGGCCATTTATAAGAAATATCTAGTGTATATTCGGACTGCTAAAACCCATTTTGAAATCTTTATCTTCTAATTGTTAGACAAATCATCTTCAACTTGAAATTTAAGAGAAATCCTAGATTTTCCCAACTAGAAAAATACTCTATTAAAGGCTGATAGGAAAATAACTCTATTGTTTTTTAATTTAAAGTACTGACATGGGTTACTTTTAACTAATCAAAAGTATGTAGTCTGGTATGTATGTTTAATTTTAATATCACAAGTCATCAGTACTCAGGGATTTATCCAGATTTCATTCACAGGACACATTTTGAGCACCTGCCGCGCACTGGCCGTGGGCATGTACACTGCAGAGCAAAGGTGTGGTCTGGGGGTTTACAGTCTACCACGGAGTCCAGATGAGTAGATGGAAGCGAATGGCAATTACAATACAAAGTACTGAGTATGTTGTGTGCTGAATGGTGTCCAGGTGTTGTGAGAACGTTTCGGAAAGTAGAAAGTTGGCTTACGAAGGGAGAGGAGGTAGACGGAAGAGGCTGTCCAGGGCAAGGTGATGTCTAAACAGCCTTGAAGGGTGAACAGGTATTTGCCAATTGTTAGATGATGGTTCCAACAGTTTCTGTTTTCATAATTTTACTCCTTGGGCTAATTGTAGGGAATTCAAGAAGCCTCGGGACCATGTTATTTTTAATGAGCACTGTTCTTCAGATGTAAAATCTCGATTCTTTCTGGAAAAAATGCATTTAATCTTTATTCACGTTAAGAATAAATTTTAAATTGTTAGCAATATTGTGATTTACTTATCTGTACACTCCACTCAGAGGACAAACAGGAAAACAGAACAAGAAACCTTACCAGGTTTGTAGTGGGAACCAAAACCAGTAAAATTTCTGTCAGCAAGATTGATGTAATCTGATGGCAAAGTGTAGCCTTCGTTCCATATAGGCGTAGGTGATTGTCACATACTCTTCTGGAGGACTTAAAGTGGACCATTTATTCACAAGTGTAGGGCTCTCCTGAGAAAGATTGAGGTTGAAAACCAGAAGCTTCCAGGAGTCTCCTCCTAGCCAAAAATAAAGTTTCCTGCTGGGCCGTCTGCCCAAGCTTCTGGCCGACTTGTGGGATAATTGCTAATGACTGGGGTTTTCTGGCCGGTGAAGCAGGAATCCCACCGTTTTTCCATCAGGAGTGTTGCTTGAGTTCTTTACTGTGTGTGTCTAGAGAGAGAGTGACTGTGGTTCTGGAAAAACCACTTTTCTGTTGCTCAGCTGCTGTAGTCGTACATGTGTGACTGTGTCATATCTTCCCTCCAAGGTTGTCGTTCCTGAGCTCTCCTCTTCGTTGCTTCTCTTTTCGCAATGTTTTCATCAGAAGGAGACTGGCAGTTGTTTACTTCAGCTGCATATTTTGAGGTTCAAAGTAGTGGTTTGCTCAAGGCTATAGCAGGGATGCGAAACTCGGGGCTGGCTCCCAGTGCACTGCGTTCTCTTAACATTTTCTCTTCGTTGTGTGTTTCAAGAATCTGGCCCTTCCCTGTTGTCATCTTTTCTTGTTTACTGTTTTTTATTGAAAAAATAAAGCCCCCTGCCCACAGTGTTCCATTTCTGCTCAGAACTTGTTTCTTCAGAGAACTCAGGGTTTCAGTGGCTGTGCAGGCTGAAGAATGGCTTTGCCTAGGACGCTTCCTCGAACTTGGACATAGTTGGGTTTTTTTTAAGTTTATTTATTTGTTTTTGGTAGAGAGGGGCAGAGAGAAAACCCCCAGCAGGCTCTGCACTGCCAGTGACCGTGAGATCATGACCTGCCTGAGCCGAAGTCTGGAGCTCAGCCACCTGAGCCACCCCAAGCACCCCATCAACCCAGACATTTTTAATGGGAAAAAGTTTTTTACTTGTACTTTTTATCACTCCAGACCGTTAGATATTTACACAACAAAGCAGTTAAACTTACTGCTTTTATTCAGCTACTAGACCGATTTTATAATTTGCATCTAAAGCCTCCAAAAGTGATAAAATTTAAACTGGCAGCAATTATTTATTTATTTATCTTAATGTTTATTTTTAAGAGAGAGAGCAGGGGAGGGGCAGAGAGCAAGGCAAACTGAGACTCCGGAGCAGGCTGCAGCCAGCAGTGGAGAGCCTGACGCAGGGCCTGGACTCAGAAACCATACGATCATGACCTGATCCAAAGCCAGACACTTAACCGAGGGAACCACCCCGGCGCCCCTAAATTAGCAACAGTAATTTAATCTGATGGGTTTTGTGGTTTTGCTAAAACTAAATCACTTTATATTGGGTTAATGGTGGAGGGGTGTAACCTAAAATTCTGTATTTAGTCTGGCTCTGTGTTTTTGCTTCACTTGTAGTTCATAGAATCCCTGCTTTCATAGGTCTTTTGTGCAAAATGAGTATTAGGACTGATTGCAAGTTGAGGATAATCCCTGTTTTTAACCAGACCCTGCTGGTAAGCAGGCCACGTGATATCTGTAAAGTTAAGGTAAAATTAGCAATTCCGTGTTTTTTAATCTGTAGTTAGTGACCGTCGAATCTGTTACAACTGAAATCAAAACAGAAAATGTCATTTCCTGCCCACCTGCTGATGAATTAACTGTCCCGGAGCTGGAGGGCTCTGCTTTGATAGTGAGCAGAACTCCAAGAGTGGGCAGCACCTAGTGCCATGCCATGACTTCTTCCTCCCTTGTCTTGCTTTTTATCTGTTCAGATTACTAGGAAACCTTCCTTCCATCACTCACGGGACATCCTTTGCCCTGTAAGGTCATGATTGTATTCACAGATGCAGGCCCAAAGATTGCACAGCAAAATGCACACAGCGAGCCTAAAGCGTGTTTCAATGAAATGCAGACTTTTTCATAGAACTCTTGGGGAGATAGAGCCTGTCATCCTCCGAAAAGCACCGATGGAGACAGGCTTCTGAGCCTTCCCGGTCTCGCATTTTCAAACAAGGAATCGGTAGAACCAACTCAGTAAGATGACAATCTCCGAAACCTCCTGCTGTACAAATACGAATTCATTTATAAGGCTCGAGAGGAGAAGGCAAGACCCGAGGCAGAAAGGGGGGAGGGGGGCGGGCTGTAGGTGAACAAGGCCAATCGTGTGGCTTGGATGCCAAACGGAGGCCTCGAGCTGTGCCGCAGCGAGTCTGGTTTCAGCAACGAAGACCTTTTCTAACAGATTCACGCACAGAGTGCGGCCCCTTGTGCAGGGGAGTTAAGTCTTAACTGCGGAGAGAAGATGTGACTAAATAGTCAATGCAATCCTGAGATTTTGCAGTTATAACTAGGCATTAAAACCGTGTTCTTTAGAAGTGTTAAGAAAATAAAGTCAAGTCAAAAAGCCAGGTAAACTGTGTTTTTGCCTCCTTCTCATTGAAACTCGTGCCTTTTCAGATCATTGTAATTTTTACGTTAAATTGGATTTTGACTTCATTTGACTAACTGGAGTTTTTCTCCTCTACAGTGAGAGGGTCCAAGCCTGGTAAGAATGTCCAGCTACAGGAGAATGAAATCCGGGGACTGTGCTTAAAGTCCCGAGAGATCTTTCTCAGTCAGCCTATCCTACTAGAACTTGAAGCACCACTCAAAATATGTGGTAGGTTTTGGCACACGAGCAGCTTTTGGTTACGCGATTGGTCGCCTCAGGGATACAGAGATGAGCCTATGTCAGCCGGCAGAATCGCCTGCTGTTTATGAATAACCTGGAACTACTTAAATAATTTTAGCTTTCGAATAAATACCTCTAATGGATTTAGTTGTCTTAGATGTGCTTCAGGTTTGCTAAAAATCATTTCACTAAAGGAATATAAACAGAAAAGAAATGAAACTGAATAGAGAGCTAAAAAAAGGTCTGAACTATTACGAGTATATAGGATTCTATTTAAGCTTAAAGTAAGACTGGTTATGCTTAAAAATAGACCTTCCTCGATGCCATTTGTCATCTGTTTCTGCATGATAGGTGCAGATAATCTGTAGAAAAACTAAAGTTCATCTGAGTAATGTTCTGTATTCCAGCATACTTGACTACATCGGTAAAACTTACATGGATGTTTTTACAGTAGAATGCTGTTTGGCGTTATCTAGCAGGGAGAGAGCGGGAGCCCCGTGAACCGGTGGGTGTAGCGTCTGTGTGCCTTTGTCGCCGGCCCGGGGCCCGGTAGCGTGGCAGTTCTGCTGACACGGTACCTGCGGGCTGAGCTGCCAGAGGCCTGATCTCGATCAGCCCACCTGAAAGGAAAGCCGTGTTACTTGGCACAAAGGCCTGCCTGGGCATTAATAATTCTTTCCACAAAATTAATTCCTAATTAGTTGAGTTTTGTGTGAGATTCTGGACATACACCTATGCTTGAAATTTTTAGTGAGCTCACTTGAACTGAGATGTGATACAAATTGGAAGTAAGTGTTAGCCATCAACTCTCATTACCAGAGACCAGTCCCGCTATGCGACGACCGTCTCTCCGAAGCTTTGTTAGTGGCTTGAACAAGAAGCGTGAAGTCACTGAGTAACAAAATTCTTGTTTCTAGGTGATATCCATGGGCAATACTATGATTTGCTTCGACTTTTTGAGTACGGTGGTTTCCCGCCAGAAAGCAACTACCTGTTTCTTGGGGACTATGTGGACAGGGGGAAGCAGTCATTGGAAACCATCTGCCTCTTACTGGCTTACAAAATCAAGTATCCCGAGAATTTTTTTCTTCTCAGAGGAAACCATGAATGTGCCAGCATCAATAGAATTTATGGATTTTATGATGAATGTAAGTACTGCCTCCCTCTAAGGAAGAGTTACTTAAACTGAGCTACTCAGCCATAAACGGAACTATCACATACTTCTTAAGATTTGTGAGTGTTTAGATGAAATGTTATAATCTCTTATGTTTTCTACTAATTGTTTTTATCTTAGTTTTTTCTTTCTTGGGGTAGAAAAATAATGCTACTGCTGCAGTATATTAATGCCCTCGATTCTTGTATGATGTGATTATTAGATTAAGAAGTAATGGTCTCATTGATGGCTTAAGGTCATTTTTGTGAAAATTCAGATAAGTTAATTCATAGTACAACTCTGAGAATCTGTCCAAATAGATAGTTTTGTTTTTAACAACTTTATTGAGATATAATTCCGTTCCATAAAATCTGTCCTAAGCGATTTTTAGTAAATTTATAAGGTTATGCCGCTATCACCACAGCCTCAGGCAAGCATTAATCTGCTTTCTGCCTATAGATTTGCCTTTTCTGGGTATTTCATATAAATGGTATCTTAAAATATACAAATGATTGCTTTATATTTTTAAGTTTATTTATTTTTGAGGGAGGGGGGCGAGGAGGGGCAGAGAGAGAACCCCAAGCAGGCTCCATACCACCAGCACAAAGTCCATTGTGGGCTCAAACTCCTGTACCGCGAGACCATGACCTGAGCCGAAGCTGAGAGTTGGATGCTTAACCAGCCGAGCCACCCAGGTGCCCCCAAATGATTGCTCTTTAAGTTTCGTGATGTCATATCTTTTTCCTTCTGGCCCACGTGCACCCAGGACAAGAGGCAGTTACTATCCTAAAGTGTGCTGAAAAGGAGAAAGAAAAATTACAAAACAAATGAAAATGTGTTTGTATGATATTTTACACATATTATAATCCATTTTGGATTGTTTGATTGAAGGTGCACTTTGAGTTGGTAACTCACAAAAAACAAGATTCTTAAAGCCTTAAAAATTGCCAGTCTTGGTGGAGTTTTCTGTTGTGGTGGTGTTAAGTAAGTATAAAATGTTTTCTAAAAAAAATTTTGAGTCCTTACCTCCATCCTCCTTTTGTGGTAGGAGAGGCTTCAGGCTGGGAGGAAAGAGGAGGTTGAGGAATTTGAGTTATTAGCATTTGCCAGTGATGATGACAAGACCAGTGAAGAATGGTCACTGTGGCCTCCCTAGACTGTAGCCATGACCTGTAATGTGTTTTTGTACCTCTGTTCCGCATAGCTCATTTGTTAGAAGTGCACTGCTAGAAAGATTACATTTCTAGACTTAGCTCTCCTACTCCCACCCTTTCCCCCAATTGTACATCTGCCTGGTGGTCTAAGGCCCCAAGACCCAGCTGGTAAGATGAGGCGGGGGAGGGGTCAACTGAGTCTGCGGCAGGCAGGTCTGTTGTTGTTGTTTTAAGTAATCTCTTCACACAACATGGGGCTTGGACTCAACCACCCTAAGATCAGGAGTCAGGTGTTCTGCTGACCAAGCAGCCAGGTGCCCAAGAAAGATGTTTGATTTTGACAATGAGTCTATCAGAGAAGTACTAATAAAGCAGTTATAACTTCTAAGGTAGTGAGATGAAAGACAGTGAGTTCTATAAATTGCGTTTTGGGTATTTGTTATAGTCGTTACTTTTTAGAAAAGGTTCCTGTTAGGGGCGCCTGAGTGGCTCAGTCAGTTAAGCATTCCACTTTTGATTCCAGCTTAGGTCATGATCTCACAGGCTCCACACTGGGCGTAGAGCCTGCTTAAGACTCTTTCTCCCTCTGCCCTTCCCCCGCTCATGTGCACTTGCTCACTCTCTCTCAAATAATAATTTTTTAAAAAAGGTTCCTTTTATATGCTGTTCGGCAAGTACTTTAATGTTTTCACGGGTGAAGTTCAAATCCGATGATCTCTGTGTTGTGACGTGTATCCAAGTGTGAGGACACCGGCTACATCCTTTTTAGTTTCTGTTTAATGCAGAAGACCTTAACAATTTTTGTAGATAGCTGGCATTGATTTTGGTGGTTGTTTGGTCATTAAGACTCCGGTTCTGTGCTCAAGCTCCCCCCAACCCCCATCGGGCAGGTATATCTTACCATCCAGTCTACTCGTGGGCGTAAAAGTGTCCTTGGCATAAGTGGCCTTCAGTTCATGGTTTGCAGACCTTTAAAACACTTGATAATTTCATTAAAATTTTATTTTAAATTATAATGAAAAATTTTATTCAAATGTAGACTTCCATGGAACAATTTAAAACCACTGCTTTAAATGATAGGCTTATTTCACAAGTAGAATAAGCACTGTTCTATACTATGGTTTCTCCCCCCAACCCGCACCCCAGCTTGATGACTGCAGTCCTGGGGAAGCTGAGGTATCTGTTGTTGGATGAGATGTGAGTGTGTGTTATCCTTTTCCGATACCGGAATGGTCTGGTCTGTAGTCATAGGAAACTGCACTAGGGGTTCTGGCTCAGAATCCCCGGATTTGGAATCTCGAAGAGGCGTTGGCAGTTATCCAGGCTAAACGTTTCTGGAGCCAGATGTTCCTAGCGATGTGAAGTAGCTTCAGAGAGGCAGCGTAGAGAGGACAGAAAGCAGGGCCCCAGGACTTGAGATGCCCAGAGGCAGTAGGAGGAAGAATCCTCATTTGTGTTGAAGAATCCAACAAAGAGCAGAGGAGTCTGTGAGACCAGCTGCAGTGTGTTGCCTGAATAAAGAACCAGGGAGCAGAGCAGACTTTAAGAAGGCAGAGGGTTCGTCAGCGCCGGCAAATGCAGCATGTGGGCAAAGGAAAAATCCAAGTGAGCCGTTGGACGGTCCTTCAGAGATACAGTGGAGAATGGGAGATAGAACCATATCACCCTTGTGAATGGAGGTTAAGGCCAGCCCAGCCTTGTTCTTCTATTATATCAGAATTGGAAGTTAGAGGTGGTGATTGTGGACAGGTTCCCTTTCAGCCTTTTGTAGAGAGGAATTCTATTCAGCTTTCGGAAACCTCCAGTGAAGAACATAAGGGATAGGAAATTACTGAACTCCAAAGAAATACAAATGGGGTGAACCATAGGGAGAGTTAGACCTAGTCGTAGAGAAACAAACTATTAGGGGAAAAGATGACAGTCCTCCACTGCGGAGGGAGAAGTCAAGTGTTTGTTGAATTTATGTTACATTCCAGACTCTGCTAAATTCCATACCCGGCTCGATTTGCAGGAGAGTGGAAGGTGTGGTTCAGGAACCTGCTGCTTGAGCCAGTCTCTAATTTTCAAAGAACTGTTAGCTTTAAGCCTGTAGATGTCCCTAGAATAAGAAATGAAAAGAGAGACGAAGGACAAACTTGGCTTTAGGAGTGAACATTGTGCTTTGATCTTTGGTTTTCCTGGTATGGAGGGGACAGGAGACAGAGGCAGCCAATAATTGGGCCATTCTCAACCCAGTTCTGACAGAGTTGTGCTTCCAAGGTTTAGGAGTAGGTTTTTAACTCAGAACATGATTTTCTTGTGGGAACAGTGCCTTAAAAGGCATGCTTCTGTCCAGATCACACTGTGACTCCAGAATGTACAGAATACAGGGCAGGTGAAGGGAATATAACGTTTCTCTGGGGAGTGCCCTGAGCCTTTGTGGCAGTGTTAGGAACGGTTATCCTGAGGTGCCTGCGGTAAATCTGTATTCCCCTATCATTGTCTGTGCCTGCTGCTAGAGGATGTAGGGCTAGAAATTACCTGGGACCGGTAGGCTATTGATGATGGTGGAAGATCAGTGGGTGTTAATTCTCAGAAGCTTCCTCAGAAGGAAGATGGTAACGACACATGTGTAGTCTGTTCCTAATTGCCTTTAGACATAGGAGCTACCTGTGGGTTGAGATTGGACAAAACAGACTAGATTTCAGACAGAGTTGGTGCTATCAAATAATTATTGGGAGTTAATGATAATCTTTAATCGTTGCATCTGGGATTCTGATCTCAAACTTCTATGGGATTTTAAAGTATATCTAGTTCTGCTAAACCCCTTCCAGGGGAGGTTTTAATAAAGCATAGTTTTTGTTTACTTCAAAGATAATTGGCACCTTGGTTTGGGAGAAATCGTCCTGAGAGAATGAACCTGTAGATCACCAGTCTCTTTTTTAACCATCCTAAAATTTTCACAGGTAAAAGAAGATATAACATTAAACTGTGGAAAACTTTCACAGACTGCTTTAACTGTTTGCCGATAGCAGCCATCGTGGATGAGAAGATATTCTGCTGTCATGGAGGTGTGTGGGCTGACTTTAGTTCCAGACAGATTTTGTCCCCTCTGAAGAACGTTGTGTGCACTTTGATATTTATGAGTTGTTGTTGGGATGGCTTCCTCTGAACTCCCCTTTACTGACGTGTTACAGCATGGGTCAAGTCTGGCACACCCAGGATCATTGGGCTAGAATTCTGTCTCAAGTAAGAAATTGATTCGTTACAGGGAATGCTAGGCTCTGTCACAGTTTGACTTGAAAATAGAGCAGAAAGTGTTTTTAAATATAAAATGAAGAGCGATTAGTCCGGCGTACTGCAGACCCTCCAGAACCCTAAAGATGGGAGTAGACGCTCCTCGGTCTGTTTCTGATCCTCTGCTTTCAGAAATTTTTCTGACTTGGATTTTATTTTATTATTATTTTTTTTTAGTGTTTGTTTATTTTCGAGGGTGCAAGCTGGAGAGAGGTAGAGAGAGACTCCCAAGCAGGCTCTGTGCTGACAGTTCAGGGCCTGATGCAGGGCTCAGTCTCATGGATCATGAGATCATGACCTGAGCAGAAATCAAGAGTCAGATGCTTCGCAAGTGATTTTATTTTGCTCAGTGGTTGTGCTGTCTGTAACAATTAAAATAGTAATTGCAAGAAGAATTTCTTTTCATCTGTAGTCAGAAATCCGATAACCAGCAGAGAGCCAAAACAATATATTTTAATACAGCCATTATTCCTGGCTTCCTATACTTTAACTGGTTTTAGTAGAGCTGGGCATGTGGTTTTTAAATTTTTTTAAATTAAACTCTGTCCTCATGATGGGGCTCAAACTCCCGACGGTAGATCAAGAGTCTCATGCTCCACGCGCTGAGCTAGCCAGGGTCCCTGGGCATGTGATCTTAGACTCAGGTGAAAGTCAGCTGAGCCGTCTGATGGATTGCGTGGTCCTTGGCTAGCGCAGGTTCCTAGAAAGCCGCGTCACACCTGAGCATCTGCACCCCGTCATTCCTGATGGTCAGTAGTGAAATCTAGAATACACATTGTTCGTTGTCATTCTCAAAGGAGTTGAAGAGTAGTTGTTTATAAATCACTGGATCTTAATTTTATGCCATTTAAACACGGTGCCCCACAGATTGGTGCCTGTAATGAATTCTGGTGCTTTTTCAGTTGAGTTATTTTTAACCAAAGCTAAGTAAGAAAGCATAGCCATAAAAAAAAAATCATAACCATAGATTTAATTTAAGCATTCCGGGTTAGGGTCATTGCTGCTCTGTGTGAGTAAATGGAATGGTTAAAGTGCAGACATCCTTTCTAAAGTTCTATTTCCTTCCATTTTTTTCTCCTGTAATAGGTTTATCACCAGATCTTCAATCTATGGAGCAGATTCGGCGAATTATGCGACCAACTGATGTACCAGATCAAGGTCTTCTTTGTGATCTTTTGTGGTCTGACCCCGATAAAGATGTCTTAGGCTGGGGTGAAAATGACAGAGGAGTGTCCTTCACATTTGGTGCAGAAGTGGTTGCAAAATTTCTCCATAAGCATGATTTGGATCTTATATGTAGAGCCCATCAGGTATTGATTTTGAATTTTACATCTACACTTAACAGCATGTGTGTGAGCAGAGTCTCCTTGTTGGTTTTAGTGGGTAGGTATTGCGTATTCATACAGAGTGTCTCTGCAAGTGGCCTAGAGGATATCAGACTCAACGGGAAACTGGAAAGTGGTTTTACTCACCTGCAGTTTACACCCGCTTACGCTGAAAACATTTTCTCTCCAAGGTGGTTGAAGATGGATATGAATTTTTTGCAAAGAGGCAGTTGGTCACTCTGTTTTCTGCACCCAATTATTGTGGAGAGTTTGACAACGCAGGTGCCATGATGAGTGTGGACGAAACTCTGATGTGTTCTTTTCAGGTAGAGGATGTTTGCAACCTTGTTTCTTCTTATTATGTCTGAATTTTACTGATTTAAGAAAACTTGCTGTTTTCTGCCTGCTGTTCATTTATGTTGAATAGACTTACTTTCTCATAACCAGGGTTGGTCCTAACTCAGTGAGGAGTGGACCTCTTTTAAGGGAAACAGTTGTCAGAGGACCTTTCCTGGGGTGTTGAATTTAACTATTTAGGCATTATTTAAATGGGGTTAAAACAATCTCCTGTCTTAGATTTAGAGTAATATCAATCTAAAACCATAACATCAGTGTAACGTTCAGCTAAAATTAAATCACCGCTTGTATGTCAGAATAGAACTAACCGCCACGGCCCGCGTGTACCTCGTGACTGCGCCCTTCTCCCTCCACTCTGCTCTCATTTCTGCGAATCCTGCCGACTGTCCGGGACGTGATTTGGCCTTCACTTGGCCCAAAGCATCATTTATATGCAGTCTGCCTGAGTCCTTTTCTCATTCGCTTATTATGACTAAACCTGTACACCTTCAGGCTAGCCCTAGCCCAATCTTCAACACAAATCAAGCCATTGAAGTCAAGTGGTGGTAAAATGTTGTTTTATCAATTACCTGAGAGAACTCGCAGCTCCCAGAGATTGTGAGACTCAAACGTTGCTCTAAAGAACTTTCCCTCTTTATGTGAGAAGGGAGACCCTAAAGGGACTTACAAGGTCTGACTTCGGAAAATTATTTTATCCAGAGACAAAAACCATTCGTCCATGCATTTAATGTGTTCATCATAGCATTTTTAACCAAAATATTCACGTCAGCTTGGTTTATATTAATTACTATGTTAGTGAGGCTTTCAAAGTTTTGGGGGCAGTTTTAAAGGGCCAAAAACATTTCTGAACAAAGATTTGAGTGAGATTAAGAAATCTGAAGGTTTGGGGTTGAGCATATTTCCTAAAATGCACCACCTTTTGAATCTTTGCAGATTTTAAAGCCTGCAGAGAAAAAGAAGCCGAATGCCACGAGACCCGTAACACCTCCAAGGGGTATGATCACAAAGCAAGCAAAGAAATAGATGTCATTTTGACATTGCCTAGTTGGGACTTGTAACATATAGTATATAACCTTCATTTTTAAACTGTAATGTGTATTGGTCAGCCTGCTCAAATAGTGTGTTTGTGGGGCCCCCCCCTTCCATTTTTTGAGTTAATGAATGGCATTTGCTGGTTATAACAGCAAATGAAAGACTCCACTCCCAAGGAAAAATGTTTTGTTTTTTAATTGTCTATTCCTTTTGCAAACAACTTTAATGATGGTGTTAAAGCTGTACACCCCAGAACAGTTTATCCTGTCTAAGGGGTAAGTGTACAATTGATCTTTTTAAAATTTAGTTCAACCCATGAATAATGTAAATGCTTGTTTTCTCTAGGATAAAGAGAGCCCTAGGGTGCTCGATCTGTACATGTTATTGTCATAAGATGCATACTGTTGATACAGACCACTGTGAACATATTTTTTTTTTAATTTTGTTTCAAAGGGATTGCTTTTTTCTCTCATTGTCTTGTCATGTACAAACTAGTTTTTATAGCTGTCGACATTAGGATTAACTCAACCTTGCCGGCATCACTGGTATGATGTATATTTAATTAAAGCACACCTTTCCCTACCGTATACTCAAAATGAAGATTAAAGCCATTATTTTAAATGTTGGTGACTCTTTCCGGAAGCCAAAGTTTCTGTTGAAATGTGTACTGGCACGCCCCCTAAGTACAAGGTGGCCTGGTTGTGTACACGCACCACCTTGGGGATTCAAAAACAGGTTTTTGGTTTTGAATAGCAATTAGTAACATAGTGCTGTTTAAGCTATTAATGATTAAAGTTAATAACATTTTGTACAATTTCCATATAGTCTATTCATTAAGTAATCTTTTTACAGTTACGTCAGGCCTGAACCCGTCCATTCAGAAAGCTTCAAATTATAGAAACAATACTGTTCTATACGAGTGACCGATTATGCTTTCTTTGGCCTACATTCTTTATTCTGCGGTGAAGTTGAGGCTTAAAAGTCAAAACAAAGGAACTAACTTACTATCCACCAATTTATACAGAACTCACAGTATCTATGACTTTTTTAAACTAAGATCTGTTAAAAAGAAATCTGTTTCAACAGATGACCGTGTCCAATACCATGTGGTGAAAATGAACTCAGACTTATTAAACGACAAACTTGTTAAATTCTCTCAGTGTCTATTTATCAGCACAATACACCCAGGAGAACTGTTGATGGCATATTGAATAGATTTTAATGAATAAATTGCTCTGGAAACCACGCCGTTTCAATTTGGATTTGTTTTCCTTCAAATAGTCTGTTTTTTGCAAAGAGGGATTATAATATGGATGCTCACGTTTGTGGAGTTCTAACCTGGGTGGACCTGCGTTTCCGAAGGGGGGCGGTGAGGTGGAGCCACCCCGCCCTCTCGGTCGGGAGGGGCGGGGCTTGGTGAGTTGCCGCGGCACCTGCATCCATGGGTTTCTCTTGGTGTGGGCTCAGGTGAACACCTGCTTTCTTTTTCGGGCTCAGCCGCCAGTGTTTGCACGCACAGTACTTGGCTGTCTTCTCCCTTCCCTGATTCGTGTGGAACACGGTGTCGCGTCGCGTTACATGTGCCACAGGTGTGTCAAGTGGATGTTAATTTCTTAAAGTACATTAAAAGTGGGCGACGAGCACATCGTTTGCAAAGCACTTTCTTCTGTCAAAAATTGGTTCGCCTCAGGGAATTGGAGGAAGAAGCCGTGTTAGCCACTGCGGGCACGTGGGGGGAAAGCGCAGGGCTGCTGGGGTCCAGCCTCCTGTCCTGCCTCCTTGGTCCTGAGGCATTGGCCACGGCTCGTCTTCCCCCCTCCTCCCACCCACGCCTCCGTGTCCGTCAGGGGGTCCGACCTCTTGGACCTCTCTATTCCATATTCTGTGACAAATCCAAACTTGTACTATTTTTAACTTCTTGTCCTATTCCAGATGTCTTTAACTATAGGAAGAAAGACGAGCAGTAATTGATTATGTCAAAGGCAGATTTCACGTGTCATGAATCTGTGCCCTGGACGTTGTCAGTTGCGTCACTTCTAGAATTTCAGAATCCTACGGTTGTAAGATTGGGCTGCTCTCCTCGGGTCATAGAATGTGGAGTGTAGTAGCTCGCTTAAAATTCTTCCAGAAAGAATACCTAGCTCCAGGTGGAGAGCAAAGTCAGTCTTTGTTTTAGAACATGAGGTCTCAGGAGAAGCTCTTGATTTGAGACTACCACGTGCTAATAAAACCGGAGGCCTTGCCTTATGAATCCCGGTCTGCACTCACTGTACTTTCCCTTTTCTTACTTAATCTTCACATGCATCTGAAGTCCCATCTGCCCTTACACACCATTGGTTACACTCCGCCCAAGTCTGGCTCCCCTTCTAGCTTCGAGCGAATGACTTAAAGTGCTGAGCCTCAGTGACTCTTATAAAACAGGGACAGGACCTGCCTCATGCTGAACCTTGAGTGCAATGATAGGAAACATTCAGAATAATGCTTGACTTGTAATAGTAGTCCTCACTCTCTGCTGCTTTATAATTAATCCCAGTCGTGTCGTGGTTGAGTGTCTCAACTGGCCGACTGGGTTCTAAGTAGCAACCTGTATCTAATGACCTGATACTAAGCCATGGACAGCCAAGCACTTGAGCACTGACTGCACATAAAACACCTATACATAATTTCAGCAAATACAAAAGAAACCACCAGGAAACATGAAGTTGGGATTATTAGTGTAGTACTTTAAATTCTAGTTTGCTTCCTTGTGGTTTTTTTTTTTTTTTTAAGTACCCCTGCTCTCAAGATGACTGCACCATTACAACACCATTCAGAAAGGTAATAGCTCTCCTTATGTAGCTAAATAGTCTATATAATTGAAACCCATCTTTTGAAATCGCCGGTTTGTGCCTACTTGACTAGGCCTGCCCGTGTCTGGCTACCGTGAACGGCACAGATGGTGACCTGACGTACTTTCAAGTGGCAGACACATAAAGGGAACACGGGGCGTGGGAACTAGGAACAAGTCATCAAGTCCCGCGCCGTGAAGGCGGCACAGGATTCGGACTGAGGAAAGGGAAGAGAACTCACGTAAGTCTCCCGCTCTGGGACCATCGTGGGAGGTTTTGAAAGGAAACTGCTGGGAAGTACAGATAAAAGAATAGCCAGCAAACGAAGGCAGGGTGGGCTGGAGCTCGTCAGAAAAAGGAGGCTCAAAGGTTTCGAGTTCTCTATGCCCATTTCTCCCACCTCTTAGGAAAAGACAGGCGCGGAGCTCATTCAGCCTTGTCAACCAGCTAGCTGGAATCTGCAAGGATCACGATTTGCTTTTTTCAGTTCCTCAAGTCAGATGACTGCCCAGACGAGAAGACCCGGTTTCCTGACCTGTAAGACCAGGAACTAGTATATTGATGGGATTGTGAAGATCGAAAACCCACGGATGATGCCTGCCACTTGGCTTACATGTAACGAGCGCTCATGAAGCAGCTATAAGACACCAAAGAGTATTTCTAAGATTTTCATCAATGGCAACAAAAAGGAGCTTAATTAGGAAAGCTCCGCCCAGGCATAGGCAAAAAAGTCCATTTTCTTTCATCCTTGCTGGATTACATCCGTGAGCTTCAGATGAAGACTCAAAATGCTATCCAAGCTTTCAACCTCACCCCCAAGACCCCTGGGATGAATTCTTAGAATTCCTGGCGTCTCCGAGCGCTGGGCGGTCACAGAGGTGACAGCTGTTGAGCTGCTCAGCCAATCCCTGCGGTAGCCTGAACAGACGCGGCCTTCGGATTCGTTGCGTTTATCTAATGATTTCAAATGCAGGTAAGCTTCGCAGTTGGTGCAGGCTGTGTCTTTGTTCTTCGAAGCATAAATATATGTGTTCTGGGATGAACACTTCAGTTCATTTCGAACACTTTTTGCGATCAGAACGTTAAAACTAAGAAAGCAATAAATAGGAAAATAAACGTTTTCTAGCTCAGTTTGGGAAGACCTTTATATTCTTTAAGCTAACAAAAATTTTAAGAATTTTTAAATATGAGGCATGCAAAAATATTGGACATTAATCAGCATGGCAAAAATCTTAAGTGCTTCTGAAAGTATTCAGAAAGCATCTTAACAATGCACGAAGCCTGAGACAGAGCAGCCAGAGTGTTTAAAGTCTAGGAACGGAGGAAAACCCAAGTTGTTACCTTACCGTTAGGACACAACATTCAGTTTGGTAGTAGGGTCCGCCAGAAGACCACTCGCTCTTCCCCCAGGCTGGTGCTGGGAAAGTTTCATTCCTCCCCAAAGTCAAACTTTGGAAAGTTCTGACAGTTTAAATAAAATATATGTAGATAGATAGATTTTTTTAGCTAGAGGACACATTCATTCTTGTGTCCCTAACAGTTTCTTTAAGAGTGTATTTGATAGGGGTATTTAATAGTGTATTTGGCTGTGAATTTTAATAATCATTCAGCCAAGATGTGGATTTGGTACAACCGAAGCAAAAATCCTAAGGAGCCATTTTAAAATCTATTCCCTTTTTCTTCCAGCCACCCAATTAGCACCGTATCAAATACCATGTCTCCCCGAGAGGACCAGCCCACACACCAGTTGTTCAGGGCTGGTGTACAAGAGAACAGTAACCAGTCATTATGTTCTTGGACAGACTGGCTGTTTGACCTTTCCAGAAAAAGCCTGGCAGGTTAGGTAGGTGTGGCAGGAGAGCGGGTGGGAGAAAGAGGTTTTCGCTGTGGCTGGCAGAAGTTCGTTTGCCGTCTGCTGGAGACTTGCTCCGTTCCCCAGCTCACGAGCCTTTGGAGGAGTCAGGTTCTCTACCTGTTAGCTGCCAAAACTGAAATCCCGGCTTTCCCATTTTGATGACCCACCCACAAACACCAGTATCTTCCTTCGCACGTTTAGCGCTAACCCTCATGATACAGGGGTAGCTGGAGTTGACTCAGATCATCGCCGAGTGGGGAATCCGTGGAGTCCAAGCGATAAGCTGCGTGGATCCGTGCATTTTGCCCGCCAGCTTGGCTGAGATGGGGTTCGAGTCTGTCTCCTGTTCCTATTGCTCTGCTAGGGCCATTGGGTGTTTCCCAAGGCAACGGGATAAGGACGGAAGAGGAGGAAGCCAGCGGTCTCCAGATTTGCTGCGGCGCAGATTGCTTCTGGGGTGTGTGTTTTGGTATCCAGAGTTGGAAAAGGTGATTTGCGTTGTTTTCCCACCTCCAGAAAGCTGGCATTCCTCTAAGACAATACTGTTCAAACCTTTGACAGGTGGAACCCTTCAAACAAAATCTATCAAAGGCATCCGTAAAGTGAATAAAATCAGAACAGCTCTGAAAGCAGAGGCTGGGGGCTCCTTGTCCCCCACCAGCTTCAGCCCCCCAAAGTCCAAAACCACTGCTTTAAGAGAACTGCTTACGGGCCCAGGCTCGTAGACCAGCGTCAGTACGATATCAGCACAAACTTACACCGTTAGAACTTTCTCAGCTTTGCGACGCCTTGTCTAGTATCTAGGAAATTTAATCCAGGTACGCTCCCGATAGAAAATCAAACAGGTAATCACTGCAGCGTTGTTTAGCTTGCTCTCCCTTCTTAGCGTTGGGTCACCGGACACAGGTCACAGAAGCATTCCGCCGATCCGAACACAGCAGCCTTGAGGAGGCCGAGGCATTTCGCTAAGGGGGTTCCAGGACCATTTTCTTTGTTCTTGATGTGTGTGTGTAATTTAATTAAATGTATTTCACTGTGCATATATATATATTGCCATTTTATATAATATGTTTTATATGCTGTATATTTTTTAGTGTATATTTTGTGAAGTATCTGAATACAAATAAAGATGTGTGTATATATCTTTATTTGTATATATACACATATACGTGTATATTTACTTCTACATGTATATATGTTATTTATACATATATATATGCCTTTTATATATATATGTGTGTGTGTGTGTGTGTGTGTGTGTGTGAAACACCCATGTACCCACCACCTGAGTTAAGAAATAGAATATTATAGAATATTACCAACACCTTAGGAGCCCCCTGGGTGTGCCTCCTCAATTACATATACTCCCTCCAGAGTAAGCACTGTCTTGAATTCAAAATCACTTCCTTGCTTTTTATTGTGTGCGTCCCTAAACGGTATATTGTTAAATTTTGCCAGTTTTTGAGCTTTATGTATGCCGTGTGTATTCTTTTGTGAGTGGCTTCTTTCAATGTTTTTTAATTAAAAAATTTTTTTTCTTAAGTTTTATTTGTTTAAGTAAGTCTCTACACCCAAAGCGGGGCTCGAACTCACGGCCCCAAGATCAAGAGTCGCTCGCTCTTCCAACCGAACCAGCCGGAAACCACTCAACATTGTATTTTAGAGATTTATCCGTGTTGACATGCTCAATTCCCATTTTAAGGTTTTGGGGGTTCCGGGGGAGTTCCCCCCCTTTCTTTTTGTGCTACTTTTTTTCTGTTTGAAGTTGTATTTTTTATGGCTGTTCTTTTAGTAGTTACTGTAGTAATTCTAATATGCATTATTAGTGCCAGAAGTTGCTGTCTTTGCTCTTCTCATTCTCTTTTGGAATTGAAGATAAGACAGGGGTTAGGCCCCATTCTCCCATTTCCCGGTAACCTCTCTTTCTTTTCCGTCTCTGTCCCTGTGATCTACATTCTCTCCAGCTCTAGCTTCCAGTTGACTAATTTTCTCCTCACTCATGCCTCACCTAATCCAGCCACTGCACTTTTACATTTTAATTACTATACTTGATATTTCAAGTTCTGTTTTTGTTTCGTTTTCAAAAACCTGCTCTGTCATTCTTGTCGTTATTTTTCCCCCTGCTCATCTTTTTAAACTTTTGCTCGGTTTCTCTAAATATGATGTTATTTTATATTCCATCTGGTTATTCCAATATCTGAAGTCTCTGGGAATCTGTTTCTATCGTTTGTTACTCCTACTGGCTTTTCATTGTTGCTGTGTTGTGTGATTTTTTGAGTGGGAGTTGGCCGTTTTCCTGGCATCTTTACCCGTGGAGAGTCTCCGTGGCCTGGGCTGAAGTCGTGTTCTGTCCGTCAAGATTGAGTTTGCCTCTGCAGGTAGAGTGGGACAGTGATCATGTAGAAATTTTAAATTCCTCACTTGACACTTTTCAGATCATGCAGATACCATGAAATTGGGCCTCAAACCTAGAGGTCCTAGTTGAATTCTCAGAAGAGAGCTTTTCATTTCCCTCTACCCAGTGCCAGGGTCAAGACAAGCAGCTTTCTTTGCTGTCTCCTTACGTGTGGCAGGGTTACTTCCTTCTCTTTATGCCAATACCCACCTATTCAGGGTCCGCTGTAACTAGGGCGAACCGTGTGAGGATGCCTATAGAATTCAGCAATGTCATAAAAAATGACAGACTTTCTAACAGACCCCCCTCCCCCCCTGCCCTTTAGTACGTTCTAGGCTTTATCCCCCTCCCCAGTAGCCCCAGAGAGAGGTACGAACTGAAGCAGAAGGTCTCCAGGGTTTCGTAGAAGCCTTGAAGACAGAAGCCATTTTGATGCTCACCTGCCCCCCCCCAAGCTCAAGGTTCTTCTACCGCGTTCAGGGGTCAGTCCGTTAATCCCTTTAACGCCAGCCCTGTAGTTTAGTTTTTAAAAACCTAATTTTTAATTTAACATTTTAGGTGTTTTAATCAGGAGGGTCTCAGGGTCTGTCTCCATACTTTGGCCTCCCCAAGTCTCAGCTCATTTCTGTTTCAGTAGTCGATCTGATTAAGTTGAACCCTCGGCATTGTTTTGACTGTTGAATGAGTTCAGACACCCCACCACCTAACCCAGAGACTTCAGGGTCTTGGGCGCCTGTCAGATTTCTCTTTCATAGTTTCATCTTTTGATCCTGGATCCCACTTCAAGTGGGAATTATGTTTTACTTCATGTTTAAATTGTTTGAAGTTCCCACCTGCAGATCCTTTTAAGGTCAGAGTCTGATGTAGAAAAGAGTTTACTGGGCAGGGAGGGGTATTGCTGCTCTTGTGTGAAAGGCTCCTGTTGATGGTCTGGGCGGTTTTCCTCCGGTAGGAATTTCATACCGCGTGGCTCCCACGCCGGAAGCGAAGCTGCTGTCGCGGAGAGATGAATATTGGGACTGACGGGCCAGACGGCGGATGTGGGTCCGTGAGCTCCCCGGAAGTGTGTGCGTTGTAATACCTGTGCGTGCATGCGCGAGCCTTTCTAAGGAAAGGATTTATAGTTTCGTCAAGTCTGCGTAATTGGAGGGTGTAAGTGGTGGTTTAAAATGAGCGAGTGGGCTGGGGTACTACCTCAAATTTCATTTGACTTGGAGGCGGCCATTCTCATAATTACTACTTATATTCGAGAGCACTCCTAAAATACAAAGCTAAATTCCTAGGCCTAGAATTGTGATTCTCTCTCTCTCCCCTCCCGCTCTTTGGTCTCATGTTTTAGGATGGCATTTATGCACTCTTGTTAGTAATTATCTCACTCATGGTTCCTTGGCCAAGTAAGCGAGATGCCATTGGTAATAACTAGTGTTTATTTATAGTGCACGTTTGTGTTCATTTCAGTGAATAAATAGTAGAATCATACATCTTCCAGCCATAAGGGAACTATCTGAGTTGCTAATACTTTCTCAGCAATACAGATGGGTGACGTTCAGTTTAATCTTTCTATTCCTTTAGGAATCCTTTGTTGGGGGGGGGGCCTGGATGGCTGGCTCAGTCGGTTAAGTGTCCCACCTCGGCTCAGGTAGTGATCTTGCGGTTCATGAGTTCGAGCCCCACATCAAGCTCTGCTGACAGCTCAGAGCCTGGAGCCTGCTTCCGATTCTGTGTCTCCCTCTCTCTCTGCCCCTCCCCAACTTGTTCTCTCTTTCTCTCAAAAATAAACATTAAAAAAATGTTTTTTAAAGGAATCATTTGTTAGAAATAGGAACGCAAACTCAGTATCACAAGGTTTTCTACAAAGTATGCTCTCCAGTTACTTCCTACATAAACAGAGAGAGGTACCCATTTTCGTAATGAGTTTGGATACATGTGACCTTGGGCTGGTCACACTAGCTTCCCAGTCTAGGAAGCCCCCACGGGCAGCAGCCTACCACGTTCCCTCCTCCCCAGGGCTGTGCTGGGCAGTGGTTAGAGCCCGGGCTCTGCCGCCGAGGGCCCGGGTAGGGATCCTCACGCCACTGCTGGTCGTGTGGCCTCGGGTGAGTCCTTTATCGTAGTGCTGCCCTGGGCTGAAACAGGCATGATGACATCATCTCCGTCAGTGAACGCTGTGAGGTGAAAATGAAAACCTAACACATGGGAAGAACTGAGACCCAGACCCGTAATAGCTCTGCAATAAATATGACGCATCGTTGTTATTTTGTGACTATTTCCTGCCACCAAATCCAGTAGCATTAAATGAATGGTGTGAAACAGAAGTAAAAACAGAAAACGAAAAAACCTTCATTCCCCCCTGCCCCCATCCCTGTCCCTGTCCCCATCAGGTACCTGATTAATAACCAAACATAGGATTTGTTTGTGAGAAGCGCCCTTAGAGAATTCCATTCTACGAAGACCCACAGGCTTTCTGCAAGTAACACCAAGCTAACCAGGAAACTAATTTTCTACAGTCTCCACAAATCAGTTATAAATTAATCTTTTTAGCATTTTTAATCTTTCAAGTTAATTTGTTTTTCAGGCATAATATACGTAAATCAGTTTCTAAAACTGCAGACGCCACAAGTGTCTTCCCTCCCCCCCCCCCCAGGTGAAGTGGCTTCTGGCTCCGGCGCAGCCTTCAGGGGCACGCCCTGCACACGCCAGCTCGTACAAACACGCGCCTCCTTTTATTTTTAACACACATGGTCCTGAAATGTTGTTTTCATTACTTAACTATACACTGTAGACACCCCATAGTAGCATATTACAGAACTAACTCGTTCTTTCGGCCGTCCATCCTAATTTTTCAAAAAGCTTATTAGAAGAACATTCTTCCTTTTTTGGAAGTAGGGAATCGTGAAGTCAGGAGTAACAATAGAGAAACGTGGGGGGTGGGGAGCCTTATCCCGACCCAATGCGGGGACCTACCTCATGCCGGCAGAACTGACGGCGTTCGCCTAGAAACATCAGTTCTTGCAACGAGCCGCCTTCCCAGCCCCGGTTCCTCGAGTACAGGTGGAGCGTCTCCCGGATTGTGGCCAAAAGGGAAATGAGCCCGACGGGCCTCCTACAGCCCCGTGAGCGTCCCAGGAGGAAGGGGCAGGGGCGACAGCCCTGAAGCTAGGCCAGGGCTGGACCTCGAGGGGCCGGGGGTGCCTGATGGTTCGTCGGCTGCCCAGTGTTCGTGTAGCCTGGGGGGGCGAGTGCAGGTGTCCACTACGAGGTAGCTAGCAGTCACGCGTGTCACCGAAAAGTGGTTTCCAAGGCCAGGAGAGGAGAGATGGCGTAAGGTCTCCCAAGCCACCGTTTTCCTCCCCAGAGACCAGGAATCCCTGATTCCGCACGTGTAGAAGGATAGGTTGATCCTTCCTTCCTTACACACTTAATTTTTTGCACGCTGCTACATCTTGCTTTACGTGAGTCCACTAATAATAGATCTTGGGGCTCCTCCTGGATCAATTGTCCGTGTCGCCGCCTGATGCTTTTGGAGAACTGCGCAGTGTCGCTTTACAGAGCTTTCCCGTCCTTAGCCAGCCACCTGGGGACGAGCTCGTAGGTGGTTTGCCACCGTAAGTAACGCTGGAAGAAATCGCACTGCCCGTGCTGAGGTGGGCACGCGTTCCATTCAGGTGCTAGGTGTCAGATACATTCCAAGAAGTCAAATCGTGAATTGAAAGGGAGGTCGATTTTTTTTTTTTAATTTTTTTAACTCTTCACTCTGGAAACACGTCAGACACGCACACAAGTAGACAGGAGAGCACCGAAGCCCCCGGTAGTCGCCACCTGAGCCCCAACAGTCGCCAGCTCAGAGCTGAGCTTTTTTCCTCTCCTTCCCTCCCCGACACGATCCCTGTGAACGATGCCCTAATATCACTCTATCTATAGATAGTTCCGTTTGTGCCTCTAAAAGATGGTTTCTAAAACCGTAATTATAACACCATTATCCTACCTAATATCTAGTCAGCATTCAAATACTGAAATCCAGGAGTTCATAATGATACGAAAATCTCAGGGATCGCACAGTATTCGTACTCTGATTCTGTCCTGCCTTCTTCATTTGTCACCTAGAATATGTCTCTGCCACGGGCACCTGGGGGGTTCGGTCGGTCTTGCTTTCAGCTCAGGTCAGGATCTCACGATGTCTGGGTTCGAGTCCCACGTCGGGCTCTGTGCTGACAGAGTGGAGCCTGTCTGGGATTCTGTCTCCCTCTCTCTCTGCCTCTACCCCGCTCTCTCTCTCTCTCTTTTTCTCTCTTTCAAAAATAAACATTAAAAAAAATATGTCTCTACCGAAAAACTCCCCTTCACCTGCTACTTGCTTACCCTGAATTACAACACGAACAAGAAAGCGCGGATAAATGCTTGGCTCTTCCGTTTTTACCAACTTCGGAAACAGAGGCCGCCCCCAGCATCCTCTCGCAGGTGACCGCCGAGTTAGGATCTTGTTCTGTTTTGCTCTGTTTCGCTGCCGTGATGAACCCTTGGAGTTCGGAATATTTGAAATGTCTCGATCAGTAGTGATTAATAACTCTGCTCATGCTCACAGGCACCGTCCTTCGCCATTCACGGCCTCTTTGCATTCCCCGCGTCCTTTTGACGTGACCCTCCTAGTAGGTGTCTTTGCCTTCTGCTCTGATAAGAGGTTCTAGATGCCTCTTGAGCTCGCCTCCATCTCCCCACAGAGCCATGATTCCCTTCAGAGAGAAGTGGCATTCAGTCTGCATAATACGGCCGACGCTCGTTGCCACCGAGCTGTTGGTTTCTAGGGCTTTTCATAAGCCAGGGTATACCTGTTTTTAAAGAAAAAAGGCATTGTTTTGGCTGGTATTGCCAGTCAAGGTTTAGGATTACGCGATTTTTACTTCGATTTTACATTGGTATAGCTCTCTCAAATAGTGAAGATCTTCGTTCCTAGCAATAGTAACGTAATTATTTGTCTCATCCTATAGTACATATAATGGCTTCAGAATAATACTATATGAACATTATTAACGTTATGACTACTTATGTTTTCCCAACAGTTCTTTTTGTCCTTAGTGTCATTTCTGGGCTTTCTGGGTGCACCACTTGCTGTTTTAAAGTCACCTGAGATGATTCTTTTTAAGTTAAATTCATTTAATTCTGCTTTTGTACTTAAGGATAAAATATTTACATGGTCGCAAAGTCAAGTACACAGAGCAAGGTGTATTCAGAGAAGTCTAGCTTCTTTCCCTGCCCTCTCTACTCTGTCCTTACCTCACTCTGGTTTTTTTTTGTTTTTATTTATTTATTTTTTTATGTTTTTTTATTTATTTTTGAGAGCAGGAGAGACAAAGCATGAATGGGGGAGGGGCAGAGAGAGAGAGAGGGAGACACAGAATCCGAAGCAGGCTCCAGGCTCTGAGCTGTTAGCACAGAGCCCGACGCGGGGCTCAAACTCACGTGAGATCTCATGTGAGATCATGACCTGAGCCGAAGTCGGACACTTAACCGACTGAGCCGCAGGCTCCCCTTACCTCACTCTGTTTATCCTGAGTGCGTGTGCACATGTGAGCATGGTTAATGTAAGTAGTCCCTCTGTGTATTCCTAGGTCCCCTTAGGGAGGACCTTACAGAATGGAGGGATATCACACACTTGGTTACATCTTGCATCCTTCCTTAACAGTTTCTCCTGGAGACCATTCCATGGCAGTATTTGAGTTCTCGCCCTTTTCCAGCTTCGTGATGCTCCAGGTTGGGATGTACCCTAGTTTATTTGATCGCATTCTCCACCAGCGGTCACCGGGGTACTTCCTGCCCCGTGCTCTCATGCCAGTGCTCTGCTAAGCAACCGGCATACACATCTTTCCATGTCGCTGGCCCGGTGTCGTTGGGACAGGTCCATCGAAGAGGTATTGCTGGGTCAAAGGGCAAATCTATATGCTTTGTGTTGAGTTTGATATATTAACTTGCCCCCCCTGCCTTCCAGCAGCAGCTTTGAAATGCGCGTTTGCAAGACAGTGGCACCCAGTTTGGTCTCCCTGTGCGTTACAGATGTCCTTGCTTGAACCCCTGGTTGGTAACTGGTCACGGGAGGTAGACGCGGGGACCCATTGACCAGGCAGACCAGGAAGGGATGGAACCGTGCTGAGTTAGAACCAGGAACCAGGGCCATTTTGACGCCAGGTCTCCCTTGGTCTTTTATTCTGTGTGGTCATAGGTCATCTCTCTGAATGTATGAGCACCCCCCTGTATCCGCGAGTGCGTGCATGTCTAGATGTCGGACAGCACGGCTCGACGCCTGTCAGTGAGTGCCTTCCGATCACGGGTCAACACACCCTCAGCTCCTTCCTTCAAAAACAGATATTTATTGAATGGCTGATATATCCCGAGTGGATATTAGAGCTGCCAGAACAAAGTCATCACCCTTCTGGGCTTTAGAGTTATTTCTGCAAGGGCGAAGCTGGAAACGATTAGAAAAAACAGGGCCTCCCCACAGGCGACATGGAGGGGACGTTCAGGCTGAGGAAGAGATGCATCCCTGAGCTCGAATATCCGTTTTCCTCTCAGATCTACCCTGTTGCTTCCAGTTAAATGTTCCCCCAACTCTGTGGACGCAGATAATCCAAGCTGGTTGTTGCGGACACTTTAGACAGAACGGTTGCCTCCCTAACTTGCTCCCCACCCTCTCCTGGTATACGGAGCCGAAAGTCGAATGGAATTAACCCACAGCTCCTTGGCAGAGACATTGGTTTAACAATGGTCAGCCTTGGGGCGCCTGGGCGGCTCGGTCGGTTAAGTGTCCGACTTCGGCTCAGGTCATGATCTCACGGTTTGTGGGTTCGAGCCCCGCGTCGGGCTCTGTGCTGACAGCTCAGAGCCTGGAGCCTGCTTCAGATTCTGTGTCTCCCTCTCTCTTTGTCCCTCCCCGCTCGCATTGTGTCTCTCTTTCTCTCAAAAAAAAGAAAAAATGGTCAGCCCAGCCCAAGCCCCCTAGCACACAGTATCCCCCTGGCCAGAGTGTATTTCGAGGTGGAAAGACAATCCAGGTTGATCTAATCAAAACAGAGGGAAGCCCAGGACAGCCCTTTGGCTGGGGAGTGGAGGCAGCACCCAGAAGGCCCCTCTCCTCTAGAAGTTATGGTTTGCCAGTGTGAAGCCTAGAATTGCTACATTTTACAACAAGGGGGAAACCAGGCTGAGGACAAAACCAACCGCAGGGAAATAGCAGGGCTGAGAGAACTGCCGAGAAACGGGCAAAGCCTTGATCAGCCCATACCTGAAACCTACATGCTGTTGAACTTCCAGTAAAGAAACTAAATGTCCTTTGTTATATAGGTTAGCTTGAATTGAGTTTTCTGTTACTTAGAGCCAAAATGGGCTTATGTTTTCCATCCACTTACTGAGTGAGTGATAGGAAAAAAAGCCGCTTCTCAACAAAATGATTTAAGATTACTATCAAATACCAACAGTTCTGTCACTCAAGTGCCTATATCCTTGTGTTTCCCAGGAAAAGTCTTCACAGATCGCTTTTGTGCTCCGGCCTAGCCCACACCTTCTGGCTGCAGATGGGGCGGAATTGTCGGAAAGGTCGTTTTCCTGTGCTCATTTCTCCCCCGCTTCCTTCCCGAACTGCTAGAGGTAGCAGCCAGCAGAGGAGTGAATCCCCCCACCCTACAGGAAGGCACATTCAAGCGCTTCTGGAATCCCCATAGATGAGCAATCACGGCCTAAGGTCGGGGGGTGCAGAGGAGAAATGGTGTGGCCGTGAGCCCGTGTGGCTCAAGAAACTGGACGTTGCCGGCCAGAGCTCAGGGAAAGACCCGGCACAAGCTGGGCGATGCCCGTGTTCAGTGTGGTGCACAACCCGGCGCCAGGCTCCACGCTGAGCCCCGTCCCTGCGTCCGCTCATTCACTCCTCCCAGGCACAAGGTAGGTTCTCTGGTCCCCGTTTTGCTGAATAATGGGGAAACAGAGGCAGATGGCTATTACTAAGGCAAACGATGCACTTTTAAAATTGAAATGTTAGCCCAGCACACAGTAGGCACTCCGGAAATACTCATCAAGTGAATGGACGTTGCGTATTTTACGGGGACTGCAAAGGCTGAGACCTTGTTAGTCCCTTCCTTTATTGAGGGACTATTTATAGCAACTACTCTGCTCCAAGCCCTGGGGAGGCGGGTCCTGCCCTCATGGAACTCCGTCTAGTGGGAGACACAGGCAGTAAACCAAAAACTGAACGTTGTGGGTAGGTGTGCATGAGGCGATCCCCTGGGGCGGCCCGGTCTGGGGGTGTTGGAGGACCGTCCAAAGGAAACAGCTTTGCAATAGAGATGGGAGCCTGAGAAAGAGCGACGGGACCCAGCTGGCGAGCACAGCGTTTCGGGAAGAATGTCAGGCGTGCCAGCTGAGGAGCCCGGGGGGAAAATCGAGGCCAGGGCAGAGTGAAGGGGGGTGGGCAGGGCGGGGAGGAGCAGGGTCCAGACGGACGAGGCTTCCTTGGCCACAGGTAGCGTTTTAATCCCAAGAGCAGGGGGAAGCCAGGAGAGGTTCCTGAGCTTTGTGATTCAAGAAAACAAGTACTAAGGGGCGCCTGGGTGGCTCAGTCGGTTGAGCGTCCGACTTCGGCTCAGATCATGATCTCGCAGCTCATGGGTTGGGGCTCCGCATCGGGCTCTGTGCTGACAGCTGGGAGCCTGGAGCCTGCTTCGGATTCTGTGTCTCCCTCTCTGCCCCTGCCTCACTCACTCTGTGTCTCTCTCTCAAAATAAATAAACATTAAAAAAAAAAATACAAGTACTTTATTCCTTAACCTGGTGGGGAAGACGTGGGTGTTTTTATCGTACGCCGCATAATTACTTGAGTGTCCGTGACATCTCTTAACAAAGGGATGAGATAAGGTAACAGTGCTCTCAGTACTGCATGGAGAACAGGTCTGAGGAAGACCAGAGTGGAAGGGGACAGTGGTGACATGGCCCAGGGTGGTTGCAGTGAAGAGGTGACATGGCCCAGGGTGGTTGCAGTGAAGATGAGAGGATGTACCCCGGCGACATCGGGAGGCGGAATCGTGGGGCTCCGAGTGAGTCGCCACGTGGGGGTTCGGGAAGGATCAAGACCCTTTCCTCACAGGAGAAGTCCACTTGCCTAACGAGTAAGAAGTTGTGTTTTCATTCTAAAGACAACAGGCAGTGACCACGGTGCTGACTGGTGGCGGTCTGGGGACAGACAGAACTGGTTTCAAATCTACCAGCAGTGACATCGGGCAAGTCCGTTAGCCTCTCTGAACCTCCACGTCTTTCCCTAAACTAAGATACTCAGCGGTCGTGAGGATTAAGGAAGGGCCGGCACATGCGGCATCTCCTCCCACAGGGCCGGGCGCGGGCGAAACAGCCAGTCGGCGGAGAGGCTCCGTTTATGAAAACCTCGAGAGACTTTGGACACCCAGGCCGGCAGCAGGAACTGGGCTGGGTCCCAGGTCACCTCGTTCAGCCACTGGTTCTCAGATTGGGTGCCGGTGCTTGACAGGAATACCGAGTTCCGGCCTTGCCTCCAGAGATTCTGATTTGGAAGTTGGGGCCCAGGAAGGTGTGGTTTCATGGAGTTCCGTAGCCGAGTGACGCAGATGCCGGGTTCACGGACCACACTCGGCATTCATACTGCACCAGGCGCTACGTCATGAAACACACAGATACTCCCCGACCCCCCTGCCCAGGTGGTGATAAAGAGAGGCCTGGGGCGCCTGGGTGGCTCAGTCGGTTAAGGGTCTGACCCTTGATTTCGGCTCAGGTCATGATCTCATGGTTCATGAGATGGAGCCCCGTGTGCAAAGCTTGCTTGGGATTCTCTTTCTCTCTCTCTCTTTCTCCCCTCCCCCTTCTCTCTCTCTCAAAATAAGTGAACAAAACCAAACCAAAAAGGCCTGATGTCTCTCCCTCTGTTAGTTGGCACTCTTTGGTGGCAGCGACAGGAACACCAGTCAAGCTGGCTGCAGCGAAAAGGGAGTTTATCGGCTCCTGGAAACCCACACGCGCAGGGCGGCTCCGAGCACAGCGGGACGCAGCCTCCGCTTAGCCATCAGATGCCTCTGCGCCTTCCGGGCTGGCTTCACCCCCAGGCAGGCCTTCTCCACGCGACGCCGCCCCAGGCCCAGGCTCGCTCCTCCTTGGAAATGGCAATCCCAACACAGGGACTGTCAGCGAAGAGTCCCAGCCAGAGGCGCCCGTGGAGCCCCAGTGGCCTGGTTGGGTCGGCCACTCTGGAACCACTCGGACTGCAATTAGGGGACAGCTAGCGATCACCAGAAGAAGGGACGCAGAGGCCGAAAACAGGGCAAAACCGAAGCTGGCCACCGCACTCCAGAGGAGAGCTCTGAGGAGAAACATCCACGAACACGATGCGCCGTCACAGGCGGGAGCCCCCCGCTGCTGTGGCCAGAGAGCCATTTGCAAGGGGCTACCCCAAGAAGGGGAGCTTCCTTCCAGCTCTCACGCCCCTAGGCCTCAGCCCCTGCGGTGTCCTGCCGCCTTTTCCTCCCCCAGGAGACCCAGCCTGAGTCTCGCTCTTCCCCAGAAGCCTTCTCCCCTGCTGCGCTGCGGCCTGGCCGTCTCCTGTGTGGCTGGAGCCATAGCTGCTGTAGACAGAGTGGGCTCCTGAAGTGCCCTGCCACCTCATAGCGGGGGGACCGTGGACAAGTGACCTCATCCTCCGAGCTGTGTCTGTCTCGTCTGTATAGTACCTGCCATTTTCTCAAAGTTCTCTCTGCACTTCCTCAACCATCATAGACTTGAGCCGGGCGCACGGTGCCCTGAATAACAGCCCCGTTCCCCGTGTCCCCTTGCAGCTAGGTGTCCTGGGCCTAAGGGCTCCCCGTGGGTTGGGGGCGGCAGTGTCAGAGCTGCCCCCAACCCACGGGGTCGGCCGGCAAGCATGCACTCTCTCTCCCTGGTTCACGCTCTCCTCAGTGCTGCCTGAAACGCAGCTGCCGCCATCTTTGACCGGGAGGAGGGCCCTGGGAATGTTCTGTGGGACGGAGGCACCGAACCCGCCCTGGAATTCATGCCTCCGGCCTCTGGCGAGAGAAATAACTGGTGGTTTGTTTAACCCGGGGCCTTCTGTCACAGCAGAACCTCACCTGAGCCCATCGGGGGCCCTGCCTCCCCGGGGCTGGCACGGAGACTCGCTGGGAGAGGACCCAGCCCAGAGCCTGACGTGCAGTAGGCACCCCCCAGGTGCGCGGGGCTGCTCTGTTCTCCCGGTTGTGGTTATTACTGTCCACTTCCTTCTGCCTCACACTCGCACGGCTCGTTCACAGTCTGCCTCCCGCACGAAGGCCGTGTGCCCTCATGGCAGGGACTGTGTCTTCTGTCTGTCCCCCTCAGCTCTGGCCTGGGTTCCTGGGAGGCAGACGATGGGAACCAGCTGCGGCTACCCGCAGCAGCTCACTGGGAGACACTGGGAGACCGCCAGGCACCCGCAGGACAGCAGGGGGGCGGCCGACACCCAGGCGGGGCGGGGACGGACACCAGGACGTCCCACCCTGATGTGAGCAGATGCCGACTGTCCGCTGTCTCCCTGCGTCTCTCCCACTGTCTCCGTTGGTCACCCAGCTGGAAGGTAGGGGCGCCTTGGGGAACAATTCCACTGGACCGGCCCCGACAGGAGTAAATTCGTTGCCCACACGGGAAGAGGATGCTGTTACCAGAGAAAGGGAAACGGCCACTGAGCAGCAAAGGCCCAAGCATGGACGGGGTCTGGGTGCTCCTGGAAGTGAGGAAAAAGACCCCAACCCGAACAAGAGTCACCTCTCAAAACTGGGCGTCTGTACGTGGGCGCTCAGGGTGAGCGGGTGGGCAGCCCGGCCGCAGCCCATCAGAGCCCAGGTGCTCCGCGCCCCGGCCCTGCCCTCGGGCCGCGAGCAGGAGCCGCGGACCTGCCGAGGAAGGCGAGAGGAAGGCCACTCCTGGGGAGAGGACATTTCGCAGAGGCCCCGGCTGACAATCGCCCGGGTCCCAGCGGCCAGAGCGGGGCATCACACGCCCTTTCCAGAAACACGATGGCCAGGAGGGATGGAGTTGCCGAGATGCCTTTAGGCTAATCTCCCGAGTGCAGAGGGGAGAGTCTCTCCCGGGTCTGCGTCCGGGTCGATGCGGGACCCATCTCGGGGAAGCTTCTCCAGCTGGCCGGGAAGGCCGAAGCCCATTGCTGAGCAGCCTCCACGAGAAACCAGCAGGTGGAACGAGGCCGCGCTGCCCCATCCTGTAGTTTGAGCTTTTTCCCATCAACGCGGGAGTCAGACCATGCATCCAGGGTCCTCGGCCCGCCTCTCCCCAACGCCAAGCCTCGCCACCATGTGGACAGGCAGGAAAGATTCCAGAGAACCGGCGACCTCGTCCCCCCATCTAGGCCGGGGGCTGCGAGTGGGCCCTGCCGGCCCTCTCCCATCGGCTTCTGGCCTCCTGGCCTCCGGGGCCCCCACGCCGTGGGCGTTTCTCACCTCTGCCTACTCCCTGTGGTCCCTCTGCCAGCTCTTCCTCCCCTGCCTGACCTCTCGCTCAGCCCTGGACCCTTTGTCTCCCCCCCCCCCCCCCCCCCCGGGAAGGAGGAGGGCCTCAGCCCGGCCCAGGGTTTTCAAGACCCGCCGTGGGCTGATGATCTTCTCAGAGAAAAACTCCGCGCGTTTCTCTACGTTCCATACTGTTCTTCCAACAAATGCGTGGGTTTTCCACACCCGGGGGCTGGACACCGACTGCCTGGAGTTCGCGCTCAGTCCCAGAGGACCCCACCCCCACGCCCGCCCCCCACCACCGCAGACGCCAAGCGCATAGGTCGTCACCTCTGTCTCTTAGAAGTCAGAGGTTCCCATGACCCCTCCTCAGCTTCGGTAATCCGCCAGGATGGTTCGCGGAGCTGAGGAAAACAGTTTCCTTATAACTTGGGATTGGCTCTCGGACACAGCTCACAGCCAGAAGGAAGGGATGCCTAGGGGCAAGGTATTGGGGGGGTGGCATGGAGACGCCTCCAGGGACACCCCCTTCCCAGCACCCCCACGCGTTCGCCAACCAGGCAGCTCTCTGAACACTTCCACTCAGAGTTTTCAGCAGAGACTCCGTCATGCAGACACTGCTGACTCCGTCGCTGGCCACTGGTGGCTCTCGCAGCCTCCAGCCGCTCCCCCCTCCCCAGGGCCCGGGCAGCCGGGGGTGGGGGGAGACTGAAGGTTCTAACCCCCAGCAACCAGCCCCCCACCCTTAGGGGCTCCCAGATATTCTAAGGTGCTCCCTGTGCTCTTGTCATTCAGGAAATTACAAGGGTTTTAGGAGCCCTGGCCCGGAGCCATGGATGAAGACCAAAACGTCTATTTCTTCTACCGCAACATCGCACCCCGAAACTCCCCGCCGAGTTCCAGGCTCCACTCCCACTGCCCACGTGACGCCCCCCCCACCCCCCCGCCCCCGGACTGGTCAAACCGAACAGTATCACAAACAGCCGGGATGTCCCTTCCCGGGGTTGCCATCTCGGTGGTGGCACCACAGGCTACTCCGGCGCGCCGCCCCTCCCCCCCCCCCCCCCCCCCCTCCCCCCCCCTTGCTCCACAGCCGGGTCCGCTTTCCCTCCCGGGTCCACACCCGCTTTTCCTCGCCCACGCCCAGCACGCGAGTCCAGACCGTTCTCTGGCCCGCGCTCCCACTCCCGCCCCCCACTCGCCACACAGCGACCCGAGTGAACGGCAGTGAGAGCAAATTCTATCAACGGATGAGAGAGTAAAAACATCCACGGCCACGGCCACACGCCGTAACGGGAATGGTGTGCTGATCCACGCGTCAACACGAAGGAGCCTCGGAAACGTGCTGAGTGAAATAAGCCGGTCAGGAGAGGCCACGTGTTGGACGACTCCACGTATGGAAGCATCTGGAGGAGACAAATCCACAGAGACGGAAGGCAGGCCAGTGGGTGCTTTGGGCTGGAGAGGAGTTGGGAATGGAGACCACCTACTTAACGGGCCCGGGGTTTCCTTTTACGATAATGGAAAAGTTCTGGAACTGAGCAGTGCTAAAGCTTTTACGACATCGCGAATGTACAAATGCCACTGATTGTATATATTCTGTCATGTGGCTAAAGTGGTGAAGTTTATGTCATGTGTATTTTACCGCAGTAATTAAAAAAATCAAACTATGTCCCTCCCTGGCTTAAAATTTCCACGGCTTCTTGCACTTCGCATGAACTCCAGCACTTCCTGTTGGCCTCTGCTCTGCTCTGTGACCTACTTTCTTCCCCTCCTCCCATGTTCAGATAATTCTGGCCTCCTTTTGGTTTCTCACCAGGCCAAGCTGTTTCCCACCGCAGGCCCTTTGCACATACTGTTCCTACTGCCAAGAAGGCTCCCCCCCCCCACCTTCATGATTGGCTCCTCCTCAGTTTTCAGAATTAATGTCAATGCCACAGAGAGGCCTTCCCCAACCATCCTGCCTTGGTGGGACCTCATCTCTATCCCCACCGCTATAATTCTCCGCCATAACCCTCCGGTCATTTCTTTCATAACCATCATTGGGTCTTTGTGTGCATCCCTAAGGAGAGTAGGTTCCAGGAGAGGAGGTGGGACCCATCTGTCTTGTTCATCTCTGTGTTCTCAGTGCCTGGCACATAGTTGGCCCGTGGAAGCTTATTTCCTTAATTAATGAGAGATCACGCGGCTAGCGAGGGAAGGGATGGAGGCAGGATTTAAACCCAGGTCTCTTTGATGCCAATTTCTATCTTCTTTCTACTCCACGTGACTCTGAACTATGTCTGATGCAGAGGCTTGAACCAAGTATCAGAGAAAGGGGTCAGAATTAGCCATGACATTTTAAAAAAGCATTGGTTTTTTGAGGAGAGAGAGAAGGACAGAGAGAGAAGGAGAGAGGAGAGAGAGAGAGGAGGAGGAGGGAGAAAAAGGGAGGGGGAAGAGAGAGAGAGAGAGAGAGAGGGAAAGAGAGAGAGAGGGAATCCCAAGCGGGCTCCATGCTGTCAGCCCAGAGCCGGACACAGTGCTCAGTCTCATGAACCCTGAGATCATGACCCGAGCCAAAATCAAGAGTTAGACACTTACCCAACTGAGGCACGCAGGGGCCCCTAGCCGTGACCTTTGAATGTAGCTACATTATCGTGTACAGGAACACAAGCCTTGTGTGGCCGTCACTGCTATAGATGAGTCCCGTCTGCTAGCAAGGCATCTGGACCCAGACGCAGACGCGGCTCTGGGAAATCCAGACAGGGCCCCCCGCTGAGGTCTCCTGGACTTCCCTCTCCTCCTCTCTGTTTTTCGCACTCTCCTAAGTTCAGGTCCTTGGTTCTGCCCTTGGAAGGGAAGTGGTCAGCTGCAGCAGCTGAAGACGCCAGTCTGGAGGAACCAAAACCGGCCGAGGCAGCCCTCTCTCTTCCCACCGGGTAAAGCCAGAACTGGCCAAAGCCGGGGCCCGGTGCCAGCCAGCCCGGGGCACAAGCAGACCCGGCCCCAGGGGTCGTGTTTTGACCTGTCTCAGAATGCTCCGTGAACGTCGAAAGGCGGGCACCCAGAAAGCTCCTGGGACAGTGACGGACACATACTTGAGCAAGCCGGGCTTGCTGCTCGGTAAGAATGTGAAGGGGGGGCAGGGCCTCCCTTGGGCAAGAGGACTGTGTCGGCGTTGCCCAAGCCAAGTCCTTCCTCTAAAGCCGGAGCTCCTAGTCCTTTTTTGTGCCATGAGTCCTCCCCTCAGGTAATGTCTTTATTTTTTTTTTAATTTTTTTAATGTTTATTTATTTTTGAGAGAGAGACACAGAGCATAAGCGGGGGAGGGGCAGAGAGAGAGGGAGACACAGAGTCCGAAGCAGGCTCCAGGCTGTGAGCCATCGGCACAGAGCCCGACGTGGGGCTCAAACCCACAAGCCCTGAGATCATGACCTGAACTGAAGTCAGACACTTAACCGACTGAGCCACCCGGGGGCCCCTTTAAATGCGTAACACAGAATGCATCCCTTTACAAAAGACCCATTATCCTGAAATGCAGTTATTGGATTATTTTTTCAATTGTCATAAGTATATGAAGTTCTTTGCTGACATATTTAAACTATGAGAACCAACAGCTGGTTGAGTTCGGTAATTTCGCTGTAGCGGTGAAGGACAAGTTATATTTTAAGGCGTCTGCAATAAAGATCTTGTGATTTGAAGACATCTGTGATCTCGATTGACGACAAGTCGTGGGTCCTGCTGATACAAGTGTGATCCGCTGCCCACATTCATAACGGAGGGAAACTGCTCAATTTCAGTGAGAGGTGACTGCAAATAAAGTCATTTTTCCCATCGTAGATTACTTGCCTCAGACTCTCTGGAACATAGAGGAACGTGCCCCTCCCTGGCCTCCCCAACTCAGACGGGAGCTCTCTGAGGACAGGGATGTTCCTTCATCTTCTCTCAAGTGTCTAGAAGAGGCCTGCCGACCACACGGTGGGCAGCGACACTTCTCCGTTGAGTCTCTTGGATTTTCTCAGTGGACGACCGCATAGATGGCCGACCAGAGATTTTTCTTTTCTCTTTCCAATCTTTGTCCTTCCCGCCTCCTCTCTCGTCTCGCTGCAGTAGCTGGGGTCTCGTACGATGTGGAATAGAAGCACTGACGGCGGGCACCCTTATCTTATCAGGCTCAGTCTTCACTTATTAATTTATGCAGCAGCAGTGTAAAGCACCTACCATGTGTAACAAACTTGCGCTCTTTTGCTGTCCGACTGAGAAGACCGAGGCAGAGGCGTTTCTGTGGACAGATTTCCTGAGAACATTACTAAGTTCTCCAGACGTGCTGGCCTGCTCTCTCGGGATCCTGATTCCTAAGAGGTGTGGAGATAAGTCCCTGCTGGTGGTCGCGGCCTCCAGAGCGCAGGTAAGGCTGGCGGCTGCCGGCTTCCCCAGGCCCGCTGCGGAGCCGGGCGAGGAGGTGGCGCCCCCGAGGGACAATGAGAGATGCCTCTGGCAGGGCTCAGCCAGATCCGCGGGGGGCCAGGTTTGAGCCGTGCCTTCCCAGGGCCTGCTGCCCCATCGTCTGCACAAAGCTTGTAACTATAGGCAGGACCGATCGGGAAAGTCTACGAAAGAGCATTGCAGCTTCCGGGTGGGCGGTTCCGTGGGGAGATACTGATGCCTGTTCTCTCTACCTCTTCCCTTCCCAGACCCTGAGGGCGTGAATGCAGGAACCAGTTCTGCGCACACATCTCCACTCTGTCCGGCTGGCACTGCTGGGGGAGGGGCGTTTTTAATAAAATAGAAGGTTGAGGGGCGCCTGGGTGGCTCAGTCGGTTAAGCGGCCGACTTCAGCTCAGATCATGATCTCATGGTCTGTGAGTTCGAGCCCCGCGTCGGGCTGTGTGCTGACAGCTCAAAGCCTGGAGCCTGCTTCAGATTCTGTGGCTCCCTCTTTCTCTCTGCCCCTTCCTGACTCATGCTCTATCTCTCAAAAAATAAACATTAAAAAAAAATTTTTTTTTAAGTTGAAGTTTAAACTGGACCAGACTATGGCTTTATAGGAATAGTCATAGTCGTAATGTCGTAATGACAAAATGTGACTGACAAGTCAGATCTGACTGAGATGTGTTTAAGAAAGCTTCCTACCCAGCAAGACGTTGGGGGCAGGACTGGGAAGAGCAGACTCCGTGGAAGCCAATGGAAACAATACTCCTGGGGACTACAGGCCCCTGGAGATGTCCCCATTCTAAGCCCCAAGACCTGCGAATGGATTACTGGTACCTGGTGAAAGTGTGATTAAGTCAAGGATGCTGAGGATGGGCCCGGTGTAATCAAAAGGGCCTTTTTAGGAGGGAGGGAGAAAGGTCAGCCCTAGAGGAGACGGGATGATGAAAGCACAGGTCAAAGTGAAGCCCCCCCTCCCCCCACCCCGCTGGAAAAGGCAAGGAACGAGTTCCCCACCGAAGCCTCCCGAAGGAACACAGCTCTCCCAACCCCTTGACTGTAGCCCTATTAAGGCCATTTGGGCTAGTGACCTCCAGGCTGTAACATAACAGATTCATTTATTTTAAGCCGTGGGGTTTGTGATGTAACCTGTTACAGCGGCAGTGGGAAACTCCCAGGGTCTCCCGGGATCGAGACCCTTCCCGCCCCCTATCAAACCAGAAGCAGGGAAGTGTGGAGGAGAGCGCCTCTGCCCTGAGGAGTTTGATACAACCGGGCTTTTCAGTGCGACGGAAGCTCGCAGAAACGGGTTCCAGAACAGTGCCAGAATGAAGTGTGAGCAGGGTGCTGGGGAAGCCCTGGGCGGGGAGGGACGCTGGAGCTCGGCCGGAAGGTGGGCCGGGGGCAGCCTGGCAAGGGGGCTCAGCCCCCTTTGCCAATACCGGTCCCCAGCAAGGACCCCCGCTCCGCTGCCAGACGCAGCCCCCCATCAGGGGCGTCCGGACAGCCTCAGGGTTGGCCGACCCCTACGTGGCAGATGGCAGTGCAGGGGGTCGGCCAAGCCGCCCGGCGCCGCCCCTGAGGAACGAGGGCAGGGGCGCTGCCCGAAGTCCGGCCCGGCTTCCCCGCGGGTGTGCGGTGGGCAGGGGCGAGTTCCCGCCCCCACGCCGTCCCGCAGGAGGAAGGAAGTGGTTCCCTCCTCCCACCCCTTCCCTCCGGCTCGCCCGGGACAGGATTCTCGTGATTCGCGATCGGCTCCCGCGGGCGGACCCTCGTCCCTCGGCGGGAGGCCCAGGCCAGGCTCGGGGCTGCGCGGCGCGGCGCGGCGGGGCGGGGCGGGGGGCGAGCCGGGGGTCCCCCCGGAGGCGGCCCGGCGGGGCCGGGGGGCCGGGACGCGGGCGGGGTTGCAGGGCGGGCGGGCCGGGAGGAGGGGCGCGGCGGGCGGGGCGGGCGGGCGCAGGGCTCGCGCGCAGTCGCTGCGGTGGCCGCGGGCGGGCGGGGCGCAGGGTAAGCGCGCCGGCGGCGGCACGGGGGGCGCGCCGCCCCCACCCCAAGCCCTCCGAGGAGCCGACCCTCGTCCCCTGCGCCGGGGACCCCGCCCCCAGTTGCCGGGCCAACGCGGGCGGGCGGTCCTTCTCCGGGGAACCCCCCCCCACCTTGTCCGGAGGGTACTAGAGTCAGGGGGAGGCGGAGGGCAGGAGACTGTGCGCCAGGGGACCTGGGGGGGAGGCCCCTCTCGGCCTCGGTTACCGCCCCTTGGAAACGGGAGCCTTGAACCGCCCTTTCGTACGGCGTGCGGGACGCGGGGACAGGTGCCTTCATTCCACACTCGTCTCCACTCGCCGAGCGCAGCAACAGGTGAGGTGAGTGCCGGCCTCGTCTCCCTCTCACAGGTGAAGGCACCGGTACTCGGCCGAGCCACTTGCCCCAGCCGGAGGACGCAGAGCCGGAACTCACACCCAGGTCCGTGTGAACCCCCAAATCCTTATAATCGTCGTCCTTGCCTCTCCGCGCCCCGCTGGGGAGACTGGGGGTGGGGAGAAGTGCTGGTGAACAGGACTGGGGGCCCGGGGGGAGGTGCAATGAGGGGACCTCCAGGGCAGCAAATCTTCACCTGGAAAGACTGGGAACACTCGTCTTGGGGCAAGGTGTGCTGAGGGACGGGAAGGGTGGGCTGGGGACAGGGTAGACTCCGGGACACAGAGGGACAGCCCCCTGCAGGACCTCATGGACCTTGACCCAGCACCTCGGCAGCCAGCCGAGTGCAAGGGCTCTTGCAGGCTTTGCCCTGGGACTTCACCTCTCTGTGCCTCGCTCCTGTCCCTTCCCTCGCCTGTCCCGTGGGGTTGGGCATGGTACTTCCCTCGCAGGACGGCTGACAGTAAATGAGGTGCTTGGCACAAGAGCTTAGCCCGGCACCTGGCCCCAGGCGGCTGCCCGGCTGTGTCCCCCTCCAGCCCCACCCCGCCCCTCTGAAAGCACTCCTGTGTCCCGGACACCTTTAACCTAAGATCAGTCACGGCGACCGAGGCCTGCAGTGTTTCCAGAAAGCCCCGCTAGCAGCTGGAAGCTTCCCAGTGAGACCAAAGCTGGCGGCGCAACTTCTCCCCCTCTGAGGACCTGGGGGGGAAAGTAGGGGCAGAGTTTTGAAAATCTTTGGGCTGAGGCTTGCACAATTCCAGAATTGCTCCGCAGTCCCCAAGCCCTCCCCATCCATCCCTGGTTTGGTGAGAAGGGGGAAGTCCAGAGTGTTCTTGCCCCAAAACCTGCGCTTGTCTCCTCTCCAGTGTGTGAGCCGGCAGCAAGTTCTGCTTCTCGGCGGCTTCCGAATCCCGCCATTCCTCCGCGTCCCGGTATCTTTGCCTCCTCCTGGCCTCCCTGCCGCCACCCTTGACCCCCAAATGTTCAATGTTGTTTGCCACTCCCTTGCCTCCTGCTGCCGCCCCCTTACTGCAGCCACACTCGCCTCCTCTTCCTTCCTTGGACTTGCTGAAGACTTTTCGTGTTTCGTGTTTTGTGTGTTTTTATGCCCCGTTAGGGCCTGTGCACACGGCCTTCCTTCAGGGAATGCTCTTCCCAGCGCCGTCTTCTTGTGACCTAACCTCTCCGCGAGCCAGGGACCGCTACACAAGTCTCCTCCCCAAGTCTCCCCCCGCTGCACCCGCAGCGCCACGCTGGCCCGACCTCTTCCTGGGGTCCTGTTTCTCCTTCCTCCCATGCTTAGCCTTGGGTGATCTTATGTGTTTCCCTGGTTCCTCGTTTGTCCATCCAGCTCAAGTATCAGTCCGTCAGGGCCGTGGCCTTTATCTTCTTGGCTTCGGATTCCCCAGAACGCAGCACAGCGCCTGGTCCCTAGCAAACGCTCCACGTATGTTGTACAGTGGCGAGCAAGCATGTGCAACCGTGAGGGTTCCACTTCTCATTACTTCACAGAATTCTGTCTGTGTTTCGACATAACCCCTCAGAACGGCCCTTCCTTCTGTCAGCCCGTTGCTTTCCTCAGCTTCTCTCGAAAGCGGGGCTAGTGGGGTCTTTGCAGGTTCCAGCCATCAGCTCCCGCTTAGCTTGTCCACACTGTACATGATTTTTGCTGTCAAATTATTGCTTTGAGATAATAGTTCCCAAACTGAAGGGTTCGACTCAGGAGTATGATCATTTGGAAGGCACTTGCCGCTTGTCAGCGGATGGCCGTTGAAGGAACACTCTGCCTGGCACTGTGTGCAGGTCTCCCTGCAGCCCCACAAGCATGGAGTTTTATCACTTTTGTCTAGTTTAATGGACGTTTCGTGGTAGGTTTAAATTTTCTGTTGCTTGAATTCGTGAAGCCGGGGGTTTTTCTATATCTGTGCTGGTTCTGTTTCCTGTCTTGTGAAGGAAGGAAATCTCCAAGCACCTTAACTGCTCCCTCCACCTTTGCTTGTGCTGAGGTTCCACTTCAGCCCGTCTCAGGAGAGCAGGCCGAGGGCCCCCAGGGGCCAGAACAGGAACCCCCGAGCTGAACTCTGTTGGTGGCAGAAGCTCTTCTGCCAGTCAGCCAGCAAAAATCTCTCCCAGAGTCCCTTATGCCCTCAGTATGGTACCGAAGAGAAAAATAACTTTTTTTTTTAAGCCTGTGTGAATATTTTTTTTCAAAATGATCATTTTTCCCCCCAAATTATAAAAGCACCCGGTGTGCAGGGTTATTCATTGGAACATTGGGCAGGAAAAGATGGGGCCAGAATCTAAACGCTGACCACTAGTGGGACTGCATACATTCCTGCAGGGAAGTCGTGAGCTGTCATTCCGAGGAGGGCACTTGATCTAGCACACACTGATCTAGAACAATCTGAAATACTGTATTAGTCTCCTCTGGCTGCTATAACAAACTGCCACACATTGGATGCCTTCAAACACCATAAATTTATTAGCTTACAGTGCTGGGCATCAGAGGTCCGAAAGCAGTCTCGTTGGGCCCGAGTCAAGGCGTCGGCAGGGCCGCGTGCCTTTCGGAGGCTCTAAAGGAGGATCTGTTTCTGTCCAGCTTTTCGAGGCTGTCTGCATCCCTCAGGTTGCCAATCCTTCCCTCCATCTTCAAAGCCAGTGGTGTAACATCTTCAGATCTCCGGCTCCAACTTCTGGGTCGGTACTCACACGTCCTTCCGGGGCTGGTTCTCCTGCTCTACTCTCTTCATAAAGACCCCCCTGATGACATCGGGCCCACCTGGATGATCGCCATCTTGGGATCGCTAATGTAATCACATCTGCGAAGTCCCTTTGGCCATGTGAAGTGACATAGCCACAGGTTCTGGGGGTTAAGACATGTGTATCTTCGGGGGCGGGTCATCACTGGGCTTGCCACACCCTCAACGGAAATAAGCGAGATTCAGAGCAGTGTGTGTGGGCTCACATTTGCTTAAGTTTTAAAAAAAGAGAGTAAATATGAACGCGCTCGTGAGGGCCTAGAACGCCGCCGAAGGCCACACAGGAGGCCGGTGAGAGGGACTGCTTCTGGGGACACCTGGATGGCTTAGTTGGCTGAGTGTCTGACTTTGGCTCAGCCTGTGAGCGCAGTGCCTGCTTCAGATCTTCTGTCCCTGCCCCCCGCCTCTCCCCTACTTGCGCTCTCCCCAAAATTAAAAAAAAAAAAAAAGAGTAGCAGCTTCTGGGAAAAATGGGTAGAGAGGAGGCTTACTCGTCATATATTTTTTGTGTGTTATTTCACTTTTTAAAGTTTATTTATTTTGAGAGCGAGGGCAAGGGAGAGAGAATCCCGAGAAATCAAGAGTGGGCTGCTCGACCTACTACGCTGCCCAGGTGCCCCTGTTTCACTTATTTAGTGTGTGAATATGTCACCTACGTTAAAAATAAATTTTTTAATGTTTATTTTTGAGAGAAAGAGTGCACGTGAGTGGGGCGAGAGGCAGAGAGAGAGGAAGACAGGATCCGAAGCGGGCTTTGTGCTGACAGCAGAGAGCCTGATGCGGGGCTCGAACTCACAAACTGAGGTCGTGATCTGAGCCGAAGTCAGACACTTAACTGACTGAGCCTCCCAGGCGCCCAGATATAAATTTTAAATTTTAAGAAGTAACACAAACTCATTGTAAAAGTTTAAACCTAGAAGTCAGGAGAAGGAAAATACCTACTCTCCCTTTTTGTTCAGCAGTAAGCACTGTAAAGACTTTGGCTCTATCCTTACAGCCGTATTTTTTTAAATGATTATGTAGGGGTCCTGGGGGGCTCAGTCAGTTACGTGTCCCACTCTGGATTTCAGCTCAGGCCATGATCTCACCGTTCATGAGATCAAGCCTTGTGTTGGGCTCTGCACTGACAGCACAGAGCCTGCTTGGGATTCTCTCTCCCTCTCTCTCTGCTCCTCCCCTGCGTTTGCTCTCTCTCTTAAATAAAAAAATAAAAATGCATTTGTAATTTTTCATGCAGATGGAGTCATACCGTATACACTATGCTGTAATATGATGTTTTTTAATGTTTATTTTGAGAGCACTTGTGCATCTGAGAGTAGAGGAGGGCAGAGAGGAGACAGAGAGGAGCGAGAGAGCAGAGCCCACTCGGGGCTCGATCCCACAAAACTGTGAGATCATGACCCAAGCTGAGGTTAAGAGTCGGACGCTCAGCTGACTGAGTCCCCCAGGCGCCCCTGAATTTTTTTTTTATCTTACTGTATTATTCACCTCTTCCCTTGTCTACATGTGAAGATTTAATACTAGCGTTTGCCACTGCTCAGGTGTACCCTAACGGACTTAACCAGACCCTCTTTGGTGGATGTGTAGATACTTTGGGCTTTCCAGAGCATTCCTAGCACTGTAATTTATGTCTGTGTGTCCTTTTTTTTTCTTATTATTATTTTTAAGTTTAAACTGGAGTGCAAGTCACATCACATGAAATTAACCATTTTACAATTGGGTGAACATTTAGCGAACAGTCCCTTGGCATTTAGTGCACTCCCAGTGTCACGCAACCGTCACCTCTATCCGGTTCCAGAACCTTTTCATCAAATCAAAAAGAAACCCTGCACCCTAAATAGTCACTCCCTGCACCCCCCACACCCCCATCACCCTCCTCCCTTGCAGCCACCAATCTGCTTTCTGCCTCTGTGGATTTGCATATTCTGGGTATTACATATCAGTGGAATCATCATATGTGATGTTTTGTGCGTGGCTTCTTTGATTCGGTGTAAGTCACTCGTGTTGTAGCATGGATCAGTACTTCACTTTTTTTCATGCCTGGATAACATTCCATCCTATGGATATAACATCTTTGATTTAGCCATTTATCCCTTAATGGATACTTGGGTTATTTCTACCTTTCGGCAACGAGTACTTGTGTACATGTATTTGTTCGAGTGCCTGTTTTCAGTTCCTTTGGGTAGATACCAAGGATGTGCATCCTTCCACATACACTTTGAGCTTTATGCTATTTTCAGAGACTGTTACCGTAAGCAAGTTAAAAATAATTTGCAACAAAGTGTTGCGAAGCACACACGAAGATAAACGGAGAGCAGAATGTCAGGTCCAGACAAATGTTTTCTTATTTTCCAGACCCAGAGAGGAGAGGAAGATGGCCACCTGGGAGGAAAAGGTAAATTAATGCTGCTGGACCCGCAGCGCGAAAGGACTTCCGGGCCTTGAAGACAGTTCTGCTTGGTGTTTCAAACAGGATAAAAGGAAAACCCGTGTTGGGGTGTTTGTGCCGTACCGAAGTGTTTAGTCACAGAGATGAAAACTGTAGCAGGCATTCACAAGCCCCAAGATGGCCTAATAATCTGAGTCAGACCATTCGAATACCACCTCTGCATTTTTTTAAATGTTTATTTTTGAGAGAGAGAGAGAGCGAGCACATGTGTGCAAGCAGGGGACAGGCAGAGAGAGGGAGAGGGGAAGAGAGAGAATCCAAAGCAGGCTCCAGGCTCTGAGCTGTCAGCACAGAGCCTGACACGGGACTCAAACTCAAACTGTGAGATCGTGACCTGAGCCGAAGTCAGATGCTTAGCCGACTGAGCCACCCAAGTGCCCCCCAACCTCTGCATTTTAATAACCACGTGGCATTAGGCCAAGACCCTCCTTGAGTCTCTATGCCCTTTTCCCTAAAAGGGTGATAAAATTACCCTTGCTCCTGATGGTTGGGAGGAGTTGAGACCATGGTCTCAGAGTGCTAGGCTGATCCTGAGTCCGTAAGGGGCCTTTCCCTACTGCCCATTTGACCATTTCACAGATAAAGACACTTGCACGAGATTCCACAGGGAGGAAGTGGCCGAAGTAGGATTGCACCCTGGCCTGTCTTCTAAGAGAATGCTTTGCTTCCTGTGTCGTGAGACCGTGCCAAGCAGAGCTGTTAAATTCTGTCCTTGATACCGGGTGCAGGTTTGTTGGGTTTGAGGGGACCTCCGTCGTGAATGGCGAGGACAAGGTAGAAAGGAGATGCTGGCGTCCGTTTCACCTGTTCCCTAGGAAATTCTGAGGGGTCTGGCCAGGGAGAGCCATCAGGGCGGTGTGAGATGCTCAGGGTGGCAGCAGGGTGAGGAGGGCAGGGCCAGGAAGCAGGGCCACGGGATGATGACGATGACCGTCCTGTATCTCATCAAACCGATGACTCCTTTCATTGTAAGAGTCATTTGGATTTGGGGGCTGTTTACAGTGTGGCAGGGGAGTTGGCCAGTGCTAGGGTGCCACCACCTCTGATTTCAGAAATGTTGAAATCTGGGGGAAACCTGGGGAAAATGTTTACCTTTGAATTGGGGAGCTAGGGTGCCGGAAGTCGTGGTGGTAGCAACACGAGCAACATCTCTAGAGCGCTCACCCCGTGCCTGGCAGGTGCCCAGGGCTTTCTGTGTATTTGGTTTTTTAATCCTCACAACAGCCCTGTGCACTAAGTACTATTATTTCTTCCCCCCCCCTTACAGACAGGGAAATGGAAGCCCAGCAAGGTCACGCAATTTGCCCAAGGTCACACAGCTGGCCAAGAGCAAGGTCAAACCCATGCTGCCTGGCTTCCACGTCCTTATTACTGACCAGTGACTGGGCCCCGTTTGCTTTTCTCACACAGTCTCGCCCAAAGACAGGATAGGTCTCCACGGGACGAGCCCGAGGAAGAGCTCACCCCTGGCAGGAAGGGAGCAGGGAATGGGGAGCACAGGGGCAACCCGGGCTCTCTGAGGAGGACTGCTTCCCTCATTCATCATTCATTCATTCATTCACCTAACAAACGTTTATCGACACCAGCCATGCCCTGGCCCCAGGCACGGCTATCAGGCCGTAGCAGCCAGACTGAAGACCCCGATCTCTGCCGGTGGCTTCCTCTCTAGCTGCGAGACCCCTTTTGAGTCACAGAACTGCCTGTGTCAACGTACCCAGGGGGTGAGCGGTAAAAGAGAGGCCATGGTTCATGTGGGCCCCTCACAGGGACCACCGAGACCTTCGGACCTTCCGATCAGATCGGAGGCCTCCCCGGCCTGACCCCGGTAGGGCCTGAGGAGGAAACCAGGCAGAGGAGGAAGACTGTGCGTGTGTCTTGGCAGAGGGAGCGGCCTGTGCAGCGGCCAGCAGGTGGATGGGCAGCGTGGTGGGGGGCCAGGACGTGCTCAGTCCAGAGAGACCAGGCCGGGCTGAGCCCAGGGAACACTGGAGGGGCTGGCGGTGGTGCTAAGAACTGTGCTAAGAAGAGTGGGCAGGCCACTGGCGAGCAGGGCAGCCACCGATCCGGCCTGGACTTGGAAAAGCTTCTCTGGTGTCCTGTGGAGATGGGCGGAAATGCCAGAAAGGACGTGGAGGGCAGCGAGGTGGGGGCCCTCCTGCAGGGGAGCAGGGGGCCAGGCACTGGCACTGGAGAGGAGCGAGCGGGTTGGGAGGGCTTTGCGAGTTCAGTGCCCAGAACCCGGGGAGGATGGCGGCGGCATGCACACAGGACGCGGGGCTCCCGTTCAGAGGAGGAAGTCCCCTTTCCTTGGAGGGAGAATGGGAGAGGGCTCTGCAGAAGAGGCAGCCTTCGAGGTGGGCCTTGGGATTTGAACTTCCGAAGGTCCAAGGGAAGGGCATTTCCAGCGGAGGGAACAGCATCGAAGGGCCTGGAGGCAGGCTTGCGTGAAGTTCCACAGAGCAGAGGGGAGTCGGGGCAGTGAGGCGATGGCGGAGGTCCCTGAATGCCCAGCTGAGGAGTCTGTACTTTGACCACAAAGAACCCTAGTTCTGGAGATTTCCTGCCAGTCTGGGAGACGCTAGCTTAACCCCCCGCCGTCCAAGCCGGCCCTGGGTTGCTCCCTGACTCCAGCAGGGTAAGCCCCAGCGAGAGCAGCTCGTGGCCAGACAGCCCGGGTTCCAGTCCCACATCTCTCTGTCCCTTGTGGGCTAAGCGAGCAGCTTCCGAGCCACCCTGAGCCTCCGTGTCCACGGTCGTGAGTGGGGTCGCCAGTCACCCCCACGTGGAGTTAACGACCGTTCCTGGTAAGGTGCTGGATGCATGGTGCCTGCCACCCGTTGGTGGGGACTCCAGGAGCTCTGGTTCTTATCAATCAAAGGCAAATGAAACAATCCATGCTTTGCTTCATTTGTAGCTTCCTATTGGGCAAACCAAAAAAGCGAGCGGAAGTGCTCGATGCTGGTTTTTTTGTAGTGGAATCGGTCCATACGGTTGTTCTGATCGAAATTCAGTAGTGTGTGTTGTGCACTGTGAAAATGTCCATAATCAAACCTGGTCCTCGTGCTTAAAAGGAAGTAACCCATGAAAAGAGAACTAATTGACAGCACCGTATTTCTTAGCACGTGAGGTGCCGTTGACGATAGAGGCGCCATTATTTTAAGTATTGCAAAGAAAATACTGCCATTTACTGTGACCTTATGTAGCAGAACGTTGAAGCTGGCCAACTGTGAGACATTCAGATTTCAGGAACGTCAAAATAGGAGAAAATGTGGTCTTTGAGTTGGTGATAAAAGTGCTAAAAACAAGGAGCGATCAGCAAATGCAGTAGTGAGAGCATGAACTTCTTGGTGAAGTTTCTTGGCCTTTAAAACTGGGGTGCTGGGTGGCTCGGCCAGTTAGGCGACCAGCTCTTGATTTCAGCTCGGGTCACGATCTTACAGTCATGGGATCCAGCCCCACGTTAGGCTCCGGCTGGGTGTGGTGCCTTCTTAAGATTCTCTCTCTCCCTCTTCCTCTGCCTGGCACACCCTCGCTCACTCACTCTCTTTAAAAAAAAAAAGGCATAAATCTGATGCCTATAACTAGTGGGAAAATAAGATACGTGATTGCGGCTTTTGATTGCAATTGGAAGAGACCGGAGGTGGATGATGAGTCTGTTGTGTCAGGGTTATCATGAATTTATTTCCTTTCGCCCGTGCCTTCACAACGCTGAAAGAAATCTAGAGTAAAGGACTGTTCGTTGGGGTGAATGACAGCAGGCAAAGTGGGCGTGGGGGGTGCCTCGGGGAGTCCGACTGGAGCCGAGGAGCTGGGGAGGTGGGAAGGGGCAAGGGTTGGAGGCCTGGAAGCAGCGGAAACACAGGACGGCTATGTGGAACCCGGGACCCGCTCTGGGGGGAGGGCGAGGGCAGCAGTTCTTGGGTTGGGGGGCATGACTCCGGGGAGGGGGGGAACACAGGAGCCTTTTTGTTGTGACATGGAGGCCGGTCCAAGGGCTGGCATTGTCAGGAGCTGGGGGAGACTGGGCCGGGACTGCTTGTAAGCACCTGAGCCTCTACTGATGCAGAGAACAAGTTCCTTGGAGTAGTTTACCCTGTGAGTTAAACGTGTGTGTGTGTGTGTGTGTGTGTGTGTGTGTGTGTGTGTGTGTGAAGTTTACTTATTTCGGGAGAGAGTGTGTGTGAGCATGCACGCGTGAGTTGGAGGGGGCTGGCGTGGGGGAGAGAGAGAATCCCAAGCAGGCTCCGCACTGTCAGCACAGAGCCCAGCGCGGGGTTCGAACCGACACACCATGAGATCATGACTTCAGTTGAGGTTGGACGCTTAACCAGTTGAACCACCCAGGCGCCTCAGTGGTGTGTTTTGTTGTGTTTTGTTTTGTTATTTTTCAAGTACGTTAACATCCATTGTGGCCTTGGCTGCAGGAGCAGAACCCAGTGATCCATCTCTTACCTGTGACACCCAGGTGCCCTCCTTGATGCCCGTCACCCGTTGAACCCAACCCTCACCTGGGTTTTTAAAAAAAGGTTTTGATAGAATCGCTTTTCGGAGTTCCTCGGTGTCCGGCTGCCCGGACAGGAAGGTGATGGTGCTGCAGGAGAAACCGGCGGGGGGGGGGGGGGTTCAGCCCTGGTTCAGACCTGACCTGCCGCAGCCGGCTCTGCAGAGAGGGGCCGTGGACGCCGCCCCTTCCCACCGCCTTGTACCTCCGAGTTCGTCTTCTGTGAAATGGGAACAGAAACACTCCCTCTCGAGTTGCGGGGCTCAAGGAAGCTGGGGCATGAGAAGCGCTGAGCAGGGCCAGGCCTCGGCTCAGACTCGACCCACGGAGCTGTTCCCTGGGTCATGAGGACCAGCAGCTGACCTCTGCTTCCTCTCAGGTGACTGCGTGTCACCCGCCGCATCTGGGGAACCTGGGAGCCAGCGTGCTTCGAAATTGCTACAGCCCTTTGCTCGTTTCTCATGAGCGGGAGGCGCCGGGGTTATTTACGGCACATGTTCTCAACGGGGCCGCCACCCCCAGGCCATTCACAGTCCTGGGGCCTCAGACCCAGGTACTGAGTTTTTATTTTGGTTTGGTTTTTTCAAAAAGCTTCCAGATGGTTCCAAAGTGCAGCCAGGGCCGAGAGGCACTGGGTAGACTGCAGCTGGGTAGGCCTCTCTCTGTGGGCTACTTCCCAGCGAGGCAGGGTAGAGGGGTGTCCGGAATTCTGTTTATCCCATCTTTTCCGGGGCTGAAGCACTGCTGAGATCTCGGAGCCAGGAATTCCCTGGGTGCCTCGGTCTCACGCTGGTGATAGGTCTTAATTTCTGGCGGAAAAACGGTTTCATTTTGTTTTGTTTCTTTCTTTCTACGCTTTCATTTTCTCGATGCTTTTGTAAACAACATGACTTCTGCTTCCCAGTGCACAGGGCCGATGTCACATACTGCGGACAGGACTGTCTCCTCTCTGGCAGTCCTCGTTTCCTTACCCCAGGGAAATAGACCGGGCACGTCCTCCCCATACCCGTACCTTTAAAACTCAACCCGTTGGTGACTCCTGCAGTCGCTCGTTTAAGCAGTGAAATAGAATAGAATGGAAAATAGAAGAGAGCTCCCCGTAGGAACGGGAGTGTTGGTGGTAGAACGCGTGTGTGCGTGTGTCAGAGTGTGCTAAAAGGCAGGATGTGAAATGTATTTTTCTCATGGAGTAACGCTCGGCTGAGCTCCCCGCACGGCGCTGAGCTCCTCACGGCTGTGAGCCTGGTCCGGGGCCGTGTCCCAGGAGGTGGTGCAAGGGGCCCTGGGCCAGGCCGCCGGGGCAGAATCCGAGCTCCACTTCGCACTCTCCCTGGCTGTGGGACCTGGGGCGAGGCGTTTGGCCTCTCTGTTCCCCGCGTCCTCGCCTGTAGATGGAGAAGTTTCAGCCCCCATGTCCCGAGGTTGTACAGAGCTCCGAAATGGCAGGTGCTGGGGCGGGGGGTCGTCAGTGCTCACTGCAGCTGCTGCTCCCCGATGGCGTTTCCCACCTCGTCTCCCCCCAGCCTCACCATCATCTTGCCAGGTTGGCGGACCACTCTGTCAAGACGGGAGGGATCCTGACCCCACCAGGAAAGGAGAGAAGTGTCTCGGCATTGGTGGGGGGGAGGGCGGGGACGCGGGCCATGGGTTGGGCTCCTCGGCCCAGAAGCCGTGCCCACCCCCCCCCCAAGCCGATCAGCCATCGGCTGTGGTTGTTTTTGCGAACCTCAGACTTCCTCCCCGCCCTAGAGAAGGAAAAGCTGCCACGCTTATTTAAAGACTTCCCTGATTTTAAAAATAGGCATTCCTCAGAACACCAATCCCCGGGGGGCCGGGGGGCGCGGCCCGGGGTAGGCGACCTTGCCGCAGGAGGCCCTCGCGTCTCCCTCCCGCCAGAGGAGAGGTTTGCTCCAGGAATTCGGTCCACCATCCAGGTATGTCCAGTGGGGAACTGCCGTCTGCCAGGCGTGGAGGGCCCCGATGGTGGGCGCCGGTCTCCCACACGGGAGTCACTCAGTTCCTCCGGTGGGGACGGCGTGAAGTGTCCCCTGGGAAGCTTGTTAGAGACCCAGGGCCCAAGGTTTCTGCTGGGAGCTGGTCCAGGAGGTACCTTCTCTCCAGCACTTAGAAAATTCCAGACTCCCTGGAGGAAAGCAAGTGTGCAGCATAAACTGCACCGTGTACACAAACGGTCTAGGCCCCCGGAGCTGTCCTCGCCGGTGGAACCCTCCAGATGCCAGCCAGGGGCCAAGCAGCCTTTTCGGAGGACGGCGGCCTCAAGCCTGTTCCGCACAGAGAGTGGCAGGATTATGTTCTGAGGATGCCGTCAGGCTGCAGAGAGAGGGGCGAGGAGTGCCGTGTCCTCCACGTGAGAGGTAGGGGTGGGGCCGGCGTGGTGGCGGAGGGCTTAGAGCCGAGGGGGAGGGGAGGGAGGCGCTGGGGACAACTTCTCTGATCTTCCTGAGTGTGTTTTAAGTGCTGTGACCGGAAAACTAGAGACCCGGGTACCCGTCCAGGACTATCCGTGACTGGCAGCGTCTGCCTTCTGGCAGGGCCTCAGTTTCCCCATCTAAGGGAGGGAAGACACCCTCTCAGAACCTCATTTCTACCTCTTACAAAAATCATCATCTTGTTGCTTTAAAAACCTCAGCTTTTTCTCTGCCATGTTTTCCCCTCAGGAGAGCGTTTTAGAAGGCACAGAGCCGGCGGCCGTGAGCTCGTATTGCTGCCTTTACCCGGCACTTAACGTTTGTTTTTCAGGTGTTTGCTCTGTTTCATTGTTTCGTTTCTTTTGTTTCTTCTTTTTTTTTTTTTTTTTTTTTTTTTTTGGTAAGAGTGAGTGGGAGAGAAAGGCAGGGAGTGGGGGAGAGAGAGAAAGAGAGACCATCTTAAGCAGACCGTGGAGCCTGAAGTAGAGCTCAGTCCCACCCCCTGGGTTACAACCTGAGCCTAAATCAAGAGTCGGTCACTCAACCAGCCGAGCCACCGGCATCCCTGTTTTGATTTTCTTATTCAGGGATTCCAGTTATATATATATATATATATATATATATACACACATATATATATATATATACACACACATACCTATATATGTATCATTATTTATATTTATATATATAGCATCATTCTCCTTCCCCCCTTACCCTCAACACTTCATTCATTACTCGGTTCTCTGTAGGGGGATCTCCCTCAAAAAATGGCTGTTTCTGATGATTAAATCTAACAGAATAAAATTTGAAAGTTTCTTTGCACCCTCCCACCCAATCGTACTCCCTTCCCAGAGGGAACCATTTAGTTTGGGGTATTGATTTTCTGCTTTTTTTAAAAAAAATATTTATTTATTTTTGAGAGAGAGAGACTGAGCACGAGTGGGGGTGGGGCAGAGAGAGAGGGAGACACAGAATCCCAAGCAGGCTCCAGGCTCCGAGCCGTCAGCACAGAGCCTGATGCAGGGCTCGAACCCATGAACTGTGAGATCGTGACCTGAGCTGAAATCAGATGCTCAACCAACTGAGCCACCCAGGTGCTCCTGATTTTCTGCTTTTAACAAAGATTGCATCATAGGATACAATCTGGTCCACGGCAGGCTGCTTTTCACTTAGATTTCGTACAGACCGGGGACACCTTCCTGTGTCTGCGCCCACGGGTACATCGGCTTGCTGCCTTCCTAACAGCTGCCCGGCACTGGCTAATGTGGGCCGGCCGTAGCGCGTTTAATGATGGACTTTGAGGCCATTTTCAGGCTTGGGCTCTTGTAGCAGGATTTTGGGAGCATCCATGAGCTCACGTGTGAGTCCCTTGTCAGGTGAAATGACAGGGACCTTTGCAAGTTTGATAGAAGCCGGATAAGGCCGATCCCCTCCTCCGCTCCCATGCCCTGGCACATCGGAGACGCTCAGATATCTTTTCAAAAGATGACAGGAACTGTGCCGCTGCCCTCCTGAGAAGGGCAGGCCCCCTACCCTCGCCTCCGTCATCCTGCCATGCGACTCTGGGCAGTCGGCCTCCCCTCCCTGCACCTCAGTTTCCCCTTCTGGGGATCAGAGAGCCCGCCCCTCCCTGCCCTGGCCTCTCTCAGGATTGTGACAAGCATCAAGCAAGAGCAGAAGTGGGGCGGAGGTGGCCTGTATGCTGTGAGCAAAAGGAGGCAGTGGCCGCCAGTGTTGCCTCCAGAAATGGGTATTCCCAAGTGCCTTCCTGACCTCTGAGAGCCTGCTTTCTCCTTGGAGTGCAGGGTCCAGGCGCGGCCCACCGAAGTCAAGGGAGGGGGGCACGGCATCACGGCCGCCCGTCGCAGGCGGACTCGGGGACGTGCTCTCTGCAGTAGCTTCCTGGGGCCGCTGTGATAATAACCACACGCTGGGTGGCTTAACGCAGCAGAGACGTCTTCTCTCTGTTCCGAGGGCTCCAAGTCTAACATCAAGGTTATTGGCAGGGTCGGTTCCTTCTGGAAGCATTGAAGGAGCATCTGTTCCATGCCTTTCTCCCGGCTTCTGGTGGCCGCTGGCAATCTTCGGCATCGCCGGCTCATGGGCGCGGTATCTGGTCTCTGCCTCCGTCCTCGCGTGGCCCCCTCCTCTTGTCAGGACTTCAGTCCTCGGATTTAGGGCCCACCCTAATTCTAGAAGGTTTCATCTCAAGACCCTTCACTAGTTACACCTGCAAAGACCCATATTCCAAATAAGGTTATATTCTGAGGGTGTACACGGACACGAATTGGGGGGCAGCTACAGTTGAACCTGCTACACCGTCCTAGAAGGCAGACCTCCGCTCATTGGCTGCCTGCCTCTTTCTCAGCCATGTGCTCGAAAACACGGCTTGAGTCATCATAGCCCAGGGACAGGTCATGGCTCTGCCATTTCCTACGTTGTCACTTGGGACAAGCCACCTTCTTCACCAAGACCCAAAACGAGGGCCGTAACCTCAGAGGGTTGTTAGGAATAAAGTTAAATAGTTCATTTAAGGAACTTTGGTGGTACGTTAATATAATAAAACGACATAATAATCAGTAATAATGGATGTCCCTGCTATTGTGTCTTATTGGAGGTTGGGCGCAGGAGATGTTGAATAATATGCAGGGAAATGGGGACGTAAGGGACATTGGGAGTCCCCTGAATTTCTTTTAAAAATAAGTGCCTTTTTCTGTGATTGTTGGATGACCATGAAACAGGGACTTCCCCCTCCTGCAGCTGGCAGCTTCGGAGCCTGTAAAAATAGACGTTCGCAAGAACGTTTTTTCCCTCTATCTCTTCTGGGTCGGTTTTTCTCATCTTGCCCCCTCTCTCCCAGGCAGTAATCTTTCTGGTATGATCCGTGACATGTGTAAAAAATAAGTAGGCGATACATTTACCTTCCAGGGGTAGTTCCTGCGGTTGGCTGCTAATTCGGTTATTAAATAGTTACCCCCCCCACTCCACCGTGACAGAAGGGGGGGGTGGGGTGTGCCCTCCCAGAGTCTGCAGACCAGGGCAGGACACAGAGGTACTGACATGCCACAGCACAAGTTAGCAAGTGGCGAGGCATGGAAAAAGAGGAAGGACATTCACCCAGCAGGTGGCGGCTAAGGAAGGCCTCCCTGGGGAGGCAAAATCTAGACACGGCTGTAAAACCTGAAAGAGCAATCGCGTGCGACAGGCCAGAGACAGTCCAGAGAGTGGGCGTGGGCGCGTGGAGTCCCAGAGCAAGAGAGAGTGAGGTTGATTCTAGAACCATGAGGCACTGTGGCAGCCGGAGTGTGGCGGAGGCAGGGGGACCGGGGAGACCAAAGGAGCTTTCTGCCTTGGTCCTGAAGGCAGCGGTTGGCAGGAGGTGGGGGTGGAGGACTGCAGGTCGTGTGGGAGGAGGCAGGTGAGGGCGGGGACACAGCCAGGTTGTCACCACAGAAGGGGGACCCTGGCCACTGCTGTGCGGGGAAAGGACCGGGCAGAAGGCCAAGTGAGCAAGGAGGCCAGCGCAGGTGTCTAGGCAAGAGGCGATGGCGGTTGGAGAGGGGAGGGGGAGAAGGGAAAGGGGCGCCAGCCACGTTTAGGTGGTCGGACTGCCAAGGCTCGAGGGCGGGAGAGGAGCCCGAGATGGTCTTTGGCTTGGGCAGCAGGCCGGGTCCGAGGTTGTGCCCTGGGGGGACATGGGAGGAGTGGCGGAGGCGGGCAGGGAAGATCAGTGGGCTCAGTTTGGGTCACAGCAAACTTAAGGACCTGGCAGGGTGCCACACACCGCGCTGGAGGCCGATCGGCACAGGAGACTGATTTGCACGTGTTCAGTGTTGAGAACACAGGTGTGCCGAGACCGCCAAGGGGGGAGGGTGGCCCTGCACCAGCAGGTTTGGGGTCTAGGGGCCTCGCAGTGGCCTGGGGGCAGGGCCCGGGGGGGGGGGGCCGAAGAGGGGGGGCCGGAGATGGGAGAAAAATCAAGAGGCAAGATGGCCAGACAGAACGGCGCCAACAGCGTGAGGGGGTGCGGCCCAGTCCAGGTGGGAGCCACAGCTGTGGGCTCCGCTCCAGGTGACCCTGGAGAGAGTAGTGTCAGGATATAAGGGGACAGCGAAGGTTAATGCAGGGGAGACAGAGCAGCGTGTCTAGTGCCGGGGGGCCCCACCGGTCTAGATTCTCGGGGTTCCCAGTGACAGAAACAACTCGATCCAGCTTAAGCCTCAGAGGGAATCCGTCAGCTCGGGTGACTGCACAGTCTGGGCGGTGCAGAGGCAGCAGCGGCCGGGGATGAAGTCCGAGGGGCGGAAACGAGTGTTTGCGTTCCTGAAGAAGAAGGACGGCAGGGACGCGTGGCGGGGCTGCTCCAGGCCAGGCCCTGAGGCCGGTGCTCCCTGCCACTCACTCAGCCGGTCCTCCCATCTGCCCAGGCAGGGCCCCAAGTGGGCGGTAAAAAGTTGCCGAAGCCCACAGCATTTTCATGATCAGCTATATCTTTGACCTTTTCTGAAACTCCTCTGCTCTGGGTAGGTCATATTTTTGACTTAAAACCAGAGTTGTTTTCTGCTCTGCTGGGTGCCATAAATACTTCCATCCCAAATTACAGAAAGTTGCTTTTTACTGGTCGCAAGGTTTCAGACAGAAAAATTCCCTCTCCTGTGAATATAAATGTGGTTTTTGCAAAGTACCCCAAAGCTCCCATCCTGCAGAGAACGCTAGCCCGGGAGGCTCCCGTCTGCCAGGTGAGGTGTTTCAGGGGGAAGTCATGGCCGGCAGCTGCCCACAGGGCTTGGGGACAGCTGCGGAGCGCGGAGCTGGCCCTTGGCAGTGGAGGGAGGGCCCAGCCTGAGACCAGCGACAGCCCAGCCTGGGAGTCAGGGTCTCAGCGCCCGCAGCCAGCAGATGGCTTCTGCTCCCAGTCAGGCGTCACGGGAGACTCTGGGGACACAGGCCTTGCGTTCATGGAGCTTAACCGCTAGGATGGAAAGAGAGGTCATAAAGAAATGGCCACACACACACACAATTCGGATCAGAAACTGCCACGAGGATCTCTCCAGGGAAAAGAATATAAAGAGAGATTAGAACCCTACGGAGGGGTCCGATTTAGATGTTAGGGTCAAGGAGGACCTTTCCGAGGAAGGGACGTTTCAGCTGAGGCTTCAAGCATGAGTCAAAGTGAGCCAAGCTCAGCGTGGGAAGAAGAATGGTCCAGGTTGAGGGAAGACAGCATGTGAAGACCGGGCTTGGAGAGAACGCAGAGGGCTGGAGGGACGGAGGGCTGCAGGGCTGTGTACATCATAGGGAGGATCCGGGACTTTGTTTAAAACTTTCACCTTTTTTATTTTTTATTTAGTTTTTAAATGTTTATTTATTTATTAAGAGAGACAGACGTGAGTCAAGGAAGGACAGAGGGAGGGAGACACAGAACCCGAAGCAGGCTCCAGGCTCTGAGCTGTCAGCACAGAGCCCCATGTGGGGCTTGAACTCACGAACCGTGAGATCATGACCTGAGCTGAAGTCAGACTCTTAACTGACGGAGCCACCTAGGCGCCCCTGTTGTAAAATTTTTTTAATGTTTATTTTTGAGAGAGAAAGAGGGCACGAGCAGAGCTCAGGTGGGGGGCGGGCAGAGAGAGAGACACACACAGAATCCGAAGGAGGCTCCAGGCTCTGAGCTGTCAGCACAGAGCCCAAGGTGGGGCTCGAACCCACGGACCACGAGATCATGACCTGAGTTGAAGTCCGACACTTAACTGACTGAGCCACCCAGGCGCCCCTAATGTTTTATTTATTTTGAGAGAGGGAACACGAGCCAGGGAAGGGCAGAGAAAGAGTGGGAGAGAGAATCCCAAGCGGGCTCCACGCTGTCAGCACAGAGTCCTGTGTGGGGCTCAGTCTCACGAACTGTGAGATCATGACCTGAGCCAAAATCAAGAGTTGGACGCCTAACCAACTAACCATCTGGGCGCCCCAGGATCTTGGAATTTTACCCAAAAAGCAGGGGGCAGTGATAGGATCAGGTACTGTGGTCAGGGGTGAGGGTTTAGGAGGCCTGCTTGGGCTGCTGGCTGGAGAATGTGCTGGAAGAACCAAGTGCAGGGAGAGAAATTCGTAAGGAAACTGTCGCAGTCTTCGGGATGAAGGCTTGGGCTGGGGAGGAAGGAGAAATGAACAGCGTAGTGGGGAGGAGAGAGCCGGACAGGCTCCAGGGTTGTGGCTGCAGTAAGAATCCGGAGGCTACGCGGCGCTCATAAGCTCTCCTTGGGCCTCTTCGTACCTGAGCACGTCTCAAGTCGGGAGCCCCTAAGGCCCCCGAAGGGTACGGGAGACTGGGCCACCTGGAGCCCGAGGGGGGAGATAGTCAATCCCTTTGGACTCTCACCTTTTCTGAGCTCGTGAAACCTTTTATGAACAAAGTCTGACTATGCACCAAAGATGTGCCGTTGGAGAGAGATCCTTTTCTTTTACTTTGAAGAGTGTAAAAATATAACAATAAAAAGACAATCAAGTACTTCTGTAATCATCTTCCTGAGTGACAGCTGTTAACGTTTTGTCATGTGTTCCTCAGATCTTTGTGGAATTTAAAAGGCTGTTCCGGGGCCCCTGGGGGGCTCAGTCGCTTGAGCGTCCAGCTCTTGACTTCGCTTATGATCCCAGGGTCGGAGGATCGAGCCCTCCGTGCCGAGCAGGGAGCCTACTTAAGACTCTCTCTCTCCCTCTGCCCCCTCCCCTGCTTGCTCACTCTCTCAAATAAAAAAAAAGTTCAAATAATAAAAAGATGTTTTTCAGGGAGCTTTCAGGTGCTTTTTGAACCCTTCTGTTTTTAACCCTTAAGGGTAACCAGCGTCACGACTTGGGTGTCTCCTTCCACTTCATTCATTTTTATATTTGTCATCCTTAGTGTTCGCTCAGCATCTTGGATCTATGCGTTTATGTTCCTCCATCACATTTGGGAAGTTTTTCAGTCATCATTTCTCCAAATCTTTTTCTGCCCTAAGCTCTCTCTCTCTTTTGGGGCTCTAGGTGCATGCATGTTAGACACGTGACATTGTCCCTGAGGCTCTGGGTTCTTTTCCCTGCCTTTTTTCTCACCCTGTGTCCCCTTGGGATTTTCTATTGCTCCCTCTTTAAATTCCCTGGCCGTTCATCCTGCATGACCTAATCAGTTTTGAGCCCATTTGGATTCTTTTTAAAATAGTTTCCATTTCTCTCTCAAGATTCTATATTTGGGGGCACCCGGGGGGCTCAGCCACTTAAGTGTCTGACTCTCGATTTCAGCTCAGGTCATGATCTCGTAGTTCGTGAGATCGAGCCCCGTGTCAGGCTCTGCGCCGACAGCACGGAGCCTGCTTGGGATCCTCTCTCTCTCTCCCTCTCTGCCCCTTTCTTACTCCCACTTACATGTGTGCTCGTGCTTGCGTGCTCTCTCTCTTTCCTGCTCTCTCTCTCTCTCTCTCTCAAATCAACTGAAAAAAGTTTTTTTAAAGATTCTATATTTCTTCATTAAGCTCCTATTTTCTTTGAAAAACTTGAACATATAATAGCCATTTCTAAGTCTTTGTTGGCCAATTCTATTATCTCTGTCCATTTTGAGCTAATCCACTGTTTCTACTGGTTACGGGCCACATTTTCCTGTAAATTTTAGTGTACGCTATCCATTTATAAATGCTACATTGTCGAAGGTATTGTGTTGTCCTCCCTGACAGAGTTTGAGTTTTGTTCCAATAGGCAGGCAGTAAGCGGCCTGGGGACCCGCTTGGTCTTTTGCAGGCTGCTGCTGAAGTGTACCTGGGACAGGTCTAAGGTAGCGCTTACTCTCGCGCTGGGTTATGACCACTTCTAAGGCATGGCTTTTCCGGAATTTCTGCTGAAGGCCCAGGGTGTCCAACAAGATCTGTACTCTGGATGCTTGGAACTCACACATCTCCCAGCCCAGCCTTGGATGGTCTCTGGCAGCTTCTTAGCCGTCTAGGACTCAGCCAAACTGGGATGTTTGGAACTCCTTCTCGGTAGAGCTTCCTTTGCTTGGATACTCTGCCACACACATTCTTGAGGCAGGGAGGCTCAGTACCGTGAACTATCATCTTTGCTGCCACAGTCCAGAAAGTAACTCTAGGCGGGAACCCAGGTGATCGTGGGGTTCACCTCATCGGGTTCTCTTCTCTCAGGGATCACAGTAAATTTCATGTATTTTATCCAGTTTTATAGGTTTTTTTTAATGGCAAGAGGCCTAACCAGTTGCTCTATCATGACCAGAAGCAGAAATTCCTTTCTTTTGTATGTTTATGCTCCCTTTTTTTTTTAATGTTTACTTTTTTTGAGAGAGAGACAGAGTGCGAGTGGGGGAGGGGCAGAGAGAGAGAGAGATACAGAATCCGAAGCAGGCTCCAGGCTCCGAGCGGTCAGCACAGAGCCCGACGCGGGGCTCGAACCCAAACCGTGAGATCATGACCTGAGCCGAAGTCGGACACTTAACCGACTGAGCCACCCGGGCGCCCCTATGCTTCCATTTTTACACATTCCCGAAACAGCATATAGTAGTATTTTGTGTGTATTTTTAAATTTTTACATAAGTGGTATTATATTCGTATTCTTCTGTATCTTTCTTTTAAACTCAACATACTTTTAAGGATCTACCCACATTGATGTGTTTGTTCAGTCACTTAAACATTCGAGTATTTTCGAACGTGTATGACGTGCAAGACACTGGGTATGGCGTCTGCGCAGGATGGAAAAAGTTCCACTTTCATGGAGCTCAGGGTCTGATCGGTAGGCAGATAATACACAGATAGTCAGGCTCATATATAATGTCGCCGGTAAGTGCAATAAAGGAAAGCAAAGCAGGGTAAGTGGACACAGCGTGGCGGCCAGACGAGGTCTCAGTGGAGGTGACATTTGAGCAAAAGCCTGAGCTAAGTGACGGCGTGAGCCCTGCAAAGGTCTAGGGGAAGACCGTTTGCGGAAGAGGGGGCCTGTGTGCGCTTGAAGAAAGGATTTGAGAGTTTTAAGAAAGGGCACGAAGCGATCTCATTCATGTTCGAGAGAGTTCTTTCTGGTAGCTGTGTGGAGAATGGATATTGGGAGAAGGAGGGAGGCTGCCGTAGTAATCTAGGCAAGAGATGGCAACAAATGATGGGGAGAAGTGGTCTTCCTTGGAAAGTGAGTTTACAGGCAGTGCCAACAGACTTTACTGGTAGGGAAGTTCTGACTGAGGAGAGGAGGGAGACATTTAAAGAATGACGCCCACGGCGTTGGCCTCAGGAATTAGACAAATGCCATAAACTGAGACGGGGGACGTTTGGGTGGCAAATGAAGAATTCTGCCTTGAACTTGCTAGGTATAAGGTAGCCCTTAGATAACTAAGGGTGCCGTCCTTAGTTGGGACGGGGATTGGAGCTAGTGTTTGTCATCAGTGTACAGACGGCTTTTAAAGCCATGCGCCAAATGGGGGCCCCTAGGAGCTGAGGGTGGAGAAGAGAGGCGGTTGGGGGCCGGAGCCCCGGGAATGCCAGTTCGTATATGGAAGGTCTTCCTCTTACGGAATCCAGCCGAAGAGCCTGGTAAGAGGTAACCATTGGGGTGGGAGCAAAGCCAGGAGAACATGGAATCCCAGAAGCCGGTGAACTGTGAGAGGGCAGAAGCGACCCGCTGTGTTCAGTGCCGCGCAGTGGGTACAGGGACGTCATCAGAGACCCACAGGAACGCGGTTCGTTCGTTTTACCCGCTGGGCAGCATCCCATCACAACAGAGAAGGCTCATTCCTCGGCCTCCTCCCATTTAGGGGAACGTTTGCAGGGACCATTCCTGAACATTTCACTGATTCGAGCATATGCGGGGGACTTTCTCCGTGAAGACTTTCTAGGGATGGAGTCGCTAGATTATTAAGAAAGATATGCGCCACTTGAACTTGACAAAACAATGCTAGAGTATTTCCCGAAATAGCGGTGCCAGTGGCCAGGTCTGGGTTCAGTGCTCAAGGGCCCCCCCCCATTCCTCCACATCTTTGCCAGCATTTGCTGTCGCAGACGTTAGAATTCTTGCCATTCACGTTTTCTTGAGGACTAGTGAGGTCGTGTGTCTCTGCCACTTGGGTTTCCTTTTATGGGTCCTGCCTGTTAATATCGGGCAGTTTTCAATGGAGTTTTTTTTTTTCTTTAAAGTCGTATGATTTCTTTATATATATTCTGGACATGAAACCTATTAAATACATTGCAAATATGTATGTGTCATACCCAGTCTGTGGTGTGTCTTAACTTGGCAGGGTCGTATGTAATGTGTGTGTGTGTGTGTGTGTGTGTGATATAAAAGCTTTTTGTTTTTCCTGTTGATGTTGTTTTGAGAGAGAGAGAGAACACCAGCAGGGGAGAGGGGTAGAGGGAGAGAGAGAGCACCAGCAGGGAAGAGGGGCAGAGGGAGAGAGAGAGCACCAGCAGGGAAGAGGGGCAGAGGGAGAGAGAGAGCACCAGCAGGGGAGAGGGGCAGAGGGAGAGAGAATTCCATGCAACCTTCATGCACAGCGCGGGTCCCACACCCTGGGATCATGAACTGAGCTGAAATCAAGACTTGGACGCTCAGCGGGCTGAAGCACCCAGGTGCCCCAGAATAGATTTGAGTTTTGATGAATCAAATCTATTCGTTTGCTTTGTTTTGTGTCTTACGTAAGCAACCTTTCCCTATTTGAAGGTCATAAAGACACTTGCCTATAGTTTGTTCTAAGACCTTTCAAGCTTTTTTAAAAAAAATTATGTCATGGCTAAGGCACCTGAAATTTATTCTGTGTAGGGTGTGAGGTAGGGATCTTTTATGTTTGCTTCCTCTCGTGAAGGCCAGGTCTTCTGACCTCTCCAGCTTCTTCCCGCTGACCTACAGTGCCACCACCATCACACCCAGTTTCCTGCTGGAATGGGCATGGGTCTGGCTGGGGCTTTTTTTTCCTGACTCACTGATCGTATTGCCCATTCTTGGACTCATGCCTCCAAGGTTTGATTATTGGACTTCATGAGAAATGTTCTGTCTGGTAGGTTAAGCTGGCCAAAAGGAGGAAGATTATTTGTCTTTTGCTCTGAAGTCATTCGTCTCTTAACAGCTGCCCATAAGTGTACCGAAAACAGCACTGGCCGAACCTAGGAAAAAGCTCTTTGCCACTCACATTTCAAGAACTAATCTGTGGCATAAAGGTGGGGGGGGGGGCCTCCCTTTTCCGTGAAACTCTGGGTACTTTTACTTTTGGCTTTCCACACCCCTGCCCCGCCAACTCTCACCTCCGGTTTTGCAGGTTGTGATAGCTCTGAGCCATGGGCCCTCTCTTCCGGTATCTGCACGTGGTGGGTCTTTTGTGACTGAGCTGTGGTACCAATTTCATTGGTTACTGCCAACCAGGCCATAGCGACAGGCCCGATGGGTTCTGGGGTTTCCTGTTGCCTCATCGGCACTGAGACCCTGGATTCCAAAAATAAAAGCACAAGAAACCACCGTGACCTCACGGTCTCTGCCTGCACGGTGCTCTGAGCGCCGGGGCTGTTTCCCCCTGCACCGCGGCCCGGCCCAGCCTGGGCCCCGCTCCCCCGCCAGAGCAACGTGGGGTCCGAGCGACCTGGACAGGCTCTGCGGGCCGTCCCCCCGCCTGAGAGCGTGCCCGCTGTCCCCTCCCTTCAGGCCGGCTCCCGCAGGGCCAAGGTGGCTCCGGCAGAGAGGATGAGCAAGTTCTTGAAGCATTTCACCGTCGCCGGCGACGACTACCACGCCTGGAACGCCAGCTACAAGAAATGGGAGAACGAGGAGGACGAGGAGGACGAGGAGGAGCAGCCGCCACCCGCACCCGCCTCGGGCGAGGAGGGCAGAGCTGCCGACCCGACCGCGGCCCCTGCCCCCGCGCCCAAGCCCCCCCTCGACTTCAGGACCACACTGAGGAAGCTGTTCAGCTCCCACAGGTTTCAGGTAGGTGGGCAGAGGCCCGGGAGGCCCGGGGTGGGGCAGAGCCGTCAGCAAGAGTCACGAGGCCAAGGCGGGGGCCCGTCTCTGCCACCGCACGCCTACTGAGTGCTAACCATGTGTCAGGCGCCCCGGCCGGCGCCGGGCAGATCCCGTGTTGTCAGGGATAAAATAAGTCACAACCCGAAGTCAGCTCAAGGTCTATCACCTGATGAGCGAATACACAAAACGTAGTCTGTCCCTACTCGGCCATGAGGAGGAAGGAGGCGCGAGCACCTGCTCCGGCGTGGAGGAGCCTTGACAACGTGGCGCTCAGCGAAGGGAGCCGGACGCAGCACCCCACAGCGTACGGTTCCGTTTCCGCGAAATGTTCAGAATCGGCAAATCCGCAGACACACACGGCAGGCTGGTGGTTCCAAGCTGGAGGGAGGATAGAACGGCGACAGGCTGCTTCCCGGACACAGGTTTCCATTTGGGGTGATGACAACGCTCCAGCACTACAGCGCGGTGATGGTCGCCCCACCCTGTGAACGTGCTAGACGCCCCCGGACTCTAAGCCAGCTGTAAAATGGCTCCCATGTTGTGATGGTAGACTTTAGGTTACGCAGATTTCACGAGGCACACACACAAAAAGTAAACCGAAGGATGGACGCTGGAGGCAGAGAAAACGCTCCCACGTTCATTCCGCCAGCGTTGAGCACGTGCCCTGAGTTGAACAAGGCCAAGACAGCCCCGTGTCCCCTAGACGCATCGCCATGGGAGTATCGCTCTCTTATTTTGTGGGCGATCTGCGTCGCGCAGCCCACGCTGCCCTCAGGGTGTAGTCAGGGGAGAACATGAGAGGGAGACGTGGACGCGAGAGGACGGCAGAGTCTGTGGGCATCTTCTGACTTGCAAGGACAAGTGCAGGTAGAATCCGGCTGGTGCTTCTCAGCCCCCAGCCCCGAGGGGGGCGAGCAGGGTATGGAAGCGTGTCCTGAGTGAGAGCCCCAGGAGAACGCGGGAGGCCCGGGGACACTCGGGAAGCGCGCAGTCCCTTGTCAGCCCCGGTCCTGTGATGGGGCCGTTTTGGGGACCCCGTGGCAGGCGTCCTCCTAAAAACCAAAATAAACCAGCGCCTCCCTAGAGCTGACTTCCCTTCTGGAAGCAGAAACAGCCCGTGCCTCTCCCGTCACTGATTTGTTCCAGGGTGAAATAGAAAAAAAAAAAAATTTTTTTAATTTTGGTCTTTCTCTCACTCTCGTGTAGCTGAGAGAAACGAAGCCGGCCAAACAGCCCGCAGGCCTCGCATCTCGGTGCTTTCCTCCGTGGCTGTGACAGGAAAGGAAACGTGGTATTAAGTTGTTGGGGTTGAAATCCCAAACCCTCAATTTCAGGAGCAGAAGGAAGGAGTGAGTTTCCTTCCAGCTGCAAGGGGAGCCCTGGGCCTCCCGGCTCTGGGAGCCCGTCCATCTCCTGAGGGGACCATGGGGCTGGCCCCGGCGCCAGGACCCCGAAGGACACTCCTGCTGGAGACACAGCAGCACAGGCGCGCATTCACCGGACCGTCACCTCTCAGGCACGCGCTGTGTGCCAGGGGTGCGGCAGCAGGCACAGCAGCTCCGTCCCTGTCCTTACTCCTGGAGGACCCCCGGTCTGTGGAGAGGCAGGCACCCCAGGAACCGGCACCCAGGCTGATGCTGGTTTCGAGTGAAGGGAAGCCCTCCGCAGGAAAGCAGAAGGGGGCTCCAGGAGATCCGGGGGGCAGGGAGCCACCTGCCCCAGCACCGCGTGTCAGAAGCCATGTAGTGAAGGAGGTGACAGTTATCTGACAGCGGAAGCGTAGGCAGGGCCAAGCTCTGTGACTGGGGAGGGGAGGAGCTTTCTGGGCAGGGGGACTGTGTCCGCCAAGGGCCGAAGATAGGAAAGGATCTGTCCTGTCCCTGGAGTTGAGAAGGGTCCACACTGGCTTTCGTGCAGCAAGTGAGGGATAACTTGGCAAGAGAGGAGGTGCCGGAAGGCTGCCTGGGGGCAGCGGGCAGCCCCGGAAAGTCCAGATGTCTGGGTGAGAGGGAGGGACAGACTGGATTCGCAGAGAGGCTCAGGGAGACCACCACGGAGTGGAGATGCCAGGTCCGGGCTTTGATCTCTGCCAGTAGAATCCACACGCAAGAGGATTCTGGAATCTCTTTCTTGGATGCAGTCTCTACCCGCTCCCGTGGTTTGAAGCAGCCTAGGTGACCAGATGTACAGCTAACTGCCGTCACTCCTCGCAGGCTGGTACGGGCGAGGGAAGGAATACAGGGGGTGTTGGGCCTCTCTGGAATCCACGGGCGGACAGGGTAGCTGAGCCGGGGAGGGCGACGTGCAGGTCGAGGAGCTTCACCAGATTACCGCTCACTGTGGCTGTGCCCTGTGCCTCACAAGCTCCCTTCACGCGTTACCTCATGTAATGCTCCCTCCGTCCCTCTAGGGCATAAAACGTGGTGAACCCCTCTTTCTTCAAGAGTTCGCTGAAGCTCAGGGTTAACCCCTGAGAGATGGGCCCGAGGTCCAGGCTAACGCAGGAGCCGGCCCGGGGCTGGCGGCCCCGAGGCGTGCACTCTCCCCAGGGCCGCCTTGGCCTCATCTGGGTTTGGCATTAACCAGCGTCCCTGAACTCTCAGCTTTTCTCTTGGTGATGTGACTCCTCAGAAAAAGCCCTGCCTTGTGAAGTGACAATTTCGGGGTCTGGAGATCTGTTCCCAGCAGTCAGGATTGGGGCCCAGACACTAGTTTTGTGACTTTGGGTCTGTCTCACCTTTTTTAATGGAAGAGAAATTCACATAAAGTTAATCTGTTTATTATTTTTAAGTTTATTTATTTTGAGAGCGAGCCCACGCGGGATAGGGACAGAGAGAGAGGGAGAGAGACCTCCAGGCAGGCTCCACGCCGACACAGTGCAGAGCCCAGTGTGAGGCTCGAAGTGACATCACGGCCTGAGTGGAAACCAGGAGTCCTCCGCTGACCTGCCCTGACGTGACCGAACCAGCCAGGTGCCCCTAAAGTCAGTCGCTTTAAAGCGAGCAGCTCAGCGGCAGTTCCTGCATTCAGTGTTGTGCAACCCCGCCGTCTGGTTCCAGAATGTGTTCATCGCCCCAAAGAGGAGATCCAGTACCATTAAAGCACGGCCCCCCCGGCCCCCGGGGACCCCAATCTGCTTCCTGTCTGTGCGGATTCGCCCGCTCGGGACTCTTCACGTGGATGGAATCCGACAGCGTGTGGTCTGGGCGTCCGGCTTCCTCCTCTGCGTCGCGTCATCGTCACTCGTGCTGTGGCGTGTCAGTGCCGCTTCCTTTCTATGGCCGAATATTTGGGCTGCTTTTCATGTCTCTGGGCCTGGGTTTTAGACCAGACGAGCTCTCACTTCCCTTCGGCTCTAAACTAGAACCAAGGATGAAGAAAGAAAAGGGAAAAACAACCCACCAGAGGCTGGAATCTCTGTAGAGCTACTGAATTTGAATACGTGTGAAAGCTTCATTACAAAGCCACGTGCCGTGCAGCTTTCGCAGTAAACCGTGTCATCGAACGCTTTAACTGCTGAAATACTCAGCTACCGGCTGAAAGGGTCAGAAGGTTTACCGGTCCGTTCTCCCACCGGCCCATTTCGTTGTGGGCCGGAACTGCGGGCGCTGCCAAGACAACGGCAGAGAACTTGCGGGATCTCCCTGAGGGAGGCCGGGGGGGTGGGGGGGCCCGCGGTTCCCACGGGAAGAGAAGGGTGACACAGGGCCCTTCGGATTTCCTCCCATCGCTACCATTCCCACCATCGCTGTCACCCCCACCCTGCCGTTAGGGCCCTCACCACGTGGCCACCGCCTCGGTCACCATGGGCCCCCACCGGGGAGCGCGCACCCTCACCGCACCCTGCTCTCACAGAGACGGTCCTCCCACCACTCTCCTCAGCCCCCGGGGAGACCCAGGACTCCCTCTGCCCTTCGCCCCCTAACGAGCACGCACGAGTTGGGCCGAACATTCGTGGCTCCAGACAGCAGGTGTTTTGTGCGTCCCTCGGACGTCACCGTGATCCGACTGCCTACAGCAGGCAGTCCTCGCAGGGCCTTCCACGGCGCCGATCTGCAAGGCAGATCTTTTACATTATTTATCGAACATCTGTTCTGGGCATACCCTGGCAAGGTCTCCAGAAACAGAAAAATTTAAACTTAAAAAACATTTTCTTGCCATCTAGGAATCAGCAGTTTGGCTTGAGAGACGCTGAGAAACAGTGAATGAGTACAAAGACCGGCGGTGACTGAGTGTCACTCAGCCACACAGAGAAGCTCCAGGGGGACAGACGCTTCCCGGGAGGGAGGGGAGTGGCACCGGCCTGGAAGGCCCTTGGCTCTGGGCACCTCCCATCCTGGGCATCATTACCCAGGACGGTCTCCCCTAGATGTCTCCGGCCTAACCATTTCTCGTGCCTTCCGTCGGTCCGCAGGTTATCATCATTTGCCTGGTCATTCTGGACGCCCTCCTGGTGCTCGCCGAGCTCATCCTGGACCTGAAGATCATCAAGGCCGACAAGAACGCTGTCAAGGTAGCGTGTCGGCGGCCCTTTAACGTGGCTCGGTTCTGTCCCTTTGCTGCGGCGGGCAGAGTGGGACAGATCCCCCCCACCGGGGAGGCACGAGTCCTTCACAGAGCAGTTTGACTGGGTGCTTCAAACAAAGAGCAGAGAAAAGGTCTTTCTTTCCAAACTATGGACAAGCATTTACAAGCAGGAAACCTTCTGGTTTCGCGTGATGGCTCGAACCTCCAGTGGTGCCTAGACCGCAGAGCTGGAGGCTCCCGCTGGTTCTAGAGGCTCTGACCCAGAGAGGGATCCTGTCCCATCTTTAGGGCCAGACGAGCTGTTCCCCTGTCAACGTTCTGACGCGGTCCCCATGCTGGAGACGTGCCCGCGGTTTATTCCCCGGGTCGCAGCTGCTGCCCGAGCCCTTCGCAGACGTGTGTCCGGCCTTCCCGGGGCAGCTGCTAGCTTCTCTTCTGTGGCCAGCCCAAGCCCTTCCACAGATGGAGGAGTATTTTTCCTCTCCCTCTGAACACAATCAGTGACGCGCACCTGCTGCACTCACTGTCCTGGGCCCTTTGTCTTCAACTTTTTATTATTCTGAAAAATGGCAAATAAACATTTTGCTATATTTGCTTTCTCTCTATATATATATCCACAAACACATCCGTATGCTTTTGACCATTTGAGTGTAAGTTAAACATCAAGACACAAATATTTCAACTTGCCTAATAAGGTCTTTCTGGGGTGCCTGGGTGGCCTCAGTCGGTTGAACGTCCAACTTCGGCTCAGGTTACGATTTTATGGTTCATGAGTTCAAGCCTTGCATTGGGCTCTTTGTGGACAGTTGAGAGCCTGGAACCTGCTTTGGATTTTGTGTCTCCCTCTCCCCTCCCTCGTTCTTTCTCTCTCACTCTCTCAAATCTTTAAAAAAATTTTTTTAATAAAATGAAACTAAGGTCTTTCTCCTACAGAGCCATAATATTATCAATACCTGAGAAGTTATCAATGATTCCATAATAACCAATTTAAATTCAAATGTCCTCATGTGTCCCAAGAGTATCTGTTTATAATTTTTGTTTTTTCCAAACCAGGATCCAGACTTCTGATATTATACTTGGTTATATGTCTACAGGCTCTTTTCATCTAGAAGAGTCCTCCCACCTTTAATTTTTTCCCCCTTAAAGACTTTTTGGAGTCCAGCCAGTCATCTCTTTAAGATGTCCGGGTTCTGGATGTGTCTGTTTCCCCAGAGGTCCTCAGCTTGTTCCCTATTCCCTGAACCCCACAGGTGAGGTCCGGAGGCACAGTTAGCATCCTGGCTGGTGGGGTGTCGTCTTTAGAGCAGAGCCCGTGGCTCTCAGGGATGCTCGGCAGTAATCGCTGAGCTGTTCCAGCGGCCCAGGGGCACGTTCCCTGTGCCGTTAGAGATCATCCGCCCAGTGACACTTGACTGCCACGCACCCGTCCTCTTCTCCAGTTAGCGTCCACCTGATGGTCACTGCCCGAGGCGGTGAGCCCACCGGGGGACGCGAACTCCGATTTCCATCATTTACTTTACATCTAGTAGGTGGTCTTTTTTTTTTTTTTTTTAATAAAGAAGAGCTTTCCTTTTTCTCCAGTGTGTGTCTATGTATCATTGTGGACTCAGGGATTTTTTGTGGGTATCCAGGGTATGTATAAGCTTAGTCATTCTGTTCAGTGTTCAAACTGTCCCAAGTTTGGTCACTGTGAGCCTCTTCAAGCTATTATCTTTTTAACATGACTCCGTAGGTTCTGAGCATGTCCTTGCTTCCTGGCCCGAGATACTGTCCCAGCGGAGTTTGTGTTTTCCCTGTCCTAGAATGGCAACGGTTACTTTAAGGAAACCTAGTATTTATAAATAAAGATCTGGCAACCCTCTTCAGTTAGCACCCACCCTGGAGATTTCTAGTCAGTACGTAGGAGTCAGCCTTAGTCCTTGGCACAGTGCTCCACGGAGGTACCGTCATGCGTCTGACAAAGGCCCTCCAGTATTTCTATTCTGTGAAGAATATGGAAAATCTTTCGTCTGTAAATGATGCTGCAGCGAATATCCCTACAACATGTCTCTGTGCACATGTGAGCTTAGCCGTAGGATCAATTCCTAGCCTTGGAATCACCGGGCCAAAGGGCACGGTTTTCAATCCTGCATCGCCCAGCTGCCCGTCAGGGCGCAGGCAGGGTAGAGCCCCTCTGTCTGTGTTGTCCCGGCCGTATTCCCAGGCCGAGAACCGCGCCCGTGGAGTTGGGGATCAAACGAACGAGTCCGCGCTCCGGCGCCCAGGCAGGCAGGTGCGCCCTGGCCCGGCCCGCGGCCGCCCCAGGGTCTGCTCTCACCGCGCTGCCTCTTCCCCTCCAGGTCTTCCACTGCATGAGCATCGCCATCTTGACCTTCTTCATGATGGAGATTTTTTTTAAATTATACGTCTTCCGCTTGGAGTTCTTCCACCACAAGTTTGAAATCCTGGACACCATCGTGGTGGTGATCTCCTTCGTCCTCGACGTGGTCCTCCTGTTCCACGAGCACCAGTTCGAAGCTCTCGGCCTGCTGATTCTGCTCCGGCTGTGGCGGGTGGCCCGGATCATCAACGGTACGTCCCCGGTGCGCCCAGGTGGCAGAGGGGATCGGAGGGCGGGCAGAGCCCGAGAGTGGACCCAGAGGCCGTGGTTCCTCCTCCTCCTGGCTAGCGTTTTCTAGAGAAAAGGGAGGTGGTCTGAGTCGGTTCCTACCACCGCCTCTGTGGCTACAAATTGACACCAAGACACATGCTCGAAGAGGAACCACATTTCTCCTTTAGGCCTTGTTCTCATGATTATTAGAAGATATTTATAGAAAGGGCCAGACAAATGCCTCATGAGTCCCTCCAGCTTGGTCCCCCAGAGCACCTTTGTTGTTAGTTTGGTGTTTCCCCGAAGAACGTTCCACTGCACCCCATCTCACAGCTAGGGGAGGTACCATCCAAAAGGGGTGCAAGTAAGCTGAGAATTGCTGTACGCTAGAGTCTAGCCCTTTGAGGAGGTAACGGCACTTGGCAGCATGAGGAAGACCCTGAGAACTCGGTTTCCCAAACTGACCAACCGGACCGTTCTGGAGGCAATCACCCCTCCTAACACGCTGCAGGCTTTGGCTCTAGAGGACACACCTGGGGAAAGAATGCTCGGCCACGACTCGGGTAACGTTCTACCGTATCCCTCACACGTTTCGGAGAAGCCATGTTTTGCTGCTGTCGGGTGGACACAGTGATCAGCAACAAGGCTCCGCTCTCGCCGAGCGAGTCAGGGCTGTTCCGGGGCCTGGGACCCACCGCCCCAGAACCCCCGGCAGGGCTCTGGTCTATTCGCTGGGGTCTGATGCGGAGTTTGGGGTGGACCTTCACGGGCTGCTTCTGAAGCACCCCCGGGTGATCTGGGTGTCCAGCCAGGCTTGGGAATCCCCAGACGGGGCCCAGCACCACAGGCTGTGGGTCACTGCCAGGAGAGGGAGGCGGGCCAGGTGCTAGCACGTGCAGCTCCTTCGCTGGGCAGCACCGAGTCCCACCCCAGCCTCTCGTGCTGGCCGGTGAGGGGTCACCTCTCCGCTGCTGGGCTCTGCCTGTGGGCACTGCGGGCTCCCACAGGCGTTAGGAGCCAGTTGAGATCTAATTAAAGTTTATTAAGAATATTCATGGGGGGGTGTGCCCGGGTAGCTCAGTAGGTTAAGCATCTGACTCTTGATTTTGGCTCAGGTCACGATCTCACGGTTTCTGAGATTGAGCCCCGTGTCCGGCTCTGCACTGATAGCAAGGAGACTTGCTTATGACTCTCTCTCCCGCTCTCTCCCCCAAAATAAACAGACATTTAAAAAATTTGGGCTCTGCCAAAGGAAAGAAAGGAAGCTTCCCACTTACTACTGAATATGCTTCTGCTAACTGACTGTGGCATTCATCCGACAGAGAGATACTCCGTGCAGAGGTTACGCAGTTTCGGATCATCCAGTACGAACGGCTCGGGCGCATTTACTGCCCGTTACTCTCCTATCGCACCACTGCAAGATGTGCTTTTACAGACAGAACCAAAAGCCTAAGATCTGTTCCTTTTCTTGGTCTGAGCCGTAGCAGGGCACAGAGCTGCTGAATGCTCACTGTTGCACTGCGATCATATTTAGCGCCAGGACAAAGCAACACAAGCTTCAGCTGGACTCAGACAACCAAGAATGCTGGGGACTGGCGGGGGGTGGGGTGGGGGGCACTGCTCCCGGGCCTCACGGCTACCGCGTCCGCACACGGTCCCTCTTACTTGGAAGGCACAGAGTGTCCCCAGTTGCTGCATGGTCCTTTGAGGCCATGTCCCCACTGTGGCGTGGGCATTTAAGAGCCACGAGACAGGGCCGATGACCCCTGTCAGCCAGGACTTAGTTGACCGCCCGACAGCCGAATCGGCCGTAGCGGTGGGCGACAGACGGGAAGTCAGGAAAGTGACAATCCCAAGGCCGAGCTTGAGCATTTCCAGCTTATTAGCACTCTACACAGAAGCCACGCGGTCGTGAACGAGCTCTGTGTCAGGGAGCTTAACACTCGTGTGTCAGTGACGAGTGAGGACTTCGCCCAGGCGAGCTGAAGGGAACCCCGCAGGAGCCAGTTCGGGTCTGATGGACGGGTATTAAGAATATTCATTTGGGGAGCACCTGGGTGCTGAGCAGCTCAGAAGTAAGCCCTGACCCTCCTAGTGCTGATGCCTGCCCTTAGGGGACTGACCATGCTGTCCCCAGCTGGACACATTCATAAAGAGTACAGGGTTTTTTCCAAGTGGTTAATCTAGAAACCTGTATCACTGAGCCCTTCAATTATTTTACAGGAATAATTATCTCCGTTAAGACACGTTCAGAACGGCAACTGTTGAGGTTAAAACAGATGAACATACAGTTGGCCGCCAAGATCCAACACCTTGAATTCAGCTGCTCCGAGAAGGTAAGACACAGTTTCGGGAAAATGGCTCCTGTTCGCCTGCAGTTCGGCGCTTCTCCCTGCCAGGCCCTTGCTCGGACGCTGCCCTTGGCTAAGTCTTCCTTGTTCTTTCAGACTCGGGTTAGGCATCGCCTCCTTCCCCCGAGCTATACCAGGCGTCCCTCCTCTTGGTGCCTGTCACCCCATGTGACCGAGCCGGGCTCTGCTGGCAGACTCGAGCGGGAGCACAGCATTCACTTGGCTTTGCTTCTGTGGGGCCGCTGAGTGCTCGCCACAGCTCTGGTGAGGCTCAGAAGGTAAACGGAGTTGTTTGTCTGCTTTTGTAATTGCAGGAACAAGAAATTGAAAGACTTAACAAGCTGTTGAGACAGCACGGACTTCTTGGTGAGGTCAACTAGACGCGCACCTGCTCCGCCCCGAAGAGAAGACCCTGCTTCCACGGGCTCGTGTCTGAGAGAAGCCAGCTGCCTCTCCTGGGGCCGTCTGCGGGAGAGGTTTGGTTCGATGCTGCTGCCTCACCTCCGCTCAGCTCAGATTCTGGGGGGATGGAGGGGACGGCCTTGGGGGAAGGGCTTGCCCTTTCTTGGTGTGACCAAGGGCTCCCATCCCGTCTTCATTCCACATCAGCATGTATCATAAACGCGATCTTCTCCTGTTGAACACTTTTGCTTGAAAATGAACGACGAAGCTGGACAACTACTGGTTGTATGTAAAATTTCATCTCGTCAACTGTACTTTTCACATTTCGCATGTATATTAAGGAACCAGTGCATCCTTTCGTATTCTGAAAGACAAAGGAAAAAAGAAAGCTCTCTTAGCTACCAGCCCATTCTAGAAGGTCTCATCTTCCCCAAGCTGTTCTAAACAGCTCCTCTTGGTGCCTGCTCCCCCAGGGAGGTTGTCCTCATGTACCCAGCCCTCCTCCACAAAACCAGCTTCTAACTGGCTCTAGCCCATTCTGCCACCTCACCACTTTTTTCTCAATTACTGTACAATTAATGTAGAAAAGAAACTCCCTCCCTCGGGCCCTCCTACTCTGTTCTTTCCAGCACCAACTGCTAGGAGCTGCTCTGCGGCATCCCCACAACCCACCGGCTGAAGAGTCCCGTGCCTGCCACCCAAACAGCAATCGAACCCAAGACGCCGTGTAACGAAGGGGACACTGGGAAAGATCCCCGCATGAGACCCTGTGCTCTACGTGCACGATTGTGTACAGTATCTCGTTATTTTTGAATTCATTTCCACGGGACCTGAAAGGAAAGAAAACCTGGACTACGAACAATGAGTATTTTTAAAATGAGTCACGTTGAAGCAGAGGGTGAATGAGCTCTATAAACCACCCTCCAGGCCTGTGCTACTCCCGGGTCTGTCCCCTGTACCATCTTCCCAAAGGTGCGATCTGGTTTCCCCACGTGCCCTCTGTGCTGGCAGCAGTGGAGGTCACCAAGACCCGATGGTGCTCCATTCTAAGGGCACGCCGTGGAACAGAATTTCCAGCAGGAAAAAAGGAGGCGAGTGAGAGGAGAGGGCTGGTTTGCGGGCAACACCACAGGTCAGAGGTGTAGCCCCACGGGAGGTCTCCACGGGAGCCCAGGCCCCACAGCACTTGATTCTAGTGGTGTCATTTCCTTGGTTAGATAGAAACTTACGTCAAACAAATGGGAAGAAGAAATTAAACGGCAGCTTGGCGTTGATGGTTGGCCGAGCTCTGAAGCCCGCCACTGCAGGTGCAGACACATCCACAAAAGTAACCGCAGTGGAAAGAAGAACCGTTCTTTCGTTTCCTGAGTTGGTCTGTAATAAAGAGAGTGATGCAAGCCCTGCCTTCCGGCATGCTATCAGGAGAACAAAGATGGGACATCTTGCGTTCTCTTCCACACACGACCACGGTCACTGCGGCTCATAGGTGTGCGGAGGGCCCACCAGCCACTAACTCGGATGGAAGAGACCACTTGTACCACTCGATTTTCAATCAATTTTAAAGATCAAATCTAAACAAGAATGCTAATGTGAATTCAATTGTTGTCAGTGGAATTTTCTAAGTAAATGACTGCTAAATTGTTTTAAGAATCCACATTGTTTAAGTATCAATAATTTTTTCAAAAAATAAATTTTATTATCGCACGAGTTTTGTCTGGACTTACATCTTAACCAATTCCTTTATTTTTTTTAAGTTTATTTGAGAGAAGCATGGGAGGGGCAACAGGGGAGAGAAAGAATCTTAAGCAGGCTCCATACTCAGCGTGGAGCCCAGCACGGGGCTCAGTCCCATGACCCTGGGATCGTGACCTGAGCCAAAACCAAGAGTCTTGACGTCCAACCAACTGAGCCACCCAGGGGCCCCTTAACCGACACCTTTGTACTCAAGTCAGACCTACCTCAGGAAACGAAGATGCAATTAGACTTGCAGTGACATTAACTACTTTGGCCTGCGGGTTCAGTAAGGATCCGTACTTTGTCCACTTCACTTCTATAACCAAAGCCACCGGGAGCTGGCAGGAATCCTGCAAAACAAAATGCCATTCATCAGTCTGAACATTACACAACCTCATGTCAAACTTAATCTGCAGTTCAGAGTTTTAATTATAAAATGTTTCACATATTACAAAATGTTCTGAACAAGAGAGTGAATAGACTCTAGAAGTTCAGACGAAAACAGCTGAGAGCACATATTTTGAAGTACTCAATGCTCCAAAAATATTTTAACACCTAAAGCATCATTTTTCCATCCTCTCTCCCTTGTTTCTAGAGAGGCCAACCGTTACTTGGAAGTTGTGGAGAGCCCAACACCAAACTGGAAACACTGGGCTTCAACTGCCCCAGCTTCAGCTCGGAGATTCTTTAGGGGAGAAACTGGCATTGGGTGGGGAGGGGAGAGAGGTTGGGGTTATTCACAGAAATTAACCCTAAGTGCATATCACGTTAAAACGCACCTGGAAGAAATGTAAATGCTTTATTTAATTTCATCAGCTGGCGATGAAGATGTCACGCAGGGGTGTACAGATGAGTCTGTAAGTTGTCAACGATATTAACCCTCCTGTGAGCCGAGAGCACTGCTCCCGCCTGCGCCTCCTGAGGCCTCCGCCCCTGGGCAGAATGCGCCTGCGGCCTCCCGACCTTTCTCCTGCCTTCACATCTGGTTTGTTTGTTGGCAAAGGTGATGACCCCGGAAACTGCCTGACGGGTAGACGGGGTTCCAGTATGATGCTCTACTTCTGTGTACTCTGCCATCTTCCCCACAATAACAAGTTTTTTAAAATACGCCTCCGCAGGGCATGAAAAGCTAGCAAGCCTGCTAAATTTGGTGCCTGCCAAAAAGGCACTGGTGGGACTCCTTAGCTTGGCGCTGCCTTTTAAGAAGTCTGCAGGCTGAAAACTCCCTGCGACTCCTGGAGAAACCGAGCCGATGAGCACGGGCTCTCCTGTCCGCTGCTCCCCGAGGCTCCTGGAAGGTGGGCACGAAACTCGCTCCAGGCCCTCTGAGCTCCCTGGACCGGCAGGGACCCTGAAAGTGCCAAGGTCTGCACTGCCTCTCCTCCCCACCTGTTCTCCCTTCTGAGGGGGTCCTAATAACCGGAGGTCCTCCCCAGCTGCCGAAGCCAGAAGCAGTCGGCCTCGTTCCCTGAGGTGGCAGAGCCAAGACTTAGTAGCTGAGCAGCGGGGACTGAGTCATCACGGGTCTCTGCTGGGGACTGAGGAGGAGGGCCGGATGGGAGCTAGAGAGCTAGTCCTCAGCCCCTTTGTCCCCATGCTATAAATACGCTAAGCAGATAATGAGAGGCCCAGAAGCTGCCACGAGCAACTGCTGGGCAATTAAAGGAGAAGATGGAGGGCCCGCCTCCGGTGACGGGGACCAGCCCACACTCTGACGGCTGACACAAAGGAAAAAGGTGGGCAGAGGAATCACGTGTGATCAGGAACCTCTCTGTAGGATGTCAGCTTCCATTAAACTCTTCGGGAACTTTGGAATTGAAAGCTCCCACGTGTGGGCTGCCTTTATAGACCAGGGAACAAGGGATGGGGCAGCGCTGTGGACAGGAGGAGTCTACCCTTTTGTGACAGTCCTCATATTCCTGTCCTGTCACGACGCCTCATGTCACACCAATGATCACAGAACAGTCAGGATGGTCACGGGTGGTAGTTTCCATGTTTGGGCCGACCACGAGGCACCACGAACGTCACGTGATTTAACTCAGCCACGCCATGAGGCTGACGCTGTAGCCCTCGCCCCTTATTTCATAGATAGGAAACAGGCTCAAACCGTCAAAGGCAAGAGTGCCCACGAGGGGCCAAATCAGTTTTCAAGGGCCAGGTCCATGTGACCACAAAGCCTGAGCTCCAGCCCAGAGCCATCCATCTCCTCAACAGCTGCCTCTACCTCCCCACGGGGTGGAGGAGCCGTGGAGGAGGAGAGACCGCTCGAGGGCGGCCTTCCGCTTCCCCGTTACCTTCACGTGGGGCGCCTGGGTGACGAAGTGGATGGGTACCCAGTCCAGCACATCCTGGGCCCGGGAATTTCCAAAAGGGGCCACATAATCCGGAAAGCCGTGGCCCTTCAGGAGGCTCCTCGCTTTCTGCGCTGCGAGCTGACACGTGATGGCTCCGGTCAGTCTCGTGGGGAGGAAGAAGAGGTTGAGGCAGTGAGGCCGTTGGTTCATCCCAACAGTTTTCACAGACCTCAACAACACACGTGCCCTCTCCAGGTGCTTTCTTTTCTCGGTCCAAACGGATCATTTACAGAAGCCAAACTGTCTCTAACTCTGAGAAATCTTGGTTGGCTCTGTCCCGGAAGAGTTTCCGTGGCCAAAAGTTTGGGAAATATTGCGTGCCCACAACCCTCCTGAAGCACACTGGCATTTTAAAGGCTCTGAGAAGTCCTTACAGTAAGGAATCATGTTTTTAACTTTAGTTTGGTGTTTCTGAAACATCTGGTTGGACCACAGACGTATCCCTACAGACTCTTGTGGAAGCATAGTCCCTGGAACTCCCTCGGAGAAACGCTGCTCTAGTACTGCTCAGCGGGTGGTAGGGTAGGGAAAGAAAGGGGTTTGAGCCAAATCTTTGTCTTCCATAGTGGGGACTCAACAATTCATAAAACCAAAATAACAAGAAGTAGCATTACATAAAAGTTATTCACAGATTTGGGAAGTTTCCAGAGACTCGGTGACAGGAACTGCAGGAGAGTGCTGGCGGCGTGGGGGAAATGAGGGCGAGAACTGGGGTCTTCACGATAAGCCACGCAGAGCTGGGTGACATTTTACGTTATACGTTCGTCTGATGCCAACACGACAGAAACAGAGATCATATGCGGGCTTCCTCGCACTGGGCTTGTTGCACCATGTGTATTAAAATTCAGAAATACAAAAAGGACTTTCAGGGACAGCTTTTTTTTTTATTTTTTGCTTTGAACTCAGGTGCTCTGTATGCCACCTTAAAACCAAACCTCCAAAAGCCTTGGGATTTTTACTCTGCCACATCTGATAAGGAAAATGATTTTAACAATTTTCCTTTGAATCGTGACAAATGGTTTATGGTTGTGAAAATTAAAATTAGAAAACAAAGGTATCATCACTAATGCTAACAGGTCACTCCGTGGCTTTCACATGCGCCTGCGGGCTGACGGGGAGGTTCAATTAAAATGGGGGAAGAAGGGCGCCTGGGGGGCTCAGTCGGTTGGGCAGCCGACTTCAGCTCAGGTCATAATCTCACAGTCTGTGAGTTCGAGCCCCGCGTCGGGCTCTGTGCTGATGACTCAGAGCCTGGAGCCTGCTTCAGATTCTGCATCTGCCTCTCTCTCTCTCTCTCTGCCCTTCCCCTGCTCACGCTCTGTCTCTCAAAAATAAATAAACGGTAAAAAAAAAAAAAAAAAAAAAAAATTTAAAATGGGGGAAGAGTACGATTGCTTTGTTTTCTGATCAGCGCAAACAAGTTCCAGAAGAAACAAGTCCCTCTCTCACCTTAGCTGACAGCCAGATTGCACATCGTGACCAAATAACACTGGGGTCCGGATCCCCTCGAGTGCTAAGCAGTCTTGCTCTGCTGTGCTTCGAAGAATAGTAAGTTGTCCGTATCTGTTCATGGTCTGAATAATCCCAGACATCCACAGAAAGTTAAGGGACAACCACCCGGTACAAAAGCAGTCCGATTCTCAGGAGACAGCGACATATGTGTGACATGAAGCGAAACCCAAATATCCCTCCTCTGGGCATCTGCGATTTTGACAGTTATTTCCAGGGACAGAGCAAAAGAAGGTTCTATTTTCCTTGGTTCGGGGATCCTCAGAAGGAAAATCCTCAGAAACCATCCCTCCTTTAAAATATTTCCAATTTCTCAAAATCACTAAATTTGTTTAAGAGTCTCTGTTTAAGTATGCAATTGAGTACATCTAAAAGTCTGTCAACCTTTCTGTCTTAAGATTTTCATTATAAAACACTGACATTTGCCAGGGCCACGCTGTTTCACCCCCAACCGCCAGTGTCCACGCAGCCCCACGTGCCGGGCAGCCGGACCCACCGCGCACCGGAGAAGTCCTGGCCAGAACCAGCCTCCGGCTCACAGGACCCTCGGCGATAAAGAGAAGAGCGACGCACACACGTGGACAGGGACACCGACCGTCTCTACGGAACCGAAAAGGATATCCCTCGTGAGGCTGAAATCCAGCAGCTAACGGGAGCCCCACAACATAACCGGGGTTTCCACTGAGAGGGACCGGCTTTGTATTTTGCTGAAAGACAAGGAAGAAATGCCCCCAAACAATTCTCAATTTAATAAGGAAATAGGGTGAAAATAAAATGCTTTTCACTGTGAAATCTAGGATTTCCAACCAATAAAAGAATTCCTCCCCCCTACTCAGAACTATAAATATATCTGCTGAGCGTAGGAGTAGATCATTCTATAAAAGAACAAGCTCACATGGAAGAGAATCCTCCTCCCAGAAAGGATGAGGACACGAGGACTCGGCCTGGTTCCCTCACAAACACGTGCTCCACAAAGCCCTTTGTTTGGGACAAGCAGATACATGCTCATACCTCTAAACTGAGATTTTTTTTTTCCCAAGAAGTTACGATTTCTTTTTATTTGCAATTAAATACGTGTACAAAATTGATCACACCTACCTGAATGAAACGAATTTCGAACTTCTGCTCCAGGGGAAGCACTGCACTGCTCACTGTCCCCAGAAGGAGAGAGAGCCCGGCTTTGGTGACCTCCCCCGCGCCGGTATACGTGAGGCTGTACTTCACCTAAAAACGAAACGGTACTCTCAACCCGCCTGTTCCCGGTGCGTCTCCAGAGCTGTGTTAACAACTCAAAACACATCCAGGAGGCAAATCCTCTCCCGTTTCTCCACTCGTGGACGCTTTTCTCTCCCGGCCCGTCAGATTCCAGGTGGAATCTGGAATCAGGTGGTCGCCCCTGCACCACCCCGGCCGGCAGGGCCATCTGAGCCTGCTGTACTGAGTTCCGGGTGTTCCAAATCGGGAGTTCGGGCAGACCGTGATCAGTCGACCTCCGCAGAGGAAATGTGGTAAAACAACAGCAACGACGAATGTGGTATCTTCTTGAAAGTCACTAGGTTTGTGGAGAAAAATCGCACGTGATTCTCTCAGAGACCCTGAAGAAGCATCCTCGAATGACAGAGCGTGAAGGCGAGCAGGAGGGCGAGCCATGAAGACCCACACGCCGGGATGGGCCGGCGCCCCCTCTGAAGGGCGTCCAGTCCCTCCCCGGGGGCCGCGCCGACTCAGCTTTCCAGGCCGAACGGGGCTCCTACCTCGAGAACGACGTTAGTGCAGATCTTCGCGTCCCCGGCCTCGACAAGAGTCTGGTTCAGCACGGCCGTGTCCTCCAGTCGGGTTAGGGTTTTATTCAGAGACTCGACGAGGACGGACCGGACGGTGACAGGGATCTGCAAAGTAAGGGAGGTGGCCCGCTGAGGACGCGGTCCAACAGAGGCGAAGGGGTTACGGTGTCGAGAAACTGGAGACAAACCTCCGCCGACAGACTGCCAAGCAGGGAAAAGCAAGCTACACAACAGTATGCAGATTATAATTCCACACTTGCAAAAATACATTTACTTATATGTACATATATTTACATAGAAAATATTAAAGAAGGATATAACCAAACTTTCAAAGTGGTTATCTCCGAAAACGTACTTTCACACGAAAACTGGTACACAAGTGTTCACAGCAGCATTCCTAACAGCCCGACACTGAAAACTACGCAAATGCCCATCAACCGACAAATGTGAAAATGTAGAACATCCCTACAAAAGAATATTATTCATCCATAAAATGGAGCGAAGTGCCGATTCATTCCACAACACAGACGAATCTTGGGAACCTGACGCTACGTGAAAGAAGCCAGACACAAAAGGTCACAGAGTACATGATCCCATTTATCGGAAGTGTTCGGAACAGGCGAATCCACAGTGACAGGAAGCGGATTAGCGGTTGCCCAGGGGCTGACGGAGAGGATGAGAGAAGAATGAGGAGTGCCTGCTACTGAGCACAGGGGTTCCTCGGAGGCGATGAAAATGTCCTGGGCGGCTCAGCTGGTCGAGCGTCTGACTTCCGCTCAGGTCATGATCTCACATTTCCTGAGTTCAAGCCTCACTTCGGGCTTGCTGGAGCCTGGTTCGGATCCCCTGTCCCCTCTCTCTCCGCCCCTCCCCAACTCGCGCCCACAGGCGCTCGCACTCTCTCTCTCAAAAATAAACATTTTAAATAAATAAATGAATAAAAATGTTCTGGAATTAGGTAGTGGTGATGGTTGCACAACCTTGTGAATACACTAGACACTGCACAACTGTGCACTTAAAATGGTGAGTTTTATGGTATGTGAATTGTCTCTCAAACATTCTCACACACACACAGCTCCATCACACCACCCGACAGTATATATGCTCACCTCCAGAGCACACCTCCTACCAATAAATGCACTCGTTCTGTGCCCACATGAGCACATTCTGCACAGTCCCGGGACACAGCCCCCTACACCCTACACCCTCCCTGAATATACCTTTGACCCACTTCATGCCCAACTTCTAAACACACACACACACACACACACACACACACAACTAGGTGTTAAGATCGTGGTATGAGAAAACAGAGACAAATCTTTCAAGCAGAATCAGGAAGCTCTGCTTTAATGTTATTAAAGGACTTTTTTTACGCGAGACTTGGGTGACTCAGTCGGTGGAGCATCTGACTCTTGACTTTGGCTCAGGTCTACAGGAAGACATGATCTCACCATGCATGGGTTTGAACCCCGCGTCGGGCTCTGTGCTGACAGCATGGAACCTGCTTGGGATTCTCCCTCTCCCTCTCCCTCTGCCCTTCCCCTGCTTACTTGTTTGCTCTCTCTCTCTCAAATTAAATAAACATTTAAAAAAAACTAAAGGACATTTTTCATTTATGGCCACTGCCAGCGGAGTGACAAGCAGCAAACAATCCTTTAAATGGCTCAACCCTCTAGGGAGTTGGGCCTCTTCATACCGCGTGACAAATCTGATGTTTGCTTTAAATGTCAGAGGTCAGAAATCACTGTTTAGGAAGGAATCTAACTTGTATCTAGTTGTTTGTATTGCTTTGAACTTTGCCCTCAATCATGTACCACGCTGTTTATAATTCAAAATTACCTGTCATTTTATAGATAATTAAGTAGTTCTTACACATCTGCTCCCATGACCAAGAGGACCTGTAACTGTCCTTACAAGTCAAACCTCTAAGAACGTGACATGGCTTGAAGCAAAGACAAGCTGTCACGTGACAAAAGTGGCAAAAGGGCACCAACAAGCACCACGACGCCCTCTGCGCAACAAGCCCCACCAATCGACGTAAGAGCTACCGAGGGAGTCCCTTGCTAGGAGTTAATGAACTCTTCAGTTTACAGCCTCAAAGACAACCCTGGATTTCTTTATCTGAACCTACTGATCCCTGGTTCAGCATTAATACTGGGTTCTAAGCAAGTGCACACCGTTCCACACGTCTGTGACGGAGCCATCCCGGTGGTACAGGCATGGTTGGCAACAACCAAAGGGTCCAGATTAGATGGGCTTTGGAAAGACTGACGGATGGTGCAGGTGGCAAGGGCTGCACTGGTCTATCGACAGCCACTGGAATAAGAGTCACAGAATGAAAATGGAAGGGCCACTCTGGTTTCCTGAATGTCCTGTTCAGTCATATCCCATCCCCAAACTACCCTGCAGCAAAGACCTAAAGCGTACGTAACAGTGGAATTACAGAGTCGTGACTTCATCTTTCATTGATGGTTCAACAGATCTTAACAACGATTCCAGGCAGTCCTAACAGGCTGCACTTAATGGGGAGCCTGGATCCAAATTTTATACTCCTGATCCTCTAACAAATCTTCGAAGTTGCTTTCTAAAGATCTTTAAACAAATCTCTGATAATAGTTAATACGTTTGTCCTTCAGAGCACAAGCTTTGGTATCACACAGATCTGAGTTCTAAGTCCCGGTGCCACTTCCTGACTGCATGGCCACAGGGTGCAGAGAAAGAACGTGTGTGAACCCTGAAACTTGGGGCCTGGCACACAGTATGGCTTGTCCAGTCTTGTGGTTGAGAGTGAGGTCTTTGGGAATTCCTGTCCCAGCTCTGCCACTTCCTCACTGAGCAGCCTCGAGCAAGCGGATTCAATTGCTCTGTAACTCGTGTGCCAGGGAGTGACAACGGGACCTACCTCCCAGGTCCGCTGAGACTAATGGACGTCAGACGCACACGGGACTGGGAACAGTGCTCGGCACGCAGCGCGCCCCTTCCCGTAACACCCGCCATCCTCACACTAGGTCTTCCCTGCTTGACTGAATCCATCCCCTAGGCAATGATTCAACTAACACATAACCCGCTGAGTACCCAGTACATACTAGCCACCACCTTAGCACCATGGATAGGTCATGAACAAGATGGACAGGATCGCTGTCCCCACAGACCGTTCAAATTTTGAATGGTAGAATCAAAACACTTTGATTTGAGATATTTGAAAGCTAGTCTATTATATGGTTATCAAACTGGGTTCCTGGGAGCCATAGGGTTCCTCAGAAGGACCAAACAGGAGAGAGATGAAGAGGCCAGGCAGACTCCTACTCCAACCAGGGGCTTTGGAGTCAATCCAAGTTACACACTGGGGAGAGTTCCGCTTGAGATCACGTTTGAAAAAACTCTGAACAAGTTTGAAAACACCTTCACAGATGAGGAAATCCAGGCCTACACACAGAAGCGTGAAGCCCAAAGTCACACGACTACTTCCTTTCAAATGTCTACCTCAGACGCGTTTGCGTCTAGAGACTTAACGAAATCAATTACAGTAGGCATCACTGTCCCAAAGGCTCCCTGGACGCCAGGCGCTGGGCAGAGCCCCTAGGCATTCTCCCACTCAAGCCTTACACCCGCCTCTGGGGCAGACACTTAGCCATCTGCTCGACGACCAGTGAGAGCGGGGCATAGGTCATATGAGACAATAATGGCGAAGCTGAATTTTGAACCACGGTCAGCCAATTCCACGAGCTTTGGGAGACCATGACAAGGCCATCACCCTGGGCCTCCTTGGGGACTGTATTCACAGGCACAGGGTCCAGACCCCAAAAAAAAAGGGGTAGATCCATGTTCCTTTGCTCTGACATATCCAGGAAAAGACCCTGGCTTCCCGACCACAGCCTGACGGAGCCCCTGGAGTGGGGTCGAACAGAATCTACACCTCAAGCCCGAAGCTGCACCAAGAGTGTTCGCTCAGCTCCCACACAGGTGTGGACATTCACCGGACCATTCGCGGTTTCCCTCTCCTGCCCTGGACAGACGGCATCCGGGGCGCCAGCCAGCTCTGCTGACAGGAGACCAAGAAGAGCTCGAGGGACGCCTGGAAAGCACAGAGGCCGATCACGCCCACTGTCAGTAACATAGCTAAACTATGAACAGTGTGAACTATGAAAACAGGGATTTTGAAAATCTGCCCCTTCTGCAATTACTAAAGGGTCCTCTACTAAGGAGTTTCCTATTTCGCTCCTGTTTGCCTTTTGGCAAATGTTTTCGTCACTGGCAGTAAGGTACCCTTCTAATCATACGTGTATTCATTTCAAAGGGCTCAGAAATAAGACAGCGTATTATAAACTATCTTACTTTCCACCAAGAAATACTCTTACCTCTGCCTTTGTTCTTAAACCAGGCACCTAAACAAAAAGAAACAACAAATTTTGTTAAGTACAATGAAAAGAAGCATTTTTATTGCTTTTTCAGACCACAGGTTAAAGGACAGATTCATCTCATTACAGACTTCACAAAGAAGAAAACAGAATTTCCTTAATCAAGACTTGTCACCTACATATTTTTATATCCACGTCATAATCCAAAAGTAACTTTATGTCTTCCTGCTGTATTCATTTCTTTCAGACTGGACGCTAAACGGAACGGCCCAACAGAGCTGGTCTCAGGAAGCCTCGGTGCTTCCCTGTGACCATCACGTACTTTCCACACGGTCACCCGTGACGCAGGTCACTGTGGGGGAGATGCGGCTCCTGTCCTTCTGGGTCACCCTCCTGCACCTGTCCTCACTGCAAGGCCACTGTCACTGGCCCAGGCGATTCCACAGCCTCCTAACTGCTCTTCCTGCCTTCAGTCCAAACCACTCAATGGCGGCTCCTGCGTCCCCGACACAGCAGAGCACTCCTTCCGCAGGCCTCGACCTCCCTTTACTTCCCATCCCCATCCCCCCCAACCTCACTTCTCATCACAAGACACCCTACCAGGCCAAAGGGAGCTCAGGGGTGGGGGCTGAGGAGACAGTTTGGAGAGGTCTGTGCTGAGAGCGCGGAGCCTGCGCACTTGAGGGGCTACTTCCAGGACTACCACAAGAGGTCACATAACTGCACAAAGTCGCAGACCTACATGGCTGACTTATGAGAGCGGAAGAGGGAAAGGAAAGGGAGAGAAAAACTTAAACCTAATTCTGAAAAACTGCAGCCCAGATGAATACTGAAGTCATGGACCACCTCCTCCCCTCCCGTTCCCCAAAAAATAAGGAAATCAGGAGGTGAGGGTTCACACCAATCATACGGTTTCTCACCACTGAAAATAACCTTCACCTCTTACAACCCTCCACGCCATCCACCGAGCGGGCCAGCGGCCTCTCTTATTTACTCCCTCCCGGCTTCGGTCACTGCACCCAGAAGGAAGGGGCCTCTCTCCTCCTCCCGCAATCCTATTTGCTACCTGTCCTCTCCTGCTTACTTCATCTGCAAACCGGAATGTGGATTTTCTTTCTTTTTTTTTTTTTTAATTTTTTTTTTAACGTTTTATTTATTTTTGATAGACATAGAGACAGTATGAGCAGGGGAGGGGCGGAGAGAGAGGGAGACACAGAATGTGAAGCAGGCTTCAGGCTCTGAGCCGTCAGCACAGAGCCCGATGCGGGGCTTGAACTCACAGACCGTGAGATCATGACCTGAGCCGAAGTCGGCCGCTCAACCGACTGAGCCACCCAGGCGCCCCCGGAATGTGGATTTTCTATTCTTCTCCAGCCTGTTTCTCAGAGACGTATCTTTTTGGTGCTAATGTGATTATTTCTGCCACAGACAGTAAGATGTTTTTATAATTTCTAAAGTTTTCAGTTCTTGGTCTTTTTTCATTCATGAGACAGACATTATCGGTTACCATCAAAATGAATGAGAGCCCCCTGTCCCCCCAAAAAAAAACCCACAATGACTGAAAGAAAAATATGAGCTAACTACATAAAAATAAAAATTATTTTAAGTGATTATTTCACTATCTTTGGTAAGAGTATACCAAAGAACTAGAGAACAAAAATTTAAACTTGAGTTGTCAATCACATACCGAAATTATTCTATACTTGTCATATTTCGAAAAGGTGCAAAGAACAGAAAACAAACCTGATGAATAAGTTTCACTTCAAAATAATTCTTACCCTCAAAATTTTAGGGCTGCTGTAATAAGCCATGCTCAGGGCCTCAATTTCTTCACACTGTTCCAAATTTATCCTTCTGGTGCACTTAACAGCTTGGTTCACCAGAAATGCTGGAAATCAGAACATTCCCAAAGGGGGGGAAAAAAGAAAGAAAGAGAAGAAAATTTTCAACTGCTTAATGGTAACTAAAAACCTGTAATCTAAGTAACGCCGTAAAGTAAGTTATAACACAGATACACAACATGCTTAAAATAGGGTTTAAAAAACTATGTTTTGAATAGGTTATACATTCACACAATTCGAAAGGCACAACAGGATACTGAGAGTCTCCCTCCAACACTTGTCCCCTTCCCCCACCCCCCCCACCCAGCCACCACTAGAGACACTAGTCTCCAGAGACAATCGGCATCAAGTTTGTTGTGTATCTTTCTGGAAATATTCTATGCAAATAAAAGTGTGGGTATATGTATTTTTAGTATTTCTTTCCCCTTTTGGAAACAAATACGAGCTATGTATTCTGCCCTTCACTTTTTTTCACTCAACGACATATTCTGGAGTTCAGTCTACTTCAGAATATGAAGAGATTTCTCCTCCTTTTTTGGGGGAATAATTAGTATTCTATCATAGATCTGTCATAATTCATTCAACCAGTTCCACAGTAACGGATTCTTAAGTTGTCTCTGGCTTTGCCATCACAAACAACGCTGCAATCTACGATTTTGCATGTGGGCCAGACAATCCGTAGGACCAACTCCTAGAAGCAGAACAGTGGGTCAAAGGGCATATTCATTTGCAATTTTGACACATATCGCTAAATTGCTCTTCACAGGGGTTGTACCGACTTATGGTCCCACCAGGTATGTGAGATCAATGCCTACTTCTCCAGAGCCTTAAATTTCTCAAGCTTTGCCAATGCAGTCGATGGAAATGGCATCTCAGTTTGGTCTGAATGTACACTGTTCCTGTTGTGAGCAAGGCTGAGCATCTTTTCAACAGAATCCATTTCCATTCCTGTAGGAAATGGTGTTTCATGGGCCACATGCGACCATACACTACTCAGCTAGCTTCTTCACTGTGGTGCTGCCGTAAGGACCAGAGAGCCATGCCTGCTACCTCCCGCTGCCAGGACGGTGACTCCACAGAGTCTCCACGGGAGGCACTGCGTGGGTGGCATCCCTGCTCTGCGCTGCCCGAGCAGGCCTGAGCAGGAAACTGAACGTTTCTCGGTTTCCTCATGGAAAAACACATGCAAGCACTTAACACAATACCCAGCACAAAGTAAGTGCTTAATTAACATTAGCTATTGACAAACTTTAGCTCCAGTGAAGAAAGAACTCTCCCTAACCTTGGCAGGGCTTAACAATGGTGGGCTGGTTTCGGGTAGTGAGTTCCCCATCACTACAAGTGCTCATGCAGTCATTTGGTAGAAAAGATTTGGGCACTCGTCGGGAATCTGAGCTGCAAAACCTTTGAGACCTCTTTCAAAGATAGACTGTTTGTAGTTATGAAGCCTGTTCCATTATGACTACTATAAATTTAAACTAAGAGTAAACTCTGTTTACAGAGAGAAGAAAAAATTGCCCACTGTCTTACCTGCAGGGTTATCATCGGTGCAGAGAGACGACGTAAGGGGAGAGGGGAATCTCAGGAATGAATCTGAAGTCTGCAGGCGAGCACCATACTGCGAACAGACCAACCGATAGCTAGTATGGCGCTACGAAAAGCATTTATTCAACGCTTACTAGACACCTGCTATGTGCCAGGCAGCATTACAGGCATCAGGAACACAGTGATGAGCAAAATGGAGATACGGTCCCTGCCCACATGGAGCTTAAGCCCAGGTGCCCCGTCCCTTTCCTTTAAGGACGTATGTCTCTGTGTGTGAGCAGGTTACTGTATCTGCAGGGTTTTTTTATTACAGAATTCCTCCAGAGAAGTATCTAAGAAGTTGACATAGTGTCTGCCAATGCAGACAGGAACTGGGTGACCAGCAATGGAGGTGAGGCTGGTAATTATTTTTTTACTAGCGATAATTACTTAATAACAGATACAGTATACGTTAAAATCATAAAAATGATAGGCCTTCTTTCCCAAAACCAAACCATATGAAACTTTTCCCCAATATTCAAAACAAAATTTACAGCTACTGGGCATACAGCCAACTTCTTAAATCTTGGCGGCAACAAGGATCTAGGGAAACAAGCGTGCTCCTTCATGGCACCTGGGAGCTTAAACTCCTGTAATCTTCCTGGAGGGCAACCTGATACGGAGATTTTAAACTTCTGTTCATTTTGCCCAAGTTAATCCAGTTACAGGAATGTATCCTAAGCATTTAATCAGAGAAAGACACAGGTATCTATCAGAATGCTCCTTACGGATTATTTGTAATAGCAAAAACCAGAAACAAATGTCTGTTAATAGTGGAATGGTTCCATAATAAATGATGATGTATACGTGGGAGGTATACTTTGTATCAATAATCCGTAGCTCCAACAGGAGCTCTGACAAGTTACTTTCCTAGACCCATGTTTTTCTTTTTCTCATCAGTTACATGGGGACAAAATGTATTGCTTTCAAGGTCCTGTGAAGTAATGTCTGGAAAGCTTTGTGTGGCGCCCGGCACGTGGAAAACGATCAGGAAATGGTACCGTTCATACTGATAAGGGAAGATGCATAAGATTTTTCACTGAATAAAAAAGGGTGCTTATGGAGCCATGTAGAAAAGTATAAAGCCTACTTCTGTATAATACTATATGTATATTTTTATAGATGCGTTTAAAAATCAGGAATATACACTAATCTATTAACAGTGATTTGCAATGTGCACTTGCATGGACACTGTGGCCTTTCCATCCTATGTACCTCGATACTTTACCTTTTAGAATTAGCACAGAATGTTTTCATATTTCTCTTTTAAGATGCTTCCAAATAATCTGAAGTTTATTCAAAGTTAATGTATATCACGTTGAAAGATTCACTAATGTATGGTATTTAAAATCGCACGCATCTTCCTCTAAAATCTATAAAACCAAACACAGCTTTTGAGAAGGGGATCAGGCACCCGACTAATTCACTCTGTCCCCGACAGCATGACTCATGCACTCTGCTGCGTCTTTTGAGGTGGAGACCCACAAAGAATTCTGCAGAGACAAATGCAGTCTTACTAAAGAATAATGATAAAAAAAAAAAAACCTATGTTAGAATTCAACTTCTCAATTTTAATTTTTGTGATCCTTGATTTGTACGCACGAACATGAAGTTTTTCCCTCTATAATGTGAATTGCGTCTCAGGGAAGCCAGGTTCGCTGAGAACATACTGAAAAATTAACTTAGAAGGACAGGATATTTGCGACAAGATGAATGGACTTAATCAAGTTCTATGCTCACCTCATATTTAGCAATATCTGGAGTCTCCGACTGTGTTGTGAAAGAAATCTCTGATTCTGAATTCAAGGAAAAACCGTCAGATGTTTCCATCAATTTATCAAAATTATTTTCATCGGGCACTTCTGGATTAATAAAGGATAATGCAGGTTTATCTGTTTTTAGAAAAAATATTTTAAATCAGCATACGATATGATATGAACGTTATATATAACACACAATATTTTGTAAACAGCCTTTAATAGCATTAAGGCTGATATGAGGGGTGCCTGGGTGGCTCAGCCGGTTAAGCATCCAACTTCCGCTCAGGTCATGATCTTGCAGTTCATGAGTTCAAGCCCCAGGTCGGGCTCTGTGCTGACAGCTTGGAGCCTGGAGCCTGCTTCAGATCCTATTTCTCCCTCTCTCTCTGCTCTTCCCCCACTCATGCTCTGTCTTTCTCTCTCAAAAATAAATAAACATTAAAAAAAATTTTTTTAAAGTCTGATGTGAAAAAAATAGTGTCTCTTTCCATATTTACCCCACCCAAAATTTCTCGAGTCTGATTAAGTAAACAGGATCCCCAGACTCGGCCTATTTCTCTAACGGTGTGGAAGTAATGGTTTGTAAAGGCTGCAGGCGAGGCACAAGAAAAGCCAGTAATAATCAATCTTTCTCCAGCCCACGGACTGAGGGGTCGGTTGCTTCAACCTCTGGGGTGCAGCTCTCTGCAGATGGTGACAGGGACGGAGGACTGTTCCCACCCTCACGCAGACACCTCCGACCGAGGCCCGGGAGAACGACGTGCTGCGTAGGGAACAGAGAGGAGGAAACGGGCTGGTACGCTCACACGCCTCGTCTCACGTCATAGGACCCGGCGACAACTGACCACTCCTTACTTTAGGTTACCAATCACAGAGTACCCACCTGGATCTCAACTGCAAGGGAACCAACTCAAAATATAAAGATGTTCTGAAAAGATGATGAAGTGTAAGCAATAAAACCATAAATATGTCTCTGCTCTTGGATATCCTGATAACATCTTACACTTGCATGTGCTTTTGGCTCTAGACACCTATCTGAGCTCAATGCTCGGGTAAAAATAAAGATCCTGTTTTCATGCAAATATTCTTGGCAAAAATAAAAGAGAAAAAAGGAAATTGAAACCAAAGCTGAACCTGATTTTCAGCCATTAAACCAGGAGGAAATAAAGACAAATACATAAATATACACACAACCTAAATAAATCTAGATTCCTATGTGTGCCTACATGTTACAAATACCTGTGAAATAAAGTATGCGACTTCCAAAGACAACTGCATAAGCACATCAGCGGTAATGAAAACGGGCGTGCCCACAGGCCTATAAAGTTATGTGTGGCTGCCTGTGAAAAGGCCTCAGAAGAGACACCTGAACCGAACCATGAAATGACTGCTGTGCATCTAACTGAATGAGGCATTTTCCCATAAAAGAACTTTCTACAGAAAAAATTTCTAGGGCTTCTCAAAGTATATCAGCATCAAGTACTTACAGTTTGTAATATGAACGCAGAAAATAGAGGGATTAATCCGGTCGACAAGCTTAAATATCCTTTGAGGTGGGTTGGCTGTAAAATTCAATGAGTAGATGGCTGCTTTTTGACTACAAAACTGCCATCGCCCCTGGAAATTAAAAAATAATAATACAAAATTTTAAGGCATAGGCACACAATCTTAGCAAGATGATTTTAAAACTGTCCAATGCTTATGCTGTACTCTGTTAATGACGACATGGAAGATATTTATGAAAGCGTGATGTGAGAACTGAATCCGTTCTTACTTGGTTTATTCAGTGTTAAAATGTTTGGCATTTGAAACTTTTTCCTTCAACAGAAAATAAGAGGCAAGTAGAATAACCTGTAAGGAGACCTTGTCGAGTATGGAATATAGGTCAGGGTACAATTTTGACGTAAATGAACCCCGTAAACTCTGCCACCATCAGTCATAAAATTTTGCAGAACTTCAGACTGTTTACAAGTACCCAGAATGGATCCAAAATCCCTGGTCTTTAGAATAAAGTTGGCTTCAACAGACTGTGCAAATCAGAAAATGTGAAGTCATCTGGAAGTTTGGGGGCTTAGAGGTGAGGGTACAGTCAAGGCTTCAACCAAGCCCAGACTTGACAAACTCTAACCATTTTGATCCAGGTCTGGGGAGGGGACAGCAATGTAACGACACTGGGATCATAGCCTGCGTCCTGCTGTTCGGCCTTTTCTCAGTACACACCGCCCGACAGTCCATGTCATCGATATGTTTTGTAATATTATATGAAATGGTTCCATTCTATACCAAGTGATTTAAGTAAGCTACCCCAACATTTTTAGCCAATCCTCTCCTGTTGGTCTCGGTTGTTTCTCGTTTCCCCGATGACATGTGATGCCGTAACAGCATCCCTGCACGTATTTTTGAATCTCTCCAGCTATTTCCTCAGACTGTGTTCCCGAGGTAGACCTGCTGGGTCAAAAGGCTGGCGTATTGTTCACGGTTTCTGAGACATGCTACCAGATTCCCTCGGGAAAGGGAAGACGCGTGCTCACCAGGACTGCGGTGAGAGTGCCTGGGTCCCTGTACTCTTGCCAAGAATACACATTATTCAGTTCTACGCTTTGCCAATTTCACGGACAAAATTCTGTTTATCTCTTGTTTTGACTTTTCTCATTTACTAGTGAGCGTAAACGTTTTTCCACATGGTCACTGCCCACTGGTATTTCTTCCTCAGTAAGGTGCTTCTTCATACCTACTGAACATTTTTTATTAGAATGTTTGTCTTCTCGCTGGTTTCTGAGAATCCATACTTTTAAAAATCTCCTTTGAGTGTCGTGTGTTGTAAATATGTTTTCCCTGTTTGCTACCTTTCAATTTCATGGTGTTTTTTGTCATAAAGAAGTTTAAATTTTTTTCTTTTTAAGATTTTATTTTTGGGGCACGTGGGTGGCTCAGTCTGTTAAGCACTGGACTCTTGATCTTAGCTCAAATCTTGATCTCAGGGTCGTGAGTTCAAGCCCAGTGTTAGGCTCCACGCTGGGCATGGAGCCTTACTTAGGGGGAAAAAAAAAAAAAAAAAAAATTTAACCCAAAGGTTTTATTTTTAAGTAATCTCTACACCCAACATGGGGCTTGAACTCAAACCCCAGGATCAAAAGTCACATGCTCCACCGACTAAGCCAGCCGGGCTCCCCTTAATTTTTTAAATAAAATTATCAATCTTTTCTTTCATGGTTTGCCTGTGGGCTTATGCTTAAAAGACATTCCTTAACCTAAGATTAACAAATGTTCACCTAGATTTTTCACTGTTTTCATTAATTTTTTTAAACATTTCAACTCTTTGCTCTATTGGTAATTTACTTTGCTATAGTGCTATGGAGCAGAAGTCTAACATTCTGATTTTTCGATAGTTGTCACCTTACATCATTTACTCAATGATCCAAACTTTACTCCACTGTTGTAAAATACCATAGTTACTATATACTAAAGAAACAGGAAAAAAATACACAGTATTATGTAGGTTTTTTAAATCAGTACACAGAACTGATTTGGGGCCTTTCTATTCCCGTCCCCTGATCTACCTATCCGTCCTGAAGCAATACGCGCTACTTTCATTACTGTAATGTTGCAACATGTTTGACAGCTGAGAGTCTGCTCTTCTCATTCAATCATGTCTTGGCCGTTCTCAGGTTTATTCTTCTAGATGAATCTTCAATCGTGTTGATGCATTATCCCTCCCTCACCTGACAATGGAATTACGCTTACACATTAACATTTTTTTAACCATTTTTGTCTACTTATTTATTTGAGAGACAGAGAGTGAGCACGGGACAGGCAGAGAAAGAGGGAGAGAGAGAATCCCAAGCATGCTCTATGCTGCCAGCACACAAACCATGAGATCATGACCTGAGCTGAGATCAAGAGCCAACCGGGCACCCCCACAAATTAAGTTTTTATAAGTTAGTTTAAGTGTTTACATAATGATTCTTCTCATCCCACTGCAAAAATTCTCTCTCCATGTATTCCAATGTTTTAGGTCTCTCACCATATTTCAGTCTTCTTGCCATAAATTCTAAGTACTTAAGTTTTATGTGGCATTTCTATGGGGTGTTATGAATAGGATCCATTTTCATTACATTTTTTGATGGCTATTGCTGAAGTATAAAGAAGCTACCAATTTATTTTATAAGTGGCCACTTTTCCAAAAGCTCTGTATAGTTCTAATGGTATATTGGTCATTACTGTGGGCAGAAAGAATATTTCTGAACACCTGTAAGTAGTATCTATGAGAAAGGATCCAGCACCGAAGAATTTACGAGGCCTGCTGGGTCTTAAAGGATGCACAGGAGTTAGACAGAGAGTGCAAGAATGGCATTGGCCAAGGATGGGTAACGTACTGACGGGGTCTAGAAAACTCCTGAGCCCCAAAGTTAGGCTGTGAGGAGGAGACAAGACAGGGGTTAGTAGGAAACAGAGTCTGAGTTTGGGGATAGATCTGTATCCGGGACAGATCTGAATCCACGCTGAGGAGTCTGTAGGTAACGAGAGCTTCTGAAGGCTTTTTTATAGCGAGTGACAAGACGAGGTGGGACCCTATCCAGAAGGAGTAGGAATGGCCCGACACAAGGTCTAGTGTAAGGAATTCAGTAGAACGGGACTCCTTCCTCTCCCCCTTCCCGTTTGCCCGCTCTCAAGGCCTGTGTAGTGGAGGAGTATGGGCTCCGCTTAGGTCTCTAGGCATGACCTTCAGGGTGGGGAGGAGGGCACCTGTTCATCTGCATCTCCAACAGTTTCCGACTTGGTTCCCTGCCACCGGGCTTAGCCCCCGTGACCCAACATCACCCGGGCTGCCGCAGAACTGCTTCAGGTGGGAATCTAGTGCCCTTGCACACGGCACCCTGCAGAATTCAGGACGAAACCCAAACCCTTCAGCGTAGGCCAAGGCCCCTCGGGATCGACCCTGGCCACTGCGGCACACTCCTCTCTGCCCCACTCAGCTACCTGAGCAGTTAAGGCAACGGGCTGTACCCCCTCACCCCCAGGACTCTGCCACGCAGCTCCCTCGGCCTGGAATGCCTTCCATGATTTCACGCTTCCACTCGTCCTTCAGGACCCAAGTCAGATTGTCTTTTCTAGAAAGACTTCTCTTGGCCAACTGCCTAGGTTAGATGCCACTCCTCTCAGTAGCCTCAGTGCCTGGGGCAGAACTGCCACCCACTCCTCTATCTCCCTTTGTCAGTGAGCTCTTTGAGGGCCTGGCCTGGGAGTCTTCCTGAGAGAACAATGGCAGAGAAGTCAAAAGAGAATACTAGAAGACCAGGTAGGGGTGGAGGGGAGAAACTCGCCCACAGAGTCAGCTCACTTCTACTGAGGCCCAACTATGTGGCAGGAGCTGGAGTAGGCACTAGTGACAGAAAGCGTGTAAGGGGCGCCTGGGTGGCTCAGTCGGTTGAGCGGCTGACTTCAGCTCAGGTCATGATCTTACGGTCTGTGGGTTCGAGCCCCGTGTCAGGCTCTGTGCTGACAGCTCAGAGCCTGGAGCCTGCTTCGGATTCTGTATCTCCCTCTCTCTCTGCCCTTCCCCTGCTCATGTGCTGTCTCTCTGTCTCTCAAAAATAAATAAATGTTAAAAAAAAAATTAAAAAAAAATAAAGTATGTAAAAGGAATGATTCTTGCTTTCATGAAACTCACATCTAGTGAGGAAAACAGACATTAATCCAATAATCTTAACATTTACAAATCATTAGATGATAGAATTAGCTGTTGAAAGTTTAGCAAATGTAAACAAACCTTTCATGAATTAGAACCTATATAATGAAAGTAATCAATTAATTAGAATTATTAATTTTTATTTCATTATTTCTACACTTCGTGTTTAGAAGAAAGACATAAGTAAAACTAACTCATGGGAAGGCAAACTGGGGCAGCCACTCTGGAAAACAGTATGGAGGTTCCTCAAAAAATTAAAAACAGAACTACCTAACGACCGGCAACTGCACTACTAGGTATGTATCCAAGGGATACAGGTGTGCTGTTTCAAAGGGGCACATGCACCCCAATGTTTACAGCAGCGCTATCGACAATCCCAAAGTTTGGAAAGAGCCCAAATGTCCATCGACAGACGAATGGATAAAGAAGATGTGGCGTGTGTGTGTATACACACCCGCACACACACACAACGGAGTATTACTCGGCAATCAAACAGAAGGAAATCTTGCCATCTGCAACTAAACGGATGGCACAGAGGATATCATGCTAAGTGAAATTAGCCAGTCAGAGAAAGACAAGTATCATATCACTTCACTCACATGAGGAATTTAAGATACAAAACAGATGAACATAAGGGAAGAGAAGCAAAAATAATATAAACAAGGAGGGGGACAAAACAGAAGACACTCTTAAATACAGAGAACAAATCGAGGGTTGCTGGAGGGGTTGTGGGTGGGGAGATGGGTAAGGGGGGCACTGGGGAGGACACTTGTTGGGATGAGCACTGGGTGTTACATGTAGGGGATGATCGCTGGAATCTACTCCTGAAATCATTACGGCACTATATGCTAACTAACTTGGATGTAAATTAAAAAAATAAATTAAAAAAAAGAATATTTATAAATGTAACCACTTTTTAAATGTAAATAAATAAATAAATAAATAAGGGGAAAAACTAACTTAAAAAATTCTGAGATCTTTCCTGAGGACACTATGGATTCAGCTCTAACGTCTATACCAGGACCCACAAACCACACCTAATTTTTTATTTTATTTATTTATTTTTTTTTGAGAGACATAGAGACAGAGCGTGAGCAAGGGAAGGGCAGAGAGAGCGGGAGACACAGAATCCAAAGCAGGCTCCAGGCTCTGAGCTGTCAGCAGAGCCCGATGCGGGGCTTGAACTCACAGACCATGAGATCATGATCTGAGCTGAAGTCGGCTGCTCAACCAACTGAGCCCCCCAGGCACCCCACGCCTAATTTTTTAACGATTTATTGAAACATAGTCATGCCCAGTCGTTTCCACCCTGTCTGCGGCTGCTTTTGCTCATCAATGGTAGAGGTGAGGAAATTGCAACAGAGACCACTGTTCTTCACTGGCCTATGAAGCTTTCTTTTTTTTTTAGCGTTTATTTATTTTGAGAAAAAGAGTACACATGGGAAAGGGAGAGAGAGGGGGGGAGGGGGGAGGGGGACAGGGGGAGGAAGAGAGGGGGAGGAGGGGGGGGAGGGAGGAGAGGGGGGAGGGGGGAGGGGGAGAGGGGGAGAGGGGGAGAGGGAGGGAGAGAGGGAGGGAGGGAGGGAGGGAGGGAGGGAGGAGGGGGAGGGGAGGAAGAGGGAGGGAGGGAGGGAGAGGGGGAGGGAGAGGGGGGGAGGGAGGAAGAGGGGGGGAGGAAGAGGGGGGGAGGAACGGGGGAGGAAGGGGGGAGGAACGGGGGAGGAAGAGGGGGGAGGAACGGGGGAGGAAGAGGGGGGAGGAAGAGGGGGGAGGAAGAGGGGGGAGGGGGAGAGGGGGAGAGAGAGGGGGGAGGGAGGGAGAGAGAGAGAGGGAGGGAGGGAGGGAGGGAGGGAGAGAGGGAGGGAGAGGGAGGGAGAGAGAGAGAGGGAGGGAGGGAGGGAGAGAGGGAGGGAGAGGGAGGGAGGGAGAGAGAGAGAGAGAGGGAGAGGGAGGGAGAGAGGGAGGGAGAGGGAGGGAGAGAGAGAGAGGGAGGGAGGGAGGGAGAGAGGGAGGGAGAGAGAGGGAGGGAGGGAGGGAGAGAGGGGGAGGGAGGGAGGGAGAGAGGGAGAGAGAGAGAGAGAGAGAGGGAGGGAGGGAGAGAGAGAGGGAGGGAGGGAGAGAGAGAGGGAGGGAGGGAGAGAGAGAGGGAGGGAGGGGGGGAGGGAGGGAGGGGGGGAGGGAGGGGGGGAGGGAGGGGGAGGGGGGAGGGAGAGGGGGAGGGGGGAGGGAGAGGGGGAGGGAGGGGGAGAGAGGGAGAGAGAGGGGGAGGGGGGAGGGAGGGGGGAGAGACGGGGAGGGGGGAGGGAGGGGGGGAGAGAGGGGGAGGGGGGAGGGAGGGGGGAGAGGGGGAGGGAGGGAGGGGGGGAGAGAGAGAGAGAGAGAGGGAGGGAGAGAGAGAGGGAGGGAGGGAGGGAGAGAGAGAGAGAGAGAGAGAGAGAGAGAGAGAGGGAGGAAGGGAGGGAGGGAGGGAGGGAGGGAGGGAGGGAGGGAGGGAGGGAGGGAGGGAATCCCAAGCAGGCTCCACATTATCTTGGTGTGGAGCCTGATGGGGGGCTCGAACTCACGAACTGTGAGATCATGACCTGAGCCGAAATCAAGAGTTGATCACTCAACCGCCTAAGCCACCCAGGCATCCCTGGCCTATGAAGCTTAAAACATTTACTATGTGGCCTTTTACAGAAAAAGTTTGCTGACCCACATTCTAAATAGTATATATCTAAAATTCAGTATTGACTATTAAAAAAAAGACATTCTAAATAATGATCTTGAATTGGAGCCAAAATTTCTCTCAGGCTGTTACTTTCTAAGACAGAAAAGCAGAATGATTCCTAACAAAGGTTTAACCATAATGTAGACCAGTTACCCAGAAAAATAATCTGACTACAACATACCACTCTCCAAACAATTTTACAATAGTAGGAGTAGATTCAATTTCTAATTGGTCAATAAAATAGTTCCTCATGGGAAAGACACATCCTACTTCCAAAAAGCATCCAATCTGTCAAGTGTCAACTGCTACACTATTACAAGACTAAATTTAAGTTAGCTTTCTCTGAATAATAAGCTGGTCCCATTCTGAATAAATAACCTTTCTTAAATGCTGTATGTTTCAAAGAGCTTTGAAATCGGAATTACGAGAAATAAATCATTCGGAAGAGATTATTCTTCACCTTATAATCAACTGGGAATGTTATTTGCCATTATTCTCGGTGAACGGTGAGAACTTCCAGTAGATTTACACATCGGAAAAGCATAAACAAAGCTTTCCTGACTATCGGTTTAATTTTCTGTTACAAGTACTATATCCACAACAAAAGCTGTAACATTAAACTGCACTTTTCACCCTCGGCTGGATACATGAGACTAATTCACAAAAATACAAAAATGTGCACATTATCTGTTTACAAATCAGGGCGAAATGTAATTCGGTCTCTGGAAACAAAGATTTCCTCACATTCTCAACAAAGTAGGCGCTCTTCCCTTTGCCTGCGCCGTCAGCTGGCTAGATGCAAATAAGGCGTACCCCAAACATATCGGTTTGGACGGCATGGCTTCTGAATGACGCAAAATTCAGGAAACCAGGTTTGGGTTTTTCAGCCCGGAAGAGTTTTCGCTTTCTGTCCCCAAATTTTATCACCTTGGTCCGATTCCATCAAAACCGCAGGCATCGCAAACTTACGTGACACTTGGAACTGAACAGGCAGAAAAGACGCTGAAATCCTCGGGGCTGCAATCGGGATCGCAGCAGCAGTTGACGTCACACTGTGCTGGAGACAAGTCACAGACACACAGAGCAGCAACTACGGAAACAAAAGAGGTGGGATGGAGACCTTCGCAATCAGCAGGGAGTGACTGCCCCCTGCCACTGCAAAGTACCAAAAGTCCATGTCAGACAAAAGGTCCATTTTATTCTTCCTACTGCACTTCGGGCTGGGAGGGGGGTATTTGTGAAGTGAAAATTAGTCAGTTTGAATATTCCTCAATCTGAGGTTTCCCCAAAATAGCTAATCATCTGCCTCACTTGGAAAGTTCTGTTTGTGCTCTACCTACGAAGACTCTGATTTCCTAAGCTGACTATGAAACCCAGACATTAGTGTTTTTCAAAACTCTGCAGGCGATGCTGATAACTCAAGAACCAGCAGGCTGCATCACCACTGGCATAAGAGGACAAGCCTCCTCTGGAGAGTCTCACTCAGAGGAAGAGCCTAATGAAGGCCCCCTCAATCTTGTTTCTCTCTCAGATGTCCACCTGTGGCTTTGAAACTGAGCCCACATTCGCCGACCATTGACGAAGGATCAAACTGGCTCAGGTGCTTTGTACTTGGGGTTCTGGAAATATCTTTGATAATTTAGACAATAAAGCATGGGGGGATTAAAAAGGTAGAAATCTCCCCAGTTTGCAACATTTAATTTTTAATAACTATCTGGATTTTTAAATTCCTATTCTATTCTGTCAAACAGGGGAGAAGTAACCCTTTTAAAGATGGCAGAGCATAAGAATGATAAACACTGAATTCATGGTAGTAATTATTCTTGGGAAGAGGAGAAAAAGATAATGCTTCAGTCTTACATATAACGTTTCGTTTCCTTTTTCAAAAAAAAAAAAAAAACTCATGCAAAACAAACGGGGATCTTAAGCAAGTGGTGGTAGAGACTCAAGTCAACGTTCTGATTTGCATGAATGAACGATTTCACAACAAAAATCAGCTTCAGAAAAATATAGCTCAAAAAAGGTACAATAGCATCCTCTGGAAAGAGGTGTATGAATAAGAGGAAGGTTTTGCCAATAAATACACAATCCTGTCTTCACCTGAGACACAAAAGTTTTCCCCCTGAAGCTTACATACTTCCCTCTAGCCAAGGACTCTCCTCTGTGCTTAGTGAAATGAAAAGGCAACTGGTACACACTAATGTAAAAAAAATCGTGTTTAGGTTCCCGGTCTTAGGTGTTTAAAATTACAATCTTGACTTGCTTTTCAGAACTCAAAACCCTTGTAAGTAACTATATGACTAGTAAGGACAAAGCAATAGTGTTTAATAACTCCACTTAGGGAATGAAAAAAAAAAAAAGGTCTCTATCGAGGAGGTGAGTGTACTTCATCAGCCAACAAGGGTCTGCTGAGCACTCCCAAGGTCTAAGTAGCACTCAGCTGCTCTTCTGTTCCTCTTACCATCCACACACCTGGCTCGAGAGCAAGACACTAATGAACAGAGCTCAAACCAAGACTAAAGTTATCACTTTTCCACCTGTAACCCATTCTGCACACGGTGTCCGGTTCTCCACTCCATCAGCCCCTGCTCCAACACAGGGCAGGGGTGGGACCTAAAATCAGCCAAGTAATTCACCGACCTGGAAAATGGGGATAACCCACACTGCTGGGGATTAAAAGAGATACATTACAGATGAAAAGCTTAGCAAGGGCCTGCTACGCAGTAAGCAGCTGATAAATGCCAGCTGTCATCTCTTATCCTTATAGTCACAGATCGAGAGAGGGGTCCTCTAAAAAGATGAAGTGTGAATGCATCCCCGCCCCCCATACTGGAGAAACAGCCCTGAACACATGCCCTAATAATGACGGTTCAAGAATAGATTCATTCCGGGGAGAAACCACATAAACAGATGGAATACTTAGATGGATAAAGGACAACCCAGTCCAAATCTTCGAGGATCACGGATATTGAACTCTGTTCCCATTTATCATTCACCTCCCCTACTAATTCACCAAATCAACAGTTTCAATATAGAAGTTTGGTTGATATATACCGAAACAGAAAATATAAAAATGTATTTCTCTGTACGTCTCCTTACACATAGTTTACAAAGGAGGACCTTTGGGAAAATGACGATTCAGGAATTGAAGTCCTAGAGTACATGGTGTCGGCCAATCACGACTTTTCTATTTACTAATCCTGAGCCTTACTCAAGATCTTTTTCTTTCACAAGGAAAAAAAAAAAATACTGCATGCCTATTGGGGTTACAGTCAAAACTTAAAGTTTTGGTGTTTTTTGTTTTATGGTGTTTTTTTTTTTTTTTGAGATCACAAACCCCTTTGATAAGATGCTTACTGCTAAGAACCCTCACCCAGAAAAATGCATATTCGCAAAATTTTGCACTCCGAGCATCTCAGGGTTACAGCCATCCCCTTAAGTTACCCAGGTCATATCACATTATAAAACATTCACTAATGCCTGAACGCCAGCATTCGATCCCTTTCTGAGAAATACATTAATTATCCCTAACGATGACTCCGAAAAGGTGGGCATAGCCCCTCACCTCATCACTTCCCACCTCCAACTCCACACAGGAGGAATCCTGGGTGTTCATAATTCAAGTCAACAGACACTGGCCTCGTCACATTTAGTAAGCTAGACATTTGGCGTCTCTTTTTAATAAACGAGAAGTTCAACGCATCCTACGCATTCAACTTCCCTAACTGCCCAGAAACTTTGGGTTTACAAAATTTCATCTTTGGCAGCAAAGGTGTAACGATTCGTTCATTATTACCTTCAGCATTAATGCTGTCGAGGACCACTGCAAGTAATTTCAAGGATTTTTGTATTGTCGCACTTACGCTGTGAGCCTCGGTTTTCTCACGTGTAGGAGAGGGATGATCAGGTCTACCCTTAAGGATTGCTGAGGGAATCAAGGCCTGTGAAATACTTAGCAATGCCTGCACACAGTCACGTGTTCCATACATGTTAACTATCATGATTACGTCCTCACCCGGGGTACCCGCTCTAGGCTGGATCACTCTGGATCCCCAGGAACTGCCACTTGGTACCCACCGTCCGTGACCGGGGTGGGCCTGGGGCCAGAGAAGGGCCCGGGGGCCTTAGGGGATCCGGGGGGCCTAGGAGACAAGGCGGGTCGGAGAGTCGTCCAGGCTGCCTCCGCAGAGTTGAAGCCCTCCGTCGTCACAGGCGGAGCGGCCGCGGCCTGGGCGCTCACGGAGGCCCAGCAATCCAGGAGCACAAGAAGGAGCAGCCGGAGGCCGGGAGAACCCATTGCCCGGCTGAACCCCACGCGACCCGCAGCGGGGACTGCGCGCGTTGCCTGGCAACCGCGGCGGCCTGGCGCGGGGCATTATGGGAAGGGTCCCGCGAGGCCACGCGAGACCGCGGGGGCGGTGGGCGGGGCCTGGGTGAGACCGGCAGCGAGGGGCAGGACAGGGGCCGGCACAGGGGCCGGGACAGGGGCCGGGACAGGGGCGGGACGAGGGATGAGGACCTAGGGTGGTGCAAGGCTAGTGGGAGCTAGTAGGGTCGAAAGGCTTGTAAGTCTCCGCAGCACTTTGCAAACCAGCTTCCAGGCTTGTTTAAAAAATGCGTGTTTCCAAATACTCTCCCAGGGTTCAGATTCAGGAAGTCTAGAGTAGGGTCCAGAAATCAATATATATATATATATATATTTTTTAATTACATGATTTTTTATAGTGTTTTGTAGTATATTATGTTGCTAGGCTTTTTTATTTTTTATTTTACAGAGCGTGAGCAGGGAAGAGGGACGGAGAGAGAGAGAACCTTAGGCAGGCTGCACACTCTGCGAGGAACCCACGTGGGGCTCCATCCCGAGATCCTGGGATGGTGACCTGAGCTGAAACCAAGGGTCCAATGCTTAATTGACTGAGCCACCCAGGTGCCCCCAGGAATCAATATTTTTAACAAATGTCCTGTAGCAACCAGTAATGGGAGGGAAATTTGAGAACGTATCTCCTAAAACCACTAAATAATTTTTTTATTTGTAAAGTAATAAAACTTTGAAAGAGAGAGAGACAGACATGAGCAGGGGAGGGGCAAAGAGAGAGGGAGACACAGAATCAAAAGCAGGCTCCAGGTTCTGAGCTATTAGCAGAGAGCCTGAAAAGGGACTTGAACCCACCGGCCGTGAGATCATGACCTGAGCTGAAGCTGGTCGCTTAACCGACTAAGCCACCCAGGCGCCCCTAAAGCTACTAAATATTAAAGGAACACAGAAAACAGATCACCGTCCTTGAATTTTCTCTGTGCCATATGCTGTTGACACTTGCTTTGCCTTTTTTGTTTTAGACCACCAGATCTAAGGAGGTCGCTAGATAACTTCTAGTCACCCTGTTGTAATAAGGGAGACAAATGAACACTTTTTTTTACAGACAAAAAAAGTTGATGAGAATTAAGCAGAATGATCGACAAGTTTTAAAAGAAAAGAAAGAAAACAAATCTGTATGTAACTCTACTGAAGAGGATGAAGACCACAAGACTTAAGGAAGCCCCTACAATCTAAACTGGCTTGTTTATAAAGGTCCCAGTCCAGGGATGTTGGCTGTATCATCAACCCTTAATCTCCTTACAATTAAAAAGTAAATGTCAAAATACTTAAAATCTCATGGTATTTACTCAAGAAACACATTTACCGATTCAGGAAAATGCCGAAACAGGACATATATCTAGTTTGTTAAATTTAAACAGCAAAACTAAACCCTCAAAGTGGCGCCTTTAACCCCTTTCTCTGGCATACCAGAGAAAGTGTAGAAAAATATAATTGGATCAAATGTATACTACAGATATTTCCTTTTTTTTTTCCTACTAAGGATTATTTTAACATCCGACTGCAATTCTGGACTGCCGTTAATAACTGATATAATGCTTCCCTTTAAAAATAATAACAACTATATTTTCCAAACCTTTATTTCATAACTTCTAAATCCAGGACTTACTGTTGTAGTTTTTTAAAACCTTCTCTTTACTTCCAGGTACTACTTTCCTTTCTTTTTTCTTTTTTAATTTTTTTTTTTTTAAGAGAGGGAAAGAGTGAGGGGTAAGGGACAGAGAGAGAAAGATAGAATCTCAAGTAGGCTCCACACTGTTACCACAGAGCCCTATGAGGGGCTCGAACTCACGAGCCCTGAGATCATGATCTGAGCCAAAATCAAGAGTCAGACGCTGAGCCGACCGAGCCACCCAGGAGCCCCCAGGTTCTACTTTCCTGTCTATTCCTTAATACCTGTGAATCTCTCTGCCCTGTTTTCTGTTTTGAAATTTGAGGCTGTTGGATTAAATTTCGATGAGGTGTCTTTCGGCTCTTAACGTTTTCATTTTATGATTTGGGAAATCATCTTCCTTTCTGTCCAATTTCAAACACTCAGGAGGCTTCCCAAAGGTAATTTTACGACATCTTGCCAAGTTGAAATGAGGGCTACAATCAACTCAGATCCATTTTGCAAACCTTGGAAACATCGATTCTTTTCATTTCACAGGCGACCCATTTCTGCCAGGCTTTTTTCATCTGTCAACCCAGAGGATCCTTTCTCCCTCCCTTCTCCCCTGCCCTTGGCAAGTTCCTTCATGAGGATGGAAGGACACAAAGAAGGCTGAGATTGATTTCCACCTTTTATCCAAAACTGCATCGTTTGGGCTGCACATAAATGCTTGTGATTAAAAATGTCCATCTGTTTCTCCAGGATTATTGGCATTGAGACTCCTTACAGTCTGTGCCGGCGTTGGGAGGTAATCAAGACAATTCAGCTTTTTGGAATTCTGCGTGTGGAAGCTGCCTCATAGGAGGAGCCTGAAAAACCAAAGACAGGAGGGGCTAGGTGAAAAATAAGGCTGACTTTTTAAGGCAGTTAGCCCCTCTTTCTTGGTCTTTGGTATGGTTTGGGGTAAATTGGTTTCTAACCTGTCTAAAATTAGGTATCCAGTTTTTCCTATCTTTTTTCAATTTAGCCAAATATTTTACAAATAGGGAGGCAGAACCATCAAGCTTTATAAAGGAATTGCTTAGCACACCAAGGAGATCAAGCCTGTGTGAGGACAAAGGATCGACTCTTCCATTTTGACTTCCATTTTGAAGTGTACAGACCAGTGATTGATTTCAGAACCAACCCCCAGGGGAGAAAAAATAATCCTCATCTTCTCTCCCCCTCTCATTCCTCACATGCCCAGTCAACCACCAGGTGCTATTCTTGTTATGAAACATTATGAGGACAGGAGGACTGTTTGAGCAGACTTCACGTTCTTGAAAGATCCTAAATTTACAAGTTTGACCTTTCCTGAAAATGACGTAATAAATACAGTCACAGACATACACTTACAGGAATAAAATAAGAATTCCTTGTTTACTAGACACTGTTTAAAAAAATGTTTATTTTTGAGAGAGAGAGAGAGAGACAGAGCATGAGCAGGGGAAGGACAGAGAGAGAGGGAGACACAGATTCTGAAGCAGGCTCCAGGCTCTGAGCTGCCTGACATGGGGCTCAAACCCACAAACTATGAGAACTTGACCTGAGCCAAAGTCTCATGCTTAACTGACTGAGCCACCCAGGCACCCTTACTAGATGCTTTTAAACCAACTCCTACTAATGGACCATGCTGCAGTTCGAATAAACCAGGTGGGTTTTTAAGAATCATTTTTAGTTTTATTATTTACGAATTGAAACGCTTCAATCACAATGAAAGTTACAAAAAAGAATACCACGTCCACCGTGGTGTGTACCATGATCGGGTATGACATTTTGTTGTATTTACTTATATTTCTTTTTAGTCATTTTTAAGAGAGATAATTTATATACACTACAAATTTCTTCATATACAATTATTGATGTACAGGTTTTTCTCATGCATCAGTGTACAGGGTTTTTTGGTGTTGGGGGGGGCATAGTTTTATAAATTTTAACAAACACATACAATCATGTGACCACAATTACAATCAAGATGTAGAACAGTTTGGGGCGCCTTGGTGGCTCAGTCGGTTAAGCGGCGACTTCGGCTCAGGTCATGATCTCATGGTCTGTGAGTTCGAGCCCCGCATCAGGCTCTGTGCTGACGGCTCAGAGTCTGGAGCCTGCTTCGGATTCTGTGTCTCCCTCTCTCTCTGCCCCTCCCCTGCTCCCGCTCTCTCTCACTCTCTCAAAATTAAACATTAAAAAAAATTTTTTTTAAGATATAGAACAGTTTTATCACCCTCAAGCCCCTTTATAGTCACCCCTCCCCCGGTCCAAGCCTTCATAACAGTGATCTATTTTCTGTCCCTAAGGTTTTCCCTTCTCCAGAACATCACATCAATGTATCGCTCACACAGCACGTAGCCATTTGGGCCTGGCTTCTCTCACTTAGCATAAGGCCTTTGAAATTTACCCATGTTGTTTATATCAACGATGTAAAAACGCGTAACATTAAACTTACCATCATAATAATTTTTAAGTATCCGGCTCAGTAACGTTGCGTGTTTTCACACTGTTGTGCAACTAGAACTTTTTCGTCTTACAACACGGAAACTCTAATTCCCCTTCTCCTCCCCACAGCCCTTCGTAACCACCTTTCTTTTTTCTGATTTTGTGATTCTATTTTAGAAACTTCGTATAAGCAGAACTACATAGTATTTGTCCTTTTGTGCCTGGCTTATTATACTTAGCATAATGTCCTGGAGGTCATCCAGGTTGTAGCCTTGTAATAGAATTTCCTTCTTTTTTTTTTTTAAGAATATGTGTTTGCTTTATTTATTTATTTTTTATTTTATTTTATTTTTGAGAGACACAGACAGAGCGTGAGCAAGGGAAGGGCATAGAGAGAGGGAGACACAGAATCCGAAGCAGGCTCCAGGCTCTGAGCCGTCGGCACAGAGCCCGATGTGGGGCTCGAACTCACAGACCGCGAGATCACGACCTGAGCCGAAGTCGGCCACTTAACTGACTGAGCCCCCCAGGCGCCCCTAGAATTTCCTTCTTTCTAAGCCCGTATAATATTTCATTGGATGTATGTACCGCATTTCTTTTTTTTTTTTTTTAATTACCTGAGTATAGTTGACACACAATGTTACATTAGTTTCAGGTGCACAACATCGTGACTGGACAAGTTTATACATTATGCTGCATTCACCACAAGTGTAGCTACGCCTGTTACCATATAACGCTATTATAATATCATTGTGTAGTCTTGGCACCCTTGTTGAAAATCATTTGACCATGTATGCAAAGGTTTCTTTCAATCCACTCCTTTTTATTCCAGACAAGTGTTCCATGATGGATATACCACAATTTCTTCATTCACCAGTTGAAAGTATTTGGGTCTTTCCAGTTCGGGGGCATTACAAATTAAGTCACTATAAACACTCGCAAACAGGTTTTGCGTGAGCCTCTATTTGCATTTGTCTTGGGAATATATGCCTAGGAGTAGGATTTCTGCGTTGTATAGGTGTGCGTTTAATGTTCTAAGAAACCGCCCAATTTTTTTCCAAAGCGACTGGACATTTTGCATTCCCACCAACACCGTGTGAGGTTTCCAGTTGCTCCAGTTTTGTTTTCGGTTTGGTTTTTAGCTATTCTAGTAAGTGTGCGGTGGTGTCTCGCCGCGGGTTTATTAGTTGGCTTTTAATAAATTCAGTCACATCGTGGTGGCACAAATTACAACACATTTCAATCTTGGGGTGCCAGGAGCACGTGTTAAATGTTCAACGAAGCAATGAATGCTTTATGTGGGGGCAGACGAAGAGCCTCAAAAAAATGGAAGTGAGCTGGCCTCTTGGTGCCACTGAGGGGCACTGCTCTCTCCTCCCCCACTTCTATCTCTATGTCCCCCCCCCGCGTAAACAGGTTTTCATTGTTGCCCTCAGGACCTACGATTAGTTCTGCTTTTATTCACCCCTTACTGGAAGGCCAGCGAGCGAATTCTTCTTGAGGCCCGAACCCGCTTCATCTTGCCCCGTCCTGGGGTCAATCGTTTCTGCTACAGCTTGTTTCAAAGCACGTACCTTTTGTTAAGCTAAGTTTGTGGGAAAGAATGTGGAGACCAAAGAAGAGCAGACACAAGATTGGGTAAGCCGCCGTCAAAAACATCAACCTCGCACCGTTGAAGCAAATCAGGGCCCATGATCTGACAAATACGCATGGAGTTATGAAAACAATGAAAATATTAGAATGTCCTGGAAACTTCAGAGTTATTATGGCCATAGTTATGAAAGATCTGGATGGAATAAATGCTAATTCCAAACCCCAGAATCCCCGTCTCTGTATTATTGTCAATTTATTAGGGGAAGGGGGGAATGGCCTGATGAGAAAAGATTTTTTTTATCTTTTTTTTTTTGATGAACACTCAAATCAATATCTTTTTTTACCGAGATCATTTGTGAATTCCTTAAAACAAAGAATGAATGTCCTTCCAATCTGAATCCGGCTACTACAAGCTCGCCCTCAGAGGCAGCTGCTTATTGTCTGGGATAATATCAGTCATATTTTAACTTCTGTCCCCCCAACATGAATCATGAACAGGCCTAAAAATTTCCTTTTAAAATGTTCTCTTCAGGGGCGCCTGGGTGGCTCCGTCAGTTAAGCGTCTGACTTCAGCTCAGGTCATGATCTCCCGGTTTGTGAGTTTGAGCCCCACGTCAGGCTCTGTGCTGACAGCTCAGAGCCTGGAGCCTGCTTCGGATTCTGTGTCTCCCTCTCTCTCTGCCCTTCTCCTGCTCACGCTCTGTCTCTATGTCTCAAAAATAAATAAATGTTAAAAAATAAAAAAATAATAAAATGTTCTCTTCAAGACAAAGAAGCTGGTAATTGTAACAGTTTCTGGGGAGGAGGAAGGAAGGAGAGTCACTCTTCAATCTATTGTGCATGCATTACTTCTCTGTTAAAATCAAATCGATTTGTTTTCCAGGTGCCTGGTTGGCTCAGCAGGTGGAGTATGTGACTCCTGATCTCAGGGTCATGAGTTCAAGCCCCACATTGGGCATTGAGCTTGCTTTAAAAAAATAATAAAATAAGATTAATTTTTAAATTAAATAAACACAATGATAAAACTAAATTTTAAAGCCTATGTCCCCTCTCTTAATCATACACTTATATTCCATTAGGGGGAGCAGTTGGAAAATGGGGCAAATATCCTTTCTTTCTGCCAGCTTTGCCCAATGTCTACTGCTTAAACTCAACTCGAAAGCAAGTTTTAAAGGTTGTGAACATTTTCAACTCTAAAAAAAATATTAGACTCAAACAAATACTATAGGCTTGTACTATAGGAAGTGCTTTACTTTCAAGAATTATTAAAAATATATGTCACTCTTCTTAAAAACTGTTTAAAGGGACGGCACAGAGGGAGACCATTTGGCTACCTGGGTAGCTTCTGATGGCCGCTGGTCACCGTGACTTGCAGCCTGGCCCTCTGTTTTGACCTTTCAGAAACAAAATCTTTTCAGATCAGCCCGCGGGATCTGGGTCATGGGTCCCGATCTTCCAGAGATCGGGAGAAGAGATGTCCATTTATTGCTCTGACTTATCCCTCCATTCCCACCTCCTCCAGGAGGCCCTCCTGCCCTGACCGTCACACCAAGGAGACAGACCCTCACAAATTTCAGAGCAAGACCAGACTGTGTGAATCTAGTTCCATCTCTTATTAACTGGGTACTTAACTTTTCTGGTAAAATCCATCATAATGGTGTTTCTAATTAAAATCAAGACTATGGGGCACCTGGCTGGCTCAGCCGGTGAAGTGTGTGACTTTTGATGTCAGGGTTGTAGGTTTGAGCTCCACATTGAGTGTAGAGGTTACTTAAAAATAAAATCTTTAGGGGCACCTGAGTGGCTCCGTTGGTTGAGTGTCCTGACTCCGGCTCAGGTCATGATCTCGAGGTCTGTGAGTTCGAGCCCCTGCGTCGGGCTCTGTGCTGACTGCTCAGAGCCTGGATCCTGCTTCGGATTCTGTGTCTCCTTCTCTCTCTGCCCCTCCTCTGCTAGTGCTCTGTCTCTCTCTTTCTCTCTCTCTCATAAATAAACATTAAAAAATAAATAAAATAAAATCTTTAAAAAACCAGAAATTAAAAAAAAAAAGTAAAAGTAAATAAAATCAAGACTAGAGGGGCTTTACTTAAACACATTGATCTCGCATGTGTATTTCTTTTCTCCCGCACCATAAAGGTTGGCTCTCAATAACTCCAACATAATTCATTATTTTGTTTATCCCAAAAAAACACACTTAGCCCAGTGCTAAATCTCAGAATAACAATGCCAATATTATCACAAAATACATGGTTATTGAAAAAACAGGAGAAAGGGCTGGTTAAGCGTCTGACTTCAGCTCAGGTCATGATCTCACAGTTCACGAGTTCGAGCCCCACATTAGGCTTGCTGCTGTCAACTCGGAGCCCGCTTCGGATCCTCTGTCCCTCTCTCTCTCTCTGCCCCTCCCAAGCTCACACACACTCTCTCTCTCTCTCTAAAATAAATAAACATTAAATATTTATTTATTTATTTTAATTTTTTAAAAAGGGAGATTTCTTTTTAGCAGCATGCTTTCATTTAATCCCTCTGTTTTTAGCGTGTTGCCTCCGCTCTATTCTCTGAAAGCTATCTCTGAACTTGGAGCTGCTCTGTTTGACGTTCTCCAGAGAATAAACACCTCATCTGCAAGGATGGGTGGGAGGAGTCACAGGAGGGGCATCTGAGCTGATGTGATTGGGATCCGGGTGTACGCTTCTGGCACAATTCACGATCTGCTGTCGCTCCCACCTCTGGCCCCGGGTACCCAGGACCTTCAACCCCTGAGCCCTTCTGGGACTCGACAGCTGCAACGGGCTCGCTCCTTCTTGGCATCTCCTTCTGCACAACCTAGGGTTTCTCCACTCGGCCAAATCATCCATCCACTCTCTAGCCTCCGAAAAGGATTTGCCATCTCTCCTCAGCGGTCATCATCTCTCCCGTTCCGTGTGGGTCTGGATCTCTTTGACGCTTCTTTTACCACGTTAGTAGTGTTTCAGCAGAGCGCAGAGAGAACGCCGGGTTCCGCCCGCTGTATTTCTATATGTGTCATGTAAACATTTCCCTTATTGGGTGTAGCATAGAAACATGAGGAAAAGTACATGTTATGGCCCCACGGTGTTTGGGTTCAGATCTCCACTTCTGCCACTTGCTAGCTGTGTAATCTTGGGCTTGCTCTCTCTGCTCAGATTCCTCATTTATAAAATAAGGATAATAGTGGTACCAGTCGCGAAATGGTGTGTGTGGCGCGGTACCGGATGTTTGTTAAGCACTCCAAAAGTTTGCAAATGTTATTAAAGAAAGGGTACAGGTTTCCTTAATTGGAAAGGACAAAATGGGGGTGTCTGGCTGGCTCAGTCAGCAGAGCATGTGACTCTTGATCTCGGGGTCATGAGTTCAAACCCCACGTTCCGCATAGAGCTTACTCTATAAAACAAAAAAAGAAAGAAAGACAAAGTGATGTTGATTAGTTCTGCCAAAAGCTAAGGGAGAGCAATTAATTCTCTGGTAAACCTTGTCCTGAGGTTGACTGTATTTACCTCGGGGCTTTCGCAGCTTTGAATCTTGCAGAGTCACTTTTTCCCTGCAGGTGGCAACATTCGTCACCAAAACTTCATTCCTCAGCTAGCACTGACCCCGAGGGGGGAAAATAAACCCTCTAACTCTATCTTTCATTGGTTTGGTCATTTCCTCAGTAAGTATTTACCGAGTACCTACTACATGCCGGGAACCAGGGAAACAGTAGTGGCCAAGTACACACCACCACGGCCTTCTCAGAACTTAACGGTTTGCAACAGGTCTGGAACTTAATTCAAAGAAGCTGACAAGACCCTTCCCCCCATCCCTCTTCCAAGAAAACCTTCCATGTGAATGTGCCTGTATGAGACACAAGCCCTAACTGGAGTTCTACTAAGAAATAGACTGTCCTCTGGAGCAAAAATGATGCTGTGAAGGACATGACTTAACACCAATAATTTTCCAGACCTTCTTGCACTTAAAGATTTTCTTAAGTCCCACGCTCCAAGGAAAGGGTTGGGAGACTAAGGGCCATTGACATAGTCACCAGGGCAGAAAGGGGTGTTGCGGCATTGAAGTAACCAGGTGGGAGGATTTCTGAATTACAGGTCAGAGATAACAACTCTCAAAGTGTCCCCCCCACCAAATTTCTTTTTAAGCCAGACATCGCCTTCTGAAGAAAACATCCAGCATTTGGAATTAAGACCAAAAGAGGGCAGCATAGTTCTTTCCATGTCATCTGGGACATTGTTTAACAAGCCGGCCCAAGGATAAATTCTCTAACAGGGGTCTGGAAACTTTTCTTATAAGGGTCTAGATAGTAAATACTTCAGGCTTGCAGGGTACATGCTCGGTTATTCAACTCGGTTGTCTAAGCACTGTCTCATTGTACAGCAAAGACAGCCTTAGACGGTACGTAAACAAATAGCCATGTCTGTGTTCCAATAAAACTTTATTACAAATGTAAGCAGCAGGGCCAGATTTGGCCCTCTGGTCGTATATGTAAGCCAAAGAATGTAACTTTTTTTTTTTTTTTTGCGCAGCTATTTTCTATTGGTTAAAGGCTCAGGTTTTTGTCTGGGAGTTTTAAATCATTTCTAACCAGTACAAAAAGAAAAAATGAACTCTGAAATTTACAGCTTTTATTACCCGGTGGAGATTAACCGGTTTCGTATCTAAGTTTCCTACTTCTCAGAATGCTCTCTGAATCAAGTTTACCCTCTTAGTGTTTCCTCTTTAACGAGTCGAATAAATTTTTGACATGTTTATCCTGTATTTGAATGAGTCATGTTGTAACTTTTGACATCCTTGTTTGTTACACTCTTATTGTTCCCTAGCAATTAGTAGAAACCCTGAGGTCGGAGCCCTGCGTTGTCATGATCACAGAGGGTAGCAAAGAAAGAATTTAGGAACTTCACCTCAATCTGTTGTCAGACTCAGAGGAGAGAAAACACCTGTGGTAGGGACAGCGTTTTCGTGCCTTTGGCAAGGAAGTTTTGCTTTTGTTTTTGTTTTTAATTTTTTTAACGTTTTATTTATTTTTGAGAGACATAGAGACAGAGTATGAGCAGGGGAAGGGCGGAGAAAGAGGGAGACACAGAATCTGAAGCAGGCTCCAGGCTCCGAGCTGTCAGCACAGAGCCCGACACGGGGCTCGAACTCACAGACCGAGAGATTATGACCTGAGCCAAAGTCGGCCGCCCAACCAACAGAGCCACCCAGGCGCCCCAGGAAGTTTTTTTTTTAAAGACCGTATCATTTCACCCCAACCCCCCTTGGAATGAATATGGAACAATTCTTTATATTTCCAAAATATAGACTATGGAGGATTCATTCTCTCTTACCCAGCCTCTGTTGGTCTCTAGGATCTCGCTCCCACATTTTAGTCTCAAAATCCTGGCTCCCGCAAATATACTTTTTTTTCTAATGTTTTTTATTTATTTTCGAGAGAGAGAGACAGACAGCAAGCAGGGGAGGGGCAGAGAGAGAGACACACACAGAATCCGAAACAGGCTCCAGGTTCTGAGCTGTCAGCACAGAGCCCGATGCAGGGCTCAGACTCACAAACCGCGAGATCATGACCTTAAGCTGAAGTCGACTGCTTAACCGACTGAGCTGCCCAGGTGCCCTCTCAAATCTACTTTTTTAAAGCAAGCTCCTCACCAAGGTGTTATGAACTAAATGTTGATGTCCCTCAAAATTCATATGTTAAAGCCCTAATCCCCAATGTGACTGTAATTGGAAACGGGGCTTTTAGGATACAATTAAAGTTAACTGAGGTCATAAGGATGGGGATTATGGATGAGGTCATAGGCAAGCCAGAAAGAGAGACCTCACTAGAACCCAACCACACGGGCATGCTGATCTCAGACTTTCAGAACTGTGAGAAAATAAATGTCTGTTGTTTCAGCCCCCCAGTTTATGGTATTTTGTTATGACTGCCAAAGCTAAGACATTGCCAAATGTATTCCCAGCCCAGGACATTTGCACTTGCTGTCCCCACTGCCCTGGAATGCCCTTCTTCCAGAATTATGAATGGTTGGCTGTTTTTTCCACAAATTTTCACTTAGGTTTCAGATCAAATGACACCTTTCAGACTGGCCTTCTCTGCTCGCCCTAATGTAGCCTCCCCACTGTAGTCATTTACCTGATCACGAGGTCGTCTATCTCTTCACATATCTATTGGACAATTGGCTTTTCTCTTCAGAAATGCCCTTCCCTCATTAAAAGATAAACTGAGTCCTATTTAAAATTTTAGGATTTTACTTGAGCACAAATCCATGTGAATCAGGCAGCACCAAACCAGAGTGGTTGGGAGAGCTCCCCCAACAGGAGCTAGGAGTATGACTTCTAGAGAAGACCAGGAAGCAAAGCAAAGAAATTACTTGATTCTCTGTGCCTTAAGCGATTGCCTTATGTGAGAGAGCCCGGTTGGCTGTTGGTGACAGGTTGTGCCTAGGTTTTAATTTCTTAACCCTGAGGCATTTACAGACTTAGCTTTTGGTTCACTTACGTAGGCTGCTATGGCACTAAGGCACCTCACTCTAATGGCTTCTTCGTTTCATTAATTTAACATGCCATCGGGCATTTTCCATATTTTTCTACTTTTTTATTGAGCTCTGTTTCTTTATTAATGTGAAGAAGTTCTTTATGTACTCTGGATACTAATCCTTTTTTACTTTATGCAGTACAGATATCATCTGTCAGGCTGTGGCTTATCTTTTATTAAAAAAGATTTTGAGGGTAGTTGGCTGGCTCAGTCAGAAGAGCATGCAACTCTCGATTTTGGAGTTGTGAGTTCAAGCCACATGTTGGGTGTAGAGATTACTTAAATAAATAAAAAGCTGAAGAGAAATATTTTTAATGATGTCTTTTGTTGTGTAGAGGCTTTAAAAAATGTTATCTATGATAAAATATGCATGACATGAAATTCATGTCAATGGGTAAAATATGCATGACATAAAATTCCTGTTAATTTATGTTAACATAAAATATGCATAACATGAAATTAAGTGTACAGTTCAGGGACATTAAGTACATTCACATTGTTCTGCGACCATCATCACGTCCATCTTCAGAACTCTTTTCGTCTCGCAAAATTGAGACTCCATTCACATGAAAAAATAACTCCCCATCCCCCTCATCCACCAGTCCGCAGCAACTGCCATTCTGCTTTCTGCCTCTATAAGTTTGACTACTCTAGGTACCTTATATAAGTGGAATCATATAGTATTTGTCTTTTTGTGTCTGGCTTATTTCACTTAGCGTAATGTCTTCAAAACTCATCCATGTACGAGCCTGCATCAGATTTCCCTTCCTGTCTAAGGCTCACTAATATTTCATTGCATGGATAGACCACATTTTGTTTATCTATTCATCCATTGACGAATACTTGGGTTGGCCCCATCTTTTGGCTACTGTGAATAATACAGCTATGAACATGGAGGTGTAAATAATTGTTCAAGTCTCAGCTTTCAATTCTTTTGGGTATAGGCTCACAAGTGGAATTGTTGGGTCGTAAGGTAATTCTTTGTTGAATTTTTGAGGAACTGTGACACTGATTTCCACAGCAGCTACACCATTTTACATTGCCACCAACAGTGCACGAGGGTTCCAAATTCCCCACAACCCTGGCAACATTTGTTACTTTCTGGTTTCTTCGAATAATAATGATAATAATATAATAAAAATAATTATTATTTTATAGTAGCCATCCTAATGTGTGTGAGGTGCTATCTCTGTGGTTTTGATTTTCATTTCTTTAATGATCCGTGATGTTGACCATTTTTTACTGTGCCTATTGACATTTTGTAGGTCTTCTTTAGAGAAATGTCTATTGAAGTCCTTTGCCCATTTTTTAGTCTTTTTTATTTTTTTCTGTTGTTGAGTTGTGAGAGTTCTTTATATTATATGTTATATATATCTGGATATTAACTCTTTGTCAGATGTCTCATTCACATATATTTTCTCCCATTTCATGCTTGCCTTTTCACTCCATTGATTACAATATTTGATGAATAGAAGTTGTAAATTTTGATTTAGTCTAATTTACCTATTTTTTCTTTTGTTGCCTGTGCTTTTGAAGTCATAGTCAAGAAATCATCACCAAGTCCAATGTCGTGAGGCTTCTCCTCCATATTTTCTTCTAAGAGTTTTATAGTTTTAGGTCTCACATAGAGGTCTTTGATCCATTTTGAGGAAATTTTAAGTTTTAACATAATCAAATTGATCAAAAATTTTTTTAATTTTTAAAAATGTTATCTTTATTTATTTTGAGAGAAAGAGAACAAGCAGGGAAGGAGCAGAGAGAGAGGGAGAGGGAATCCCAAGCAGGCTCTGCACTGCTAGCACAGAGCCTGATGTGGGGCTCAAGCTCATGACCGTGAGATCATAACATGAACTGAAGCCAAGAGTCAGATGCTTAACCAAGTGACCCACCCAGGTGCCACTGATCAACATTTTTCCCAACAATGTGTGCATTTTTATATATTATTGAAGTCATCATTTCCTATCTCAATATTCTATATTTTCTTCTAAAAAGCTTTAAAGATTTGCTTTTTACCACTGGAATTTACTCTTGTATATTGTGTGAGTTAGGGGTCCAGTTTAGTTGTTGTTTTTGTTTGTTTGTTTGTTTTCCAGAGGGATAACCAATGTCCTCACACCATTTAAAAATAATTTTTTTTTTTCCTGGGGCACCTGGCTGACTCAGTCGGTGGAGCATGCAACTCTTGATCTTGGGGTTGTGGATTCGAGACCCACGTTGGGTGTAAAATTGCTTTAAAATAAAATCTTTAAAAATAATAATAACCATTTTTCCCATTAATCTGTAATATAACCTCAACTTTCTCTCAAGTTTCCATATAGGCATGAGTCTCTTGTCCCTCTTCATGTCTGCTTAGCTGAGCCTTCAAAAACTCATGTTCCTTTCATTTCTGTCTAGTCCGTCTACTAAGGTCATGGTTCTAGCTTTAAAAAATCCCTTCGTTCCTCCATCCAGTTTAGTAAGCCCGTCCTTTCTTTGTCTGTCACTCTTCCACTGGTTCTGTTCTGGTAGGATTACAGAAGCATATTTTTAAAAACAACCTCATTGCTCCCTGATTTCCTCAGCAAACCTGTTTCTCAGAGACAAAACCTTCTGGGCATAAGCTTCATTAACTTCCTTCTTAGCTGTTAGGTTTTCATTAGCTTTTTCTACCTCAACCCATAAAGAAACATTATCTCCTGTTTAATAAGGGCTGTTCTTTTCCTTTGTTTTCATTAATAAAATATACCCCCATTCTATGGGTAAGGTTGGAATCCGAGCTCCCTAAATCCAAAGCCATGATCAAGGTTTATGTAATGAACAAATCAAAGCTATTCTGGGATCTCAGTAGTGAAAAGAGCCTTACCAGCGTGTGACAAACCAAATCTTAAGAAATCAGCCCCTCCGCAGGTCTTGCTCATGACCCTGAATGAAGCTCAGAACAACCCATAGAAGAACAGATTTGGGGCTATTCACTCTGTGGCGTCCACCTACACCCAGCATTCGTGCTGCTGGGAGGCTACAATCTCACAAACAAGACCTCTGCCCACCCTATGTAATTTAGCTGCCTCTGCTGTTTTAGAGTTTAGCCTAAAGCTTTGCTGAAAGACATACTACAAGAGGCAAAAACCTTCTGCCCACCAGAGCCCAAATGTTTGGAGACTCCAGTTCTGCCCTCTTTAAGGTAAGCCTTTCCTGGGACAAAAAGAGTTTTTTCCAATGGCCTAATCCCTGTCCCCGCCACCTGCTGAGGTCAAAGCTGTGCTCACATGGGTTAGGTCAAGGCCTGCCCCAGAGGCCCTTGTACTCAGGCCCCTGCCAGTTAAAATCCTGCCAAACAACTGTAGCTGTCACAAACTGCCCAGGTCAAAAGCCCACTTGACCCACAATTACCTTTAAGCCTAGGGCCCTGACTGCACCAGAAACCTGATCTCCGTGTGCTATTTTAGCCCCCCAACTGTCAGTCCTCATGCCCGCCTCTCAAAGTTTTCCGAAAAGAAAATTAACGTGCTGGGGGTTTACGTGGAGATAACTAATTATACCCTTCTCAGCCTTTCCAGCTTCTAAACCCGCTAAGAGGTAGATGTATGCATCAGACCGCTGGGGCTTAAAAGTATTCAGCTTTATAAGGCCGATCGGAGAACGTGGCCTTCCTTCCCCCTCCGGATTACATTGATTCACCTGAGCGCAGGCTGGATCACTGCGAGCCTCCTCCACGGGGACGGGCTCCCGAAGGTGGAGCACCGCAGAGTCAGGCCACAGCAAGAAAGAAAAAAGAGAAAAGGACTAGGCAACACGCTCAGCATCTTCTCACAAACGCGCTCAGCAGACCAATCGCGCCTCATTCCATGGAAGGAGCTCGGGGGTTTTCCTTCCCGAGTGTTTCTAATGGGAAGCGGGAGCTCCTCTTCCTCTATGTAAATAAGTAGAGGATAAGTTTCCTTCTCACAGGCGCCTTTGGTTTGGGGACTTATTCTCAGTTCAATAAATGTAGCCATGGTACCTGGATCACATGATGTGTTTGTCAGGATTCACCGTACTGGAAGCCAAACTCGAAGTGACTCAAGCAAAACAGGGAATTAACACGAGTTCCTTTTTCAGGAAAAGCCGGATTCAGGGGTTTGCTCAGTGTCCCCCGGCCTCCGTCTCTGACCATCTGCAGGCTCTGCTTCTCTTCGTATTGTCTTTATTCTCAGGCTAGCCCCTCCTGGGTAGCGGCAAAAATGGCCTTCCGCAGCTCCACGCTTGCATTCTCACTGCCTTCCAACCCCTGGGGAAAATTCCTCCTTCTTAATACTGGCGGCGAAATTCCATGGTGGAATTTCATTGACCCGCTTTGCGTTGTGTTGCCTTCATTCTGGACTGATCACTGTGACCAAGAGAATGTAGTGTTCTGATTGGTGACACCTGGGCCATGTGTCCACCTCCGGTCCAGTTCTACCCGGTCTGCAAGAACCAAGGAAGTGTAGGAATACACCGCCGAGGAAAATCAAAATACTATTATCAGAGAATGGATTCTAGGTGGGGAAAACATGACCATCGCACAGAATGCAAAACGAGGTAAGTTGAATGACAAGAACAGCCCGTTACTTGCTGGGATGAGCACTGGGTTTTATACGGAAACCAATTTGACAATAAATTATTAAAAAAAAAAAAAGAAAAGAAAAGAAAACAACAGCCCGTGGCTAGTTCCTTCAAAAGGGCTTTCTGGGGCAGGCGCCAAGAGTTCCCAGACACCTCTCCGGTTCAGCCCCGTTCCACCCATTAACTTCATATGGGACGAACATGCTACTTGCTCCCTTTCTTCAACTATACAATCAGTGGCTTGTTCTGGGTGATCTCTAAAGTTCTTTTATTTAACAGCATTCACTTATTAGATTTATTTAGCATCTATATACATGTTCTGGACACTATATACATGTTCTGGACCCTATATACATGTTCTGGACACTATATACACGTTCTGGACACTACTTGAGATAAAGTAGTGAAAAAAAAATGGACTAAACCCCCTGCTCTTCTGGAACTTACAGGTTAGTCAGAGAGGAGCCAAACAATAAACAAAATAAGTAAGTCCTATGTGCCATGACAGAGATTGCAGGTGGGACTGTTGAGTCACCCCATGGTGAGGTAGTCAGAGCAGATAATATAGGTAAAGCACATGACAAGAGTTCGATTTATGGTATCTATTGTTTTCGCTCTATTATTCTTTTCGTCACTATTGTTTTTTATTACTTTATTATCATTCTGTTATTATTTATTACTTTATTACTACCGGTATGTTAAAAGCATTCGGTGACCCCTTGGTATCTCCAGCATTAAGGACTCTCAGCTTAGCATATAAGGCCCGCTGCAGTAGGTCCTAAACTATTTTTTCATTAAACTTTTTTTTAGTTTATTTATTTATTTTGAGAGAGAGAGAGAGAGTGTGGGAGGGACACAGAGAGTGAGAGAAAGAATCCTAAGCAGGCTCGGCACTGATAGTGCCCCTATGTGGGGCTTGAACTCATGAACTGCAAGATCACGACCTGGGCTGAAACCAAGAGTCGGATGCCTAACCAACTGAGCCACTCAGGCGCCCCAGGTCCTAAACTATTCTTTAAATTGAGATGTAACTCACATACTATAACATTTGCCCTTGGAAGTGTACGGTTCGGTGCTTTCCGGTGTATTTATGAGGTTGTACAACCATCGCCACTATCTGATTCCAGGGCATTTTCACTAACCCGAAAAGAAACCCCACACCCATTAATAGTCACTTCCCGTTTCCCCCACACCCTGGCCTATGGCAACCACTAAGCTGCTTGCCGTCTCTATGGGCTGGCCTCTTCTGGACATTTCATATAAATAGAATCCTGCAACACGGCGTCTTTGGGGACTGGTTTCATCCTGTTTTCAAGGGTCATCCATGTTGAGGTATGTATCAGTGCTTCACTCCTTTAACGGCCGAAGTTACTTTCTTCGTTAGTTAGTAGTTCCTAAGCTACTTTCTGAGCCTCATTTCTCCCCGTTCTTCACTCACACCCTAAGGCTGATCTGCACTGGACTACTTGTCCTTCTCCATACTCTGCCCTTTTCTTTCTTTCTTTTTTTTTCTTTTATGTTTATTTTTGAGAGAGAGACAGAGCACGAGCGAGGGAGGGGGAGGGGCAGAGGGAGAGGGAGACACAGAATCCGAAGCAGGCTCCAGGCTCCCACCTGTGAGCACAGAGCCCGATGCGATGCGGGGCTCCAGCCCGTGAGCTGCCAGATCATGATCTGATGCTTCACCGACGGAGCCACCCAGGCGCTCCTTTTGTTTCATTTCCTGCCCCTCCTCAGACCGCTTTCTGTGCATTCACGCCCCTCACAAATGTTGCCTCTTCGCGAAGTGCCCCGAGTGTTTCCCCCCCAACAAAGGGCCCCAATTCTCCTCCCCATGTTCCTTTTTTTATTTCCGTCAACGATGCTTATTTTTTCTATATACTTACTTAACCTTAACCCTCCTACTCCACTGCGATTGCCATGAAGTCACCAACTTTTAAAAATCCCTTTCCCACAACTTTAAACATTAACAAGTGCTCATCAAATATTTGCTAACTTGCATGGCATTGGTATAACCCAGGGGTTCTAAACCGGGGACAGTTTTGTTCCCCAGGGGACATTTAGCAATATCTGGAGACCTTTTTGGTTGCCCTCACTAGGAGGTGAGTTGTGCTACTGACATCTAGTAGATAGAGGCCAGGGCTGCTGCTAAGCCCATTCCAATGCACAGGGTAGGCCCCCTCCCCGCCCCCCACAACAAAAAAAATGATCCGGCCTCAAATATCAATAGTGGCAAAGCTGAGAAACATTGCCACAAAGTAATTAATGCTCCTTTTGAACAGGTAAGCAAAAAGAAATGAGGAGAAAGCAGTGTAGGACTCTGGCAGAAAATCTTATGAAAGCATTTTTTTTTTCTTTTTTTAGGAGCTGAGGGTGACTCCAGTGCAAAGCTCTTTCCTACTGCCATAGTAGGTGCCCTGGGAACACAGATGGTATTTTCACCACTTGTTCCCCTTTGAGAGTGACAACTGACCTCCCAGGAATCTTTGAAGTGCTAGGAATGTAATTCTGTTAAGGAAGAAAACTCTTAGGGCTTTTTAAATCTATCAAAATGTCAAAAGTGAATAGCGCTTCTGGGGGAGGGCAGGGGAAGGTGTTTTTTTTTAAGTACCCTCTTCTAGGGGCGCCTGGGTGGCTTAGGGGGCCAAGCATCCGACTTTGGCTCAGGTCATGATCTTGGGGGCCTGTGAGTTCAAGCCCCGCACCGGGTTCTGTGCTGACGGCTCAGAGCCTGGAACCTGCTTCAGATTCTGGGTCTCCCTCTCTCTCTGCCCCTCCCCGACTCGCACTCTGTCTCTCTCTCTCTCTCTCTCTCTCTCTCAAAAATAAATAAACGTTAAAAAAAATGTAAAGTATCCTCTTCTGGCTTCCCCATGATGGTGAAACTTTTCAGATCTGTCTCTGGAATAAATGATTCATGGAAACCCGAGGCCCCATCTCCTCCCCTTTCTAAAAACTGCAAAGGAGTTTTGAGAAAGGATTCTGTTCACATAGTGCTCCAGCGAGCAACTCATTTGCAGGAAACTCATTTGCAGGAAACTCAAGGCACCCGTATCACTTAACTGAACTCGGCAGCCCCATCAGAGCAGAGGTTACCAGTTCCAGAGTCACATCTTATGTTCCTGCTCGTCTCCTCCAACCGGTTCTTGTGAGTGACACGGAAATTAGATAATATAGGCCCTGAAAATGAAAGGTAGGACAGTCCGAAGGAGTTTGACGAGACAAGGAAGAGGGGTTGACGTGCTATTTTAAAAAGTTTGTCCTTGGGGTAGAATTACCTGACAGCCTGGCTGGGATTTGGTAGTGGTGTGTGTACTTGAAAGAACAACCTTTAGCACAGCTGGCATAGACATAAATGCCAAGCAGAGGATCTGCAAGGCTCTGCCCCCTCTTCTGGACGCGCTCCCGTTCTTAAAAAAATAGTAAGGCGTGACTGTGTTCTTGGAATCGCCATATCTTTTATCCAGTAAATGAACTTTTTTTTTTTTTAGTCTGCATATTTGACAAAATGCCACTCGCTATGTGAAGTGATTTATTCAGTCCAATTTTTATGAAAAACCTTTAAGGATAGAAACATATAGAGTACTCGGCATGCCGAAACACGGAAGTGTTTAATGATGACAGTAATTAGAATAATGGAACAATGTGCTTTGAGTGAATGCTTGACAGGACTTTAGATATAGTAAGGAAGGCATAAAAAAGAATGACTTAAAGAATGAAATGGGAGTCCCCAGAGTAACTGCAGCTCTATCAAAAGTGAATCGGAAGAAGACCAATGCCTCTGATTGAGATTTATGTTTTAATAAAACTAAAAATTATTCCAAATTGGATCACTGGCCTCAAATCTCCATTTTCTTTTGTAACCACCCTTCATTCAATCATTCTTTTATTCAGTATTATTTTTTATATTATTTATGGTTCATATTCAATTATTTCTCCTTTTATTCAACATGCATTTACAAACCCCGTACTATGTGCCAGGCTTTATATTAGAGTCTAATAATACAATGGCAAAAGATTCTTGCCCTTGGGAGTTCAGGAAATAGAACTATCCATTCATTCTTTCATTCATTTACTAAAGTATCTACTGTGTCCCCATACATTCTGGGGATACAGCAACAAAGAACATATGACCCTGAGGTAATAAAATTACATTCTAGCGAGTAGAAGGAAGAGCAAGAGCAAAGGTCCTGAAGCAGCTGTGACAATGGCTAGAGCTCAGTTAGTGAAGGGGACATGGCACCAAATGGGATGGAGAGGTAGGCAGGGGCTAGATTATATATAACCCCACCAGGCATAGTGTGTAATCTGAACATTCATACACACAAACATATTGCATATATTTGGTGAGTTAACCTTTCCATTAGATCACAAACTAGCCATTAAATTTAGTTATTTAACCTAAACAATTTCAGAGGAAGTGTGTTAATAGTCAAAATCTGGAGAAGACTACTGTGCTGTTTTTGTTAGGGGTGGGCTGAAAGCTTAACAAAAAAAAAGCAAGGAAACTGCCTTTCTTGCCAAAGACTATCCTCCTGAAGAGAAGAGGTAGCAGCCATAGAAAGAGAGAGGAAGGGACCTCATCTTTGCAAGTCTTTGGCACTGCACCTATCTGGGCAACTCAAGCCAGAGATCAGACCTGTTCATACAGGTGAACCCTCAAGAAAATTAAGTTTGGCGTCAAAGAAATTTGGGGCTTGGATTTTTTTATTCCCAAATTGGCAGAACCATCTGTAAAGTCTGAAACACTTCTATATGGCTATATCTACAGTGACCATGTTTGTATCTCCATCACTATCCTCCCATTCAACTCCCAGTCTAATATGGACAGTAATATCTCCCCGAATTTTCCTAAATAATATGCAAAACGGTTCTTCTTTCCAGATTTCTGCCTTTTAGCCCTTCCAGTATATAAATTCCGGAGATATTATTAGAGTTGTGTATTTCAGTGTCATAGTATATATAAAGGCAGAGTAATATTATGCGACCCGACTGTAGTCTCTTTTGGGTTTTTCTTCGAAGGGATGGTGGCGTTATTTAAAACAATAGCCTTTAAACTACGTGGCTAAAACAGGGGGGAAACTTTCAAACAGCCCATTTTTAATTCTCAGTAAACGAATTTAGGTCCCGCGTATGGGGAATCCTCCAACGTCCTGGAGGGTAGACAGTGAAGTAAACAGAGACTACAACTCCCAGGAGACATTGTGTCCACACCCTCTGCGCACGCTCGACCTCGAAGGCCGCCGGAGGCACGGAGCCCGAGAGGGCGTGGTTTGGGCCCGAGCCGCGAATCGTGGGCGTGGCTATGGGCGTGGCTAGCGGAGGGGGCGGTGCTGCCGGCGCGGCCCGGAACACGCTAGTGGAGCGGAAGATGGCGGCGGCAGCGGTGGCTGCAGCCGGGACCCCAGTCGGGCTGAGGCGGAGGAGCCGCCGGCTCTGACCTCGCTCTGGCTCCGGTGCGCGCGGCACAGCGTGTGCGAGGCCCCGCGCGTCGGGCAGGGGCGGCGGCGGCGGCTGTGCGCCGCCCTGAAGAGCGCCCCGGCCGCGGCGCTGCTGCGGCTGAGGAGAGAGCCGGCTCCGGGCCTCCGCGTCCTCCTGCTCCCCGGGCCCCCCGCCTCCTCGGGGGGGCGGCGGCGGCGATGTTCTCGGTCCTCTCGTACGGGCGGCTCGTGGCCCGCGCCGTCCTCGGCGGCCTCTCGCAGACCGACCCCAGGGCCGGTGGCGGCGGCGGCGGTGACTACGGGCTGGTGACGGCCGGCTGCGGCTTCGGCAAAGACTTCCGTAAGGGCCTTCTCAAGAAGGGCGCGTGCTACGGGGACGACGCGTGCTTCGTGGCCCGGCACCGCTCAGCAGACGTGCTCGGTGAGTCCCCGGCCCAGGTCCCCCCGCCCCAGCCCCGGATCCGCCTCCTGGGGACTCCCCTGCTCGGGGCTTTCCCCAGTTCCTCCGGGCGGTGAGAGGAGCCCGAGAGCCAGTAGTAGCTGTAGGGAGGGAGCGCTTACTATGTGCCAGGCGCCGTGCCAAGCGCTCCAAGGTGCGTTTTCCGTTGGAGTAACCCCCATTTTAGAGATGAGGAAACCCAACCGCAGAGCGGTCGAGCTCTGTGCTCAAGGTCACCCAGCCTGAGATGTGACCAGTTTGTCCGAGTCCAGAACCGCACTGTTAGTCACTTAGCAGTGCTAGTCCCGACGACCTCGTCCCTCTCCCCGGAGGCACCTGCAGACTCCTGCCCTCGCGCTCGTTCCCTCCCCGCCTCCTCCCTCTGCGCGCCGCGGAGATCTCTGATGCCTCGCGTACTCCTGACGCCACAGCCTGTCCGCGGGGCTGCGGGATCCAGAGCGGACTGTCGCGAGCCCCAGACAGCCCAGCCGCATTCTCTCACCGCCTCGATGGTGACCACATCTCCATCCTTTTCGGAGTCTCGCAGGCGGTGGCGCTGGCCTGGTGAAAAAACACTTCGCAGCGCATTCTCCCGAACCCATCTCGCCCGCCCGAGGTCACTTGGGGTGGAAGAAGAGTCTCCTTGACCCAAAATAGAATGGTCGCCCCTGCTTCAAACTGCAGCCAAGAGAGCCTTGCGAAATTGGTCCCAGGCTTTTCAGGCCACAGGTGCTCCCGAAGGCCTATTCCAGTTACACCTTCGGGGATGGGGGGGCCGGCGTGAGAACTTCTAGAAAGGGCTACACATAATTCACGAGCGATCGGAAAGTTTGTCGTAACGTACGTCTTTGGAGACGGTGTGTATGCTGTAGTGTCGTGTGCCGTGAATCTCCTCTAATGAGCCAAGCACACTGCCTTTGAAATCGAAGGACACGCTGTCATTGAATTTGGGTTCAAATGTCACGTGGGTTTCACTTCCCAGGTGAGACTGAGTTTTTGATTACTTTAAATTTCATATGCCGAGGCAGAGTTTGGCATCGGAACAAATGGTCCTGTAACTTTTTATGACAATAATTATTTTTTAATTTGATCTCAGAATAACTGCCTATTATCTTTGTTTCGACTACATGTAGTGTTTGTGAACTGCGGTAGAGAAGGGTTCTCGTTTTAATTTATGAATGACCCCATTAAGTGGGTAATGTTTAGGCAGCACTCTTTTTTTTTTTTTTTTTAATTTTTATTTATCTTTGAAAGAGATGGAGAGACAGAGTGTGAGCAGGGGAGAGGCAGAGAGAAAGAGGGAGACACAGAATCCAAGCAGGCTCCAGGCCCCGAGCAGTCAGCACAGAACCCGACGCGGGGCTCGAATCCACGAACGGCGAGATCATAACCTGAGCCGAAGTCTGAAGCTCAACCAACTGAGCCACCCAGGTGCCCCTAGGCAGGACTCTTGATGTTAACTTGAAGACGGCAGGAGAGGATTCTCTAGGTGAAGGAGCTTGTAGGTCTCCTGCAACTTCACTTTGAAGTCAGCTGACCCTGACTCCCTATCTTTTGCAAAGTGCTGTCAGGAGCTGTCTTTTTCCATTACATTTAGAAGCTTCATTTAATGAGCTTGTGACTTGTGCTGCTTTTTCAAATTGCACTCATAGCGCAACAGGATAGGTGATAACGAGGCTCGAAGGTTCCCTTTTATAAATCTATGTACTGGCTTTCGTGAAATATTTGCAATTTGATGATTTGGGGACATTAAAAAACATTTTTTTAATGTTTATTTATTTTTGAGAGAGAGAGAGTCAGAGTGTGAGCAGGCAAGGGTCAGAGAGCGAGGGAGACACAGAATCCAAAGCAGGCTCCAGGCTCTGAACTGTCAGCACAGAGCCCCATGCGGGGCTCGAACCCATGAACTGTGAGATCATGACCTGAGCCAAAGTGAGAAGCTTAACGGACTGAGCCACACAGGTGCCCCCCCGGGGACATTTTTAATGAGCCAAATCCCTGCACCGAAACTTGATTCAAAATTTTTCAAAGGCTCCTTTCTTAATGAAGTGGGGTATTTCAAAGGATAGGGCGAATTTTGGTCAAACCCATTTTGAAAAATACAGACCTACCATCTTTGCAGAAACCCTGCTAATTTGGTGCTGAGCTTTGCCAGTCTGGCTCTGTGATCTGTGGTTTTGGGCAAGAGCCTCTCCACTCATTTTCCTCATCTAAACTAGAGGATGAGGGAGTGGAGCACCTGACCCTCAGGGACTTTTGACCATGGGATCATATTTTCTTTTTGTTTTGAAAAGACCCTTTGCTGTTTTGCACCTGAAATAACGGGCATTACTTCCTATCTTACTCACATGGGTACCTTCAGTATATTTCTTCTCTTTTATATTTGCCGCTAAAGCAGTGGTTCTTAACTATCCTTGGTTCACAGCCTCAAGATTTTCGACTGCCCAAGGGCTCTCTCTCCAGAAGAATGTGCATGGAGACAGAATTTTCATAGGCATTCAGGGACTTCACTGACCCCGTGAAGTCCATCTGGGTACCACTTGCAGGTGCACGCACGGGGACCAGAGCAGGAACTGCAGCTCTGTACCCCCTCCGAAAGGGAGGCCACCAGGCATAACCAGACCTGTGTTGCTTATGTCACCTAGGAGTGGTCTTTGGCGATATTTGACAAAGGCATTTTAAGAGAGAGAGAGAGAGAGAGAGAGTGTGTGTTTGGTGTACAGATCAGGGAAGACAGGTTCTCTTGGACTGTCCCGTGTTGAAGGAGCTCTTCCAGAAAGCCATCTTGGGAGCCACCTGAAACAACTTCTGAGTTGGCCTCGTTGGATCTTTGGCTTCCACTTTGTGCGATGGTTACTTCTATTTTATTGACACTGTCCCGTCACAGGCAGGTCTGATGATCTCTTGTGTGAAAGAGGGGACGCATCTCAGCACATCTTTAGTAGTGCCGTTTCTCTAGAAGTTGGAGTTCTAAACTGAAATGTGTTAAAAGACTGTCGAATAATGTTAATGTTGAACCTCAGAGTTTCAGACCTTCTAGTTCTAGATAATTCACTAGATAATTCTAGTTCTAGCTAATTCATTTTCTTTGAGTTGACACTGTTTGTTGCTAAATATATGTGCAACTCACTGGGGTCATTTAGAACTCCTTGACTGGAATAAAAGCTGTTTCTTTTTGTAGTAGAGAAAGAAAGCTGTCGTATTTCTTTAATTTAAAATTGATCCGATCTATTAGTCATGCAGTGACTAAAAGTACCTGGTGCTTTTTACAACATTTTGTAGAGTCCCCACTGGATTTCTTTCAGGAAAAACCAACTATGGTGGGTGTGGTGAGACATAGGAACCACTCCTATCCCTTGGAAAATTGGCAAAGGTGCTTTCTCTTTATTAGGTCCGACAAGAGTAAACCAGCACCAGCAGGGTCTGTGTGCACTTTTCTTTTTTCTTCTTCCTTGTGGCTAATCCTGAGTTCTTTCATTACTCTGTATGGCATGGATGCCTAAGTACACAAAAATATGAGAGCTGCCTAGTGTGTAATTGCTAGACCTCCCACAGCCCTAAGCTACTTAACAATAGAATCCAAGACTGTTGGGAGTTGTAAGACTTAGAAACCTTGGCGACCAGTGAGAAGATGGCCGCCTACAGAGGGTCAAATGATTTTTCTGAGGTTACTCCACTAGCACCCAGACTCCCCATCCCTGTCCTCTTTCCGTTGCATCACTAGTTAAGTTTTCTTGACAAGATAGGTGAATTCAAAACCAGTCTGTCTTCAGGTACTGTTTGTCCTTCTAATGCTTTTCTGCTTAAGGGTGTGTGTGTGTATTTACAACTTCTGTATTCACACTATGACTCAGAGTTAAAATGCAACAAAAACTCCTCTGCACACTAAACCACTTCTTTCCAAATGGCAGCATGGTCTCTGCCATCTAAGATCTGACCTCTGAATATTGAGTTGTAATTCTTATAAAACTGAAGGATGTTTATTTATGCTTGATTTAACTTGAAACCTTAAAGAGAAGTGAAAACGATTTCATGTTCTAGCCTTTGGATATGATTGTGATTGTGGCCAGGATTTCTGAAGTGTTTGGTGAGTAATGCCAGTCTTAAAAGTAGTTGTCTTTAAGGTGTAAGGATTACGTGAACAATATCAAGATTAAAAGTTGATTTAGGAAGTGAATACACTACGTAGAATTTTATGTTTTCCAACAGTCATGATAATTTTAATGTATTTGGATGACCCTCTGTACCAAAAGGTGAGTTATCCTTTTAATAGCAAAGTAGTCACCCTGGGAGAGTGTGAATGTATGCTAATTTAGTCCTTTGAGGAAGTCCTCTTTGGAACTTCCCTCAGCTAAATTTTAAGCTGTATCAGGAAATTAGTCTTATTATTATACAGTCATAATTTTCTGAAAGTCAAATTTAGATCTACATCTTGACAGGAGACATGATCTTGGTTGAATTTTAAAAAATTGAGATACAGAATTCATCTGCCACAACATTTGCCTTTTATAGTAAAAAAATTCGGGGGGCACCTGGGCGGCTCCGTCAGTTGAGCATCCCGCTTTTGGTTTCGGCTCAGGTCACCATCTCCTGGTTTTGCGGGTTCGAGCCCTGCATCAGGCTCTGTGCTGGCAGCTTGGAGCCTGCTTGGGATTCTCTCTCTCTGCCCCTCACCTGCTCACACTGTCTCTGTCTCGCTCAAAAATAAATTTTAAAAACTTTTAAAATTTTTCAGCAGCTTTTAGTACATTCACAAGGCTGTGCAGCCACCACCACTGACTAGTTCCAGAACATGTTCATCCCCACAAAAGAAACCCCCTATGCATTAGCAGTCATTCCCCATCTCCCCTCCCTCAACCCCTGGCAACAGAAAGTAGACTCTGGTAATAGATTTGCCTATTCTGGACATTTCATGTAAATGGAATCCTACAAAATGTGGTCTTTTGTATCCAGCTTTTTTCACTTAGTATATTTTCAGAGTCTCCCCACATTGTAGTTACGTGCTTCATTCCTTTTAGTGGCTGAATAATATTCCATTGTATGGATATACCACATTTGTCTCTTCATCTATTAATGGACATTGAGTTGTTTCCACTTTTTAGCTGTTGTGAATAGTGCCGTTGTGATACATTCATGTACAGGCTTTTGTGTGAACATATATTTTTCATTCTCTTGAGTAATATCTAGAAATGGAATTGTTGGGTCTTATTGTAACTATAACTTTATGAGGAATATAGTTGTTTTTATATAATTATTTTTACATACTTATAATTACTTTATCCAAGGGAAAATATTTTTAAAAAGGTAACAATCAAACATAAGTTCTAAGATTAATCAGTACTTTAAATATGCCAAAATAGCCTTCTAGGACCCATAGAAGCAGCAGGGCTTAAGAAGTCACTGACCAAAAAAGGAAAGAAAGGAAGAAAAAAAAAAAAAAAGCCTTGCCTTTGACTAGTTACTGTCTGATTTTTCTGAGTGTTCTTTCATTGTGTAATAAATAAGATTACAGGATTGCTGGGTAGAGGAGTTTTGCTGTTTGTTTTTTAAACCCTTGTTCCCTGATAGCTTTCTCATTTTGCTATACAGATATATTTTACTTTTCATAAGGTTCTTATAAGGCACATTATTTTTAAAGTCATTTCCTCATTTGTTATACTATCAGAACTACTTTTCCTTTATTCAGTCTTTAATCTAGAGACTTCTCAAGCTTAGTTTAAAATTTTCCTAACTTGCAGTTTCTCTCTCAATGTGTTAATCTTTATAAAGAATTCTGGATGAATCTTTTTCATAGAGCAAGTAACTGAATTTTGAAAGCATGACTGTTTATACTTTTTAGAAAATACATTTTTGTTAAAAGGTTTTAAATTGTATCAGAAGGTTAGGTCCTTATGTTAGCTGGTTGTGGTGGGGTTTTTTTTTTTTTGGAGGGTGGAGAAGAAGGGGCTGGATCCCAGGAGGCTGTTCCCTGAACTTTAGCACTGCTTTATGAAACTGGGCAACACATAACCTGAATAGTTGCAACAGTATCCAAATGGAGTTTGTACTCATGTGTGACTCACCAAGCGTTATATCCAGGCCACGGTATTTGACCTATAACCATGTCCTTTGAGTAAATGCTGATGTCAAGTTCAAGCTGAATGTCAAATGCATTTTATATAGGCCCCCCTGCCTTTCAGACAGGCCTCACTTGGGGCTTTAGACTCAGAATTTTCAGGAGAATGCTTTAGGAAAGTAAGTTAACAGTATTTTCTTTCTAAAGAAATTTGACTTTTTAGGGGCATCTGGGTGGCTCCGTTGGTTAAACATCTGACTTTGGCCCAGGTCATAATCTCCCACTTTGCAGGTTCTAGCCCCACCTTGAGCTCTGCTCTGAAAGCGCAGAGCCTGCTTCGGATTCTTTGTATCCCTCTCTCTCTGCCCCTCCCCTGCTCCTGCTCTCTCAAAAATAAGTAAGTAAACATTTTTTTAATTAAAAAGAAATTAGACTTTTCAAACCAGAAGTTCTAGTTAGATGAAAAACAGTGTGCCTTCTGAGTTTGCCTTTCAAAATTAGTGTTAACTTTTGGTCTCATTTTAAGAACTGGTGCCCTGGATCCTAATTTTTGTCATTAGTAATAAAATTTAGTGATCTATCTTGTTTGGGAGTTGTCAAATATTTTAGAAATCTGGTAGTTTTCTATCTCCTTGCGAGCTAAATCATTTGTTTCCTATTATTAAACAATACACACAATTTACAGAATTGCATCATAAATCAAGACTTTTTGCAAAAGCCGACTCATTGCAGAGGTCATTGGGCTGATAACATACTTAATCGTTTAAACTTGAGTTGGCAGGTGGCACAGCTCTTTGAATTTAGTTTAAAAATTTGAAGAAGAAACGATGATCTGTTCTTTTGAATAAGATCCCAAACAGGATTTTAGATGGATTGTGGGTTGGGGGTACAAAGCTCTTCCTTGAAGAGTGAAAATACTTCACTCTGTTTTTCCTAAGCATTTATTCAGTATCTTGACACAATGTATGATTCATCTTATCGGTGCTTTATATATAGTGCTTTAGATTTTACAGTTTTTGTGTTTAACAATTATTTAATCTTTTAACTATGAATAGCTGTTCTTGTCTCCATTTAATCTGCATCTATTTCCTCATCTGTGAAGGTGACTCCTCAATAAGGTCATTAACAGCTAGTATCATAGCTGGGACTTGGGCCTAAGTTTCCTGTTTGCGTATCTGGTGCTTTTAAGTAAATGCTTTTGTTTTGTGCTTAAAAAAGTAACCTGTGATCAGAAAAGCACAGTATAAAACACCTGTACCTCATAATTCAGCTATAGTCAGTGTGGTTTCCTCTAGTTTTTGTGTATTTGCAACAATATATATATTATTAAATAAAATTGAGTTAATAGTAATGTTATTCTTGTAATGTAAATCGAGCATATTTCCATGCATAGTTGCATCACGTTTTACTGCATGCATAGTCCGTAATTCATTTAACCAGTACTCTATTTTTAGTTATTTAGATTATTGCCAGTTTTCTTTCATTTTTTAAAGTATTTTATTTATGTATTTATTTATTTATTAAGTTTTATTTATTTCAATATTCTCTACACCCAGTGTGGGGCTCAGACTCACAACCCTAAGATCAAGAATCGCATGCTTTGCTGACTGAGCCAGCCAGGTGCCCCCAGTTGCTGATTTTCTGTTTTGACTAACATTAGGATGAATGAATATCTGCATCTGAATATTTCTTTAGAATAAATCCCTCGAAGAGTTCTTGTGTCAAAGGCTGTGAACATGAGCAAGGCCTCTCCTATGAATATTAGCACAAGTCCCTCCGAAAAGGTTATAGTAATCTATCCCTTTCCAGTGGTTACAAAATTGCTCTCATTAGTAAGCTTATTATTGATCTTGAGTCTGTCACATCTAATTAACAACTTATAAATTTACTAGGTTCTTAAATAGTTGTTTTTGTGTTGAATAAGTTTGGTGAATAGTTCTAGAATTGATTGAATTGTTGGTATGAATCCCACAGACTACAAAATGACTGCAAAAACTTTGCCAGAGACTACAAAAGTGACTTACTACAAAGAGTGCTTTCTGTTGAAAGACCCAGTACTATTTTGACTCAGGCCAATTCTAACACATTTTCGTACCGATTTTTCTTTTACTCATTAACAGACTATTTTGAAAAGAAAGGGAATTTTTTTCGTGTGAGTCTGTGTGCCGCTATGACTGTACATTCTGATCTTTCAAGGATGCCATCATCCAGCAAGTTTTCTCATTTATCAGAATTTGTCCATGGTGTCATTCGATGTCAATGAAAAAGATTAGCTGTGCTGAATGAAGCAAACAAAAAGTGTTTCTGTTTTCACATCAATGTTTGGATAGCAGTTTGGGATAGAAAATAGAGGTGAGCTATTTGCATAAGAGCTAGGAAACTGTTCATGGCCTGTAAGTCAACCACTAATTGGTAATATGGTCATTAATGTTTCTATGAAATGAGGAAGTCTAAGCAAAGATGTATTATGCATACATTGTTTTTAAAAATTCACTTCTCTTAGTTCTTGACCCGCAACTTGATCTTATCATTGCTTTTCTTGTTCATGTACACTAAATTCACTCAATAGTCAGTGGTCTTTGGATAACAAAATGTGTTTTGTGAATACATTCCACACATACATATTAATTTCTTTACAGATCAGATGAAATCACAAAAGTAAATTAATATTAATCGATAACCCTCTTTTATTCTTTTATGAGAATTTCACATTGAAAAATGGTTGGCCTGACTTTTTGTGAGGCTTAGTTAGACTTTTGTTAGACTTAAAGAAAGAAATACATTTCCAACATTTTAGGTGGTTAAAACTAAAATAAAAGAACATGAGTATTTTTTTTTAATTTTTTTAATGTTTATTTTATTTTTGAGAGACATAGAGACAGAGCATGAGCAGGGGAAGGGCAGAGAGAGAGGGAGACATAGAATCTGAAGCAGGCTCCAGGCTCTGAGCTGTCAGCACAGAGCCCGACACGGGGCTCGAACTCACAGACCGTGAGACCATGGCCTGAGCTGAAGTCGGCCGCTTAACCGACTGAGCCACCCAGGCGCCCCATGAGGCAGTATTCTTACCCTCTGAATCATTATTAAAACTTCTCTGAAAACATTCATGTGATGGTTTAATAAGGAGAAAGGAAAATTCGGGAAGGTTAAAATGGAGCCTTTGCTTCAAAACTAGCTCGTGCATTAAATGTAATGTATGTGAAACAGAAAGCGTAGCTGTATGTTAACTTTTATTTTATAGTTTCTAAATCAGGTTCTCTTTTCTTTCAGTGTGATTTAGAAACCCAGGATCTTAGATCTTAGAAAAAGGAACTCGAGAGAATTTGTCCTTCCTGTCCCTTATTTCACAGATAAGAAAAGTAAAGTTTAGAGAAGTGATTTGGCCAGTGTCCTATAGCAGGTTAGTGGCAAAGAAAGCTGGGAATGGTGTTCTCTCCTGACTCCCTTTCAGGATTCTTTCCATCAAGCTTTCCTGTAAGGGTCTGAGAGAGGAGCATCCTATAGCTAGCTCCAGCCCAGGGCACAGCACCTTGTGCAACTCTGTGATAAAATATTGGGTACGTTCTCTTTTTGGAGTTCTCAGATGAAAGTTTGTATACCAGAGTGTTGGTATTCTAACTTTTCAGTACAGTCAACTGAATTCATTGTTTACAGGTTGTTTCCTTGGTGGAGAAGACTAAGAACAAAACAATTTCAGCCCGGAAGTCACATAGCTAGGAAGGGAAGGCCACAGGAACAGGATAAAGAATACACACACATCAGGTGTTGTGGCAGCCTGGAGTCTCGAGAGATGGGTTTTCCAGTAAATTGCGGCAGGTGAGAAACATGGTAAAGCTCTGCAGATTGAGGCATCAGCAGAGACACCGGAGAGGCTCTGAACTGCAGCTGTTTTGTGACTAAAGGGTAATTTGGGCTGGCTGGCTGGCTGGCTGGGTGGTTGAGAATTGTTAGAAAATAGTCAAGACCAAACTGTTGAAGGTCACAATTGCCGTGTTAAGTAATTGGGTGTTTCATTTTTGTTGTTGTTAGGAAGCTATAGAAAATGTTTTTACTTTTGTTTTGAGTCTGGTTTGGTTATTTATGAAGAGGCACCACGTACAAATGGTACAAAATTCAAAAGATATCCTAAATTTAAAAAGGTGCAGAGTAAAAAGTCTCTCTCGCTCTTCTAGCTGCAAAGTTCCTCTCCCAAAAGGAACTAATGTTAATATTATCCATTTTTTGTGTATCCTTTTAGAGAATGTTTTTACACATACAAGTAAAAAAGTGTATATACATGAAAGATATTTGACTAGAAGAATAACATGGACCACAGTAGGCTTGTAAAAACCGCAAAAGAAAGAAAAGAAAATGATACAGAGAGTGTAATGGGAGAAGAGGAAGCAAAAGACCAGTTAGGAAGCTACTGAAATAGTCTGAGCTAGAAAAAGCTTTAACTAGGGCAGTGGAAAGTAGTTGGGCTTCAGACACGTTGCAGACATAGAATCAATAGGACTTAGTGATAATTGGACAAAGAGGATGAAAGAGAAAAGAGAAATAGAAGTTGATTTTGAGTTTTGGCATCTGGAAGCTTCCTTAAGGTTTCTAGCCAACATGTGTGGTGGGTGGGGCTGCCGGTAGGAAATGCAAGAGAAGGATCAGATTTGGGAATGGGAAATGGAGTTGCTTGGTGGGAGAGGCATTTCAGAAGTGGAATCATCTGGCTCATAGAATGTTTGAGTCCGGCTGGCCTGAACTGAGTGCTCCAGTAGTGATTCTCATCACCTGTGCAGTTCGAGTGTCGTCCCTTGCTGGGAGGTCCAGGCTTCCCTCCTCTCCCCCCACCCACCCCCCTCCCCGCCTGGGCATATGGACTCAGGAGGTGGAGCTTGGGTTCCACAGGTAATGTCAGTGTGCGGCAAGAATTGAGAACCGTTATGCCAGCTACTAGGCCAGCACCCAGAGATGAAAAAGTTGGTTGGTTAGCAATGTGAAAGAGACTCCGCCCTAAAGGAGAGTCACAATATAAAGAGAAAAGAGACAGGAAAGTCGTGACAGAGGTGCTGTGATTATTGTAGTGACCTAAGGGAAGGGTTTAGGCTAATTTATGTATCACCAGTTGTTATATAAGATTTTCCATTTAAAATAAATACCTAAATCTGAACTCTGGCACATAGCAGACAGCAGGCACTTAGGAGAACTAAGTGAAATAACTAAGGCTATTTCAGTATATGTGCTGCCGAAGCGAGCACTCACTAAGGTTATTTCAGAGTCACTTCTGAAAAAGGAAAACTAATTTCTTCAAAGTATAGGTGGATATTTGTTTTTCCTTGTGTATTTTTAAGAGACCTATATGTTTGTTTCTTAGTTCCCGTTAAATGTTCAATGAAATATTGAATGGTGGTGGACGTGTGATGGGAAAAGCTGAATGGACTCCATTCGTCTTTTATATATTACCTGTGAGTGGGAATTGTCTTTTGGTTGTGACCACAGAACAGTGTTTGTACACTACAAACACTGATCGTACAAACACTGATCAAAGATTGCTTAGTATAGACTGTTCTAGATGCTGTTATCTGGTCTTAAAGAGAGGCATAACTCTCTCTTACTACATGTCGACTGTGAGCTGAGCATTGTGGCAGGCACTCTTTAACACATTTTCCCTGTTCTCACATCAGCCTGTGATAGCCATGATAGTATCTCAGGTGAAGATGCTAAGGCTCAGAAAGCTATCCAAGGGAGCCCTTGGAAACACATTACTCTGATCCTGGAGCTGCAGTTTGAATCCAGATCTGACCCTAACGCCTATGCCCTTTCCTAGTGTGTATACACTGCTTTACAAGTCAGAAGTGATCATTTATAACTTTGTTTTACTGAGGTGATCTTTGCCGAGTCTGAATACTCTGATATTAGCTATTCCTAGGCTAATAGTTGAGCAAAGCCACTTCATTAAAGCAAATAAAGGCCTCAGTTGAACCAGTTCGGTGGGCCACAAGGCCTTTGGTGTTTTCAGGCCAGCCCCTTCCTTCCAGGGACCTCCTTTATGCCTGAACTCCCACAGTGCATTTTTTGGGCTGACGGCCAGTCAGAGGTTCCTGGCAAGAATGTAATAGGCATTTACCTGGAGGTCAGGTTTCTCAGCTCTTAAAAGCTCTACCCTCACCTTTATTCCTGCACTTTATCCATATTAGTCAGAATCTTAAGGAACTGCCCAAATTGCCTCTCTCAGCCTCCTCCCCCATGAGTCATGTTTTCATCCTTTGAGGCTCAGATCAAGCACTTCTCTTTTCTACGAATACTGTCCTGATTCCTTCAGCTGGATGTAATCTGACCTTTGCTTTAGTTTTTATTGGTGCATATTTATTTTGTTAGAGCATTTATCATACACCTCTCCAAACCCTTCTTCCCTGCCACAGTCACTACCACTTGATTTTAAGCTCAGTGGGCAGGAAATGTTTTATTATATGTAAATCCCGTTAGCTCCCTTTCATTACAGTGTCATGCATATAGAAAATGTTCAGTTAACTGTGAATAACTTTAATACTGAGTGTAAGTGTAAAACGTAGATCTAACTGGATTTGTAATCCCTCCCATAAAGGTAACATATATACTTATTACTGAAAAATGGGAATATCGTGGAAAATGGAAAGCAGAAAAAACAATTATTGGTCCTACCACTCAAAAGATCATTACTTAATGAAACGGTATGTAGGAAAAAAATTTAATTAGTGTTTAGAAATTAAGGGACAGTTCCACTTGGCAGGCTTATTCTGAGGAATTATGTTCTCATTTTTTTAAAAAAAGAGTGTTTGTGCCAGGGCTACATGTGACTCTTGACCTCTCCCAGAGGGTGGTATTTTAGTGAAGGCCAGCTCTTATTTTTATAGATGGGTGAGAAAAGCAGGGAGGTAAATAATATCCTCTTTGAGGTTAAGTCAAGGATATATAGCTTAATTGTCATAAATATTATGTTAACCTTTAAGACCAGATTTCTAGATCTAATCTTATAAATTACAACCAGAAGGAAAAATTCTTTTTTAGCCCAAAGGGCCAGTACAAGTAGGCACACATCAGATAACTAGACTTTAATTGCTGTTGTTTTCTTATTTAAACATTAAATCATTAGGTGTTATATAACATTTTCTAATATTTAGAAACAGAAGTCTTGGCTTTAACAGAAGCCCTTAATTCTATAACACACTAGGGCTCTGTCGGTACTGTTCATAGTTTACGGTAAGTTGGGCCCGTGAAATCGGCCCGTTGCTTCCTTCTGTTCAGAGAGCACCGCTAACAGCATTTAGCATTTGAGGAAAATACTGTTGCAGCTCAGAAAGGAGTGAAGTGACCTTTCCTGTGACTTCACCTTCAACTCCTCAGTGTGATGAGAAGGTAGTGATTCATACCCAAGTCTATAAGATACCCAAGTTCCCCGAGCCACGCTGAGCCAAACGTTCCACATTAAGTGTTTGGTATTTAAACAGAAGAGCTGAAGTTAGAGGAAGAATATTTTAATTTTAATTTTATTTTATTTTTGCCTTCACAGTATCATTTCCTAATCCTTTTAGCATTTTTCACTACTTTTTTAAGGCAAAGCAACTGTCGAGAACAGTCTGGAAATTACTATCTCTAGATAGTGGAAGTATTCTGAGCAGTAGGGCTGAGTGTGTGTATGTATGTGTGCATGTACATTTCAGTTTTATTAATCATGAAGTAATTTTGCGTTTACTGAGCCAGGAAGGAATAGCTATATTGTTTAGAATTCTAAAACATAAAATGGACCATTCTGCTTTGAATCCTTATTTAAGTGCCTCAGACAGTTCCCTTTCTTTAGCAGAATTTGAGTTTTGCTTATCGGTTCCACTTTCACACATTTTACCACAGGGTTGAACCTTTCTTCCGTTCCATTCTTTCAGCTTCGTGGCCTCAGCTTTGAGTTTGCTGTTCTGCTTAGAGATCTCGAGTTCTTGACGTAGCTTTGTTCTCTGGAGAATCAGAAGAAGCCGCTTTCGTTGTGATTAATGCAGAGTGGTTGCTTTGGGGAAACTTTTTGCAGAGGGAATACATCACTTGTTAAAGCAGGAAGAATATAATAATCTATATAATTTCACCTCTAGAGAACTGAAAGGACTGTTAGTCAAAGCAAATTGTACTTTTTGAATAACTCAATTGTTGAATATATTTTTTTCAGTAATCCTGCTTTTTGTTCCCTTTGGGATAATTATTTGCAGATACAACATTTCACAGTCCTGAATCACAGGGGAGTGTTCTTAATGTCCAAATAGTTGAGGCTTCAGCAATGTTGATACAAATATGATCTATTCTATTTGATACAAATTGGGTTCTACTCTGATCTCATTTTTCTTTAGTTATAATGCTTCATGTTGTGATGTCTCTAGACAAATAAGGTTAGCTCTGAGAACACTAGATAATAGTATTTGAAAAAGAACCTTTTCATCTGAAAAGAAGTTGGCTGTCGCACTGCAATAAATACTGCCTAGCCAGGCCTTCATTAGATGAATACTTGCTGCAGAAAGTGTAAAACCAGATATCCCAAGCCCTCCTTATTCAACTCTTGTGATCCAGCCAGAATCTTACTCAGTTTCTCTTCTGGAGTTTCAATTCACTATCAAGTACCCGTCCTAGTAGACAGGAGATGTGTTTCACTAATGGAAAAACAATCCCTGTGGAACCGTCTTGCTTCACTAGAGTGTGAGGCTCAATGTAAAATGCCTCGAGATCATCAAAGACGCAAAGAATAAAGCTATTACCTTTGGGTACTAGATAATAAATTGAAATTTAGTATTTATTCTCTAGGCATCACTTTCTTCTGGAAAATGTTTGCTTTGTAACTAACTGCATGTCAGTCCAAAGATGAATGTAGTAGGACAGGCTTAAGAAGAATGGTAACCCCGTGCTCATGGCTGATAGTGGACCATACTAGAGAGACACAGGCTCATGTTGCCTTAGTTCAGAGTCTTTTGCAAGGTGAGCCTTTTGCAGCTAGGTGACCATAAGTAATCGGAAAGATAGGGTTTTTAAGTTTCCACAATTTCAGCTTATCAAATCTTTTCTCCTTCAACTTTTGACCTAGAACAAAGCTACTAAGTAAAATTTTAATTTTTATAAAAAACGAAATGATATTTTTTAAGTACAGCAAAATTTTATTTTTATATGATTATAACTATGGAAAAGACAATATGTTAATAAAAAATGAAAATTGGCTGTTACTTTAAGAATTTTCTTTTTTTTAAATTTATTTTAATGTTCATTTATTTTTGAGAGAGACAGAGCACGAGCAGGGGAGGAGCAGAGAGAGAAGGAGACACAGAATCTGAAGCAGGTTCCAGGCTCTGAGCTGTCAGCACAGAGCCAGATGCTGGGCTCGAACTCACGAACCGTGAGATCATGACCTGAGCCGAAGTCGGACGCTCAACCGACTGAGCCATCCAAGCGCTCCTAGAGTTTTTCTTTTTATAAAAAGATACACTTAAATGATGGGAAACACACCAGAATTAACCTATTTCTTTTCTCTTAACTCTTCACTTTAGAAAAACGTCTATGGGAAACTTACCAAAATATTATGTGAAAAATTGTAATTATCATAGATATTTTCTGGTTGATTATCTCGCACTTTACAAAACTGACATTTCCATGTAAATAGTACACCTGAGTGAATTTTCTGTGTTCTCTAGTCTCCTCTTGGCCTTTTGCTTGACTATTTCAGATATGTGACCGTTATCTTAATCTAATAATGGTTTTAATTGGATTTGGGGGTCATAGGAAACAGTTAAGCTAAATGTATGCGGACAGAATGTTATTAATGGAGACATAAGATGATTATAGTGAATTAAAGGAAATAGCTTCTATATTCAGTGTAAACTCTGTTGGCATTCAAAGCATTCCCAGTCATTAACTCAGGCTTACCTTTTCAGTTTCACCTCTTTTCACCTCTAAAGAAATTATATCATTTTGCCAAACTGGATTATTTCCTTAAACTTTAATCAGCTATAAAAAACTTAATCAGTTATCATATCTGCGATTGTAATTTGATGCCTGGCGTAAGATGCAATTCACAAATGAGCTGCTTGGCCAGGAATTCTCATTCCTAAGGTCCCCACTTAACTCCCTGAACTTAACAACTCTCTGTGTTCTCCCTGAGCATCTCATCCACCCCTAATGGTGTTAATTCTCAACCTTTGTCAAAAATCTGGCTCTGATTACCTTCCCAGCTGCAGACTTATAGTTCCTGACTTCATACATAGGCTTTCCTTAAAAATGTCCTCTTTGTGCCTAGAACCCAGCATACCCAAGACAGAATTCAGTATTTTCTGAAGGCATTTCATTCCTTTGTATTTCCAGTGAGTATTCTGTTTTTCTCGTTACCTCTAACCAAAAATCTTGTAGCTGGTGCCTGACCTGCAACCTCTTCCCAACCCATTCTCACCACTGCTATCAGGATTATTTTTCTAAAATATAGATTGGATTATATCACTTCTTCCTAGAAACCTTGATGACTTTTTATTGTCTGTAGCAGCGCTATATACTGTAAACTTCATATGTAATCCTAAATTTTCTAGCAGCCACATTTAAAAGAGTAAAATGAAGCAAATGCAGTTAATTTCAATTAATATATGTTATTTAACCCACAATATCTAAAACATTTCAATCTATTTAGTATAAAACTATCACTAAAGTATTTTACAGTTTTTTGTACTACATTTTCAGAATTTGGTGTGTTATTTTACAGTTAACAGCACATCTCAATTCCAGCTAGCCACATTTCAAACTCAATAGCCACCTGTGTCTAATAGCTCCATATCAGCATAAGTCTATAGCATAAAGTTTAAAGTTCGTGGATCACAGTTCTCAGCCTGCAATTTCAGCTCCTGCTCTTATTTTTCAACTTCTTAGCACTCACCCAAACCCCAGCCACACCTAATTGTCTAGTATTCTTTTCCTGCTGTTACTCCCCTTTGCCTGTGAAAGTGACTTTCCTTCCAGGGCCTACTCTGAATGTTATGTTCTAAGCAAAGGCTTGCTCCATTCCCAAAGGGCCCCATGAGCACTGACCATTTGCTCTTGCCCGTCCTATAGCAGCATTTATGGGCGCTGTCTAGTTCCTGTGTGAACAGCTGCTGCGCACTAAGAAGGTGAGCTGCTTCCTCACGGGCAGGATGTGTCTCCCTCAGCCCTGTTTCTAGTGTTTACGGTGGCCTCCATTTGCTCTTAGGTGTGTTCTTATTCGCCATTTCATATCTTTGGGATCTTAAGCAATCTCTCCTTTAATAGTTGTTTTCTTTAATTTTGAAATGGATTCTGAATGAAATTTCTCTTTATATCTGGATTAATTCCACTGTTTAAAAGGTGTTCTTCCTTTGTGGATGGAAGCTTTTCCTTGTGCATGAGAGGAAATACTCATTTCCTTGTAAAAATAATTGCCTATTATGAATTAAACTAGGTTTCAAATGTACATGTGGTAGGTTATTCTGGTTTTAGCCTGATTCTAATCCCAAATATGACTCTTCCTATTACATAACTTGTTCTTTGTGAGTAAATTATTTATGTATACTAAGGTCTTTTCCCCCACAGCTTTATTGAACAGTTTATAGGCTTTTTTGAATCTCTTTCTTACTCTAAAGAGATTTCACCAATGGAGCTTTGCCTAGGATTTTTTTTTCCCATAGAAAAGCAAACAGGTGCTTGAAAGGTTACACTCTATTCTGGGAGAAATCTGATTAATGTTGAAGGGCTGTGTCAGGTCAGACTTTATAACCTGCTGACAGATTATTTAGTGAGTGCCAGGATCAACTCTCAACGTTATCTCAGATTTTAATGGTTTTCTTGTGAAGGACATTTGTAGATGAAACCATTTAATTGTATTTAAAATTAATTGTGGCTCTTAGATCAGAGACTGGTTAAAAAGAAATTCTTTCCTCAAGCAGGCAGTAATTTGAAAAGAATGAATGATTCATCAGATGAAGTTGCAATGGTTATAATTAACACAAATTGTTGCATTTAAAATAATGGTGAGGGGCACCTGCCTGGCCCAGTCAGTGGAACGTGTGGCTCTAGGTCTTGGGGTTGTGAGTTCAAGCCCCCTGTTGGGTGTAAAGATTACTTAAAAATAAAATCTTTAAAAAATAAAGTAATGGTGAAATCTTACCCCCAATAAGAATTCCTCAAAAGAAGTTCCTATTAAACTATCTTGAATTCTGTTAAAAATTTCCAGATATCCTCAAAATTGCTTGAAAATTAAAAAAAAGTGATACTTCTTCCTGGTAGGGTAGACCTCAGTCATCCTTGATACTTGTCTTTCTCCATCACTGCTGCACCTCCATCCAGTGCCCCGACGAGTCCTGTTTTCACCGGATCTCCAGTCCCTGCACACTGACTGCACTGCCACCATCTCACCACTGAGCTACAAAGACAGATTCCTGACTCGTCCCCTTTTTCCGCTCTTGCTTTCCACACAGCCAGCAGAAGAATCTTTTTTCTTTCTTATTATCATTATTTCTATTTAAACTTTGTATAATGGAAAATTTCAAATATATATCAAAGTAGTGGAAATATTCCACTTTTATAGTTTTCTATTCATGGCCAATCTTATTTCATCCATGCCTCCATCACTCCCCCCCCCCCCATTGTTTTGAAATAAATCCCAGACACCATATCATTTAGTCAACTAATTTGGAACTGCCCCATAGTGAAATTTTGCTTACTGGCTGGTCGCAAAAGGTAGGAAAAGTTGCTGCCCTAAAAGGGCTATTGTTTGTCACCTCCTTTCTACTCTCTTCCGATTATGTTTCCTCTCATTTTTTTTCAGGATGTATACCACTTCTGTTTGAGAAATGCCATCACCAGAAAACAGAGTTTCATGTGTCTATTTCATATTTGTTTGTTTTTTCTGTGTCCATTTCATGTTAAGCCAGTTTTTTCAGGATGCATATATAGACACTCTCCTACTTTTGTACCAAATAAGTTCTTTAAAATGTGTGTGAATGTTGAATATACAAAAATGTAAATATGTATGTGGGGAGGATGTTTAATGCTCAGCAAGCCTTAAAAATTATAAAATTCCTAATATTTTTTATTATAAAATCAATACATAATCATAAAAATAAATTTTAAACAGTACAGAATAGTATGAAGTTAAAAAGCTAGAGTCTCACCATTTGTTCACTGATTATTTTCAGTCTCTTATTTCCAAAACTACTGTTAATACCTCTTAGAGATCCTTCCAGAAAGGTTGATATATGGTCATTTAAACCCTTAATAATCTATATATCTGATTTTTTTAGTTCCCTCAGTTCATTTGAATTTAGTAGACAAATTGATTTTAATGTTGAAGAACCAGCTTAGAGCTTTGCAAGGAGTTTAATAGGAAATAGTATGATGTTGACTTCGATGTCTTATTGACTTTCTTAAATACTAGTTTCCTCTTGATGAAGGAGTCTAGTACAGACTCTGAAGTCATCAGCAGCTCTATGGACCCACGAAAATCTCCATACCATTGCTGTGCAGTGGAAATAGAATTTGAGGGGCGCCTGGGTGGCTCAATCGATTGAGCGTCTGACTCTTGATTTCACCTCAGGTCACGATCCCAGGGTAGTGGGATTGGGCCCTCCCCCCCCCCCCCCCCCCCCCCCCCCCCCCCCCCCCCGTGCACGCTCTGTCTCACCCTCTCTCTCTCTCAGAAAAAAAGAAAAAAATGTGAATCCACACATCTCATTTTAAATTTCCTAGTATTCACAGTAATAGAGAAAAACAAACAGGTGAAATTAATTTTAATCTTCAGCACATTATAAACAAAATATTATTTCAACATGTAATCAATGTAAAAATTTAGTGAGATATTTTACCCTTTTCTTATACTAAGTTTTCAAAATCCACTGTGTATTTTATACTTAGAGGACTTCTTAATTTGGATCAGCGCCATTTCAAAGGCTCAGTAGTCCCTTCTGGTAGTGGCTGTTGTATTAGACAGAGCTGGCCTGTACGGAAAGGATAATGGTTGTCTCTGAGGGAGGAGGAAAGGGGATGGGATATGTTTTTAATTTTCTTCTTTATTTCATAGTTACCAAAATTTGAAGTTAAAGTTTGCTGTGTTTGATATCCTGATGATTGCCAGCTCTGGCTCAGTTGTATTGTCACTAGTATCAGCATTTTTAAAAAAGGATCATTCTTATAAAATAGAACACAGAGTACTAACGTAAATACTTCTGTGCACAGATGATAATCCCGCTGAAGTTGAACTCTTGGCTAGTAGGCGATGCCATCCTGTGGGAACACACATTTATTCATCAATTTATGAAAGATCAAATTCTAAGTAGAGAATGTGAATTAGGAGTATTAGTGTATAATACATTATTTTAATACATTATTTTGAGAGAGAGCACACGGGAGAGGCAGAGAGAGAGAGGGGGCAGAGGATCTGAAGCAGGCTCTGCATTGACAGCACCAGGCCCGACGTGGGGCTCGAACCCATGAATGATGAGATCATGACCTGAGCCAAACTCAGACGCTTAACCAACTGAGCCACCCAGGTGCCCTTTAGTGTATAATACATTAAATTTGAGCACTTTTCATTCTGAATTCCAGGGCAAATTCATATACTAGTATGTAGTAAAATTAACTGTCAGGAGGAGACAGGGATAAAAATTCCTGAGAAGTCAGTAAGAATGTCCTTTCAATGTAATTTTTGGTTTTGTTTTTAGGGGTTGCAGATGGTGTAGGAGGATGGAGAGACTACGGAGTCGATCCATCCCAGTTCTCAGGGACTTTAATGCGGACGTGTGAACGGTTAGTAAAAGAAGGACGGTTCGTCCCAAGTAATCCCATTGGAATCCTCACCACAAGCTACTGTGAGTTGCTACAAAATAAAGTACCCTTGCTTGGTAAGTAGACATGTTGTGTGTTTTCCTCTGTAAAGAAGCTCAGGAGATGGTTAACAAAACCGAGAAAATCACTTGTCAGCCCACCTTTTTTTCTGAGGCTCTTTATTAAGCAGAGTTTGATAGAGAAGCTCTGAGCTTCTCTCACTCTCTACATACTACTGCTGCTTGGGGGGAATGGAGATAGGTGTGGCCACTTTGGAAAACAATTTGGAATTATGGGATAAAGTACATATAAACCGATAGTACGCCCTAGCAGTTCCACTTCTACGTCTCTACCCTAGACCGGAGAAGCTCTTGCATATCTGTGTACCAAGAGATAGTTACAGGAATGTTCGTCTAACAGGAGAAAACTCAGAACAATCTAGAAAGTCCATTTACTGTAGAAAAATGCATTTTGAAAAGGAACATCGTAAAGCTGCATGCAACACTCAGGAACACGATGTCGAGGGAAAATAGAACATTGCGGAATATCGCCTAACAGTCTAATTCCACATTTCAAATTCAGAAACAAAAATAAGTAAAACCATATTGTTCAGGGTTTCCAAAATGTGATAAAAGAAGAAAAAAAAGTTAAGTGGTTGTATAATTCAGGATAGTGGTCCTCTCCAGGGGCAGAAGAAAGGGAATGGGATCGGGTATGTAAAATTCAATTGATTACCTGTGGGGAGTTCAAGTTGCATTTAGGCACCCCGGATTGCTGGCAGGTAGCTGATTAGTCTGTGAAATAGCATGACACAAAGTGGCTCCCCGTTAATCTTGTATTAGAAAACTTCCACATACCTAGTGTGTGTTTATCTGGTGTGCTAATGGAGCATCTTTTGGCCAAAGCTTCTACATTTGTTTGTTAAATGGTTTCCTGGGAACTTACCCAACAACTTACCCAGCCTCCTGGGCAAGCTGTCAGAAGGATGTTATTAAGTTTCTGCTAGTTGCCAGCATCTTTCTGGTTACTAGAAGTAGCCTCCTTCCCGGTCACCATCCATATTTAAAATCGGCCTCTGATCAATGTTAATGGAGATCTCCACGTTGCAAAATTTTGCCTTCAATTTCAGTCTTTTCTAAGAAGGGGTTTTTCTCACGCCGCCATCTTCTGTCATAGTGCTGTGAGTAATCAGCTTGTTCTCCTTCCAACTGAAGAGAAACCTTGTCTTGAGGTTTCAATGTCCCGCTTTGTCTTAATCCGCTGTTTTGAACATGCAATCTGGAGCTTGCCTGCCTCAGTGAAACACCCTAGATTCTATTTCTAGCACCTCTCTGTCAGCTTGCCATATGACTTTGGGCAAACTACTTAACCTCTGACCCCCTTACTTGATTTGTTCAATGGAGAGATCTTTTTCTGTGAAAAGGAACAACTCAAAGCTTCGTGCAATACTCAGAAGATGTTGAGGGAAAGAGGACGTTGCAGAATACTATCTAAAAGCGTAACAGCTGACAAAGAGCCTGTAGACACAGATTCCAGGTCCCAACTCCTGCTTGTTCCCATGAGTCCTTTGCGGATACCCCCCCATCCATTCACCGCCACTTGGAATAAGCAGTTGCAAAACAACTCCCCTGATTTTGTACTTTGAAATCTTTGTTTTTTGCTGTGTTTCTTCCTTAGCCCTCCTTCCTTTCCTGTTTACCCTCATGTAGGTGGAAGATCCTAAAATAAATTTAAGGACATATTAGAAGTTTTCTTACATTGAATATTATAATCACTTCTTTTCTCCTGAAAGACATGTTGAAATAATCCTTCATTACTATGACACATACATGCTTCTCTCTCCTAATCTGCACACCGCTAAGCTGTTTAACTAAACTCAAGCATCTTTTGGCGAAGACAGCCTGCTAAATTTTACTGAACCTCAGATATAATCACAAATAATGATAACTTTAGGTAATTCTTTTTTTTTTTTTAATCCAGGAATTGCTAAAAAGCCTATAATGCAATTCCAATATGAAGGTCAACTACTCGTTTCTTGAGAATTTCTAGCCGCTTTTAGATCCAGGTTGGCATCACAGGCTAATTGTCAAAATATATTTTCTCAGGAAACCTTAAGTGGAGTTAGGTCTTATAAAACCAACATATCTTAAGAATTTGAGGGGGTGAGTCATAATAAGGTTCTTTCTTTACTGCACAAAAGACTCCATAGTAGTTTACAAAATTAGGGGCCAGTGATAAAAATTATGTCCATGTTAGTATGAATGATTTGCTTGGGTCCCTGTCCGGATTGGGCAGTGGTCTGAACATCTTGACACCGCTGTCCTCAGCACTTTTTTTCTTCATTTCCTGCTTGTTCCTCTACAAATACATAAGAATAATGAGCTCCTCTCCCAGGATTAGGCTCTCAGGGCCTGAGCCATGTGCATACATCAGGTATTTGAAGAGGCAGAGTAGGAATATACACTCATAAGTCCAGATGATTCTATAAGACTGGGCTTACCTTCATTTTGCTGCTTTGCATGTTAAAGCTTTCTTATTCACAAGGACCGTTTTTTTTTTTAACTCTAACTCAGGAGGTGACTGTGACAGCCACAGGGGTAGCAAAATGATAGCCTGGGTTTGTAAGTGAGTAATAATGAGTCAACATGAGTCCTTCCTGCCCCAGGATTTTCAAGGCTATGCTACTCATCTGTCATTTTTCCTCCTCAGATTAATCCCATCAGCTTTCGGAAGATCTTTTGTTTGGTGATTCTATTAATGAAAAGCGATTGGAGTTTGTGTGCGTTGAGTTAGGAAGGAAAGGTAATTGGTGATCTTAACATAAGCTCTGCAGTAGGTTATCTGGTGGCACTGCCAGTTCGTCACAGTGCTGGGTTTTTCTCTGATGTTTGCTGGCTAGAGACTAAATAGCTCAGCATTAGGGTGTCAGGTTAGATGATAAGGAAATAGAATTTCTGAACATTATAATGAGATAAATATTTACATTTAAGTTTTTATATTAACTTGCACATTTTTATTAAGGAAACATTAATAACAAATTATCCATAATCCCACTAATAAAACTATAAATATTTTAGTGATTATGCTCCCCAATTTTTCTTCTGTGTATGTTTGTGCACAGAATAACGGTAGTAAGAATTGCGGATCTACCATGTGCTTACAGTAGCCCCATGAGATAGATTCATAGGTACTTCTGTTTCTTATTTTGTTAGGAAGAAACTGAGGCCTAGAGAGAATAAGTGACTTGGCCACAGTCACACAGCTAGAAAATAATGGAGCCCTGGGATTTAACACAGCTGGTTCCACAGCCCGCTTATTTTGTTACATTTTGCTTTTAATGGTCATCTTAACAGTTTAGCTTTTGTCTACTACTGTCTTTTTAAAATTACATTAAATTTTACTTTTTTTGATGTACAATTTAAGTTCGATAATACTTTTTATTTAAGGAAACTAAAAAAAAAGTTTTTTAAATGTATATTTTTGAGAGAGAGAGAGTACGATTAGGGGAGGGACAGAGAGAGATGGAGACACAGAATCCAAAGCAGGCTCCAAGCTCTGAGCTGTCCACAGAGCCTGACGCAGGGCTCAAACTCACGGCCATGAGATCATGACCTGAGCCGAAGTCAGATGCTTAACCAACTGAGCCACCCAGGCGCCCCTATTTAAGGAAACTTTAATACCAGCTTATAGTTTACTTATTTCGCTTGTTACCTTTCATTTTCAAATATATTTCTCTTAACAGTTTTCGTGTCTATCACTTATTATGTGTTATAAGTGTTTGACATAATTTAACTAACTTTACCCTCACACTCTACACTAAGAGGTAGCTGCTATTACCCTGTTTTGTAGATGAGGAAGCTGAGGTGCAAAGAGGTTAAATAATTTGCCCCAGATCACCAGGTGAGTAAACGACAGAGCCAACATTCAGAGGGGGACAGGCTGACTGCAGAGTCTGTAATCCTGAGATTCTGTGATGGTGTGCAGCCTCCTGCCATACGGATGTGATTTAACCAATGTAACTGATTTAGCCAGTCTCTTAACGGTAGATGTTGAGGTCGTTTCCAGTTCTGCAACAATGGTTTTGTACTTAGTTTACATCTCTAGTTGTTTCTTATAAATTGCTAAATCAAGTGATACGCACATTTTCCAAGGCTGTATTGCCCTTCAGAAAGGTTGTTTAGTTTTACCCTCCCGCTGTCAGGGAGTAAGAATGACCATGATCCCTGCGCTCTTGTCAACACCATGCGGGATCTTTTTTTTTGACTCTTGTTAAACTAATAGGCAAAATGGCCACTAGTGTGATGATGATTTTTTTCATATATTTAAAGATCGTTTACATTTACTTCTTGAACTGTTTATTTTTCTATTTTGCCATTTTTTTTCTGTAGGTGTAAGTTTAAGTTTTAGTACTTAAAAGCAGTCGTACCGGTGGTACATCAGCTTCTCAGTCTGCAGAGGTCATGTGAGCCGTGTGCCACACAGCTTCACAGAAGCGCTTTGCTCTCTGCTCAGAACATGCTCTCTCCTCTCTGAACATTAGTGGTCTCTGGAAGGTGAACAGGTGGATTCCACCGGCTACCTGAGAAAATTGGTCTTGTCACTTCATAGTGAGTCAGTCTCTGATGAAGGTTATGACCTCAACAGATGGGAAACTGGTTAAAAATTATAGTTATGTGCCCTGTCTTAAATTTTAGTGAATTCATGGAGAAGGCTCCCTGCCGATGACTAATGAGAAATGTCAGGAAAACATAACATTCTCATTCTGGCACTTAAGTATTAAAACTTAGTATCTCAACAACATGCTTTTGAGCATTTGGCACAGATTACAGTGCAAAGTGTGGTTAAATGCCAGCCTTTTTTATTGTTTTCTGTCTCCGCAAATGAAAGAATTCAGGTTTCAGGGGCCTGCTTACCACGTGTAGTATTTCTTCCCTCGTTTTGTTGACCCTGATCAGGTTACTGTTGACACTTGTCGGAGAGTTGGAGCATGACTAAGATAGGCAAAGGAGGTTCCACTTGTGGCATGTTGCTTTTTTGGGGCGATGTGATAAAAAATCTGGATGCAGAGATAGTGTAGCGAGAGAAAATAAATGGGGGTCATTTTTGTTTCTAGGTAGCAGCACTGCCTGCATTGTGGTGCTGGACAGAACTAGCCACCGCTTACACACGGCAAACCTAGGCGATTCGGGCTTCCTGGTCGTCAGGGGTGGCGAAGTCGTGCACCGATCAGACGAGCAGCAGCATTACTTCAACACTCCATTCCAGCTCTCGATTGCACCGCCCGAAGCCGAGGGAGTCGTCCTGAGTGACAGGTAATCTCCCCCCGTGGCCATTACATTAAGAGCAAATAGGACATGGCTCGCCCGCATCCTCCTCCCCTCCCCCTTAACTACAGTGGAGCTAGGCATTTTCAGTTCGCATATGAGATTAAGGCACATTGAGAATGTCCTCATCAAAAAGATCTTTTAGTTTGACTTCAAAAGATACTTTGCTGGCTACTGCAGCCAAGTTGAATTCTAATAAACACCCAATAATTTGACAAGACTGAAAATACTCTTCAGGCTTACGGAATATCAGTTTTTTCATACCAAGACCAATATTGTATATACACTTGTATTGATTCAGTTGTGCTGGAGAGATGAATCATTGTCCATGCATGCCACTGCCTGTACAAGATTTTGCATATGTTGTTAGGGAAGAGTTCAAACAGACATCTGCTTTATTTATCAGAAGAACTTCCTGCTTCTCAGGGCTTCCGGTTCTATGCATCAAATAGGACTTTTAAATTGTCAAGACCTTTCAAGACAACAACTACTTTTCTGAATCAACTTTTACAGTTTATCTTTTCTAAGGTCAGATTATAGAAGGAGGCTAAGACAGTCTCAGATTCCTCTGCCTTTAACAACCGTATGGGACCTGACACAAACATACTTGATTGTGCCAAATTATGATTATGATTCATGAATGTCATAAAATGGGTAATGAACCTTTTGTAAAAATAGAAGTGGTCTTGCAAAGGTCTATTGTCTCTACTATTTTAATAGTTCTTACTAAGCCCAATCTTGAGTGCAAACTAAGATAGAAGGATTATTCCTGCTATCTTTTCAACTGGAATTAGTATGTTATATAATTAGGTATTCAGGATTGTCCACCTAGGTCTGTCGCTGACTCCTAGAGAGAGAGAAGCATTAAGGTATGTTAGATTAACAGATGTCAGATTAAGGTATGTTACCGTAATTGGAAGAATATTTCACTATAGACCCTTCTTCAGCTGGCTATCATGTAGATTCATATTAGCCATATTGGAGTGAGAAGGAAGCAGAACACCAGGGGCTTGGTAGCTACCAAGTTCAGCTAACAGTTTACGGAGAGCAGTGTTTTAATTTTCCTTTATTCGATTCTTGTTGTTTTGGCCTCTGAGTGCCAGAGCTGCCCTGCCACGCCTCGCACGCTCTCTTCGGGGCAGTCCGGTTAGGGCAGCGCGCGGCCTGGCCTGCCAGCGAGGTGGAGGTTGCTTCCCCTGGAGCCCACAGACAGCTTGCTAGCATGTGACTTCAGCTCGTGTTTCAGTGCAGTCAAAAGTTTCCAGCAGCACAGTATGTTCAATCAAAATGGGCAGAACTGCAGCTGGCGGAACACCAAGCTCATGGGTGGGAGTGTTGGGAGAAGAGGACAAACCGTCCAATGGTAGCGAGTCTCGCACGGGCAGGATAGCAAAGGACACTCCTGGGGAAGAAAAACCTCAGCATAAAATAGAGCTTCACTGCCAACCTGGTCATTAATCTAAACTTCTAGAATCTGATTTGTTTCCAAAGTCTGAGCAACTGTGAAGTGTCTTGCCTTGTTTCTCTTTATTCCACAGAAGAAATCGACCTGGTTTCCACCAGTTTGACAGTCTTTTTTCCTCCTGCTGAATGACATTTCTTTTGTTACTTAGTTCCTCATATCTATAAAGTATAATTTTTACCTTAATTTACAGGTTTTCCTTTAGTCACTGTTTTTACAGAATATCTGTGATATAAATGTGTAAGTGGTATTTGTAAGTGCAAGTTCCTTGCCAAAGCCTGTCACAGAACTTAAAAAAAAAATTTTTTTTTTAATTTATTTAATTTTGAGAGACAGAGACAGTGGGAGCAGGGGAGGGGCAGAGAGAGAGGGAGATACAGAACCCAAAGCAGGCTCCAGGCTCTGAGCCGTCAGCACAGAGCCCGACACGGGGCTCGAACTCACAGACTGTGAGATCATGACCTGAGCCGAAGTCGGACACTCAGCCAACTGAGCCATCCAGGCGCCCCTGAACTTTTAAATGTGCCACTTTTTTTTCCTCAGTCAAGAGTAGATGAACCAGAAATTTTCTCAGTGCACTTTGTGTCAATCACTGGCAGGCATGGGTGGGTGGGTTGTTTTTATGTTTTCTCTTCACATATTTTATAACATATCAGTTTACAAATAGGTTTTGGGGTCTTTCTGTCAAGCTCAGGGTACTTGGTTCCGGCTTCTCCTTTCTGGGTCAGTGTGTACATTTCTTTGCATTTGTTCCCTAATTGCAGGTTAAGGCAGATTATTAGGTATTTCACCTTTCCCTCACCTTGGAGGCTTGGATTCCGCGAAGCTGGCCTTTGGAAATGGCTGAGAACCAGCCTTCGGGAGAGGGCCGTTGGCTCTGGAATATATGATCTTTTCTCCCCACTTGGTGTCCTTCCCCCACTCCCAGTTCTCGTATCTGTTTTCATCAGATGTTATCACAAGAAAAAACCTCCCGTCTATCTTGTTTAAAATTGCATACAGAGAGATGTAGTGAAAAATCGACCTCCACTCCCATCCCCCAGCAATGCATTTTCTCTCCTCAGCCACTATTGTCTGTGTTCTTCCAGATTTATTTTCTGCATATGGAAGCGTCTGTACTTATGAATCCCCCCACCACCAACACACACAGGCACACAATGTCTGTACATTCCTCTCTTCATTAACAATGTATTAAAGAGTTTTTACTCTTTAATTTGGAGGGTTACTTTGTTTCTTCATTTATTAGATACTTCTTGAAGACCTACTATGTGCCAGGCATACTAGTAATTAACTACTTACCTGATGACAGGGCACCTGGGTGGCTTAGTCAGTTAAGCGTCTGATTTGAGCTCAGGTCATGATCTTATGTTTGTGAGTTCGAGCCCCGTGTCAGGCTCTGTGCTGACAGCTCAGAGCCTGGACCTTACTTCAGATTCTGTGTCTCCCTCTCTCTCTGCCTCTCCCTGCTCACATTCTGTCTGTCTCTCTCACTCTCTCAACAATAAACAAACTTAAAAAAAAAAAATACATGATGAGCACTCCTTAAGCCCTGGAGACACATAGTCCTTACTCTGCCTTACTAGTCCATACTAATACTAATATAGTAGTAATAATACTGGTGATTACTGGTACTATAGTAAGAAATACCATTTTAGGTATTTATGTGAATTCTTACAGGATTTGCATGCTCTCTTCCGTGGCGCTCTGCTGTTCCACTATACTACCGCCTCCCGAGAGCCAGAGTCAAGCCTGCAGGGAAACTGATGAGTAGAAAATGAATAAGAGAGGATGGAATTTGGCTCTAAAGAATTAGGAAATAAAGACTCATTTCTACTAGGCTTTTAGAGGCATGTTCTGACTCAGAAAAGAGCCCTTCCTCCTTTAAAGCCACATGTGACTAATCTTCAAACTGTTTTACTTGGTAGTTTCAGTTAAGCTTTTGAACTATTTATATCAGATTTTTCAATTAGTTTTTTTTCAGGGTTAGGAATTTCAAAATGGGGTTTTTTTAATGTTTTTTATTCATTTTTGAGAGAGAGAGAGCCAGCGCGACCAGGGGAGGGGCAGAGAGAGAGAGAAACACAGAATTCGAAGCAGACTCCAGGCCCCATGTGGGGCTCGAACTTGTGAACCGCGAGATCATGACCTGAGCTGAAGTCCAACACTTAACCGACTGAGCCACTAGGCACCCCATGACTGAGTTTTTTTATTATTGATTCTGTTGTTATAAATTAGTTTTTCTTATAGCCTCATTACATTATAACATAGTGTCTGTTGGAAACTTTGACCATATCTCTGAAGGCCTCTTGTAACTCTGCCCCTACCCTGTCCTTGTCACAGCCCGGATGCTGCTGATAGCACGTCTTTTGATGTCCAGTTAGGAGACATTATCCTGACGGCAACAGATGGACTTTTTGACAACATGCCTGATTATATGATCCTTCAGGAGCTAAAAAAATTAAAGGTAATTAACTCAAAGGTTGGTTCGTGGAAGGAGTGGCCCTCCCTGGGCAGCTAAGTTTTATTGGCCCAATTATATTATCTCTTTTTGTAGGAAAGAACTCTTTTGTAAATTCAGAAAAATAATAATAGTTCTGGTCTTTCAAGCGATTGTAAATGGAAGTATTCACAATTGGAGCACTTGAGAAAAAAGAGGTTTCCCACCCACACCTTTTAGTAGAGTGGTAAAGGTAAAAAAAAAAAAGTGGTAAAGGCAGGAAAGCCCCGATGAGATATTTCTTGTATTTTTAATTGTATTTTAATGATGCTGGCTCCTGGTCGTCTTTTCTCCTTTTATTCTCTTAACAGACTCGGCAGGTGTTGAGGTCGGGAAAGACAGGAAATCACCACACCAGAGCCGGCCAAGCCAAGGGCAGCAGGCAGCTAGGGGCCTTGATGTGATCTGAGCTGTCCCAGTAGCGAAACAATTCAGACTTGGCCCATACAGAGAGTGGAAGGAAGTGAAAACCAGTTTTTCCATATTTTCCTGGCTTTGTAAAAGTACTAACTCTGGGGAAAAATTAGTCTTTTCCTATGTCCTAACCAGAAAGCAATATGACTTTAAGTAAGTTCCTGAACTTTTTAAGCAATATTTTCCTCACCTTTAAAATGGGGGGTACCAAAGGTCCTGTTACAATTTGTAGCGTTGTGGTGAAGATTAACGAAGACCATGTACACGAGATCCTTAGTGCCACAGCCCCTCTGTGGGGTACAGGAAGGTCAGGTGCTTATATGATGCTGGCCCTGTACTCTGTGTGGTGACTGGGTGGTAAGCAGAAATGACATATTCCCTGCACATGGAACGGACATTCTAGTGGAGAAAGATAATACAGAGAAAGATATATAATAAATGTTGGTAGCTTAGAAGGAAACTAAAGCAGGGTAAAAGAACAGAATAAAGAGAGCTGCTGTTTTAGAAAGATTGGCCAGGGAAGGCCTCTTTGAGGAAGTGACATTGAAGCAGAAGCCTGTTATTATTTATACTAAAAACCATCCTGAGTCTTAGCATGTTAGAGCTAAAGTGGACCTTGTTTCCCATTCCTGTTTGACAGATGAGGAGGTTGAAGCAGCAAGGACAAGGGTATGGGTCAAGATCACACAGCTAAACAAGAATCTTTCATCATGATGTAAAATTCTAAAGGTATTTTCAGTAGGACACCTGGCAGCTCTTACTTGGAGAGCAAACTGTGGTTGGCCAGGGTTGCCTTCCTAAGCAAGGAAACGTTTGAGGTCATCCCTAAAGTGCTATCAAAATCCACCTTTTCAATGCTGTCCAATTTTAGCAAGAATACCTTAAGAATTCCAAATGGGAAAAAAAGCAAAAACAGAAATCCAACCTTCAGGACCCAAGGCCACCCGAGCAAAGAATGACATGTGACTGACATGTGCAGACAGCACTGGTGGTCTTGTTCATTTTACTGAAGGTGTAATGTTTTAATGTCTTCTTTAACTGGAGTAAAAACTTAAATGCTGGAAACTGGCTAGAAAAATGTTACTGTCTCAAAAAGTGGTATTTGCAAAAAGTATGTGTTCTTGTGTGCAGAAATCATACGAGGCATTATGTAAAAATAACTCCCTCATCCTTTCATCATAGAATTCAAATTATGAGAGCATACAACAGACGGCAAGGAGCATTGCTGAGCAAGCCCATGAGCTGGCCTATGACCCAAATTATATGTCACCTTTTGCACAGTTTGCATGTGACAATGGATTGAATGTGAGAGGTAAGCATTCCTTAGAAAGGTCATAGGGACTCACTGGGGACATGGCAGGATGGGAGCACTCTGGGCTGTGGGGTGAGGTAAACTGGAGCACTGGGGGGAGACTGGTAAGATATCCTCTTCCAGTTGGGAGACCGTGACTTTGAGCTAGGTCAGCAAGCCCTAGCACTGAAGGACAAGAGCGAGTACCTGTCATCATGCCTTCCCCACAGAGGTGCCCTCCAGAACCGAACCCCATTGGCTGTAGAGGCAGGCGGGACCTGCAGCCCTTTATTGCCACCGCTGCACTGCTTGGACCTGAGCCCAAAAGGCCTCTCAGCCTGCCTCGAGGCCCTGGACATTCCTAACAGTTTAACATTCTGCCCTTCACGGGTCTGACATTTCACTTCTCCCTTCCTCTGGCTTTGTGGGACTCGTTGACAGTATTTGCCTGCCAAATTACCACAGCAGGTTTTGAAGAGGGAAGCAATATTAAACTGCCCTTGCCTCAAGAGTCCGTCTATCTGCTGACCGCTATGTAACTTTGGGAGCAGGCCAACGGCTCAGTCTCAGAGCTGGGATGACATGTTGGTGCTGTCATATCAGAACTTGTGGAGTTGGTCAGTTTCTTGCCGATATAATATTGGGACATGTAAAGCATTTCTTAGCCCTTCAGGAAGTATTAAAATAGAAAAAAGCACATGCCATAGCTGTTTGGCAGATTAGAATACAAGACTATTCCTAGCTTCCAAACATTAGATATGTGTGTCCAAATTAGGATCGTGAGTATCAGCATGTAACTTTCTCATCAGGCGGAATTTATCCTAACCAGATTTTGTCTTTACTGTGCTTGCTATCAACAGAGGATGTGGTGGCCATTTTAACAGAGCTCCTGGTGTAAAGAAGCAGTGAAGGCTGTTTTTTAAACCTCATTAAACTACATGTAATTTATTTAACTATTTATCAGATATTTTCCATATCAGATATTTTCCTACTAGAGCATACTGACACCCCAAGTCCCCCTGAATTGCAAGCATTCGTCTCTTAGTATCTGCTTAGGCTTACATTCTTAATTGACTTTTCCTTTTAAGATCAATGAATACATTTTCATTTTCATTTTAGGTGGGAAGCCAGATGACATCACCGTCCTCCTTTCAATAGTGGCTGAGTATACAGACTGACCCACCTCGGTGGCAACTCTGGCCTTTCCTCTCATCCTCCCAAGTTCTCCCCTGCCACGCGTGCTGAGCCTGCTGGCAGGACCCTGTTTCTTTGCCACTGATCTCAATGGCTGGGGATGTAAGCCTTTGCCTGTCTTTTTGACACCTGGTTGAGATCTTCGTGGAGAACCACTACTGTCGTTCACTCGCTCATCGTCTGCCAGCAGCTTTGAAGAGAATCAAGATTTGAAGATAGGCCTTCATTTCCTGCTGTCCTCCATGGGGTGGAGGTTTTCAATGTCAAAATGGCTATTGCGTTTCAAAAATGGTTTAAGTATTGAAAATGATGTTTGTAAAGTGAATTCAAAATTACAGTGTATAAAAGGGATTTTTAAAGTCTAACACAAATCGTACGTTATGGTACATCTACTAGAAACATACATTATCATCAAAAGAAATGTTACACACGTACTATACAGTCTTTGTTCTGATGATTGGGTGTGGCTTTATGTTTCCATTATAAACTCCTATTTTTCAGGGGCTTATAATTCTGCTCTAAAATACTGCTCTGGATTATGAAATCTTTATCCCAGGAGCTTTCTGGTTACAAATTGGAAGAAAACTTCAGTTTAGTTCTGTGGGTGCAAATGTTCTGTGGTTTTTAAAAGATGCCTCATTGTGCTCCTGTAAGGAAAGTTTCGGCTCTTTATGGATTAGTCCAAATCATAGGCTGGTGGCCTGACCTGCAGGAAGGGCTGGAGAGACTCCCTACCAACATTTTTCAATGGAAATATTACTCAATATTGTAAACTCTTCAAAGCCTAGAAATTTAATGTCGTGGATGAAGTTCCTCCCAGCTGTCTGATACGATGCCCCTGTGTGGGAGCCCTGGGCCTACAGGCCTCACAGTGGACAGCTGTAACTTTGACTTTCGTTGGCTTTTGACGGTCGTGCTACTCCTAGTCTCCCTGTCAGACCCGTCGTTAGTAGCCTTGCTCTCTGGAGAGCGTGCACCACATTCGGGGAGTCTGTGTGGGAAGAGCACCATGGGCGCTGGCAACCGCACAGGAGTCCACGGGGAAAACTCCTGGTGACGATCTGACATTTGCATTTGCCCTACACAGAAATTTAGGGGTTTCTGAATCAAGCTTAATGTTTACAGTTTCCGAATAGCCATCTTGCAGTGTATAGTTTCCTTATAAAACTACCCCGCATTCAGTTTTCCCGTTACCTGCAAGCTCAAACTTATTTTTAAGGTTCGTGTACAAGTCGACTGCTGTAAAGATATATATTTTTGGGTCAGTTTTTTTTCCTTCATTAACTTGGTGGTAGAAAATATATATATACTTAGAAATCCTTAAATTAAAGCCATGTTTTATATATAAGTCAGGTAACATTGGTGTATAGATGAGAATGCAATTAAACCTGATGAGAATCTACTGGAGGAGAATACAGAAAGTCTCTTTCTCTAAAGGAGATACTTATTCCCTGGTTTATTGCATTAAAACTTATGTTTGAGGTTACCTCAACTTGTTTTAAAAGATGTTGTTTTGTGAATTTGTACTGTATATTTGAGTAACTGTCAAGCTTTTGTTTTATTTAAAATTGTTTAACATGTACCATGTACATGTCATTACTATATTTCAATGCATCATGCTTGTAACAGGCATTTCATTTATAATAAGAATGAGTTATTCATTTGTAAGCCGTTCAGTAATTTATCTACTATTCCTAAATTGGCATAATGTTAGATATCTATTTTGAATCACCTTTAATTACATGTCAGAATGCCTTAACTACCCTAACTTGACAAAACAGAATTCTTTGGTAGAGGAGATAGGGGACGGGACAGGGGGACGGAAGAGAGACTGTTTAAATAATGAGTACCCATCATGCTTTATAAAACACAGAAGCGTGAGTGGCAAGTGGTGGGGTATTTATTTTGCACAAACTGTTTGCAGTCTCTGTGTATTTAAAAAGTAAAGAAAGTTGCATCCAGAAGGGTTTTGTTGGAAGGAATACATTTATATTGGGATGACAATTTCAGTTCTCTTGTTTGGGTTTTTAATTATTTCTGGTCAGAGGTATGTAGCCTTATGATCTGGATATATTTTGCATTAATTTTCCAATGCCTACATTTAATTCCTTGTAAGAGCAGTGCTGGTCAAGTCACTGGCTTTCCTCAGCTCTCATTTAACCATCAGACACAATCTTTACAAAGCTAGATTGCTGGTGTTTTACACAGCGCATTTATTTCATCAACTTAGTCTTTTTTGAGAAATGACTGTTAGAAATCGACACTGTTTGTGTCAGTGACGTTGAAAATAGCGGGACAAGAATTGAGTTTCACAGTGGAACTGACTTTGGACCTGGCCTGTAGATTAGTGACACAAAATACTTTCTCTGTTTTCTTTTGCCCTGTCCTTTGTGTGTCAAGCACTTAATTTTACAACTGCCGGGCGGGGGGGGCGGGGCGGGGGAGGACTGGTCCTTTGGAGTGCTGCTTAACAGGGAACTCTCCTTCCACTCCTAGTGATCAGAGGCTCCGCTGGACCCATACTGGAATTTTCCAGGTCACAGAACCCAAGTCCCTTGGGGGCCGTGGCTGAGCTATACTACTTGGTGGGTCTGATTCTGAACTTGATGTGTGTGTTAATTGTATTTTAAATCAAGCGGTATAAACACACACATTTGCCTCATCCAATGGACTTTTATAACAAAAGATAATTTGGATTTCTAATTTACAAATGGCAAATTATTTATCCCTCTCTGGATGCACCAAAGACCAGTAAAGTTTATAGCTTTTCCATCTATATTTATAAAGCAATACTGTATTATAAAAATCAATATTTTTATCACATGCTTGAAATTTTTATTTTATTCTGTTTTAAAATGTGCACTCTAAACATATCAGAACCTTATTTCTTCCTGTGAACTTAAGCTGCCTGCGCACAAAAAGATTTACTGAATGGATAATGCAGTAGAATCCATAGGCTCTTCAAAACTGAAAGAAGACATGGGGGTGGGGGAAACAAGTTATTTGTCCTGAATTACTGTACTGGCTTGACGTGGTTGATAGGTACAAATCACAAAATCATCCATTCCAGGTATGCATGTCTGGGGGGTGGGCTGTGTCTAGATCAGAAACTAGATTTCAAGCTTTGCGTGATAGGAGGGCGTCCTCCTCTGCCAGCTGCATGTGTTCTGGATAGAACAGTAGCCTTCAGTACCGCCCACCCACCACCGTGAGTAAGGAGGCAGGAGTTGTGGGGATTCACTGAGTCAGTTTTGAGCATTTTGGAGATTGTAAACAAGATTGGCTAGAACTGTAAATGTTTGTACTCTGGAATAAGTTCATGGTTCCTTATCACCTTATGCCAGCTATCTTTGGTAGAAGCTACAGCATCCAATTTCCCTGGAAACTATCACATTTTGCAGTTAACAAATTTTACAATATAAAAAAAAAATCTGCTTATAAAATTGAAAATACGAAGCCGAAAGGATTTGGATTCTAATTGTTAAAAAAAAAATTCTTTGCAAAACTGAACTTCTCAACTAAAAGTCAACAGTGTCCATGGCAAAATTTTAACTGTTAGCAGGTAGTTTGTGGCAAAGATCGCTAAATAATGAAGCAAATTTGAATTTGTGTATACTAATGAGCTGCTTTTTTCTGTTGAGACTATCATTGTTTGTCTTACCCAAGAGGCAATGACCTGAATTGGATGTCTGAAATATAACTTATGCAGGAATAGTTCTGTAAATACATTTAAATAAACTGTAAAGATATTTAATAAATATAGTATTTATACTAATCTGTGTAACTTCTCTTAATTTGCGCTGTAACTACGTAAGACATCAGCCCTTGGCGTTTTGTGGGTCCCTGTCAGTCCTCATTTCCAAGCCTCTTAGCCATTCTCGCAGTGACTCCTTACTTTGTGGCTCTCATCTTCTGTCTTTTACTAGTTTACCCCCCTGAGCTCTTTTTCACCAGCTGGTTTACTACATCAGTTTAGCTGCCTCGAAGATGTCATCAAAATGGACTGATAATTGACTGTAAAATATATATGTTTTCCCAACTGAGAAGGCTTTTGCATCTTCCAAAAATGGTATGGAATAAAGCCACAAAAAAATCTGGTGTCATTTAAACTTAGCATTCTGTATGCAGATTCTAAAACCCAAATTACATACAATTTAATAGTGTGACTATCTCTTCCAGACTTGGGCTGCGTCCAGGCAATTACTGGTGACGGTGCCTTCACAACCTGCACCCCTCTGCCCATTTCAGCGAGTGAACCAGAAACTTCATCCTCTGGAGGGAGACCTCCGGTTACTCTTGGGTGCACCTGTTCTCTCTGTAGTCATCTGCAATTGTTAGTGGTATGTGAAATTCAGTGTTAATCATCAGTGTAAGCATAGGATATGTAAATCTTTAGCCTACAGTGTGAAAGGACTTGAAATTATGTGGGCATTGCCAATTTCCACAAAAAGCGTGGTGAAAGCCCATTTTCATTCATTGAGGAACATTTTGGGATGAACTTGAGTTTTTATTAGGTTATTGTGGGTAGCTCTGACTCATGACTAAGCTACAAGAGCCAAATTCATTCTGGTTTTAGTTAGAACTCTGTTCACAGTTCTAAAGTTTACTAATTCACTCCGCCACCTTTGTGTATGAAATCCTCACAAAATGTACAACTCCTTGCCAGTTAACATTTCCTTGCGATGTGTTGGTTCGCAAAGACTTCACAGTAAGATGTTACAGAAGTCGAGAGTTGGTCAGGTTATAATGGACTATAAACAGGTTTGGGGGAGGGAGAGGCATGCATCAAATTACATAACCATGGTTTTGTGCCAGATTCTTTAGTCTGTTTGTTCAGGTAGGACGCTAATTCTCAACAGGAAAAAGAACAGACCTTCATAATCTACCTCATTTTACTCCAAACCTGGGGTCCTGGCAGCGGACGCTGCTGCTCTATGTCAGATAATAGAAATAATTTTTTGGCATCAGTTCCATTAAATTCTTTTCTGTATCGCACTGCAAAATGTAAAAACCACATATGAAAATCAGAACAATTTAAGGCTACAAAATAAAATTTTACAATATATAAAAAAACTCCAGAGTGAGGGGGGGAGTAGCTATTATTTTTATTCCAGACCTTTTTTGTCCGAGATTTTACTTAAAATCTTAACAAAATATAAAAAGCAATGGACAAAAAAAGTCATGTATTACATGAGAAAAAATTGCATAACTTTTAACTATGTCTGAAAGCACCAAAACTCAAATGTTTGCAATCAAATACAAAAGCTACCTACTAGTCACAAGACTACAAGCCATATTGATGCACTCCAAATAGCCGAAGAAATCTAAATACCTTTATAAAACTGGCAAAGAAAATGCTAACAGCCCCAGTGTGAACGTGCATTGAATTGGAGAACTCGAATGGGCTTTTTCCCTGCACAGAAAACTCTTCTGCCTCTCGAGTAGCATAATGGATTCAAAGCAAATATGTACACTTAAGAAGCAGCTATTTCTAGCTACGGCTGTTATACCAGATGATGCTAAGAAAAGCAGAAACCCATCCCCCATTTCAAGGAAGGCCAAGACAATATCTTTATCGACTAAATGTGGAGACGTGTCTGAGGTTGCAAGTGAGCTAGCAAATGGGCTGGGGGCCAATTCAGCCATCATTAAGTGTTAGAATGTGGAAAAACTGCCATTATTCATGTCCTCTTCACTGTCACTTGCTGTTGCCAGACTGTCAAAAAGGTGGTTGAAGTGTTCTTGCTGGTCAGAAGAAACTGCTCCAAAGAACATGCAAGAAAACTGGAGGGGAGAAAAGTAACTCCGCTGTTTATTCAAGCGAAAGTTAGTGCTTGATGCTCCTGGTAACAGCCCCTTTTCAGAAACCTGGCCAATATGGTCTCCCTAACTTTGACGGTGACAGTGCATGGAACACCCAGGACCTTCATGACTGGTCCAGCACATCCTAAAACAAAACCTTTCCCTGACTTCAAGGCACACTTTGGGACCAGTGATCTGCCTCTGACACTTCTGCCTAAGCCATTAAAAAAAAAAATCAAATTTTTTTAAGTCTATTTATTTTGAGAGAGTGGAGGAGGGGCAGAGAGAGAGGGAGAAAGAGAATCTCAGGCAGGCTCTGAGAGCCCAATGTAGGGTCGAACTCAAAAACCATGAGATCATGACCTGAGCTGAAACCAAGAGTCAGACCCTCAACCGACTGAGCCACCTAAGTGCCCCCTGCCCTGAGCCACTAAAACTCAAACCAACACTGTGGGAGACAGAGACAAAGGGACCCTCTGCGGGCAATCCTACTTGATTAATTCATCTTCTTCCCTTTCCCTCCCGCTGCACAGAGGCTACCACTCCCAGCTAACGCCAATCCTGCCCTCCCTGTCTCTGCCTCCCAGGCCTCTCCTCTGTTGAACAGGAATATCAGCACTTTAATCAAATGTCACTTACCTTTTTTTTGTTAATATTTATTTACTTTCGAGAGACAGAGCAAGCAGGGGAGGAGCCGAGAGAGGTGGGCAGAGGATCTGAAGCGAGCTCTGCGCTGACGGCAGAGAGCCTGATGCCGCGCTCCGACTCACCAACCGTGAGACCATGACCTGAGCTGAAGTCAGACGCTTTACCTACTGAGTCACCCAAGCCCCCCTCTCATCTTTAAAATATAAAATAGTCCCATTCCACACTTCCAACCGCTGCCTGACCTCTGCCGTAGAGCTGTCTGCATTTACTGTCTCCATTTTCTCATTCTCCTCTTCCTCAGTCCTATCTGAAAAAGCTTCTGACCCCTCCACTTCACAAATGTCCTTGTCACCCCAAATCGCCACATCCTTGTCAGTGACCATTTTGGGTATTCATCCCGTTTGATACTCACTGTGACGCTTTCTTCTCAAACGTTCCTCCTGCCACACTCTCCTGGCTGCTTTTAGAATTTTCAGCAGGCTCACCCTTTGAATTCGGGTTTCCCAGGCAACACTACGGATGTTTTGGGGCTGAGGGTTCTTCGTCGTGGGGACTGTGCTGTGCAGCAGGGGATGCTGAGCAGCACTCATGGCCTCTACCCCCTAGATGCTAGTACCCCCCCTCCCAAATTGCAACATCCAAAAATGTCCCCAGACATGACTCAGTGTCCTCTGGGGAGCATAACTGTACAGGTTAAGAACCACTGCTTTAGGGGCGCCTGGGTGCCTCAGTCAGTTAAGCGTCTGACTCTTGGTTCCAGCTCAGGTGATGAGCTCACGGTTTGTGCTGATCGAGTCCCATGTTGGGCTCTGTGAATCCCAGAGCCTGCTTGCGATTCTCTCTTCCTCTCACTCTGCCCCTACCCTGCACTCGCACGCTCTCTCTCTCAAAAATAAATAAATACTAAAAAAAAAAAAAAGACATGGAGCCTGCTTAAGATTCTCTCCCTCTTCCTCTGCCCCTCCCAGGCTTGCACACACACGCATACCCTCTCTCACTCCCTCTCTCTCAAAAAATAAAAATAATTTAAAAAATAAATAAATAAATTCACCTGAGTACAACTGCACCCAAAATAATAAGATACCTAGAAATAAGCCTAACCAAAGAAGTGAAAGATGTGTACTCTGAAAACTATAAAACACTGACAAGAGAAACTGCAGAGGACACAAAGAAATGGAAGACATCCCATGTTCATGGATTGGAAGAACAAGTATTGTTAAAATGTCTATATTACCCAAAGCAATCTACTCATTTAATGCAATTCCTATCAAAGCACCAATGACATTTTTACAGATAGAACACATAATCCTAAAGTTTGTATGGAACCACAAAAGACCCTGAATAGCCAAAGCAGTCTTGAAAGAAAAGCAAAGCTGGAGGCATCACAATTCCAGATTTCAAGTTAAATTACAAAGTTGTAGTAATCAAAACAGTATGGTACTGGCACAAAAAGAGATAAATCAATGGAACAGAATAGAAAATCCAGAAATAGACCCACAATTATATGGTCAGTTAATCTTTGATGAAAGAATATCCAATGGGATAAAGAATGTCTCTTCAACAAATGGAGTTGAAGAACTGGACCGCTTTCTTATACCACACACAAAAATAAATGCAAAATGAATTAAAGACATCAATGTGAGACCTGAAACCACAAAAATCCTAGAAGAAGACACAAGCAGTAACTTCTGTGACATTGGCAGTAGCAACTTGATTATAGATATGTCTCCTGAAGCAAGGGAAACAAAAGCAAAAATAAACTATTGGGACTGCATCAAAATAAAAAGCCGCTGCACAGTGTACGAAACAGTCAACAAAACTAAAAGGCAACCTACAGAACGGGGGAAGAGATTTGCAAATGACCTATCCCATACAGGGTTGGTATGCAAAATATGTAAAGAATTTATAAAACTCAACACACTTGGGTGCCTGGGTGGCTCAGTTGGTTAAGCAACCAACTCTTGATTTCAGCTCAGGTCATGGTCTCATGGTTCGTGAGTTCGAACCCCACATCAGGCTCCACACTGTCAGGGCTGAGCCTACTTGGGATTCTCTCTCTCCCTCTCTCTGCCCCACACCTGCTTGTGTGCTCTCTCTCTCAAAATAAATAAATATTTTAAAAGTAAAGAAACAGCAATGCACTTTTAGGAATTTGCCTTGAAGATACACTTTCAACAATATGAAAGAAAGTACATGTGTAAAAGTTACTCACTGCAGCTTTGTAGCAATTAACTATGGTACATCACAGGTGAAATACCACCAACTGTTGGTGGGGGGGAATAGAAAGTGACATGGAGTGATTTGCAGTACACATACTACTAGGTGCAAAAAGCAAAGTGGAAAACAGCATTTACAGACTAAGAAAGAAGAAATAAAATATATGTACCTGCTCATTTGTGCAAAAAGTAACACAAATGATCAATGAAAAACTACTGCGATGTATTGTCTATAAAGGGGGCACAGAAGGGAGTGACGCCCCTCTGCAGAGACGCTTGCATAGTTCTGACCTCTAGTGCTGTTCCCGGCTCAGCACCCAAAGACCAGCTCAACAAGGATTTGGGGAGAACTAACATGGATAGCAAACAAAACTATCTGTATGACAGATGATTAATATACTGAAAGATGAGTGAAGGAAAACTACTCTAAGTAACTTTGAAAACCAGTCTTTTGAATATATACTTAATAGGCAAAGACAGACACAAAAATGTTCACAAATATTATACCTCTGTTAGCAGATTCAGTTTTCCAGGGGTATGGGTTAGCAATTCTGAAACTATGTTCTCGGATTGAACAATAAGTAAACACGTTGTGGATGATAACAGCCAAGTTTCTCACTGTCAGACAAAGGAGTTATAAAGACAAGGGGGAGGCCAGTATGAGCCCTGTGGTGTTGGACTGGAACTGGAGGTATCAGTATGAATGCATGGATTTTCATGTACATATGCACGTATGTACATGTACAAATAGATACAAAAATTGATCAGTATGTGTGTATGTGCCAATAAGTGCATACATTCCCTAGTTCTGTCGGCTGAGAGGGCCTAGAAGCAAGGAAGCCCAAGTACAAAAGAGCACAAAACCTACTACCCAGAAGTTGTTTCTGTCTACCATCCCCAATCAAAGGAACAAGGACTCAGGGAGACATGGCTGATTCCATTTGGGTTGGAGTCAGAGAAATACAAGTTCAACCTAGCACACTTTAAATTTCCAGAAAGTAAGGGAGTGCTCAAAAAATGCTGGAGACATGCCTAAGAGACAGAGGCTCCCAGTGGCCAAATATGGGGAGCTCAAGCAACAAAATGAATGATAGTTATGGATCATTACCCAGAAAATAATATTAATATCCAAGAGTATTTTGTGATCTAAATAATTGAACAACAAATGGGAGAGAAGGAAAAGGGCAGTTTCATTTGATAATAGAAAAAGTACCCACCAAAAAATTACCATTTGTCAAGCATCACAGTAAAAGCATCAATGAATGCAAAAATTAGTAGGCAAGAAGTATGATGAGAAACAGGATATGTATATAGTTTCAAAGTATCTTCCACTACAACACTTTGAACTACTAACAGGAAATAGTACCTTCACAGTGGAGAGCCCTGGCAGATAGCACCTTAACTGTATGATAAAAATTAGGATTACCAAGAAGGAGACGAGTCTCCATCACATGCCTCCAGATACAATGTAGAAGAACACAGCATCATTCTGTTGTATTCTTACTAACAATACACAGCTGAAATTTAATCATGAAGAAATCATCAGAAAAATTCAAATTCAGGGACATTCTACTGAAGTGTCAAGGTAAAGAAAGACAAAACAAGATTTAGAAAATGTTCCAGACTAAAGGAGACTGTTAACATTTAGGGAATCTGGGTAAATGGTATGTGGGAATTCTATATTAAATTCTGTAAGTGAGTCTGAATTTATTTCAAAATTTAAAAACCTGAAGTGCATGTGTGCAAGCATGAGTGTGTATATAAGCACAGAAAAATCTTAACAGGTACAGTAATAATAAAAGTGTTCATAGTGATTATCGCTGAGAATCTCTTATTTGTATTTTCTGATTTTTCTCTCACGAAGTGATAATTGTACTATTATACATAAATGTTAGCATTTGGAGAGTTTGGAAGAAACGTCTGTAGGAATTCTTTGTACTAATTTTACAACTTTTTAAAAGTGAAATTATTTTAAAATGAAAAGTTAAAAACACATGAACAAATAAGATGGGCCATATTATCCTAAGAATGTCACTAGCACCATAATGGCTACAGCTTTAGTCTGGTTCACAGGTGACAGCCCTCCAGTGCGCATGGTGGATGCTGCCAATCACCTAGAGATACAGCGTTAGCCATCCTCAACTTAGCTGGCCCGACCAAATGACTGACTGGTGGCGGGACTGGCGAGGAAGCCTATCAGCCATTCCTAGCGTAGAGTGTGTTTTGTACCAGGGCAAGAGGGAGGAAAGGAGGCGGCCCAGTGAAGAGCATATTAAGTATCTTAGGGACGGTTCCTGAATGCCATTCCAAGGAGTTTAGGTGTAATCCTATGGGGAAAAGGGAATGATCCAAGAGTTCTGAAGACAGGAGACTGATGTGTGACAATAACTAGCATTTAACGAGCACTGGCCATGTGCCAGTTCCATATACTGGTTCAGTTAATTTCCACAGTTCTATTTAACAGGTAGGAGTATTATCTCCATTTTAGTGATAATAAAAACGAAGGCAAAGAGAAGTAAGCTGTCCAAGTCGCACGGCTAATCAGTGGCAAACAGGGATGTGAACCCAGGAACTCTAAATCTGGAGCCAGCACTCTTGAACCCCCGTCCACCTCAGCTGGAAGGTTCGGACAAAATCTCCTACAACACTTGTCGGAGAGCCAGAGTGCAGGGAAATAGAGGAATGGAGGCCAGTTTGAAGGCTCATAATAATTTGGGAGGAAGACGACGAGGGTATAAATACTTAATCATATTGGAATTTCAGTTTTCCAGGAATTTGCCACATTAAGGCAAATAATTCCCTTTAAAAACAGAATTTCCTGGGGCGCCTGGGTGGCTCAGGTGGTTGAGCCTCTGACTTTGGCTCAGGTCATGATGATCTCCCAGTTCATGGGTTTGAGCCCGGCATCAGGCTCTGTCCTGACAGCTTGGAGCCTGGAGGCTGCTTTGGATTCTGTATCTCCCTCTCTCCCTGCCCCTCCCCCACTCATTCTCTCTCTCTCTCTCTCTCTCTCTCTCAAAAATAAACATTAAAAATTTTTCAATGATAAAAATAAAAATAGAATTTCCTTTTTAGAGCTTAAGTGACACGATGGGAAATTTGAAGAAGAGTCCCATAATGGTGCTCATGGAGCTTACAGGTCTTTATACACGTCACTTTCCCTACTGAGGAAATGGGCAATCTGACTGAATTTCAGGGAGGTGAAGCAGTCAGAAAATGTTTTTGTGTTGTTACCTGTGAAAAAGTAAGCACATTATGTGTGACCAAAAAAACAGGAGGGGGAAAACACTTCCGTAGAATCAAAGGACAAATTTCAGTTTTCACTTTATGGCCAAGCTAAGAATATACAAGAGAAAATTGCCGTAACTGCTAGGCATATAACAGGTATTCAGTAAATACTTTTAAGGGTGCCCGGGTGGCTCAATCAGTTGAGTGCCGACTTTAGCTCAGATCATGATCTCACGGTCTGTGAATTCAAGCCCCACATTGGGCTCTGTGCTGACAGCTCAGAGCCTGAAGCCTGCTTCGGATCTTGTGTCTCCCTCTCTCTCTGCCCCTCCCCTGCTTGTGCTGTGTGTGTGTGTGTGTGTGTGTGTGTGTCAAAAATAAAATAAACAATAAAAAATTTTAAAAGAAGAAACACTCATAGCATCAAACTGAGTAATAAATGGAGTTTACAACCCAATTTTTGTATTCTAAAAATCCTTTATATAGCATAAAATAGCGACTTTTATAAATATTCTTTCTGCTTCAAATTTCTAATTCTAAGAAACTCGTATTTCCAGTAAAAGAAGCTTGAATAAAACATTAATGTAAACATGTTAAATTGGGACTAGTATTTAAGATACTTCAGTTTCTGATAAACCATCTTTATCTTCAGTTCAATAGATACCATGAGGTTTAACACAAGAGCAGTCTATAAAGCTTTTCGTCCAGCTAGTAAAATGTTGGTAATACAATATGTTATTAGCTGGCACTCCACTATGAAAAAATTTGTGATGTTTGTTGGGATGAAATTTATATTTGTACTACAATGAGTAAATGGTTTCCCAGCCAAATTTGAAAAATAAAATGAGAACACTTATTTTAGAAAAAAATTATATGACTTTAGCATACTGGGTGTACTCACAGATAAGTATCTTGTAAACAATCAAATTTTATTCTTTCAAACAAGTGACCCAAATCTCTACTTGAATATCCTTTGTTACTCAATGAGCAATTTAACTCTTTTGTACTGACAGCCTTCATAAGTCAGTCTTCGCACCACCTCAGACTGGTTTCGCCTCTGCCCTATCAAAAAGTAAGGATGAACTAAATTCAGGATATTGGGGTGGGCCTGGGCAGGGAGGCTGCGAAAGGAAACAGATGATGCGAATTCCTGACGGAGACACAGTCACGTCTCAACGCTCTCCCTTTACCTTCCTCAGATACGGAGACCCTGGCACCTCCTCTGGGTCGCTGCTTCCCGGCACTTCACTCATGCCTCCGTTCGCTCTTTTCATTATGGGGCTGCCACAGTTTTCCAGCGCAGGCACCTCTGTGACAGTCTCCTTCGGATAAAGCCTTTTAGGTGCTGCTTTTCTCTGGATACATTCTGGGGCCTTGCTGGTTACGTTTTCACCAGCCTCTGCATTTGAAGCCAGCGGATCTGACCTGAGGTATTAAGAGATTAAAGGAATGAACTGTTTGCCTGGAAATATGTATTTTCATATAACTGATGAAGCAATGTGGGATGACAGTGGTAACACTGATTTAGAGCATATATTGAAACAACACGGAACTAGTTGTTGAAAGTTTAAATTCACATATATGATTATTTAGAAATTCTCCCTACAGATTCAAATTCTTCAGTAAAGCGACCCGGTGTGCATGAGACAAATCTGTGATATGGTAACAGGGTCGAAGGTAGAAAAAAGTCAAATACTGTACTGAATGATAACATCTGTATGATAAAATTTTATACAGTCATTAAAAATCATGTTTCCAGGGCCACCTGGCTGGCTCAGTCAGTAGAGCATGTGACTCTTGATCTCATGGTTGTTGAGTTCGAGCCCCATGTTGCATGTAGAAATTACTTAAAAATAAAATCTTAAAAGAAAAATCATGTTTCCAAGTCGTAATCAGTGATACTGGAATATATTCACAATATATTCTATTGGGGGGAAAACAGGATACAAAACTACATATCCTATATGACCCTGATCTTATTTTAAAACACAAATGTATGCAAAATAAGAGAAAAAAAGGTGAGTCAAATGTTAACAGTGGCTATCTCCAGATGGTGCAATTTTGATTATATTCTTGGTACTTTTCTGTATTTTCCAAATTTCCCATTGTACCTTTAAGATGCTTTTACAGTGAAGCACTATGCACCAAAAACAAACAAACAAACAAACAAACAAACAAAAAAGTTATTAAAAGACAAAAATGGAAGGAAAAACAATGGCTGTCCCCTTGTCTGAGAAAGAGAGTTCCAGGTAGTGAACAGTAACTGTCCGGTGAAGCTAAACACTGTATCCCTCCTAAAAAAATTACTACCAAAGACGGAAATGAGTTTGGGTAATAACAAAGATAAACCAGACACTCCTATTAAATTCTGATCAGAACAGAAAAAGCAAATTCCTAATGCATGATTGAGGATATTTCAATGCTTAGTTAGGTCCTACTGTAGCTCTTCCTGATTCAGTCAATCTGATCTAATGGTTTGCTCCTCCATTGTTTCCTAAATGAATGCCAATGAATTGTTTCCGAATAAGTTTGCAATAACTTCTTCCCAAACAATAAAGACGTTGAATGCTGGCCTTACCTTTTTTGTTTTTGTGAAAGACACAGCGACTGCGGAGAAGATGCTCTACTTGGCTCGTCAGCTAATGTAGCCAAAATGAAGTTAGCTTCCAATAACATATCATCAATACTTAAAGCCATAGGTCTAAAACAAGGCAAAGTCAGAGAGCAAACATCATTCACATTTTCTGATGGACATTGGGAAAACACTAGAAAATGACACTTAAGAGTAAAAAGAGACAGTAGAAGGATGTCCTTTTTGTCTTTTCACAAATCTACACTGTCCTGCGAGCTAAAAGGGACCTTAGATATCATCGGATCCGATTTCATAAAACACATCTACCCTAACCTAATCTCATTTGAAATTTTAGTTCTGAAATACCATATAAAATATCATCCGTCATAGAGATTAGACTTATTTAAGCCCTGTATAATTTCCTAATTAGGCAATTTATTCAGCACCATGTCAAATTTATAAGTGTTTCCACTCTGCAGAATACATCTTTCTCAATTACCAATTACAAACGCTATGTTATGGCATCCTTCAAAATTTTAGTCTGATAAGTGTTGCTAAGAAAGTAAGCAATGCCTGAGATGTGAATTAACTACAAAGTGGTCCAAAGGGTTTTATTATTGATATATAACAACAACAAAAAGAAAACTCAGAGAAGTTCCCAAGGACCTACTTCCCAGGAAAATCGAAACGGATGGCGATAGGAGCATGTGTGGCTTCTGAAAATGCCAGCATTCCCTGAAAGAAAAAAGAAACACAGTTGAAATCTTTATATAAAAACTACCAGTGAAGTTTTGACACAAATTTTTGTTTACCTTCAATTCTTTGAAGCAAAATGTTATTTCACTATCAACTCCAATTTGAAAGAAGTCAAACTCATCTGGGCCAACAAACATCTCACTGTACACAGAACTGGTCAAATCTGTTCAATATTATAGGAAAATAAAGGATAAAATTAGTTCCAGAGATACTTGTGAAATTTTTAAAAAATGTTTATTTATTTTGAGAGAGAGAGAGAGAGAGAGCATGTGTAAGCATGGAGACACAGAGAGAGGGAGAGAGAGAATCCCAAGCTGGCGCCACGCTGTCAGCACAGAGCCCATTGTGGGGCCTGATCTCACGAATCATGAGCTGAAATCAAGAGTCGGATGCTTAACCCACTGAGACACCCAGGCGCCCCATTTGTTAAATTTTAATATGAAAATACAACTACAAGTGGTAGATTAAAAATAGCCACAAATCTTTTGACATTCCCTCGTTGAGAGATGGGGTCTATGTCTCTGTCTCCTTCTTTTGAATTTGGGCAGGAGGGCTCTGACTACTGCGACCAGTAGCATATGGTGCTATAGATGAAATGACTTGGTGCTGGTTTCTGAGCCTAGGCCTTAAGAGACTGGCAACTTCTACTTCCTCTATTCTCTATCCACTTCCTCTATCCTGTAACACTCACTCTTAGAACTCAGTCACCATGCTGAGTTCATGCTATATGAAGTCCAAGTTAATGGAGCGGCCGTATCTATGCAGTCACTCTGGTTAATAGCCCAGCTGTGTTCCAGCATCAGCTACCAGACATCTTGGATGTCTTCAGATGATTCCAGACCCAGCCACTATCTAACTGCAATTGCATGAAAGACCCCCAAGTGAGAACTGTCTAGCTGAGCCCAATAAACCCACAGAAACGTAAGTGACAAGAATAAATTACTTGTGTTTTTCATTACAAAAATGTTTGATATAAATGATCAGAAATATACACACACGCACAAGTACCTTTTCTTCCATTTTCTTTTTACACCTTACTTGAAGTGTAATTAACATACACTGTTATATTAGCTTCAGGCATATAATATAATAATTCAACATTTCTATACATTTCTCAGTATTCATCAATATAAGTGTACTCTTAATCCCCTTTATCTATATCACCCATCCCCCCACTTACCTTCCCTCTGCCAACCACTAGTTTGTTCTCTATATTTAAGAGAGTGCTGGGGAGTCTGGATGGCTTGGTCGGTTAAGAATACAACTTTGGGGACACCTGGGTGGCTCAGTCGGTTAAGGTTCCAACTTCACCTCAGGTCATGATCTCACAGTTCGTGGGTTCAAGCCCCATGTCGGACTTTGTGCTGATAGCCCAGAGCCTGGAGTCTGCTTCAGATTCTGTGTCTCCCTCTCTCTCTGCCCCTCCCCTGCTCATGCTGTGTCTCTCAAAAATAAAAAAACACTAAAAAAAATTATTAAAAAAAAAAAGAATCCAACTTTGTTTCAGGTCATGATCTCACAACTCGTGAGTTCAAGCCCTGCATCAGGCTCTGTGCTGACAGCTCAGAGCTTGGAGCCTGCTTCAGATTCTGTGTCTCCCTCTCTCTCTGCCCCACCCCTGCTCACGCTCTTTCTTTCCTTCAAAAATAAATAAACATTAAAAAAATTAAACAAAAAAAAGAATGCTTTTTGTCTCTTTTCTTTGTTCATTCATGTGTTTTGTTTCTTAATTCCACATATGACTGAAATCATATGGTATCTGTCTTTCTCTGATTGGTGTATTGCATTTAGCAGTATCCTTTAGGTACACCCATGTTGTTGCAAATGGCAAAGTTACATTCTTTTTTATGGCTGAGTAATATTACATTATACACAGACCATATCTTCTTTATCCGTTCATTTATAGATGGACTTGGGTTGCTTCCAAATCTTGGCTATTATACATAATGCTGCAGTGAACACAGGGGGGTGTATATCTTTTCAAATCAATGTTTACATTTTCTTTAGGTAAATACCCAATAGTGGAATTATTAGATCATATTTGTTTTTTTTTTTTAAGTTTATTTAAGAGAGAGAGCGAGTACAAGCGGCGAAGGTGCAGGGAGAGAGGTAGAGAGAGGATCCCAAGCAGGCTCCAGGCAGTTAGCACAGCTAGAGACAGGGCTCAGTCTCACAAACCATGAGACCATGACCTGAGCCGAAATCAAGGGTCAAATGCTTAACCAAGTGAGCCACCCAGATGCCTAGTATTTCAATTTGTAATTTTTTTCAGGAAACTCTATATTATTTTACACAGAGGCTGCACCAATTTATATTCCCACCATCAGTGCACAAGAGTTCTTTTTTCTCAACATCCTTGCCAACATTTGTTATTCCTTGTGTTTTTTATTTTAGCCATTCTGACAGCTGTAAGATGATTATCTCATTGTGGTTTGTCTTTTTTTCTTTAAAGAAAGGCAGACTACTACATGCAGCAACTCACTGGGATGTGTCTCGAGTCTTGGAAGTTTGACTACCCAAGTTCTGCAAAAGGACCGTGAGAGCTTGTTTGAAGGCTCCAGCAGGGGAGAGCAGCTACTCCCATACCCTTGACCTAAGAACAGTCCTCTACAGGGAAGGTCGTCCTCTTCAACTGCGTGCACGGCTTCGGAAGGGACGCACACGGAGTGGTGAGGGAGGAAGGGGACACCCGCCTAGCCAGCCAGATTGGCCACATCAACCCTGGCGATGGATGGGGTGACAGATGTTGCAGCCAGGTCGCCCTCACATCCTCACTGTGGTTTTGATTTGCATTTCCCTGCTGAGGAGCAATGCTGAGTATCATGGTCGGTGGCCATGTGTATGTATTCTTTGGAAAAATGGCTATTCGGGTCCTCTGCCCATTTTTTAATTGGATTACTTTTAATAGCTTCATAATATTTCATTACTTTCACTCAACTAATCTTCTGTTGTTAGATCTGAAGTACAGAAGTAGATATTCCAAACTATTAAAACTGCTTATCTCTGGATAGTGGGATTTCAGGTGACTTATTTTTTATTAGTGTTTCGTGTTTTTTATTTTCTTCAATGAACATGAATTATATAAGAACAAAGGATAAACAATATATATTTTTTATAAGGACCAAACATTGCCCTAAAAATACATTTCTATCAAACAAGAAGGCTCATGTCACTCCCAGTGTACTAGCACAGAATAAGTTCAATAGTAACCAACTGGGGAGGTGCCTGGGGGGCTCAGTCAGTTAAGCATCTGACTTCAGTTCAGGTCATGATCTCACAGTTCCTGGGTTTGAGCCCCGCATCAGGCTCTGTGCTGACAGCTCAGAGCCTGGAACCTGCTTTGGATTCTGTGTCTCCCTCTCTCTGTCCCTCCCCCACTTGCACTCTGTCTCTGTCTCTCAAAAATGAATAAATGTTAAAAAAAAATTTTAAAAATAAAATGAACAATTGGGTCCGCAATTGCTACTTGTGCCAGAAAGTCCCTAGTCAACCATACTTACTCATTAGAAAGCTGCTCACAAGGGACAGTGTCTCCTGGTGACCAAATGGCCATCTTTATTCAGAGATGGCATTATGGAATATAAAACAGCCCCTTTCACTAGAACAAGCATATATTTCCAGATCATGCACTTCTGAGTGTCAAAAAACAATGTTAAATAAGACTAGAAAGAAGCAATAATAGCACAGTGGTATTGAGCTTGTGCCTTGAAGCCTACATTCAGATAATAATCCAGCACTTACTAACTGTGTGACACTAGGCAAGTCACTCAGTTTCTCTGTGTTTCATATTCTTCACATGAAAAAATAGGCATAATAGTACACTCATCACAGAGCTATTACCAAGATCACACGAATTCATAAACGGAAACCATTTAGAAAAGAACATGGCACGAACTAAACACCACAAAAGTCATCTGATCCAACTGTAGCCCTGGTTCTACTGGGTTTTCACTTCAAAATAATACAATTCCCTCCCTTTGTATTCTTTACTGCTATCACTCACTCACACACACACACACACACACACACACACACACACAATTACCCAAAGTTAAAAGAATCTCAAACAGCTTGTGCCCAAAAGACCCTAGTCAATTTTCTTGGTAGCAAAACTCCCAATTTAATCATGCCTTAGTTTCTCCATTCAATCCAACTCTTGGAAGAGCTGACTTAAGAAGTATTCACATTTTCTGCCATGTGTATTTGCCATCTGGAATATCTTATATCTCTAATTCGAAGCTATTTTTCCTTCTTATGTGATCAAAGATAATCTCAGCTGGATTGCTCCCTCTTAATTTTTCTTTCTTTTTTTTTAAATTTTTTAATGTTTATTTATTTTTGTGAGACATAGAGGCACAGCATGAACAGGGGAAGGGCAGAGAGAGAAGGAGACACAGAATCGGAAGCAGGCTCCAGGCTCTGAGCCGTCAGCAGAGAGCCCGACGTGGGGCTCGAACTCACAGACCAAGAGATCATGACCTGAGCTGAAGTCGGCCGCCCAACCGACTGAGCCACCCAGGCGCCCCTCCCTCTTAATTTTTCTTTGTGCTAAACACAAAGGGTGATAAAAGATGAAAAACAGGGGCAACTGGCTGGGTTTTTGGAAAAGCATGCAATGCTTGATCTTGGGGTTGTGAGTTCGAGCCCCATGGTAGGTGTAGAAATTACAAAAAAAAAAAAAAAAGATGAAAAACAGATGATAAAATCATAACTGAAGATATACTTTTCTCAGTAACCATTCTTCTAATTTTTTATTTTTTAATGTTTTTCTAATGTTTATTTTAGAGAGAGAGAAAGTGAGTACACGTGTGGAGGAGAGACAGAGAGCGAGGGAGACAGAACCCAAACCAGGCTCTAGGCTCTGAGCTGTCAGCACAGAGCCTGACATGGGGGTCGAACTCATGAACCGTGAGACCATGACCTGAACTAAAGTTGGATGCTTAACCAACTGAGCCACCCAGACACCCCACCATTCTTTTTAAAACAACCTGACTTTCTAAAAATAAACTCAAAATGGATGAGAGACCTAAACGTAAGACAGGAAGCATCAAAATCCTCGAGGAGAAAGCAGGCAAAAACTTTGACTTCAGCCACAGCAACTTCTTACTCAACACTCTCCGGAAGCAAGAGGAAAAAAAGCAAAAATGAACTATTGGGACCTCATCAAAATAAAAAGTTTCTACACAGTGAAGGAAACAATCAGCAAAATGAAAAGGTAACCAACAGAATGGAAAATGATATTTGCAAATGACATATCAGACAAAGGGTTAATATTCAAAGTCTATAAAGAACTTACCAAACTCAACACACAAAAAACAAATAATAAGTGAAGAAATGGGCAAAAGACATGAATAGACACTTTTCCAAAGAAGACATCCAGATGGCCAACAGAGACACAAAAAAAATCCTCAACATCACTCATCATCAGGGAAATACAAATCAAAACCACAATGAGATACCACCTCACACCTGTCAGAATGGCTAAAATGAACAACTCAGGTAATAACAGATGTTGGCGAGGATGCGGAGAAAGAGGATCTCCTTTGCACTGCTGGTGGGAATGCAAACTGGTGCCGCCACTCTGGAAAACGGTATGGAGATTCCTCAAAAAATTAAAACTAGAACTACCCTAGGACCCAGCAATTGCACGACTAGATATTTATCCAAGGGATACAGGTGTGCTGTTTCAAAGGGGCACATGCACCCAGTGTTTATAGCGCCACTATCGACAAGACCCAAAGTATGGAAAGAGCCCAAATGTCCATCAACGGATGAATGGATAAAGAAGATGTGGTATATATATACAATGGAGTATACCTGGCAATCAAAAAGAATGAAATCTTGCCATTTGCAACTACATGGAAGAACTAGAGGGTATTATGCAAAGCGAAATTAGTCAGAGAAAGACAAATATATAACTTCACTCATATGAGGAATTTAAGATACAAAACAGAAGAACATAAGAGAAGGGAAGCAAAAATAATATAAAAATGGGAAGGGGGACAAAACATAAGAAATTCTTAAATATAGAGAACAAACAGGGTTGCCAGAGGGGTGGTGGGAGTGGGAGGGGTGGGCTAAATGGGCATTAAGGAATCTACTCCTGAAATCATTGTTGCCCTATATGCTAACTAATTTGGTTGTAAATTTAAAAATAAATCAATTAATTAATATAAAAAAATAAAACAACCTGAATTTCAAAGCCAAATATTTTAATTACTGGTTATGTTCCATTTCCTGGATCTCTCAAAATTTTTATTGATCTTTCTAAATCTTACTGCTTTTTAGACAAGAATAAATGTTATGCCACTAACGTTGACTGTGGTCAGTAATCAAGAAAGCCAGAAAGTGACATTCCATCCAAGTGCCACAACAGATGTAGTCCTTACCCATTGGTTCGTCACTGGAACTCTTAAGGCAAACACTGAGTGGGGTAACAGCAAGAGTAACTTCTTGACTTGATGTGAAAAGAACAATTGCCTCAGCAAGCACTCTACAAAATATAAAAAAAAAGTATTACATTATTTGAAAAACAAGCAGAAAAAAATAATCTTATTAAGTAGGACTCAAATCTTAAGTCTGGAAATAGGAGGTTAGTCAGGCTAGATTGTTAAAAGCTTACCAACAAAACGTATTTTCTTTCTTCTATGCGAGCTATAATATTTTTAGTATATTTTATTTTATTTTATTTTTTTAATTTTTTTTTAATGTTTATTATTTTTCAGACAGAGAGAGACAGAGCATGAGTGGGGGAGGGGCAGAGAGAGAGGGAGACACAGAATCCGAAGCAGGCTCCAGGCTCTGAGCTGTCAGCACTGAGCCCGACGCGGGGCTCAAACTCACGGACTGCGAGATCATGACCTGAGCTGAAGTCGGACGCTCAACCGACTGAGCCACCCAGGCGCCCCTTTTTAGTATATTTTAAAATGGTAACTTAATTTGACACACCAAGAGAATCATAAAATATATTCTTAGTAAAACATGTGAAAGCTGCAGGATAAACCAGACACTTTTTAAAGAAGACATTTTTTATATGCTCAATATATTTTTTTAATGGCCTGCAATCACATGTCTAAGGGAGATAGAAGAAAACATAGGTGTTCAAATAGAACCTGCTGGGGACCCAGGTGAGGGTAGAGGTTTACAAGCAGCCTGCTGCCTATACCTTCTCTTTCCCGTTGTTACGTGTCCTACACGATTACCTACTACCTTCAAGGTTGTCTTGATATCCCAAATGCCCTTTAATCACGGGGCTCCCTTTTTAAAAATAGCTTTATTGATACAGAATTCACATACTGTATAATTCAACAGATTTAAAGTTTTTTAAATTTGTATTTCCCTAACTGTTAATGATGGTGAGCACCTTTTCATGTGCTCATCAGCCATTTGTATATCTTCTTTGGCAAAATATCTATTTAAATCCTTTGCTGGCTTTTAATTAGGTTACCTTTTTTAATTATTGCATTACAACATCTGGGATACTTTTAAAATTTAGGTTAATTTTTGTTAGATTAAAAAAATGAGATTCTTAGAATTTGTGATGTTGAGGTTAACCCAATGCTAGACATTAACTCAGCATTGTTTCTTGATGCCAAAATGTCAGGAACACCTACCAAATTAATCTAGGAGCTTTTCCAGTGTTATGGGGGATGTGTTTTATAAGATACCAAATAACCTGATATTAAAAAATGACAACAGGGGCGCCTGGATGGTTCAGTCAGTTGCGTCCATCTTCGGCTCAGGTCATGATCTCGCGGTTCGTGGGTTCGAGCCACGCATTGGGCTCTGTGCTGACGGCTCAGAGTCTGGAGCCTGCTTCAGATTCTGTATCTCCCTCTCTCTCTGCCCCTCCCCACTCAGGCTTAGTCTCTTTCTCTCTCTCTCTCAAAAATTAATAAACATTAAAAAATTTTAAAACATAACAACATAGGGTTGCCCGGGCAGCCCAGTCTATTAAGCAGCTGACTCTTAATTTCAGCTCAGGTTATGCTCTCATCGTTTGTGAGATCAAGCCCTGCATCAGACTCTGCATTAATAGCATGGAGTCTACTTGGGATTCTCTCTCTCCTCTCTCTCTGCCCCTCCCTCTGCTTGCTCTCTCTCTCGAAAAAACTTTTTTTTAAATAACAATATAAATGTTCAATTCAAAAAGGAAGAAAAATACAATACCTAAAAAAATATGAAAAGATGCTTAAATTCCCTAGCAATAAGCACAAAAAAAAAAAGAACATCTAATTATACAATTTCCAGCCATCCAGGTTGGCAAAAATGTTAAGGATTGATCATATCCTTAACTTGAAAGGATTCTCCTACACTTCTGGTGGGAATATAAATTTGTACAACTTTTAAGACAATTTGGGGGTGCCTGGGTGGCTCACTCAGTGAAGCATCCAACTCTTGGCCTTGGCTTAGGTCATGATCTCATGGTTGTGAGATCAAGCCCCACATTGGTATGGACCTTGCTTGGGATTCTCTCTCTCCCTCTGCCCCTCCCCCACTCTCTTAAGAAAATAAATAAATAAAATTGATTTAAGGGAATTTATATAGAAACTGAAAAAAGCAAGTTGCCCAGGACAACTGGGTGGCTCAGTCGGTTGAGCATCTGACTTCGGCTCAGGTCATGATCTCATGGATCATGAGTTCAAGCTCTGCATTGGGCTCTGTGCTGACAGCTCAGAGCCTGGAGTCTGCTTCAGATTCTATATATCCTTCTCTCTCTGCCCCTCCCCCGCTTGCACTCTGTCTCTCTCAAAACTAAACATTAAAAAAAATTTTTTTTAAGTAGAGTTAAAAAAAAAGCAAGTTGCCCAACAATAGTCCGATAATTTATAAGCATGTGTCTAGTATGTAATATAAATCTGAGAGAGGGGAAGGAGGATGAGACAGAAAGAGATATCCGCAGGTATAGGGGGAGGGAAAGCTACAAAGAGACCGGATATTAAAGAAGATATATAAGGATATACACCAAATTGTTGACTGATGTTAACTGTGCCAAGCAGGATAGAGGGGACAGATAGAGGAGAAAGACTTTTTTTTTTTTTACCTTTGCACTCCTCTATAAATTCTAGATGCTTTACAAGGACCACGTATTGCTTTTGTAATTTAAAAAGCAGTAAGGATAAAGTATCTCTTGGCTCACAAAGTAATTAATGTTTAATATTTAATGCTACAGCTTAACTAAAAAATTGAGTGCACTTTTATCAACAAATGAACCTAACTCATCCTCTAAAGAAAAAATGCAAACACTTGGGATAAAATCGGTTCACATAAAAAATGTTAAAGTTTCCTCATGTTGTGTGTTCTCAGATAAAAGGCCAGTCAGTTGAGCATCTGACTTCAGCTCAGGTCATGATCTCATGCTCATGGGTTTGAGCCCTGCGTCGGGCTCTGTGCTGACAGCTCAGACCTGGAGCCTGCTTCGGATTCTGTCTCTGTCTCTCTCTACCCCTCCCCCAGCTCTATCTCTCAAAAATAAAGAAACATTAAAAAAAAATTTTAAAAAGACTCATAAGGCAATATATAAATGCAAAGTATTATTAGGTAATATATTTCTCTCTTGGTATCACTTGATATAAAAATCCACTAAGGGGATATTTTTAGAATTTTCTTGCCACCAAATTATCATTGCTACAATTAAGCAGTTATATTATCTACTATTATCTTTTTCGTGGTTTCTTCTTCACTTTGTAAAGTGATTTCTACAAGTTTAATATTCGCTTTTTTTTAAATTTTTTTTAATGTTTATTTATTTTTGAGACAGAGAGAGACAGAGCATGAGAGGGGGAAGGGCAGAGAGAGAGGGAGACACAGAATCTGAAGCAGGCTCCAGGCTCTGAGCTGTCAGCACAGAGCCTGACTTGGGGCTCGAACTCACGGACCGCAAGATCATGACCTGAGTCGAAGTCGGATGCTCAACCGACTGAGCCACCCAGGCGCCCCTAATAATAGCTTTTTAAAAATATATATATAACTGATTCCAAAGCTTAATTCTCTACTCTGTGCCCATATTCATACAAATAAAAATAAACAACAGAGAATTCATTACCTTGGTTGAATCATTAGTGTATTAGAACACATGTTCTTTTCAAAAATAACTTGCAAGGGCTGACTTTCTTGAAAACACACATTATGAGTTCTTCTAATACCTTAAAGAGAATAAAACAACCTGTTAATAATTTTAAGTGCAAAAGGAACTATTCAAAAAAGTCTATGTGTCACAGCCAAGTTAAAATAATAAAATTAAAGTTACATTTACTATCAGGCAGGTGCATACATAGCTTGAAGGAACACTATTTCTTTATGAAATGCGTTTATCGCCCCCTAGTGGACATCATGCAACATGCCAGGTCTTTGGACAGTATCAGTAGAACTCTCAAGCTCTTTTGAAATACAGGTTATTTCTTAAACTGTGTGTAAAACAGTGATTGCCCATTACAGTTCACATACTCATGATTCCCTTTCACTACCTTTTATCCGGGTCTATTATTTGCAGATTTCTGGGACTTTCAGAAGTCAGACATGAACATTTGGTCTGTGAATTCTTTTCTTCCGAGAGGAGGAAGAGGGGAAGAGTGTGTAGCCATAACGGCTATGACCCTAGGGGCCAGGAACTGTGGTACACATTTTACGTACATTACCTTTGATCTTCACAATATCCCTATGGTGTAGGCACTTAATCTCAGAAAAGGAAACTGTAGCTTGGAGAAACTGACTTTTCAAGGCTATGCTATTTTAACATGTATAGTTAGAATTTGGATCTAAGTTTGAATACGGAGCCCGTGTGATAAAATCCAAGTAGGCTGTAACTTTCTACAGCATAATAATGTTGCAGTGAGAATCAAAAGGGCTCACCAGAAACAACATTTCTCAACTAACTGGGATTTTTTGGTGCCAAATTAATACCAGCAACATTTATTAATTTATTAAGTATTTACTTACCATCTACTATGTACAAAGCTGCATCAGCTAGCTTTTAACGGATAACAAACCAAAATAACAAACACCTGTTTTTTCTCACAATTCGGTTGAGTCCTTCTGGTTTAGGCTGGCTTAGCTGTGGTGGGACGTCTTGGAGGGCTTCACTTTCAGGTCTAGGCCCTCAGTAGACAACAAGGCATGGTGGGCGGGGGCCTGTGGGGCTGGTGGAGGCCCCTCACCACATGGTCTCTCATCCTCCAGAAGTCTACACTGCGCTGCATTTATTCTCAGGCTGAGGAAAAGTTCCTACTTTTACAGGGGAAACTGCCAGGCCTCTTGGGGCCTACGCCTGGAACTCACAGAATATCACTTCTATTGCATTAAATTGATAAAGCCCAAGGCCAGCCAAGACTCCAGCTTCTGAAGAGAGGGGAGCTCCCAATAATTCGTGAGACTTTTTTTGGTAATCCACTACACAAGAACAATTTTAGGAGCTGAGGATTAGCAAAGAACAAATCAAACAAAAATTCTATCCTCATAGTGCTTGCATTCTAGGGAGAGGAGACAGACAATAAGAAAATAAATAAGTAAATAATTGATAAGTCATATAGTGAGAAGGGCCACAGGGAAAAAAAGAAAGCAAAGCAGAAAAGGCACCAGGGAGGGCCAGCGGTGGGAGGTAGCAATTTAAAATAGAGAGGTCACAGAAGACCTCATGGAAATGAGGCCATCTGAGCAGAGACTTGGAAGAGGTGAGAGAGCAAGCCACACGCTGCCTGGGAGAAGGGGCTTGCTGGGCAGAGGGTTTGAACCACGTAGGATCTCACTGGTGGTCCTTTTTTTTTTTTTTCTTTTTTTTTTGAAAGTTTTGAGTTGTGGAGTAATAAGCTGACCTATTTCATCTTTGCTTTCATCCATAACTTTTAACAATTTTTTTAAACATTTATTTATTTTTGAGAGACAGAGAGACAGAGTGTGAGCAGGGGAAGGGCAGAGACAGAGGAAGACACAGAATCTGAAGCAGGCTCCAGGCTCTGAGCTGTCAGCACGGAGCCCGACGTGGGGCTCGAAGCCACAGACCGTGAGATCACGACCCAAGCCAAACTCGGCTGCTCAACCGACTGAGCCACCCAGGCGCCCCCGTCCATAACTTTTAGATATACTACAAAGAGCGTGGCATTGCAAGGGATGGCTGTGATTTCTGTTTGCGGAAGACATATAACTAAAAAGTTGGCATAGCTTACCTATTTTTTAAAATATTTTCAAGTTACTTTTGGAGGGACAGGTAATAGATGCTTACAGTACAAAGTTCAAAAGATAACAAAGAAGAGACCGTGAAAAGTAAGTCATCCTCCGCCCCTGACTCCTGCCAGTTCGATAGCCTCTACAGAGGCAACTCCCATTACTGGTTTCGCAGGTGCCGTCCCCACACGGCCCCGGCACGCGAGCACAAGCGTACCTCTAAATATTTCACTCGAGCGAACACTGGCATTGCCGAAGATGTCCGGGCTGAGAAATGTCTAATTTGTCATACCCGGTGCTCCTTTTCTTGCCACCTGCTTCCCTCACCTTTTACCTTATCAACAGGTGCCAAACACTTTCAGCCTGTGCCTCTGATCACACTGCTCCCCCATCTCGGAACGCCTTCCCATTTCTGCCTGCCGGAAACGTACCACATGTGATGCCACTAACCAGAAAGACTTTCCTCTTCGACTTTCTCTCTTGAATCTCTGGCCCAAAGAACATCCACTGTACCCTTTTCAAAGCAACTTGGCTTGATGTACCTCTTCGCTGTGGTTTTTCTACTTTCTAGTTTAATAACAACCTCCCTTGATGGCATGCAGATGGGATACACATTTAGAAATCCTGTTTTACCCCTGGGTCATTTGTTAGCTTTATCTGCTGTACAAAGTACCGGGCTATAATGAGATAAGGAATTTTTCATCAGACTTGACTTCTGGGCCACCTAGGTGACTCAGTGGGTTAAGTGTCAGACTCTGGATTTTGGTTCAGGTCACGATCTCATGGTTCGTGAATTTGAGCCCTGCATTGGGCTGACAGTGCACAGCTTGCTAGGGATTCTCTCTATCTGTCTCTCTCCCTCCCTCTCTCTCTCCCCCTACCCTACTTGTGCTCTCTCTTAAAATAAATAAACCTAAAAAAAAAAAAAAAGAACTGACTGCCTTCATTGATAAAATATTACTATTAGAAACAACAACAGCTGAACTCACACAAATGCTTAGTAATGTGTTTGGCCTAAATTCTGGCATAACCTCCTTATCTTCTCATAGGACAATAACAATTTGGGGCCCAGCAGCCAGCCCGTGGACCATGCTGAGTCGTGGGTGTCTCATACCATCTGCTCCTGGCCATGGGATTCCCGACGCTATGAAGGAATTCTACCTGCCACTGCATAAGCTCCATTTCGAACTTCCCTCCGTGGGTCCAGAGAACTCTTTCACACCTGATGGGCCACGGCTAAGGAACAACCACTAGTTTGGAGACGTTGCATCTGTAGAGTTTAGAATTTGGGGTGCTAGTGACACTTCAAAACCCCTGGAGGTTATTCAAATATTCGCCCATTCCTATGAGTTCACTGTTACGTGGGTTTAAAGTCATGAGCACATCTGTAGAACGCCCTTTGACAAAACCCTGAAACCCTGAAGTGGGAGTCCGACCTTTTTGACATCGCTTAATTAATATATGCGTATGAATCACAGTTTTATTTTCACTCAGTATCCCAGGGAACTCCTCTTGGGGAAGCCCCCCTCTGTGGGAGTCCTGTCCCCTTGAGCCAGGACAGAGCACATTACCAGGTGGTTCGTACCCGAGTGTGTTCCTCAGGAGCTCACCGACTCATTTTTAGCAACTCTAGGGCCAGAGAAAAAGACGGTATGGAGAATTGGTAGAATTACTAATGAGATAAATATTTCAGCAAAATCTTGGTTGTCAGTGATATAAATCCTTTTTTATCTATTAGCAGATGCTAAATAATTCAAGAAATCACTGTTGCGGAAACTTATCATGGTTAGATTTAGAGAAAAGTCAGTCCTTTTTAGTGTTTTTTTCCCCCAAGTGTTTTCCGTCACTGAACAGAACCTAATTTATATCACTCTCCTTCATTTCTCACCAAATCCCAAATATGCATTTCCAGTAGCTTCCTGGATATCTCTGCCCAGATGTTTTTTCTCAACTAAATTTGAACGATGTCTCCCCACCAGAGTATAGATATGAACCTGCGAGCAGAATCTGCTGGGCGCGCACAGTTTGGGGAAGTAGAACTACTTACCTACATAAGCAGCAGCATCCCTCCTGCGCTCCCCTTCCTTCCTGAGCTGTCCCTTCCCCGTTTTGTAGCTGCCCTGAGGTTCTGGTGGGACTGACTCTCCTTCCGGCATCACTGGTGAGCCCTCACTGCTCAAAACTGGTTAGTATAATTTTATCCCCCCCCACAATTAAATCTGGACCAGATGTGACACTTAGAGACTGCATCTCCTGGCCACGAAGATTCGTTCAGGTTGGTCCAGTCAGAGCAAAGGCAAGCACTTCTGTGCAACGGATCCATGAGGTGAGCCTCTCGCTCCCACTGGTTGTGAAAGAGGAGGCACGTATCCCCGGCCGCTGCTGCTGCAAGCCACCTTGTTATGGCAGTTTATCAGAAAAGCTGGCCTTAGGATAAGTCACATGGAGGAAAGTAGAGCTGAGTGAATTAAAAAAAGGAAAAGGAGAGGGGCGCCGGGGTGGCTCAGTCGGTTGAGTGTCTGACTTCAGCTCAGGCCATAATCTTATGGATTGTGAGTTCAAGCCCCACATAGGGTTTGCTGCTGTCAGCGGAGAGCCTGCTTCAGATCCTCTGTCTCCCACTCTTTCTGCCCCTCTCCTGCTCATGCTCGCTCTCTCTCTCTCAAAAATTAAAATAAAAAGGAGAAGGAAAAGAAGCAGTGGCTGCTGCAGTCTGAATCAAACCCACACCTATGACCAAATTTTGAACTTTTCATTTACATGAGCCAATATTTCTCCTTATTGTTAAGGTCAGTTTGAGTTGGATTTTCTGTGAGGTTTGTTTTTCCGGTTACGAGCAACTTAAAGCATCCCAGTTCATACAGCTTTCCTACAAAAGCTACTGAAAATCAACCAATTGGGGTGCCTGGGTGGCTCAGTCAGTAAAGTGTCAACTCTTGATTTCAGCTCAGGTCATGATCTCATGGTTCGTGAGTTCGAGCCCCACGTCGGGATCCATACCATTAGTGCAGAGCCTGTTTGGGGATTCTCTCTCTCTCCCTCTCTCTCTGCCCCTCTCTCACTCATGTGTGTGTGCTCTCTTTCTCTCAAAATAAATAAAGAAACTTTAAAAAATCAACCAATCACAAGAACGTATTAGACATTAATCTAATCAATCCGCTTGAGAGATTCTTAAGAAACTAAAAGACGGGTGTTTAAAATCTAGCCGGGGGGTGGGGAGGGTGCCTGGGTGGCTCAGTCAGTTACGTGTCTGACTTTGGCTCCAGGCCTCATCTCACCGTTCACAGGTTCGAGCCCCACATCGGGCTCTGTGCTGACAGCTCAGATTCTATGTCTCCCTCTCTCTCTACCCCTTCCCAAGTCATGCTCTGCCTCTCTCTCTCTCTTGAAAATAAATAAACATTAAAAAAAAGAAGAAGAAGCACAGAACAATCCATACCCATCTGTGACGTCAAGGCCTGCTGTGTTTTTAATCATGCTTTTTATGTGATTCTGCTAATATGTGAACTAAAGTTCAAAGAAGGGGGGTGATCATGTTAAATCATTGATATTTTGCAGGGGAAAAATTAAAGAATATAATACAAATAGGTGAAATTTAAATATTAAGATAAATGTAAGGCAAAGTAACAGATATAAGATAACTCTAACACTACAATAGCCTTCCAGAAGACCATTCCACTACAAAAACAGATGCGGACTAATATCACAAGTGTGAGCTTTTTTTCTTTTTTTTTCTAATGTTTATTTATTTTGAGAGAGAGATACAGAGACAGAGTGCGAGCAGTAGAGGCAGAGAGAGAGACACATACGCAGAATCCAAAACATGCTCCAGGCTCTGAGCTGTCTGCACAGAGCCTGACATGGGGCTCAAACCCACGAACCATGAAATCATGACCTGAGCCGAAGTTGGACACTTATCCTACTGAGTCACCCGGGTGCCCAGTGTAAGCTTTTTTAAAGCATACCATTCTACCTGCTAACTTCAAATAAAAGAGCGGCAATCACAATAAGTATAACTGGAGCTAACAGAGAATGTGCCAGTGCTCTTTTAAACACTTCAGAACTACAACTTCCTCTAACTCACTGAATCCTCCCCTACAACCCAAGGAAGCTGCTACTAACATGACTCTATTTTACGTTTGCGGGAAATGAGGCAAACAGATGGAAAACAATTTGCTCCAAGTATCTGCAAAGAAAGGGCGGAGCGGGATTCCACCCTAGACCTTATGGCCTCCAGAGTCCATGTTCTTAACCACTGTGCTATACCTACTTCAGCATGTCACCGTCCTGTGGGTACAACATTCGAGTATCTACCATGCAAGGCTGGGAGGCAGGAAATCTGTTTTACGGCTTCATATAACAGAGAGAATGTACGAAGGTTTTGGCTCCTACTACTATGACTTACTAGTTTCGTGCCCCTGGGCCAGTTACCACGCTTCCTTCAGCCTCGGATATGATACTATGCACCTCCTAGAGGACTTTCAATACAGGTAGGCATTATTCTTTTCTGTTCTTACCAAAGAATGCTGTTACCAAGGCACTCTTACAGAATATCATCAAACGGCCAGTTAATTTTAGAATCACCAATTGTTGGAATTCAAGCAGACGTTAAAAAAAATTGGTTTGTATGCAGGCCATGCTTGTGCCACTGATAAGTCAAAAGAGGAAAACATGAATACCAATCACTTCATAATACTTCTACAGAGACAAGATAATACTCTCCAAGTACTCACAATGACCCTACAACAAAATCACATAAATTCTAAGCAGTGATGCAAGGAGAAGTCTTAACATGCACTTTGAACATTCTGAACATGAAAAACATTAACAAAAAACCCACGATACTTTCGCTTTAATCATACCTACCGTGTCTGCAGAAGAACTGAATAACCACTTTACTCTTATCAGATCTGGTGAAGATTTTGCACATCTCTACATTTCTTTCGAGGGAATTCAGGCATCTAAAGATGGGCAGAATTGACTGTAACACAAATATGTCATAGAACATGGTTTGGGGTTTGGTTGTTTGATTAGTTTAAAAGAACTAACAAGAGTATGTATATTCATAAATGAACAGATTTTTCCCCACACCCTTGAAACCTATATGGTTTAATATATTTAAATGCAAAGTAGCTGTTAGGTCCTATATAATAAATATTTCCACAATTCAGGAGAAAACCAGGGCCACTTATATTTACCTTCATTCCCAATTTGCAATTTAGGTTTGATGCCGTCGAATCATTATTCATTTTCACGGAGGTTGACCATTGATAATGTTGAAAAAACACAGGAGAGAAGAGAACACATCCGTATGCTGACCGACAAGAATTCACAGATCTTAAAGCAAGCTGGGAAAGTAATAGTTATTAAGAAAAAAAATCAACTTTCTATAAAGGAGTAATTCAAAAAATTCTATTATGTTTAACATTGCAATTAAATATGGGATGTTAACTGTATTCTATAGACTCTGTTATTCATTTGAATTATTCTAGATATTAAATAGGTTGCATTATACACGAGGTGTTGAATTTTCATACATATACACACATGGATACTCATCTACATTGAACACATATAGGTATTAACTCTAATACCTTGCACATTGAAACCGTAAAGTTGTAAACGCCTCTTAACTTTAATGCTCGAAGAGGCCGAAGGCAATGTAAAAGGGGGTAAAAAGATTGCAGCAAAATGGCCATCTCTTGTCTAAAGGGAGAAACCATTGTCGGCGACAGCCAACTACTTCCGCTTGGGAATGCTGGCCCCAAACTGTCAGATATTAAGTTTTCAAGAGAAGCAGAAAACTCTGATCATTGTGCTGATTTCCAATTTTTTAAGTTTAGAAAATTCTTTTTTTTTTGTTTTAAACACATTGCAGTCCCACAAAACACTTCTGCAAAGGTTTGCGATTTCTGATTTAAATCTCTTGTAGTTCTCTGCATGCTTTTTAAGTTTAAAATGCTCTACGTGTATTCAGACACGTAAAATAAAGATGAACAATGAAAGGGATAATTACAACTTTCGGATTTCCTAGTTAACATTCGATCTGGACTGGGATCTATAAACATCTTCTTTTGCCTTAAGCGACAGTCTATTGGTTACTTTTACTTACACCTTTTTCAGATGGGTCTAGCCACAGCTCGTCACTGATTCGTGATAGAGCTTGAATTGCTTTCCCAAATACTACGGAGCAAAAGAAAGGTACTGCTTACATTCTTTCTCTCAAACAACAAACGCAAATCATAGGACTACTTCAGCATTCACAGGACTCCAGATATAATTCATAAAGAACAGTGTTTTATAGACTAATGCTACAAATTCCTTTAAATACAGAATAATACTCTTGACAAAATGCTAGACACATAGTAAGAGCTCAATAAATTTACAGGAGGAGTGTGCAAAGTGATAAAATGCAGTAACATTCTTCCTTTCTGTACGTTTGCATGGAGCTACAGTAGCAAGTCAATTTCCAGACTGATGCATTTTTATTTTTATTTTTATTTATTTTTTTTTTAAATTTTTTTAATGTTTATTTATTTTTGAGAGACATAGAGACAGAGCGTGAGCAGGGGAAGAGCAGAGAGAGAGGGAGACACAGAATCTGAAGCAGGCTCCAGGCTCTGATGAGCCATCAGCACAGAGCCCGACGTGGGGCTCGAACCCACAAACCGTGAGATCATGACCCGAGCCGAAGTCGGCCGCCTAACCGACTGAGCCACCCAGGCGCCCCTGATGCATTTTTAGACTTGATTTACCTCCTCTACCCCTCCCCCCCTCCAAAAAGAAGTGTGAAAACAGAGTATGGAGAGGTTGAAGGGATTCAATAACTTCACAGGTGGCAAAGTCGAAACAAGACATGAGAAAGAAACTAGAGGCATTGAAGATGCATCTCTGATATCTGAAGGTAGCATGCAAGAAGCCAGCTCTTCCCACCAAACCACTCAGACGCCCTGTAAGAGAGCTAAGGTGGACGACATATTGGTCTAATCTGGTATGACACAGTTCATACTTTTATGAACTATGAATAAGTACAAAATGTGGCAAACGGATATGGAAGACAATACTGCAAAAAAACGATGGCCACATCAATCCACGGAACAGTAGAAAAAAAAAGAAAAAAGAATTCCAGAACATAAAATCAGGTTATAATGCTTAAGAATCAAGAGTGTGTGAATTCGGGGCACCAGTCTCCACCTGAGATGGGATGACCAATGGGGAAAAAAATAAAAAGAGGCATTTCTCCCTTTTTACCACTTCCCATTCAACACTTTTTTCCTGGAGTTGCCTGATGCAGACCCTTCAATCATCCAAAGACGAGTTTTTGAGCACCCACTATGTTTGGGGTACAACCCAAGACAATGGGGGTAGAGCAACGAACAGGACAGGAACGGGTGCCTGCCCTCACCGTGCATATAGTCCAGGAGAAAAAGCAAAAACAATCATACAAATAATTGCTTATTGAGAACTGGGCTATACACTGCCAGAGAACTTTCTAGAACTCTGAGAACATGGAACAGCTGACGGCTTGGGCTTCCCCTCCCGTTTATTATATTCTTCCATCTTTGTCCTCAACATAGGGGAAGCCAGCCACAACGCAAGATGCGTTTCCTTACAAAAAGTAGGAAACCATTGTTTTCCTAAATAGAAACTTTCTGAAAAGACTTAAACGTTTCAGTACTATTTGTAACATGTAATAGTTCCTATACATTCTCATCTATTATTAAGCTCTTTACATGTATCTCCGTGTCATTCCTACAAGGCCTATATGGAAAACTGAGCCCCCCACCCCCACCCCGTGATTCGGTGGCTTGTTCCAGTCCCACGACAAAAAAAGCATAGAATCTGGAATAAAAACCAGGTTGATGCTTTTCTCGTGGCACTAAAATACTTCAACCGTCTAGACATTATTTTTCCCCCGACTCCCGGCCACGCAGTCCTTATCATTCCCAGTTTGAGGGCCGCGCTCCCAATCTGTTCCAATGTGCAACTTCATTTCGTGGACACCCAAGAAAATAAATACTACGCATAAATAAAAGCGGTGGGCCCCCTTCCTTCCCTCAGAAGCTAATTAGCCGCCTGGGCGGCGGCTGTTTGTGGCCAGGCCTTGTGTCGCCAGTCCTTGAGTCTAACGGTAAAGGCGAAGAACCCCCGTTCATGAACCTGAGGCTTTTTTTTTTCTTTTTCTGGCTTTACTTTGTCTACAAAGGTAGGCAAAAAAGGCCGCTCTACCTTTCACCTGACTGCCGCTCATCCCGCACTTCAGCATGGCCGCGGGCTCGAACAAGCGGGCCCCACGGCGCGCCTCAGCTCGACGGCCCCAGGTGCCCGGATGTCGCCCGCACCCTCTGAAGCTTCGAGATCTTACTCCTCCCGCCACCCTCCCTTTCCCGAAGCGCAGCTGTGTTTGACGTCGCGGAAGGGCCCGTACGGGCCTCCGTAGGCCGTCCACCGTAGACCTCATCTGTCATTGGTTGAGAGGGAGGTAGGCGGGTCGCCCTGGAGCCGGAGGAAGAAGGCGGCAGCGGCGGCGGCGGCGGCGGCGGTGGTGGTGACTGAGCGCAGCCCAGTGACAGGATGGTGAGGACTGCAGATGCGGCGGTCGAGGCCTAGCTCTCAGCCGCTGTGCTGCATCGTTGGGAGCCGCTGGGAGTCCCTGGGCGAGGGCACGGGCGATCTCGGGGGCGTGGCGGGCGCAGCCCAGGCCCAGGCCCCGGGGAAGGCCCAGGGGGAAGGCAGGGGAGGATCGGGAGCAGCCACCGCTGGGTGCGGCCGGCTCGCTCCCCCGCCCTAGGGACCAGAGGAGGTCCGAGGGGGGAAAAGGGCCCCTCTCAGCGGCTCGTCCTATCACGAGACCCGCGTGCCCGAGCCGGGAGAGACCTTTGGGCCTGGGCCTCTAGCGCCCGAGAAAGGGGCATGGTCCCCTCCGTTTCCAGACGTTTCCCGACCCCTTCCCCTTAAACGAGCACCTCCCCCTCGTTAGGATATACCAGTTGCCTCCCGCCTGCGTGGAAAGCTGGCTTCTCGGGTGCAGACCGGGAAGGACGAGCAGAATCCACTGTCCGTTGTAGCGAGCCGTCCGAGGAAAGGGAATGCAAACTATCCCCCTCGCCCCTGCAATTTAGTGCAGCTGCCATGGAAAATCGGTAGTGAGTCCTCAAAGGACTGGATTTGGCTCTTAGAAGGGCTTGAACGATTGTTTCCTGTATGGTTTATGAGCTCCTTGAAATTGGAAAATTTTGTGACTATGTACGTTTTTCCGGGTAAGGAGCCAGTGTGGGCCGCGGGCTAGTTTGTGGAGCTTTTTAACCTCATCAGACTCCGCAGACTACGCTGCCAGCTTCAAGGCCAAACCCCGCCCGCTGGCCTCCAGTAGGTGTCGGCCCCTGCGACCGTCCTACACAAAAACTCAGGAGCTGCTACCGGAGAGGGCTCGCAGCCGTAATCCGATTTTCAGAGGTGTCGTTTGTGTTGGTGAGGGGAGCTGCAAAGGGACTTCTTTTTCTGATGGGCATCCATCGCATGTTTTAAGATTCCCACGATTGTGTGACAAGGGATAGCCTTGGAGGTGGCTGTAGACGGGACAGCCGAAGATGGATGGTCTATGCTGCTTTAGCGTCTCTATATACGTGGAAGGCTTTAATCGCCTGTTTGATTTTTGCTTCTAAACAGGCTCTGGTTTAGAGTGATCTGGTTTACAATCATTTTGAGGCAGTTATTCCTGAGAGAAGATGACATAGGATTCTATATTCAGGTTTCTGAAGGGGTTTTGGAGGAATGAGCACTCTTTGAGGGTAGTTACACTGGAACGTTACTTGTCACGTGAGGTAGAACTGGGCAAAATTGAGCATTAGCTGACTCTTTTATGATTAAAAACCTTTTATTTGGCAACGTAGACTAGAAATGTTCCACACCGGGTGTCCAGGGTCTGGGGGCAGCAAATTCAGGTGTGGAGAAGGTCCTGGTTGTAGCTGGAGGAATGGGTTTGGTTTTTTACCATCTTTAGTTGGTGACTTCATCGCTTGATAATGTATTCATAGTGCTGTGTTAGATTAACAATCTAGCTGCAGCATAAATTTTCCGGCTACTAGAAATTTGGGCATAAGAGAATTAAAATCAGTATACTTGAGGAATTAGTCCTTACGCATCTAGAAAATGTTAGCTTTCATTTACATTGTTACTGGTGAATTTTCCAAATTGTTCTACAAAATTTGAAACAGAACAGGAAACCCAAGGGATTGGAGTCATTGTAGAGAAGAAGAGTAGGAGAAGTAGAAAAAAATCGACACGGCAAATTGTTTTTTACAATGCGTTCATGTGTGTCTGTGTGTGTCTGTGTGTGTGTGTCATGTTTAAAAACACAGCAAATGGTGTTTTTGGTATTGTTTTGAGCAAAGCCAATTTTTAACATTTTCTTTCATAACACTCAGAAATCATTAACAAGTGTTTGCATATTCATTTGATATGAGTTTTTTGTTGCTCTGTTTTTAGTTTGTTTCTTTTTGTTGCTTTCTTTTAACATTGGTCATGTTTCACCTTTTTTTTCATTCCCCTGTCTGCAATCAACTTCTTCATTCCACTAAGGCTGGGCACAGAGTAAGTTTCTTCTCTTAGCTCCTACTAACAGTGGTGGTCGGGTGGCTGATTACTGGGATTTTCACCCTTGTACAACCTATCAAATAGGAATTAACCAAATTCCTGTGCTTTGATTGGGTTGGTTCTTTATTTGAATTTAACAAAGCTGCCATTTCCAGGATCTTTTGCTGTCTCAAAAGACTCTATGAACTTTGTCTAACTTGAACTATCAAAAGTGTGGGATTTGGTCAAGGACATTCTTCAAAGTATGACATTTGTTTTGTGACACTGTTTCCCCTATGACTTAGTCACCTATATGAAACGAGTCTTACTAAGAATCTTTACTAGTTTGAAATAATTTTTGTTTGATCATTCATATAGTTATATCTTTAGACTGCTAATAATCTGGGTACAGTTGGGCATAATCCATAAAACATGAGAGAATTTAGGTCATCAGTCATTATAAAATATCATGTCTTACTAATATTCTTTCTAGCACATTCAGATTAAACAACTGATTCATTAGCAGTCCCAAAGCTTTTCAGCCTGCTATAGACATATACCCTTTTATGAGTTTGAGGTTCTTTTTTTTTTTTAATCTAGATATCTATTTTCTACGTTTTTCTCAAATGCCAGCTTCCCACATTAACTATACACCTCAATCCATATCTGAAGGGATCCCCCTCTAAAGATGAATATTGTTCTCTCTCCAGGTACTTTTGCCTTGATTACCAATGAGGGTGGAAAGTTCATAGTGGTCTTTAGTTTTACAGTAAGATATTTTATCCGCTAAGATCTGGATTGAAACAATTAAGTCATTGAACAAAGAACCAGCTGAAACTACTCTTTAAAAAAAAGAAACTTGTTTAACAATTTCTTTTATTAAAGTGTGCTAATTTTGTAACCTTGTGTTACTTCAGTTACTCTGTGTCCTGATAACAGTTCCTTTCCTTTGTAATCATGTTGATATTTGTTGCAAGATGAATCAGGTTTGTTTTAGTAATAATTTTAGTTTGACACATTTTGTTTTTGATTAATTTCAGTTTACAAAGTCTATGGTGGCAAAACTATTTTCTGACTTTATCCTATTAATGTTTGCTTTGTTAATATTAAGGAATAGTCATGCCTTCTTTAAAAGCAGTTGAGGGGCATGTACATTTATGGATGGGACGTCCATGTGGGAAAGCTTTCTGCTACAGGATGAAGGCGCTTATACTAATCAACATAAGAAATTGATTATTGTCCTTCGGGGGGCAGATAGTACTTTAAAATGACTTTTTGACAATATTCCATTAAATGGCTGAATTAAATAATGTCTATTTTCAAATCTTGAAATTTTAAAATTAAAAATTTTTCAGGAGTGAGGTTTTTTTATTCTTTTACACTTAAGAGCAATATGTATTTTTGTCATCTGAGACTATGTTGCAACTCTAAACCACCTCCTGCTAAATTCATTACTTATTTAGTTGATCTCTCTCTCTCTCTCTTTTTTTTTAATAATTCTCTAATGCATATAAAAGAATGTGAAAATGTTATTTTAAGTTCCGGGACCAAACTGAAGGTACATAGACCCTAGACAAAGAGGATTTCTAATAAGGAAAGAAGATAACAGGCATCATAATTCAAAAGCGCATGTTTGTCTTACTGAAACTCTTTGAAGCCTAGGCTGTTTTTATTCCTGTATGCCGTATAGTTAATTGTTTTAAGTAAAATATTATAAATTTTGGCTATTGTTCCTCCATATAGTTTAGTAAACAGTCTAATAAACATAAATTACAGAATTAAGTTTTTTTCTATCACTACATTTTTAGCAATTCCCTTTATTAATTTTGGAATCAGTATATTGGGTTTTACATTATAGCCGGAGAAATTTGAATTACCATATCACACCTCAAAAATGCCAAATTCCATAGGACCCAGTAGTATATTTTTCATTTGGCAATTTTTTTTTTACTGTCATTTATAAAAGGTCTCTAAACGCATTGCTTTAAAAAGCCCAATTTTATTCTTGGTAAATAAAATGATGACGTGTATTGTGAACGCACACCTGTTTGTGACCAACATAAAATAAGGTTGATTAGAACAGAGTAGGTTACCATATGTGTGTTTGTTTAAATGGTCATGTTAAGAACTGTATGGATAACATCTGCTCTTATGGGTTCTGGAATCTCTGCTTAGTTTAATTTAAAAGGGGAGTTAAGAGAGGAGAACTTGTTTTGACATCATGTTTGACATGACCCCTTGTCTCACCTTGACACTTTAAAGTTGGTGTTGGTATTAGGAGACCTGCACATCCCACACCGGTGCAACAGTTTGCCGGCTAAATTCAAAAAACTGCTGGTGCCAGGAAAGATTCAGCACATTCTCTGTACTGGAAACCTTTGCACCAAAGAGAGTTATGACTATCTCAAGACTCTGGCCGGTGACGTTCATATTGTGAGAGGAGACTTCGATGAGGTGATGTATTTCTCTTTTCATTCACTTCCTTTTCTTAATTTTTACATATATAAGCTTTATCCTTTACACCTGAGTTTTTTCAACTGTCATGGTCTTTTTGTTGTTAACATCCTAAATGCAATTTTTGTAAGCTTATTTATTTTGAGAGAGAAAGAGAATCCCAAGGAGGCTCCACACTCTGCACTGAGCCAGACTCAGGGTTCGATCCCACGATTGTGAGATCATGACCTGAGTGGAAATTAAGTTGTTGGACGCTCAACCAACTGAGTCATGCAGGCACCCCCAAATACAAATTTCCTATGCATACTTGTTTCTTACTCTTTGCAACTCACTGATGTTAGACTACTCAATGAGCATAGTAAATATTTGTTCTAACTAAATTGATATGGACTAAAAGTGATTGGGTCACTGTTTTTTGTAATGCTATCATTTAGTTTGTAAAGTTTTTATTTTTTTTATTCTTTTAATATTATTTTTGAGAGAGACAGAGACACACACACACAGAATCTGAAGCAGGCTCCAGGCTCCAGGCTCCGAGCTGTCAGCATGGAGCCTGACATAGGGCTCGAACTCACGAACTGTGAGATCATGACCCAAGCTGAAGTCAGATGCTTAACCGACTGAGCCACCCAGATGCCCTATAAAGTTTTTATTACAGACTTCTCACCACCACCTCTACCACCCTGTTCCAACCCACCATAGCACTCCTGTATTCCAACTTCCTCATTCTACCCGTCCTCCCTCCACAATTTGTTCTCCAAGTCGCAACCAGTGTTATCCTTTTTAGGTGAAGGAAGATCACATCACTACTCTGCTGAAACCCTGCTGTGGCTCCCTAACTCCTCTGTTGACTATAAAGGGGCATGAGGAAGTTCTGAGGGGTTGACAGAATTGTTCTGGGTTTGATCATGGCAGAGCTTACGTGACTATGCATTTGTCAAAACCCCTTGAATTGTACACTAAAAAGGGCGATTTTACTGTATGTGAATTATACCCCAATAAACCTGACTTTAAGGGAAAAAGTTAGAAGTTCTGGGATTCCAGCTTTGCCAATCAATTAATAATGAGCTTTGGCAATTAGTTAATAATGAGATTTTAGGCAAATTATATCCTCTTTCTGGCCGCAGTTGCCTCTTACGTAAATATGGTTGGAATAGATGATTTTTAAGGCCTCTACACATGCTAACACTGTACAATTTAGCATGATAAATCTGATTCTAGTGTAAAAAATTGCTTTTTATTTCTGGGAATATAAGTTTTTTCATAAATTATTTAACTTAATTGGTGCTGTTTAATGGGGGTTCCTTTATACCAAACTGAGTAAGTATAGTGTCTTTTTCTTTTTTTTATGGATTAAAAAAAAAAGAGTTCAAGGGTGACCGGCTGGCTCAGTCAGTTTAGCATCTGACTCTTGGTTTCAGCTCAGGTTGTGATCTTGCGATTTATGAGTTTGACCCCTGCTTGGGATTCTCTCTTCCTCTCTTTCTGTCCCTCCTGTGTACACACTCTCTCCCCTCTCTCTCAAAATAAATAAACTTAAGAAATAATAATAATAAAATAAATTAAAAAAAAAAGTTTGGGTAACCTTTCACTTGGAAGCAAAATACAGGGAGATGAGAAGGAAGGGGCAGACTTCTTGTCAATAATTAGAATATAGGTTTGGTGTGGGGCGCCTGGGTGGCTCAGTCGATTGAGTGTCCAACTTCGGCTCAGGTCATGGTCTCAGGGTTTGTGAGTTGGAGCCCCTCATCGGGTTCTGTGCTGACAGCTCAGAGCCTGGAACCTGCCTTGGATTCTGTGTCTCCCTCTCTCTCTGCCCCTCCCCCACTTGTGCTCTGTCTTTGCCTCTCAAAAATAAATGTAAAAAAAAAAAAAAAAGAATATAGGTTTGGTTTGTTTAAAACATATTTGGGGTTCTGTTTGCATTATTCTAAAGACGGTTTCAGTAGCAAGAATTAAAATTTTTTGCTTCTGATTTGCTAAATTCACAGACCCTGGAGCCATACTACCAGGGTTTAGATCTGAGCTCACCCACTTACTAAGGTGTGACCTTGAACAAGTTATTTTAACCTCTCTGTGCCTCAATTTCCTCATCCATAAAATGGGAGTGATAATAGAAGCTACTTTTTAGGATTGTTTGTAATTATTAAATAGGTTCATGTTTATAAAGCCCTTGAAATAGTACCTGCTTTATACTAAGTGCTGAATAAGTGTTAAGTATCATTATTATTTGAATCCATTTATATAATTATTAAAGCCTGGGACATAATTTGAACATACCTAGCTTATAGGTTGTATGCCTAGAATTCTTAGGTAGAGGAAACTCACAAATTTGGGGGAATAATTATTCTCCACAGCATGCCCCAAAGAACCCATATTCTACAAAAAACGACAAACACAAGAAAGGGATTGTATGATAAATTCCAGTTTACCCGGAGTAAGTTATGTTTTGAGCATAGTTGTAGTCTTAGAGACTGAGGAGAAATCACATATTTCATAAATGGGGGTGCCTGGGTGGCTCAGTCTGTTAAGCATCCGACTTCAGCTAGGTCATGATCTCACAGTTCATGAGTTCAAGCCCCACGTCCGGCTCTGTGCTGGCAGCTCAGTGCCTAGATCCTGTTTCAGATTCTGTGTCTCCCTCTCTGCCCCTCCCCTGGATGTGTTCTCTCTCTCTGTGTCTCTGTCTCTCTCAAAGATAAATACGTTTGTTTAAAAAATATATTTAATAAATGTATTGGTTGCATCAAAACATCCACATGGGATTGAATGTTTAAGCAAGTTGTTTTTTAAACATCAGTATCTCTGAAATATATATGTGTTTTTGTGTCTGTTTCTTATTTTAGAATCTGAATTATCCAGAGCAGAAAGTTGTGACTGTTGGGCAGTTCAAAATTGGCTTGATCCACGGGCATCAAGTTATCCCATGGGGAGACATGGCCAGCTTAGCCCTGCTGCAGAGGCAGTTTGATGTGGACATTCTTATCTCGGGACACACACACAAATTTGAAGCATTTGAGCACGAAAATAAATTTTACATTAACCCAGGTTCTGCCACTGGAGCATATAATGCCTTGGAAACGTGAGTAGGAATTTGGGGATTTTGTGAAGTTAATAATTGCATGTGTCACCTTTCACAAACTAGAAATGCACCCATTTCAGTGACAGCCTTTTTGGCAATCTTCTTTGGGTGGTTATGCTTTTCAATTTGTAACAACTAAACTCTCCTTGAATCCAAATTGCCATTGTAAATTAAAATTCTTACTGCTGGTGCTTTTAGTACAAAACACTGACATTATTTATATTTTCTTTCAGAAACATTATTCCTTCATTTGTGTTGATGGATATCCAGGCTTCTACAGTTGTCACTTATGTGTATCAGCTAATCGGAGATGATGTGAAAGTAGAGCGAATTGAATACAAAAAATCTTAAAAGCCAGGCCTGTCTTGCTGGGGTTGTTTTTTTTTTTTCATTCCCCGTTCAAATCAAGTAATTAAACATTTATGAGCCACACGATTGTATCACTTTTATAATATTTCGCAGTAAAATATAATATCTTCTGTTAATACAGTGTTCAGAGTTTCTTGTAAACTATAAGAATATATTCCGTTTCCATATGTGATTTATATGAAAAAATGTCCACCACCCAGTAAATGGTCATGTGTTAAGAAAAATTGATCCTTGTAAATATCTTCAAAGTTGATATTTGGAACTTTATTACAAAAGTAGTGCATGAGGGGCGCCTGGGTGGCTCAGTTGGTTAAGCGGCCGACTTCGGCTCAGGTCATGATCTCATGGTCTGTGAGTTCGAGCCCCGCATCGGGCTCTGTGCTGATGGCTCAGAGCCTGGAGCCTGCTTCGGATTCTGTGTCTCCCTCTCTCTCTGCCCTTCCCCTGCTCACACTCTGTCTCTATGTCTCTCAAAAATAAATAAATGGTAAAAAAAAAAAAAAAAAAAAGTAGTGCATGAGGAAAAAGAATCTAGACTTTCTTGCATACATTTTTCTCTTCAGTAATAAACAGTTAACCTTTCATTTATACTTTCTCGTTAAACTTGTTTTAATTTTTAAAAATCATAAAAGGGGCGACTGGCTGCCTTAGTCAGTTAAAGCATCAAACTCTTAATTGGCTCGGGTCATGATCTCACAGTTTGTGAGATCTGTGCTGATAGGGCAGAGCCTGCTTGGGATTCTCTCTCTCCCTCTCCCCCTCTCTCTCCCTCTCCCCTACACCTGCACTCCCTCTCTTTCAAAATAAACGTTAAAAAAAAATAAAAAGGTCGCATGGGTGGCTCAGATAGTTAATAAGCATCTGACTTCAGCTCAGGTCATGAAATTGGCGGTTCGTGGATTTAAGCCCCGCATCGGGCTCTGTGCTGTCGCTGTGGAGCCCACTTCAGATCCTCAGTCTCCCTCTTTCTGCCTCTTCCCTACTTGCTCTCTCTCAAAAATAAACATTTTTTAAGTTAAAAAAATTTTTTGATAAAAGTAAAAGAAAACTAAATGCACCTAAGCATTAAAGTGATGAGGTAGATCGAGTGACCTTTCGGAGCGCTCTCATTTCTTACAACCTTCTGGGTCATGATGTAATGTTGGGCTCAGATTTGATTTTCCAAAGAATATACTATACTGATGTATTAAATCAGCAATAATTCCTCAAGCTGTTGCTGTAACTTGCCCTATCCCTATTTTTCAGGTTTTAACTATGTGTGTTTATGTGTACGTGTATATATGTATTTTTTTAACCACTAATGTTTAGAAATTCCGGAAGCACACTGGAGTGAATATATAACATAAAGAATCCTCTCATTAGTACAATTACTCCCAACTTACTCTAGCTTGAGAGGCCAAGTGTTTGTGTGGCAATTTTTATAAAATAGGGCAAATTGATATTTCTATTTTTAAGTTGTTTTCAAGCAGCAAATATTTATTAAGCACCTTCTTTGCAAGTCAGGGTGTATGTCCATCAAATGCTGTTCTGTATCAGGATATTTCAGGGCTTTCCTTAGCTCAGTCAAGAAAATAATTTGTAGGGAATTCTAATGGTGTTTTAGGACTTATTGTAAGCAGAAAAAGAATTATACAATTTATTTGTCAGGGTTAAAGAAAAATAATTCAATTTTAAGTGACAAGAAATTTTTAATTGTATCTAGCTAGAAATACAAGCACATATTACACATAAATTTTATTACACAAGTATCATTAGCACATGGAACTACATCACACCAATTACACTGTTGCAAAAGTTTCTGAACAAACTAAAATTACTTTATGACTTACTGGTGAATAACAATACTATCCTAAATGTAGAGAGAGGACACAGTTCACAACCTCAGCCCCCCACCTTTGGCACCTCATTGACTCACAAGACAAGACTGTCAAGTTAACATCACATGTTCTCCTTGTTCTTCAATTGACATTGATTGCATACACTTATTTAGTAAATCTTCTTCCTTTTTTTCTTCATTCATGTATGATTCAGAATCATTTGTAGAAACTGAAAGGAAAATAAGTTTATAATGTCTGTTTTGGAAATAAAGTTGTATTTCATCCTTAATATTATTGAGATTTATACCTAAGAATAACCATAATGGCCTTAGTAATAATTCTTTTGCAGAAATGGCCTGCAATTTTCAAAACTTAATCACCTCTCCCCCCAAAGCTCTTACTTTTTAAAATAAGATACCCAGTAAGTACTGTATTCAAGCCAAGTTATTGTATAGCAAATTTTGTTACTGAGTCCTATTTTCTCTTTGCTTTCAAAATCTCTTGGTTACGGGAAAGTTACAGCTTCAGCATTCTCATCTCAGTAAGCCTTAAGTTCTTGCCCATCTCCCTTCCCTTGGTGACCACAGCATTTTCCCCCAATCTGTAGTTCCTCTAGCTATTCTTTCTGGACCCAGACTGACTTTTCCCCTGCCATTTCCCTCATGTCTTGGACAGGCGTACTCTGGTGTTTACAGCTGAGCTGAGCAGCACGTCAGACAGCAGGGGGCCAGGAGTTCAGAAGGCCTAACTTCCCCACTTCCTTCCTACCCCACTTCTCTACTCATCGTGTAGCAACTAGAAAATTGTTTAACTTCCACTTAGCCCTCTCCACGTTATCAATTCTGAGGAATACTTCTGATCATTCCGTCTTTCTTCCTCTTTTGCCTTTTTCATTTTCTGGTATTCTGTGCTTGTGATAGAAGGATCCTTTATGCTGATCCTTACCAAGTCTGGATTTGTCTGAGCTGCCCCATAAAATTTTGATAATATCACTTGGTTGGCTTACTTCCACTGGGTTGTTGAACATTAAACAAAATGATATAGGTGATACAGCCCTTCATAAACTATGATGCTATACAAAATGAGTTGTCCATCCAAAAATTAAACTATCTCATAAAAGTGCTATGGCTTTAAAAAGTCATGTTTGTGGTTCTGAGTTCTCCAAAATTCATTCTTTGTTAAGTCTCTGACCTTGATATACCTTTGTTTACAATTAGAAGTGCCTTGAATTTTACTCCCCTGAGCAGTGTGTTCATTTAGATAAAAACAAACTATATTTCATATTTATTTTATTTGGAGAATTAGAAGCAAATCATATTCTAAATTTTCTAATGTCTTCTGTAATAGAAATGAAACTATTTGGGGTTAATATTTTTAAGCACCTGGTGGCTAAGTCGGTTGAGTGTCTGACTTCGGCTCAGATTGTGATCTCTGGTTCATGAGCTCAAGTCCTGCATCTGGCTCTCTGCTGTCGGTGCAAAGCCTGTTTCAGATCCTCTGTCCCCCTCTCTCTCTGTCCCTCCCCTGCTCACACTCTCCTTCTCAAAAATAAACATTTAAAAATATTTTTTTAAGCATAAGATCTTTAAAAATGCTATTTTAAAATTCTGTGTAAAAAAAAAAGGCGGGGGGGGGGGGTGCCTGGGTGGCTCATTCGGTTAAGCGTCTGATTTTGGCTCAGGTTATGATCTCACAGTCTGTGAGTTTGAGACCCATGTCAGGCTCTGTGCTGACAGCTCAGAGCCTGGAGCCTGCTTTGAGTTCTATCTCCCTCTCTCTGCCCCTCCTCTCTGTCTGTCTCTCTCTCAAAACAACATTATAAGAAAAAATCCACAATTACCTGATTGCATGAACAGTCTGCCTGGTTTTCTAAAAATCTTCAGTGACTTACATCTTGTTTTGGATGCATATCCAGTTTTCAAACTGTAAGGAAGAGAAGTATCTTAATTGGAGCCAGTGAAACGAACAACTGTCTAAGGCATGTAGAAGACCATACAAATTCTTTTTATTAAGCTGCCAGCATCAGCAAAAAGACTCTCAATCTCTGAATTCCCCTGTGACGTATTAACCCTGAAATGCAAAGCTCACTATTGTAGTGCAGGTTGAATAATCAGGCTTCTTACTCTCTTTTTTCTTCTTTCCTTTTTTGTTTATGGTATTCCCCTGTGCAGAAGCAACCATATGCTCCTTTTGGAAGTGTTTGTATTATTTTGAATTTGAGTGGGAATTACTAAAAAGGGCAGTCTTCCATATCTCTAGCTGATGAAGAAATTTTTACAACTCCACAAAAGATGTTCTAAAAGGAGTGGCATATTCCAGTCAGATCAGTAAAGAGACCATAAGATAACATCCTTCTGTGCTTTTTGTCTAACCTCTTCCGAATGTAGCAAAATGAACATACTAGGAAACAAGACTTAATCTCATTTAGCTACCCTTTGAATAAAATTGGGATGTAGTTTCCTCCTTTTAAAATAATAAGAAACAGACCCTTCTTTGTTTCTCGCCGGTCGCCAGAGCGAATGTTGTAGGATCATTTCAGGTGCAGGTGCAGCTGCGATGTTAGAAGGCCCCGAGTCCACTCTCTCCAACTGGTGTCGCCATGTGGTGCAGGGGTAATGCTGCTTCTGTGAGTAACGAGAACTGAGGCGGCTCCTGTGATGAGTGAGGATACCTGCCACACAGATCAGCTCTGTTAGAAGACCCTCTTGTTTCTTGTGAGAACTAGTGAGAAACGAACGAGGTGCACCTGCCTGGCTTTTGTGAGCTGCGCTGGATCGCATGCATATACTGCTTCTTCATTAATATCCGCAGGTAGTTCGCATTATAGATCTTAGCAATGCTGCACAGATAACGCTTCTGGCCTAAGGTGAGGTCTGGCTGCTAAAATACAAACAAGGTTTACAGGCACTGTAGAACAGAGGTTGGCAATATTCTTTATCTAAAAGGATGAATGTTCAGGAGAGCTGCACCATCTGTACTTTCTACTTATTTCAATTCAACTATGCTAATGTAGCCAAAAAGAGAAAGGAAGAAATGGCCATTTAAACAGTACAAGCGACTCTGCCTGCCGTTTCCATTAAAGTGATTCAAATGCCCAATGAGGTTTGAGAACCAGTGCCCTATTAGAGTAAGGAGAGTAGAGATTCACTGTTCTGTCAGTGAGTCTTAGTTCCTATGTGTCTCTTGGTGAATGGGCATCTTGCCTTCCAAATATGTTTGAGGTATCATGTGGTTATCTCAACTACTCTACTTAGTCTTAACTAAAGAAATAGTCTTTTCTAGCACCAGAAGAGTAACTGTCTGTGTTGAACAGACTGAGGAATAGTCTCTTGGTCTTTGATGAAAGTAATTTTGACTTAAGATTTCCACTTGCTGATTTTAGATGGAAACACTCACTTAAAATGCAAGACTCCACTGTATTGTATGTGTGTATACACACACAGGATTTACTGAACTGAACAGATAATAAGTCCAGTGAAAACTCAGAACGCTGGTCAGAAAAAGTGACCAATTTGCACAGATCTTTTGTGGCCTTAATTTGCTTTCCTCTAACAAGGACACAGCTGGCAGTTATGACCTTTACTAGGTAATAGAGTTTGACCGGTTGTAAGATGCTTATTGCCATTTTCCTTATTAGCTTCCCCTTTAATTTTGCAGTCCTTCAGTGAAATCTAGGAGTTTGGGTTTCCATCTCTGGAATGTAACTTTCCTCAGGGCCATTGAGCTTCCGGAGTAAAGGTACATTAGGTGTCAAGTAACATGAAGGCCTGAATGAACTCTCATGATAAGGAATCTATAATGATAAAATCCTTGCATACATTCATGAGTTTACTCAGCAGGTATTTACCGAGTCCTAGACAAGATGCTGGGTGTATCTTGTCTTCTGAAGTGCCTTACCCTCTAAGCAGCTCTTCAATAAAAAGTTCAGCTCTGAATGCAAAGAATTTGGTATTTAAATAAAGCATTGGTATCTAGTTACCATACCTTTAGAAAAGACGCATCCATCATTGATTTAGGGATGTTAATTGCTTGAATTTGAGGAGTTTTCCATAACTCTTGCAGCTTGGCTATGTGTGTGTTGGGTCCATCTTTGATTCTATCTGTGGGCAAGGGCATTATTAGGTGAATTTCATGAGCAAAGATGTACTCAATAAATTATTAATATCTATATATTTACACATGTCCCTGACTATCCTGGAGTAACAATGTGAGTCACTCTGTTAAATTTGAAGAGGCTGTGTGATCTGCCATTTGGTTTTAGAGCATACAAAAGGCAAGGTATTTACAAATATTTACTCTCTATATATTATATGTAAACTACATTATTTTGAACTCAGCTGAGATGCAAACTATGTTGTTCAGCTTATTGTACATCAGACCACACTAGACAAGAATATACATGCAAGACTTAAGACAATATTTTATCATTAAACTCAAGGTAGAAGATAGAATAACACAGGCAGTGTTAAAACACAAATGGCTTTGCAGAGACTTATTTTTACATAATTTCCATTATTTCAATGTCTTTAATACCGATGTGGATAGATTAAAAGAATAGTCTTTGAATACAAAATAAAATTTGAGACATGTCTAGAAGAATAAAACAACCTTCGGTTGCAGACATATTGACCAGTAACTTAATTTAGGGTAAAAACTTCATTAGCAATTTGGGAGAAAACAGTATCTGGCAAAATTTAACCAGGAAATAACTCTTTGAAACACTTCTCACCTCCCCACACACCGTCTCCATCCAGGCAACCAGTGATGTGTTTTCCGTCACTATAGTATCACTATAGAGTAGTTTGCATTTTCTTGAGTTTGATATAAATGTAAACATACAGCCTATATTCTGTTTGTGTCTGGCTTCTTTCACTCAACATAATTATATTGAAACCCATCTGTGTGGTGTGTAACAATAGTTCATTCCTTTTTATTCTTGATATATATCTATAGATACAGATATGTGGATAGATATAGGTATCTATCCACCTGTCGGTGGACATTGGGTTGTTTCCAGTTTTAGGCTATTACAAATAAAGCTGGCAAAATAGATTTTTAAGTTAAAAATTTATATTCAGTAAACTGAATTAAATAAGCACACTTTTGTTTCAATATTGACAGCAAAGGCCGTTACAATTTTACATATTAAACTTTAGTTATTTATTTCTTCAAGATTTTGACAGGAATGCCTGGGCAGCATCTGACTTCGGCTCAGGTCATGATCTTGTGGTTCCTGAGTTTAAGCCTGGCATTGGGCTCTGTGCTGACAGCTCAGAGCCTACCTGGAATTCTGTTTCCCTCTCTCTCTGCCCTTCCTCTTCCTCTCTCTCTCTCTGTCTCTCTCTCTCTCTCTCGAAATAAATAAAAATAAACTTAAAAAATGAAAATGGGCACCTGGCTCATTCGGTTAAACATCTGACTTCAGCTCAGGTCATGATCTCACAGTTCATGAGTTCAAGCCCTACATTGGGCTCTGAGCTGACAGCTCAGAGCCTGGAGCCTGATTTGGATTCTGTCTTTCTATCTGCCCCTTCCAGGCCTGAGCTCGCTCTCTCTCTCTCTCTCTCTCTCAAAAATAAATAAGCATTAAAAAAAATTTTTAATGAAAACAAATGTTAGCTAGCATGTGGAGAAATTGGAACCCTGTGCATTGCTGGTGAGAATGTAAAATGGTGCAGCAGCTGTGGAAACAGTGTGGTCGTTCCTCAAAAAATTAAACAGAACTGCCATATGATCCAGCAATTTAATTTTAAAGCAACCCCTTTACGTACATGTATATGTGCTTTTTCATGTATATATACATATATATGTGTCTGTGTTTTGCTCAGGTAACTGTAAGGACTATAAATTTTCCAAGGAAAAATAAAGTGAATCCAAGTTTAAAGAATTGAAATTGCTTTCCCCCCAAAAAATTAGTGAGAGGCCTTTGGGGTTCTGTCTCACTCCCTTAACTCCAGCAGCTTTAGACTTTATTTCAATTGAAAGGAAAAATAGCAGAATTGAGAAATATTTTATGTCCTTTGAAGTTATTCAAGTTAGAATTTTTCCCTTCAATTCGTGTATAAACCCCAGGCCATACCCTGGGCATTTCAAACATCAGTTTTAAACACAATTCTTTTCAGATTCGTTGCTATTCTGAAGTACTCTTTAAGATGCTTGATGTGGGGGGTGCCTGGGTGGCTCAGTCGGTTAAGCATCCTAAGCATCCGACTTCAGCTCCAGTCATGATCTCAAGGTTCATGAGTTTGAGCCTCGCATCAGGCTCACTGCTGTCAACACAGAACCCACTTCACATTCTCTGTTCCCCTCTTTCTGCGGCCGCCTGTGCATGCACTCTGTCAAAATAAACCTTAAAAAAAAAAAAACCTATAAAGACTCTATAAATTGTCTATAAAGACAATTTTAAAAAAATAAAATGCTTGATGTTAGATATCTTAACAAGAGAAAAAGAACCTGACAGATCGTTCTTTGAAAATTTTAAGTTCACGAAGATCCCAATAGAGTCTATTTGTAAAACTCCATTGTGAAACATAAGAGACTCTTAAATACAGAGAACAAAGGGTTCTCAGTAACAGAGGGTTACTGGAGGGGTTGTGGGGGTGGGGAAGAGCTAAATGGGTCAGAGGCATTAAGGAATCTACTCCTGAAATCATTGTTGCACTATATGCTAACTTGGATGTAAATTTTAAAAAAAATAAATAAATAAAAAAAACTCCATTGTGTTTGCAAAATTAGCATCTCTAAGCCATGTCATTTATAGGTATTATCTGTTGTATATGCTCTACTCACCAATACCTTTGGAATTCTGATAATAAGAAAGGCCAGGTGATCTGCTGGGGAAAAAAAGATTTAAGTAATATGTAACAATTGACAGCTTTATAAGCATTAAAGAAAGCACGTATTTTAGGGGCGCCTGGGGGGCTGACTGTGAGAAACCGATTCTTTATTTAGGCTCAGGTCACATCTCCTGATTGGTGGGTTTGAGCTCCCAGCCTGCTTGGGATTTTGTCTCCTGTCTCCCTCTCTGACCCTCCCCTGCTCTAACACTGGTGCACTCTCCCTCAAAAATAAATAAACGTATCTTTTTTTTTTTAACGTTTTTATTTTATTTTTGAGAGACATAGAGACAGAGCGTGAGCAAGGTAAGGGCAGAGAGAGAGGGAGACACAGAATCTGAAGCAGGCTCCAGGCTCTGAGACACCAGCACAGAGCCTGACACGGGGCTCAAACTCACAGACCATGAGATCATAACCTGAGCCAAAGTCGGCTGCCTAACCGACTGAGCCACCCAGGCGCCCCTAAATGTATCTTTAAAAAGTATTTTAGGGGCACCTGGGTGGCTCAGTCAGTTAAGCGTCTGACTTCGGCTGGGGTCATGATCTCACAGTTTGTGAGTTCGAGTCCCACATCTGGCTCTGCTGAGACAGATCAGAGCCTGGATCTTGCTTTGATTCTGAGTCCCTCTTTCTCTGCCCCTCCCCTGCTCATGCTCTGTGTCTCTCTGTCTCTCAAAAATAACTAAAAACATTAAAAAAATAGTTAAGTATTTTAAATGAAAAAAGGGCAGTATTGAGTATGCTTTTTACTTTTCATGTTTCCATCAGACAGAATATCTTGTAAATTTTCTCCTGCAATCCAGGTTATATCCTAATGGCTCCAGGCTTTTTCAAAGTGAGTTATCTGAGGTTTTGACCATACTAGAAAAGATTTACTTTAACCTAGATTTGGTCTTACTTTTATAGCCTTTTAATATAATTCCTACTTTGAGCTCAATAAAGTAGTTTGGGCTTCTGTGTTATCCGTGGTATTTTCTTGCTCTCTTTGTTTTTAATAAAGTAACTTGGATGTGGAGAAGACTATCTTATTCTTTACTGTATGTAATTAAGGCGTACTGGAACTGCTCAACTGGTCCTGAATATTTCTATTTTTGTACAAGGTCTTTTTTCTTTTTTCAAATTAAGACAAAACTCCCTTCCTTCTCTCTTCCTTCAATTTATTCGTGACCAAGTGTTCAATTATCTCTTGATATACTAGGATCCCGCACTTCGCCAAACACTGTAATGAACGAAAAAGAAAGACAAGACCTCATCTTTAAAAGTCTTCAGTACATTATGGTCATTTTTTTTATATGGTCATGGGTGCAGCAGGAGCCATGGCTGTGTGCTGAATTGGAGATGAACACCCTGCAGTTCTCACTTTTAGGGAATAAGTGATGGAAAGGATGAGGAGATACGAAGGCTAATTGTCTTCAGCATCCAGTAAATAATAGTCAAAACAACAACAAAAAAACCCCACGAAACCCAAAAAACAAAAACAAAACACAAAAAAAAAAAACACCCCTGCTTAAAATAAAATGGATTTATGAAGAAAAACTATTGTGGGAAGAAAATATCAAGATCAAGGTGCCTCTAAATTCGTAACTATCTGTCTCATTGGCATTATGAATCCCTTGGACACGTAGATGGCTAATGTTGCACATATGGCACTGATTTATTGACTTGCAAACCCTCCGTTGAGCCTCGGTTTCTGCTCTGTCCCCCACCCCCTCTTTTCGTAGAGATCCTGTGACCAGACGGCATATTTTCCAGCAGGTTTCGCAGCGCCCCCTTGGGGCAGAAAAGGCACTCAGGCAACTGTCGCAGTCACCGCGTTTAGTCATTGCACCAACACTCAACCTTACCTCACAAGCCCTTCCCCTAAACTGTGAGTCGGCTTCCATTTGTCCCACCCCGCCACAACAAAGGTTCTCCCTCCTCTCACTTCAGTGCACTGGGGACCAGTCCATTGGAACTGGTCAACTCCCACCCCCTCCTCCACAGCGGATCACGACCCGCAGTCGGTCGCCGTCCTCCCTAACCCGTTAGGGCCCCTCAGCCTCACCCGCCGCCGCCGCCCTCGGTTCTGGCCACTGCGGGAGGCTCTGCGGGAAAGCTGCATTCTGTCCAGTCGGACATCGGACACTGGCCCGGCATCTCCTCCCGGGTGCCCGGACCTCGAGCGGCGTGAGGAAGCGGCTTTCCCCTCTCCCCTCCCCCGTCAGCACGCGTGCGTCAGGCCGGGGCGATATCGCGGGTGAAGAGGCGTACGCGGTATTCTAGCCCCCTCCGATGCGCTCCGGACACTGCCCGAATAGCTTCGGGAGAGCGGGGAGGGCAGATGCGCGACGCTGGAATTAAATTGGGGGAGGGGCAGGAGTACTTTAGTTGATTGCGCGCTTGCACGTTTGCATCTTTTTTGTGGAAGGGATTAGTCACGAGAAGGAAATATACACGTCCCCTAAAACAGGAGGCGCCTTGCACCTTATATTCCGGACCCTCTACAAATTTGGAAATCTTGAGAGTCACCATATAGGTCAAACCACGGTACACAAACCAAGGACCAAAGCCCCAGGCGCAGGGATGCTGAGTGTTGTCAGTTAACCGTTATCACCATGGCAACCGGGAGTCTCGAGCCTTCCAACCGCCTATTTCCGTCAACTACTTCTGCGCACGCGCAAACCGCCCTCTCCCCCTCCAGGAAGTTTCCCAAGAACGCGTTTCACATGAGATTTGACCTGCGGGACGCTCCGTAGTCAGGGATGTAACCGAGCGGAAGGCACAGAAGGACTTTGGGTTGCGATTGGTTCGCAAGACGTGTTTCCGGAACTCAGTGAGTGTCGCGCGAAGGCTGAAGGGAGCGGGGCGGTCGAACTGGGTGTTGAGCCGCCGGCAGCACCCGGGACACGGAGCGCCGGTATGCCTCGGTATGCGCAGCTGGTCATGGGCCCGGCAGGCAGCGGGAAGGTAAGTATTTTGGCGGGAGAAGGAGAGAAAAGTCTGAGCTCGTGAGAGGCAGGGAGGTTCTGGTCCTGCCGACGGGACCGGCGCGTGCGTGTACTGGGGACCCTGGGCTGCTCGCGTCTGCAGTCTGTGCTTCAGTGTTCTTTTTGTTGTGGCTTTGAAAGTGGAGAGTAACTAACGATGGTTGCTAATATTTATAATATACTAATGCCCCAGGTACTGCGTTTACACACTGTGAGAGAAATCCTAGTATGCTCATTTTACAGATGGGAATTTTACAGAAAATGAGACACAGAAAGGTTAATTTCTTTGCCCAGGATCACACGGCTAGTAAGTGACGGCTGGAATTTGAATGCAGTTTTGTGTAACTCCAGAATCCAGCCCTGTCTCGCTCATAAAAGTTCAAGTGTGGTATCAGTAATTACTGTTCGTTAGAGATTGAGACATGGGCTTCTGGTATTTGAGGCGCTTTTAGGAGGTACATGGTCTTAACATTAGTGAACATTGAATCGTATATTGAGAAAGTTACTCCCTTTTCAATTCTCTTTGTTTGCATTGAGGTGAAATTGTCCGTTTGATGCTTGTATATCTAACACCACTTTAATCCCCTGGTCTCTTCAGAGATCAGATCTTAAACTCAGAGCTTTTGACAGACATTTGTATTTAGCCAGAACAAAAAGACCTTTAAAGGTATGTTTAATTTTACGGTTACCTTCATGTTATGATAAATATACCTGGTTTCCTGTTTACAATAGAGGTATTTTTTTCTTGTAAGGAAGTATTAGCGAGATGATATGAGGGCCATTCGAATATTACAGAAATGCTGAAGATGTTGGTTAAGTAACAGGAGTGTGGAAAGCTCTGGAGTCTGGAAGCGTAGTCTGGCTTCAATCTTGAAGACGTTGCTCTAAGGCTTGACCTATTCTGGGTGCAGAAGATCTACATGTGACTATATTACAGTCCTTGCCTACCCAGAACCTGTAGTCTATTTGGAAAGACTGATAGATGCCTTTCACTTAAAATATAGTGTGGTGCATCAAGGGGGCCTCCTGTTATGCAGAGAGAATAGTGTGTGAAAAGTCACTGAGGAGAAAGCATAATAGAAGTTATCTTATACATTCCAGGTTAATTTTCGGACTGTGTTAGACAAGTACCTTTCTGCAAAATTTTGATGCCTACTATCGGAAGTACTCACTGAGCATATTCTTTGTGCCAGGCACTGTTCTGGGCCCAAGGGATTGTGTAATGAACAAAACACGCACGCACACACGCACAAACATACACACACCTCTGCCCTTGTAGAGTTTATATCCAAACATATTGTCAGTCAATTAAAAATAATTATGTATCAGGTACCAGGCTAGTTCGTAGGCTTGTAAAACTGAATAAGACACATCCTTGCCCTTTTCTTTTCTTTCTTTTTTTTTTCCCTTCAATTTTAGAGTGAGCACGCACACGATACCGGGAGAGGGACAAAGAGGGAGAAAAGAAAAAAAAATCTCGAGCAAGATCCACGCTAGGCATGGAGCTCGACCCAGGGCTCAGTCCCACAACCCTGGGATCACCGCCAGAGCCGAAATCAAGAGTCAGACACTCGACCAACTGAGTCACCCAGGTGCCCCAACACATCCCCACCCTTAAATAGGGAGTAGAAAAAACAGACAAGTATCCTAGAGATTTTAACACAGTTTGTCCAGGATTACATGAGGAATAAAGAATTCTCTAAACCAAAAGTTGCAAACTGATAGCCCACCTCTAAGCTATTTATTGACCTCGATGTGCTCTCATCTTGAAATACTCTTCCCTTGGCTTGGCAGGCACATTCACATCCCTTGGTTCAAACATTCCCCCCTCAGGGACATCATCTCTGACCACCCGACTTAAATCTTTCGACCGTAATCATCCTGGGACAGCTATTGTGTGTTACCATTGCGTTTACACAGACATTGTGTGTGCTGCGTGGTATGATCAGAGATCTTCTTTTTAAATTCCACTTTTTGCGTGTTAGAGCAACAAGGAGCCTTAGCAATTGTAGAGGCCATTGCAATTAAGGGATTAGAAAACTGAGGGGCAGGGCACCTGGCTGGTTTATTCCGCACAGCTTGCAACTCTGGATCTTGGGGTTATAAGTTCGAGCCCTATGTTGGGTGTAGAGATTACTTAAAAATAAAATCTTAAGGGGTGCCTGGGTGGCTCAGTCGGCTAAACGTCCAACTCTTGATTTTGGCTCAGGTTATGATTTCACGGTTCATGAGTTCGAGCACCGCATCGGGCTCTGTGCTGATGGTGTGGAGCCCGCTTGGGATTCTGTCTCTCCTCTCTGTCCCTCCCCTGCTTGTGTGGGGTCATGCGCTCTCTGTCTCTGTCTCTCTTTCTCTCAAAAAATAAATAAACATAAAACCTTTAAAAAAAAAAAGCGGGGGAGGGGGAAGGAAGGGATAAAGAAGGAAAGAAAACAAACAAACTAAGGGGCAAAGTAGAGAAGCAATTTCCCTAAAATTACCCATGAGTCCCAGCCAGGTCTGGATCCGCGGCCCAGTCTGGTGTCCCCGACTCCCGCCCCAGTACTTTTCCTGTTTTCAGTCAGCTTTTTGGTCAATAAAGGCACAGTTTGACCCTTACTGAATACTGACCAAGGGATATGGAGAGTCCTTCTGGGGGTGCCGGGGGGGGGAGGGAGTACTACACTACCTGTTGCTTTGACCCCTCATGCCTTATGACATTACAGAGTACCTACTGTGCCACCATGGTCCAGCACTGTGAAGCCCTCAATCGATCTGTGCAGGTCGTGAACCTAGATCCTGCAGCAGAACACTTCAACTACTCCGTGATGGCTGGTGAGTCCTGAGCAGGGCCCTCCCCCTCCTTCAGGGAAAATAAGGGGGTGGAGAAGCGGGCTGCTTGGCACGAAAGCTGAAATTTTTAATTACTACAGTCTGCGTCCCTGTTTTATGGTGAGCAGCATGAGGCTGAATGTCATTTGGTGTCATGCACTCATGTGGAAATAGTGACAGTATCCTCTCCTGGTCTTCGGTGTAAGGATTAAGTGAGTAGCCTCCTTCCTCGTCACACTTCCCTTCTGTCCCTTTCATGCTTAGTCCTGCTGTGGCAAATCAGGTTTCGTGCTGATCACAGTGTAAGTGAGCAGCCTAGCTGTTTGGGTTTTTTAATTCTTTTAATTTATTCATTCAGAGGTCTGTCGCACACCTGCTTTATGCCAGACGCCAGCTTTCTAGCAGAGAACAAGATAGGCATTATCCTTGCCTTCGTGGCTCTTTTAGTGAGGAGATACGCAAACCCTGCAGCTTGCCGTAAGGACTGCAAGGAAGCTGATGAGAGAGAGTAAGTGGGGAAATTGCTTTAGGAAGGGTCGTCAGGGAGAAGTCTCAGGAAGGGAGATTTGGGCCCAGACCTGAAGACGATAGTAATGGGCTCACCGAGCAGGGGAGAGGCCTTCCAAGACGAGGGAACGTCAGGGCAGTAACTAGCCTAGAGACAGGAAGGGGTTTGGTGTGTTCCAGAAAAAGCACATGTGTCGCTGAGCTGGAACTGAATGAGCGAAGCAGAGAAGTGTCTGTAGGACATGAGAAGTTTGGGTTTTATCCTGCATTCTTAGTCCGTTTGGGCCTCAACAAAACACCACAGGTGGGGCAGCTTATGAACAACTGTAGAAAATGTATTTCTCATGGTTCTGGAGGCTGGAAGTCCAAGGTCAGGGTGCCCGCAGAGTCAGGTTCTGGTGAAGGGGCTCTTCTAGGTGGCAGACTGCTGACTCCCCACTGTCCTCCCATTGTGGGAGGGGACAAGAGACCTCTCTGGGGCTTCTTTTATTAGAGCACTAATCCCAGTCATGGGCCTCCACCCTCATGACCGAATTGCCTCCCAAAGGCTCCATCTCCTAATGTTTTCACCTTGGGCATTACATATTCAACATAGGTATTTCGAAGGGACACACAAAGTCAAGCTCTAGTACCCGTTGACAGTGGAATGCTATCCGAGGGTTTAAAGCAGGGGAGAGGATTGATACCTGATTTTTTTTTTTTAAGAAATACACTCATCTTTTTTTTTTTTTTAAGTTTATTTATTAATTTTGAGAGAGCGGACACAAGTGGGGAGGGGGGCAGAGAGAGAGAATCCCAAGCAGGCTCCACACAGTCAGCACAAAGGTCAACGAGGGGCTCGAACTCATGAACTGTGAGGTCATGACCCGAGCCAAAATCAAGAGTTGGATGTTTAACCGACTGAGCCACTGAGGTTCCCCGATACATGTTTTTAAAGATACTGGCTCTCAGATGAAAAACAGAGATTCTAGGGGTCAGGAGTAGATGCAGGGGCTAGGAGTAGGGCTCTTGAAGACGTCTAGGTGGCTTGGACTAGGGGGATCATGGTACAGATGGGAAGAAGCAGATGGATTTCGTATCTGCTTTGCAAATGAAAATAGCATTCTGTGGGAGATGGAACCGGAAGGGTGTAAGAAAGGGAGGAATCATCAAGGTGACTCTTAGCTCTCGGACTCGAGTGGCCGGAATTGCTGAAGAGAGCGTGTGGTACCATCTACCGGGAAGGAAGACAAGTCTGTTTAGGTTCGGGGCAGTTCTCTTTGCACGTACTAAGCTTGAGATGTCTGATATATCTAAGAGGCAGCGTCGAGGAACCAATTGGATACCATAATCTGGGACTCCGGGACGAGGTCTGGCCTGGAGATACAAACTGGCAAATCGGCCGCATATAGAGAGAACGTAAAGCTCCAGGCCCGGATGAGATCGTCTCTGGAAGAAGTGTGGTGAGAGAAGAGAATCCAAGACCAAGCCTGCAAGTCGTCTGATCTTCAGAAGTCTGGCGGAGGAGGTGGAGTCAGTGAGGTGGGAAAGCCAGGAAAACGTGGCATTACAGAAGCCAGGAGGACAGAGTGTTCCAAGAAAGAGCTTGTGCTTGGTGAGGTCCGAGATGGCTGGGGATTTGTGTCAGATGAGGACAAAGAGGGTGTTAGATGTGGGGACATGGAGGCGGTGGTGACTGTGCCTAGTGGTTTCAGCGGAGCGGTTTGAAGAGTGGCCCGGAGGCAATGCAGTGTCAGTGCTGACGGGAGACGAGGAAGTTTCACTGTGAACGGAGCAGAGAAGTAGAATGAGAGCTGGAGGGGACAGGAGCGTCAAGGGAAGTTTCCCTTTAACCTTGGAGGTGCTAACTGGGACACTGGAACCGACCTGATTGCTGAAGAGAACGGTCCAGTAGAAAGAGAGAAACCGAAAATGCCAGACAGTGGGAATCACTTCATGAGTGAGAAAGGGGAGAGGAAATGCCAAACAGGGGGAGGGTTTTGCCTTCACCAGGAGTGGAGTGCTTTTTTATTTTTCTAAAGATTTTATCTTCTGGGCACCTGGGTAGCTCAGTCGGTTAAGCATCTGACTTCAGCTCAGGTCATGATCTCGCGGTTCATGAGTTTGAGCCCCGCGTCGGGCTCTGTGCTGACAGCTCAGCGCCTGGAGCCTGCTTCAGATTCTGTGTCTTCTCCTTCTCTCTGCCCCTCCCATTCTCATGCTCTGTCTCTTAATAAAAAAATAAAAACATTAAAAAAAAAAAGACTTTATTTTTAAGTAATCTTTACACCCCAAGATCAAGAATTGTATGCTCCACTGACAGAGCCACCAGGTGTCCCTGGAGTGTGGAGTGCTTCTTCCTTGTAACCAGAGGGAAGGCAGGGTGGAAGCACCATGTAATAGTGGCAGTGGGATTATGGGAGATACTCTTTGGTTGGTTTCTGGTTTCTATTAATGACATGCGTGCCATCGAGACATTAGAGTGACTGGAAGTGAATGCAAGTGGGGTGGGGGAGGCAGGTTGAATCGGAAGGAGGAGGAGGTATGAAGTGGTCATCTTCCTTGAGAAAAAGTCGTCTTGCTTTGGGATTGTTGCGTTGCACAAAGCAGTTTATGTAAAAGGAGGGTTATTTAGAAGAAATTAGGGAATCTCTTGCAAAATCCAAGAGCAAGACTTTATGAGAGACTAGAACCCAAAACACAGAAACTAAAGCCGGCTTTCTGTCTTTCTCTGCCTTTTTCTCTTTCTAACAGGCCAGCTTTCTCAGCTTCAGGTGGCCCAGCAAAGTGCCTCCAACTTCGGGTTCACATCACTTTCTGGTCCAGGTGTCCTAATCACTGACTTGTGTCCTTGAGTCATCCTTTGATTTATTTTTTTAATTAAAAAAAATTTCTTTAACGTTTATTTATTGTTGAGAGAGAGAGAGCGCGAGTGGGGGAGGGGCAGAGAGAGAGAGAGAGAGACACAGAATCTGAAGCAGGCTCCAGGCTCTGAGCCGTCAGCACAGAGAACAACCCATGAACCATGAGATCATGACCCAAGTCAAAGTCGAATGCTTAACCGATTGAGCCAGCCAGGCGCCCCTTGAGTCATCCTTTTAGAAGACCTATTTTATCTGTCCCTGTTTTATTGGGTCAGATGTTTATCCCCTGTATAGGGAGAGGGAGTGCATAGGAAGATATTATCCATATAAACATGGCTACCAGTGAGGCATTTCTCTGTAAACAGAGATTGTAGGTTGTTGTTGTTGTTTTTAATGTTTATTTTTGAGAAAGAGACAGAATGTGGGCAGGAGAGGGTCAGAGAGAGAGAGGGAGACACAGGATCCGAAACAGGCTCCAGGTTCTGTGCTGACAGCTCAGAGCCTTACGTGGGGCTCGAACTCAGGAATGGCGAGATCATGACCTAGTCCAAAGACAGACGCTTAACCGACTTAGCTACCCAGGCGCCCCCAGAGATTGTAGGTTTGAGCACAAACATAAAAAAACCTACGTTAGAAAGATATAAATAATAGATTTCCAAAATTAGTACTAGAGGAGAACTATACGTTTACCAGAATTTTTAACCTCCTGCTATAGGCGATTTAGCTACATTATCCCCTGGGGTCTTCATCTTTCTACCCCAGATTATATGATTTGTCCCCCATTTTATAAATAAGGAGAGTGAGTTGCAGAGAGGTTAAGTAGCTTCCTTGGGGTCATGATGTTAAGAAACAGCAATTGGTTTTCTTGGTTTGGTGTTGTTTTACTTCTTTCAGAATAGATAGTGTATATTCACATGGTTCAAAATGCAAAAGGTACAAAGAGTAAGTATACAAGAAAACCTCTCCCTCCCAGCTCTATGTCCCAGTAATCAGCTCCCCAACCTGGAGGCAGCCAGTGTTGCCAGTTTCTAAGATGTTTTTCCATAGAGAGGCTGTGCATATAAAATAAGATATGTATAGTATTATGTATATAGTGAATCTTTGTCTTTTTTTGTTGTTGTTAACATATACAATGGCATTTTTCCACAGAGTTCTGCACCTTGCACTTTTCACTTAAAAGTGTGCCTGGGAAGGCCACCCGGGTGGCTCAGTCAGTTAAGCGTCCGATTTCGGCTTAGATCATGACCTCGCGGTCTATGGGTTGGAGCCCCCATTAGGCTCTGTGCTGACAGCTGGGAGCCTAGAGCTTGCTTCAGATTCTGTCTCTCTCTCTCTCTCTCTCTCCCTGCCCCTCCTCATTTCTCTCTTTCACAAATAAAATAAACATTAAAAAAATTTAAAAGTATACCTGGGAGATTTTTATCACATCCATACTTAAAGAGCTTCTCCTTTTTATGGCTGCATAGGATTCCATTGTCCGGCTATACAGTAATTTATTCAATTAGTTCCCATGAACCCTGCTATGGTGAATAATCATGTTCAGAAATAGTTTCACATATGTGAGTTTTTGTGTAATTGTTAACTCTCACTAGCAAGGATAACAATTTTCAAATGGACGTTCTTATGTTCTGGGCCATTTCTACCTTCTGCAGACATTCGGGAACTGATCGAAGTGGACGATGTCATGGAGGATGACTCTCTGCGGTTTGGTCCCAATGGAGGATTGGTGTTTTGCATGGAATACTTTGCCAATAATTTTGACTGGCTAGAGAACTGTCTTGGCCACGTAGAGGATGACTATATCCTTTTTGACTGTCCAGGTACGTCTGCAATTTGAAATGACCTTTTCCTTGAAGTCATGCTGGCTCTATCCTCGGAGAGAAAAAGTGGACTGAGCTTTCGTAGCCCTAAACCATTCCACAGTTGGTTCATTCATTGAGTTTACTGAGTGCTTACTTTGTATGCTGGGAATACTATACAGAGCCAGGAAGCCATGGCCTTTGCCCTCACGGAGCCCTCGATCAAGTGGAAGTGCTAAACAGAATGAACACAATCACCCAAATTGTTATTTAATATTCAGTTTTTATAGGTTCTCCACAGGAGTAGCACAGACTATCACATAGCAAGGTTAGAAGGCTTCTGATCAAGTGGCCTGAAAGCTGGGTCGTGGGGTGATGGTGAGGGAAACCGTTCCAGGTGGAGGGCACGGTATGCCAAAAGCCTCGAGACAGGAGAGAGTGAGGTGGGTTCAGGGCACTGAAAGGCCAGTGTGGCTTGAAGTACTGAAAACCCAGGGAAATGTCATGAGGTGAGGTTGGTAGGGGACAGATCATCACACACAGCTTCTTATGCCAAATTGCGAATTTTATTTTACTTTTAATATTTATTTATTTATTTTGAGAGCGATATAATGAGCTGGGGAGGAGCAGGCAAGGGGGACAGAAGACCCGAAGCAGGTTCTACGCTGACAGTAGAGAGCCCTCTGTGGGCTCAAACCCATGAACTGTGAGATCATGACGTGAGCCGAAGTCAGACCCTTAACCAGCTGAACTACCCAGTCACCCCTATTTTTTTTATATTTATTTATTTATTTTGAGAGAGAGTGAGCACGAGCAGGTGAAAGGCAGAGAGAGAATCCCAAGCAGGCTTCCGACATGGGGCTCAATCTCACAAACCATTAGATCATGACCTGAGCCAAAATCAAGAGTTAAACACTTAACCGCCCGAGCCACCCAGGTGCCCCAAAATTGTGAATTTTACAACTTAAGTGTAACCTTGCTGTGATCATTTGTGCCCTCACTTTATTTTCCCTTGCTTCTAATTGAGCGCACAGAAAAGTGCGTGTACCCCAAGCATAAAACTTGATGAATATTCCCAAACAACACGCACCTTTGTACTTCATAGCACTTGCTTTTGATTCCCTTTTTTAACCATCTTTTGGGAAATTTTTTTCACACAGTTTAATGAGTTCATATATTTCCTGTTTATAATAGTCTTGTTATTATTCTTCATGTAGGTCAGATTGAGTTGTATACGCACCTGCCTGTGATGAAACAACTGGTCCAGCAGCTGGAACAGTGGGAGTTCCGAGTCTGTGGAGTTTTTCTCGTTGACTCTCAGTTCATGGTGGAGTCGTTCAAGGTTTACATTTTGTTTTTAACGTTTATTTATCATTGGGAGACAGAGAGCATAAGCATGGGAGGGGAAGAGAGAGAGGGAATCACCGAATCTGAAACAGGCTCCAGGCTCTGAGCTGTCAGAGCCCGACGGGGGCTTGAACTCAGGAACCGTGAGATCATGACCTGAGCTGAAGTCGGCCGCTTAACCAACTGAGCCACCCAGGCGCCCCTCAGGGTTTTTATCATGTTGATTTTTAAGTCATGGGTATAAGCAGATGACAGTCTTCTCTAACGGCTGTGTGATTCTGGACATTTCAAAACTATATTCCAGAATTATTTAGTATCCTTTATTCAGTTATTATAATGATGTATTTTTAAGTCAAAATATGATATTATATAGATTTAGTGGAACTACTTACCAAGAAAAATGAGGCAAATGCATAGTTTATAAGTCTGTTTTTAATTCTCTGAGGGCCTTTTGTCTAGTTTATGAACTGTATTTCCCATTAATTGCTCTTAAGGAATATTCGATAAAAAGGGGTTAAGATAACATCTAAATTGAAGTTTGTGATCACTGTACATTTTTTTTTAAGATTTTATATTTAAGTAATTCCTATACCCACGTGGCCCCAAGATCAAGAGTTGCGTGCTCAGCTGACCAAGCCAGCCAGGCCCCCCACAATCACTAAATTAAATCTACCTCTTCCCTCTTTATTCTCACCTTTGGAAACCAAGGATCAATCATGTGATGAATGGACTGTCTTTTCTTCAGGATTAGCATTTCTTTCTCTTAGGCCAGTTTTGTTCCAGTGAGGAGCAAAAGCCTCTCTTTTATGTAGAGACCGGCAAATTTTGTCAGCAACAATTAATTCATCTTTCCTTTTCTGTTTCCTCCTTCAGTTCATCTCTGGCATCTTGGCCGCCCTGAGTGCCATGATTTCTCTAGAAATTCCACAAGTTAACATCATGACAAAAATGGATCTGCTGAGCAAGAAAGCTAAAAAGGAAATCGAAAAGTGAGTTCACTTCTTCCATTAACATCAGATCTTAATTGCAGAGATGCGAAGTTCTGTCAGTCTAACAAAACTAGTTTCCTGATTTATTCTTCCTTTTATTCATCATTTTTCTCTCCTTTAAAGGTTTCTAGATCCAGACATGTATTCTTTGTTAGATGATTCTGCAAGTGACTTAAGAAGCAAAAAATTCAAAAAATTGACTAAAGCTATATGTGGACTGGTAAGCTTTTCAAGTTTAAAAAAAAATTTTTTTTTTAATTTTTTTTTTTAATGTTTATTTTTGAGACAGAGAGAAACAGAGTGTTAGTGGGGAAGAAGCAGAGCGAGGGAGACACAGAATCTGAAGGAGGCTCCAGGCTCTAAACTGTTAGCGCAGAGCCTGACATGGGGCTCAAACTCACAAACCGTGAGATCATGACCTGAGCTGAAGTCGGACGCTGAACCAACTGAGCCACCCAGGCACCCCCTAAAAAAATTTTTTTAAGTTTATTTATTTTTAGAGCGAGAAGAGAGAGAAAACCAGTGGGGGAGGGGGAGAAAGAGGAGGGTACAGAGGATTCGAAGCTGGCTCCGTGCTGACAGCAGAGAGCCTGGTGGAGGGCTTGAACTCACAATCTGTGAGATCATGACCTGAGCCAAAATCAGAAGTCAGATGCTTAGCCAACTGAGCCACCCAGGCACTCCTCAAGTGTTTGTTTTTTTCTAAATGACCTAGTCAGCTGTTTACCCATAGCTAGTCAGTGGCCACCATTACAGGAAGCAGAGTCCAACCTTACTGCTTGCAAAAGGAGGAAGGTAGAAGGTAGGGGCAGGCTATGGGCTGGCCAGTCTGTAGCTTAAATTTATTTATTTATTTATTTATTTACTTCTTTATGAGAATACATGTGCGTGCACGAATGGGGGAGGGGCACAGGGAGAGACAGAATCTTAAGCAGGTTCCACACCCAACACAGAATCAGATGCAGGGATCATGACCTGAGCTGAAATCAAGAGTCAGACACTTAACCAACCGAGCCACCCAAGCACCCCTCAGGAGTTTAATTTAGAAGGAGTTATTGGCAGTAGCTGATAAGTTAACTGACATTTCTACTATTCTAAGCTTTCTGGGGAGTTCAGAACTGTCTGTGCCCTTTTGAAATTCCTGGTGGTTGTTGAATTCAGATACATACCTATGAAACAGTAAGTATCTAGTTAAATAGTAAGTTAATGAGTATCTGGGAGGTCAGAGGCCAGAAATAGCAATGACGATTTGCTGTTACTCTATGTCTATCCTTCTTCCCCACTCCTTCCACATGCAGATGTTTTAAATCAGAAGGACAATGGTTATAAACTGAAATGTAAATTGAAAATTAAGTCTTGTACAGCTTCAGAATGACCTTTTTCTGAAATTCCCAACTTGTAGATTGACGACTACAGCATGGTTCGATTTTTACCTTACGATCAGTCAGACGAAGAAAGCATGAACATTGTGTTACAGCATATTGATTTTGCCATTCAGTATGGAGAAGACTTAGAATTCAAAGAACCAAAGGTAACTTTTGATTGTTGGCTTTTGGTATCAGTGTTTGCCGGCACTCAGTGGCCTCTCGTGTGTTCCCAGCAACTCCTTCAATTTTGTCTTAGCAGCAGTGGTAACCTGGGCTTTTCTGGGAGATCTCTGAAATTGACCTCTGTGTTCCAAGCAGTATCAGTTCTACTCCCTGTTATTGAGGCTACAGTATTATTAAGTTTCTTTGTCCTCCGGGCTTGAGGGCAAGTGCAAAGAGGAGATGAAATCCAGTTGAACTTGGGCTGCCCTCACATGTCACTGGAAAGCCTGGTGGTAGTTACCGTAGGCCGCTATCTCAGCAAAGTTGCTGAGAGTCGGCAGGTGAAAACTCAAGTAAAAAATGCTTCCAATGAGATACAAGCACTTTCATTTACCACCCAGCTGAAAAAATTCTGTCACTCATACCTTTTGTCACTGTAAAAGACACGAAAATACAATTGGGCATTATCTCCTGGTAGAGCATTACCTGAAAACCACGTGAGCACACGCTAGGTCTGACTTAGGGGAAATGAATATTTTCTATTGTGTTCTTTGTGTCAGGAACATGAAGATGAGTCTTCTTCTGTGTTTGATGAATATTTTCAAGGACACCAGAATGAATGAAGAATTTTTTAAATTGTAACCATCTATGTGAAGCACTGTGGCTGAACCAGCAAGACCTTCTTCTCTTTGAAGGACTCAGTACTAGAACGCTACTTATTTTAATGAGAAAAGTAATACTTGGCTCTTTAGTAGCAGCGTGCCTGAATCAAGTTCTAGTTATTCTTCAGTGGCTGGTGTTTCAGGTGGAATCTTTAGTATCATTTTAACAGCATTGATTTAGATTTTAAATGTTGAAATTGAAATGAATGCACATAGACTTGTATATAGTATGAATGAGCACCTGTGGTACACTTAGGACCCTGTCTACCTTTATTTCTACTGTTGGATTTTTGTTATTTTTGACAGATTTTTTGGAGAGGCAGGAATTACTGTAACAAAATATACATATGTGTGTCCAAAGGAAAAAAATCTAGGATATAGTTAAGATCGTTGCTTATCTGTATCTCTGAGTTTTCCTACATTGAAAATGTATCATTTGTGTAATTAAAAAATGAGAAGTAACTTAAAAAAAAGAAGTACATATATATATGTAAGTATATAAATAAAAGAAAGAGAAAATAGCACTAACCTTTCATTACACTCTTGTTTTCCAGTCAGAATTTGAAATACTCAGCCAGGGGCACCTGGGTGCCTCATTCAGTTGAGCGTCCAACTTTGGATTTCAGGGTCAAAAAAAAAGTCAGGATCCTAAGGTCATGGGATCGAGCCCCACATCAGGCATCAGGCTCCATGCTTAGTGTGGAACTTGCTTGAGATTCTCTCTCTCCCGCTACCCCTCCCCAACTTACACATGTGTGTCTCTCTCTCATTCTCTCTCTAATAAAAAAAAATGAAATAGGGCAAATTTTTGAATGAATAAATTTGCCCAGTCATCAAAATGTAGTCAATGATTTCTTTAAAAATGCAGTTTTTACTTTCTTTTTTTCCTTATTATTTGTTTTTAGTTTATTTTGAGAGAGAGAGTGAGCAAGCAGAGTAGGAGCAGAGAGAGAGGGGAGAGAAAGAATCCCAAGCAGGCTCCGCACTGTCAGTGCAAAGCCTAATGCGGGGCTCAAACTCAAAAACCGCAAGATCGTGACCTGAGCTGAAACCAGGAGTCAGATGCTTAACCAGCTGAGCCACCTAGGCACCCCAAAAATGCAGTTTTTAGTCTCTGAGCATTTAAAAATGTATACTTTCCTAGAATAACATGCACACAAAAATGCAAACGATGTAATTTTCTTTTTAACTAACGTGCACATTGGTCGAATTGTTTACTTTTAGTGTTTTTAAGTTGAGTGCAGTTGGATGTGAAAGCATGGAGAATGACTCGTCAGTCAACGGTATTTCTCTAATATCTACCGTGGGCCAGGCCCTGCCAAAGCCCATTGAGTTCTGCCACGGTTAAGTGTCCAACTTTTGATCTTGGCTCAGGTCATGATGTCATAGTTCGTGAGTTGGAGCCCAGTGTTGGGCTCCGCGCTGACGGCACAAAGCCTGCTTGGGATTCTGTCTCTCTCTCTCTCTCTCTCTCTCTCTCCCTCTGCCCTTCCCCTGCTCTCTCTTGCATGTGTGCACTGTCTCTCAAAATAAATAAACTTTTTTTAAAAAAGGTAAAAAAGAGGGGCGCCTGGGTGGCTCAGTTGGTTAAGTGTCCGACTTCGGCTCAGGTCATGATCTCACGGCTCCTGAGTTCGAGCCCCACGTTGGGCTCTGTGCTGACAGCTCAGAGCCTGGAGCCTGCTTCAGATTCTGTATATCTCTCTCTCTCTGTCCCTCACCTGCTCACGCTCTGTCTCTCTCTGTCTCAAAAATAAATAAACATTAAAAAAAAAACTTTAAAAAAAAAGGTAAAAAAGAAACATTTTATTGTTTCTTTCACTTTCATGTAGTCCTCATAGTGGGCCCAGGCTTCATTGGTCATTTGTTCCTGGATCTTCTAGCAATACAAATTAAGCCCTTTAACCCACAACTCCAGTTAAATTTTAATCATTCTTGGGCCTATTTACCAAGGAGTACACCTGTAGTGTCATATTTGATCCATTTTAACTAAAGACGCAAACTATGAGAAGCCGTAGCTTTCAGTGGTTACTTGTATGTGGGGGCTTAGGCTATGGGCACAAGTCAGGTATTTGTATCATGGTCCATTAGTGTGAGCCTTTGTCATGGGGGTGGCAATCAGGAGAGAACATGAATGGGCATCATGGGAATATGTTGTCCTGCTTGGGGACTCTCCCTGTGGCCCTGAGTGTGAAAGGGTGAAAACATCCTGATCTCCCAATGTTGGGAATTCTTAGAAATTTCATTGCCATGGAAGAAAGGAGAGGCAACTTCATTTGCCCTCATTGCTCCTTGAACTCTTTTTCCCTGGTTTAGCTTCTGGGGTCTTGTATGTACGTTTGGGCAAGAAGTGAAGGGCCAAATTGAACTTCCTTTCCCTCTAGACCCGGGTTTCAAAGATGAGTATGTCCATTCCACTCTTCAAGGATTTCATTATCTTGATGGAGAGCCTGACATGATTCTGTGGAAAAATCTACTGGTGGGTGCCAAGCACTGGGGATAAATGGGAGCACTCAGACCAGACAAGGCCTAGTCTCATGGAGTTGACATGCTGGGCCCTTGAGACCATAAACAAGGAAACCTTGATAAGGAATGGGAAGAAATGAAAACAGTAATGAACTGGAGAGTGACTAAGGGGCTACTTGGGGCTCATTGTCAATGAAGCCTCCTAAATGGTGCTAATTGGCCGGAAACCTGAATAAGAAATCATTTGTGGGAACATGGGGCAGAGTTTGTGGGAACGCCTGAGGCAGCAATGAACTTGGCACTTAAGATGTTATTGCAGAAGATAATCAAGAGGATGTGACCACTGGTTGACCCTTAACCTGGCCCCGGACAATCCGAGGTTCCTCATCCCTCCCAGCCCTCACTGTGGGAGATGTTCCAAGGACAGAGTCTTGAGAGAATAAGGTGTTGAGCCCATCTGGATGTGACTGAACCCAGTTATGGCCTCTTTATACACTTACTCTGGCTGGTCGGTGGGGAGATCTACTCTTGTCTCACCAAAGATAACCCTCACAAGTAAGTTCCCTCGCTTATTAGAACCACCACCTGTATATCTGGATTGGCCTTCCTCTTCAGTCGTCTTGCCTTTCGTATACAAGGGCCAGTTTGCAAACTAACACATGAGGTGCTTTCTAGTAATAGGTAAAAAACTCCTGAGTTTTTAGTATGTTCCAGGCGTTTAAGTTCTCCACACTTTACATGTAATTCATTTCATCCTCACAAAACAATGAAGTAAGTATATTATCTCTAGTTCGGGTGAGGAAACTCCGGCTCAGAGAGGTTAATTAACTTGCCCCAAATTACACCACTAGTAAATGTTGGAGCTAGGATTCAAACCCAGAGTCCATTTTTGCAGTTCTTACACAAAAAAATTGGAGTAGGGTAATGCATAAATCCCTTCTCTGAATGCTCTCTTTTCCCCATTGTTAGAACTAGTTGAGTTCATTCACTGAATCAAATATTTGTTGATGATTACATGTACATCACTATTACAGGCACAAGGGATAGATAGTGTACGAAAATGGACAAAATCCTTGCCTTTTCGACATTCACATCAATGGGGAAATAAATACCAAAAGTAAGCAAATAATTAAAAGAATCGTAACTGTAGATAAAAGAGAAGGATGACACAGGGGAGTGGATTGGGGTTGAATTTAAAACAGTGTGACCCTTGTGCTCAGTCAGTTGAGCATCTGACTTCAGCTCAGGTCATGATCTCATGGGGTTCCTAAGTTCAAGCCCCGCCAATGGGGCCCACTGCTGTCAGCACAAAACCAATTTGGATCCTCCTTCCCCCTCTCTTTCTGTCTCTCCCGCTTGCACTCTATCAAAAATAAACATTTTTAAAAGATTAAAATAGTGTGACCCAGGGAATGCTTCACTGAAAAGATGGTCTTTGAGGAAAAACAAAGTTTTGAGATGAGTGATCCTTAGGATTCTGTAACCCAAGACCCGGCGCCGTTTCGCGCACACTTTACGCATGCGCGGCACTCAGAGTCGCTGCCTAGTGCTCGGGTGCCCTCTGGTGTTCCTCCCTGCGCAGCCTCAGCCGCCTCAGCAGAGAGACAGCATGACCGGAAGTGCCGCGTCCTCCCCTCACCCTCCCCTTCCGGCTCACTTCCGCCTACCCCGCCCGGGCCGCCGGACCGGAAGCGTAGCGCTCTAACCCCAACCTCTTGGTCTAACTTGAAACCGGGCGCCGTCAAGATGCCGGTAAGGGGGCGAAGTCGCGGTGTGGGGAGGTGGCGAGAACTGAGGAGAGCGGCGAGAAATCGTGCGTGAGCCGAGAGAAGCGGGCTGAGGACGGCAGAGAGGAAGTGGGCCCTGAGAAGGGGAGAAGCGAGGAGAGGGGGCCTGTCGTTGTAGGATGGGGTCGGCCGGGGGGACTGGGGCCGCGGCAGAGTGGGCCAGAGACCCCGAGCGTGCAGAGGAGGCTGCCTCGGCCGTTCTCGCCTCTTTCGCTCCAGTGCCGACCCCTTCTTTCGTTCTTCCTGTATCCCCGGATTCCGGCAGGATCCCCAAAGCTTCACTAGAGCTGAGAAACCAAGGGCTGTGCTTTTTCTTTTTTTTTAATTCTCAAGTCTAGGGTTCCGGCTTCTCTTTTTCTACCCCCCCCTCCCCCCGCAGGCCCACTTCCTCTTCAGCCCCCGGGGGCGGGTCCCTCCCGCTGATTGTCACTGTCATACCCCACTTCCTGGACTACTCCTCTGTCGCCCCGGCAGTGGTGGCCACACTTTGCTGCTGGGTGTAGGGCCGCCGGAGCAGACGCAAGGTCGGCTCCTGGTTACCGAATGTTTCTATTTTCGTGTGCATCAGAGTAGAAGTAAAACTGATACTAGGCTGTTTGTCCTTCGCTGCTGACAGCCAGAGTTGTGGGGCAAATTTATTGCCATTATGGTCTCCATTTTGCGGATGAGAAAAGGAGATTCAATAACGTGGTTACTCACGCAAAAAATTACTGAGCATCTGCTGCTTGCCAAGTGATGTTAACAGCTTTGAATAAGACAATAAACAAACCCCTACACTCGAGGTTACAGCCTAATGGGGAGATAAACATGTAATTGTAAATAAAGAAGATAGTTTTAGATAGTGACAAAAGCGATAAAGGAAATTGGTGGGTAACAAGACAGCTGGTGAAGGTGAGGGTAGAGGCTGCTTTAGATGAAGCATACCCGTGACAAAAAAAGAGCAAGCCATAGTTACATATTTAATGAATGCCGTAGCTACCATTTGATTCCTGATGTGTGCCACGCAGGCCCTGAGCTGCACACTGCATGTAAATTATCCCATTTAATCCTCAGGGTAACCCTATCAAATAGATATGTTATGGTTCCCATTTTGCAGAGGAGGAGATTGAGGCTCAGAGAAGTTAAGTAACTTACCCAAGGTTGTGTACTGATGGTAAAGCCAGATAGATTTTAAGCTAGGACTTTAAAGTCCTGTGCTCATTCCTGGACCTCCCTGTGATTACTCATTTCATATCTGCCTCCTCCATTTGGGTGAAAGTTCTTCAAGGACAGAGATGGTACTGGTCTTGCCTACCATTTTATCACCATGCCTTGCACATAGAAGGTGTTTGCTTATCATTCAGTGAATGAATGACTGCATGAATGGGACCCTTCTTGTGTCACTGAAAGCCGGACATCTTGTAAAAAGCAGAAATAGGAATCAGCATACAAATTGCTTTCATAAATGTGGTTTCCCCTGCTCCTTTAACCCATACCTACCCACTGAAGGCAGTAGACGACTCTTCGTTTTATAAATTTGGAAATAGACGAAGCAAAGAAAAGCGATGTCTTGGTCAGACACATAGCCAGGAAGTGGCAGAACTGAAAAGCCAGTGCTTGGGTTCTGGTTTAACAACAGCTTGGGGAAGGGGGGGGCGTACCCCTGATTTATATAGTGTTTGCCTATCTCTGTAACATAAATACTCCCACCAGGTATAAATGTGGTGTCACTGAACATAAACTCAGAAGGTGCACAGTAGCACACCATTATACAGTGTTTGTACCACAAAAGATAAGAAAAGTTATAAATAACCTTAAGATCATAGATGATAGTGAAATAATTTTTAAAAATAAGTAATGAATTTTGAGTACTTATTACCTTTGTTTTCAATATAATTTAACTACAAATTTATGTAATTTAATTTTTAGTAAAGCTGTGTTTAGCAACCAGCTTGCTTTGAAATTTGTCAAAAATTCCTCAAAATTGAACATCCCGTTTTCATGAGCCAGTAAGAGCCAGCTCCAGCACACGGTTGCTGCCATCCCCTTTTCCCCCTCTCCTAGATAGTCTGGGGTGGGTTACTCTTTTTTCCTCTGGAGAAATGTTACTTTTCTGCCCCGCTGACATTTGCTCTCTTTCTGTTTCTGTATTCTTAACCTGGCTTGCCACAACAGGCTTACCACTCTTCCCTCATGGACCCTGACACCAAACTCATTGGAAACATGGCCCTGTTGCCTATCAGGAGTCAGTTCAAAGGACCCGCCCCTAGAGAGAGTAAGTCGAAACTTCTTTCCATTATTTTCAGACTTTAGTAGGAAACCTCTAGCAGTCCTCAGACGTTATCAAGTCAGGCAAAGTCTTAGCTCAGTCCTTGGTCTCAGATTGCTCTTCTGTTTTCTCTATGCTTGGTGGATATTTCCTTCTAGGCCTTTCAAGATCATGAGTATATGTTACATCTAATAAGGAAGTGTAGTATTGCTGCTGAGTTCTCCCGGATATTTTGTCGAGAGGGGAGAGGAAACGTGGTGCCGGACATTGTTGCGTCATCCCGCTGTCAATCCTTACAAAGTGATCTAATGCTGTTTTTTCTGGAGAATACCTACCGTGTCCCATCCTTTCTCTGTCTTAAGGCTGGAAAAAAAGAAAAGAAAACAAAACATTTTAACCCCTTCCCCCTCCAATTCTACATCCTTTATTCATTCTTCACCATTTTCATTTTCAGCAGTACTTCGATCTTAAATCTTACCTGTCCTGTGTAACATTGCACGTTCTTTCCCTTGCTTTTCTGATTTTTAGATCTTTACTTTCTTTCTTGGTACTCACTTTCTCTGTTCTTGAACCCTGTCTTACTGTTTAGAAAGCCCCATTCTTTTTAGACTCTTCTGACACATTCTAGAATGTTCTGCCAACGGTGTGATTTGTATTGTATTAGACATGGTTTCCCTGTACCCAGAAAGCAACTGTACTGATTTCCATTTTGGGTTTCTAACACCGCAGTGTTCATTGCCAGTCTTGTACTGACCCCATCTCCATTCCTCTGCCAGACTATTTGACTTGACCTTTTCTTAATTTTGTTTTCAACACTAGTGGAAAGCTCAGTAAACTCAATAAATTTGTGAGTCACTGTAGTTTTTACTTGATTCTGAGATGAAGAGAAAGGAACAGATGGGCGAGGTGGGAGGGGGGCAACCAAAAAGAAGAAAAACAGTATAAAAGAAAAGAATTACAGTGCAAAGAAAGAATAGGAATCAGTGTTGGCCCAGATTCCTTGAGAAGAAGCCTTTTCAGGTGGGTACAAAATCCCATGTAGGGGTTTAGAAGATGAAATTGACCAGGGATGGAGTGTATCTAATTCCACCTTTGCAGCATTTCATGGGCAGAAATGAAATGTTAAGGGAGAAGGGGGCCCCAAGAAACCAGATCTTGGTTTCTGTAGACAGGAAATGACCTGTTTCTCTTCCTCAGGAGACAGGATTAGACCTGAACAGGAATTGGAAAGGAGTCCAAGCCTGTACTATGAGCTAAATAATGGGTAGCATTAATCAAAGTAGTTTATTTATGGGGCACCTGGGCAGCTCAGTCTGTTGAGCCACCGACTCTTGATTTCAGCCCAGGTCGTGATCCCAGGTCATGGGATTGAGCCCCATGTTGGGCTCCTCACTGAGGGTAGAACCTACTTAAGATTCTCTCCTTCTCTCCCTCTGCCCCTCCCCCCCCACTTGCTCTCTCTCTTTTTCTCAGACTCAAAGAAAATTTTTTTACATTCAACAGTTACTTTTCGAACACTTTTTTGTACCAGACACACTTCTAAGTTCTGAATCTTATAACCGAACCCCCCCCCCCCCCACGGTTTTACATTTAGAAGAACTAGCAGGTTTTGTAAACAATACTGAATCTTCTGAGGAAGTGTCCTTTTCTGCAGATAAGAAAATAGATTGGGAGAACACAGCCTAGAGTTAGAATTCCCTTGAGATTCTTTGGCAGGGGGACAAGCAGCGTCAAAGTCCGCTGAATCCCAGAGTACTCCACGTTCAGGATTACCTTGCGTTTCTGCTGTGAGAGGGATGGCAGTCATGGACAAGAAATAGAAATAACTACCTCTGGGGGAAAAAAAAACAAAAAACGGTCTGTGCATTTCTGCCACCAGCTGCCGGATATCAAGACCCTGGGATTTTGACCTTTTTAAAATAAGAAAAGGAAAACAAACAAACAAAAAAAACGCCAAAGAAATTGTAGAAAGAGGATCTGTCTTTGGCACAGCAGTATTTCTGGCTTTTCTCAGCCTCTAACCACCGAAAACAGCTTGTACAAGTATATTTCAAATCATAGTTTTCATAGAAAGATGTATACGTGAGCCCAGTATGTTCCTAAATGACAGTTGAGATTTTATTGCCCTGAAACTGCAGTATGTAAGTTCAAATCCGATTACATGGAATACTTTTGAGTTTTAAATAGCATTTTCTCAAAACTTAGTCTGTGTCTCAGTCTATTTTTATAAATGCATTGAGAAATGTTGGGAATGATGTTTACCAAATGTTAATAGTAGTTATTTCTAAGTACTGGGATTTAGGGTGACAGTAAAATATTTTCCTGTGTTGATTAATTTGTCTCTAATGAGTATATTTTTCATAAAAACAATAAAGCTGTAAGAATAAACCATGGGGGTTCCTGGGTGACTCAGTCAGTTAGGCATCCAGCTCTTGAGATCAAGCCCCACGTCAGACTCTGTGCTGACAGTGCGAGGCTACTTGAGCTTCTCTCTCTCCCTATCTCGGCCCCTCCACCTCTCTCTAATAAACTTTTAAGAAATAGCAAGCTTTTTTTAAAAAGAAAAAATAAACCTTGTATGTACTTATTTTTCTAGAAATTGTTTCTAAAGACCTCATGTCTCAGTAGCCTCATTTATTTTTTTTTTTAATTTTTTTAATGTTTATTTATTTTTGAGAGAGACAGATCATGAGTCGGGGAGGGGCAGAGAGAGAGACACACACAGAATCCGAAGCAGGCTCCAGGCTCTGAGCTGTCAGCATAGAGCCCGATGCGGGGCTCGAACTCACAAACCGTGAGATCATGACCTGAGCCGAAGTCGGACACTCAATGGACTGAGCCACCCAGGCGCCCTGCCTCATTTTATTTTATTCAACTCCATTTTTAGGTTTGTTTTTAAGTTTGAGAGAGAGAGAGAGGGAGAGCGAGTGGGGGAGGGGCAGAGAGAGAGGAAGGAGAGAGAATCCCAAGCAGGTTCTGCACTGTCGGCACAGAGCCCAATGCGGGTTTGAGCCCATGAATCATGAAATCATGACCTGAGCCAACGTCAGCCGCTTAACTGACAGAGCCGCTCAGTCGCCCCTCAACTCCAAGACTTCTTTGACTATTGACTTGCGTTTTTTTTCTTTTGGCTTTTTTTTTTAAGTGTTATTTTTGCATTTGGCTAATGTTCTCTGCCTTCCTCCCCTTGTGTCCTGCTTAGCAAAAGATACAGATATTGTGGATGAAGCCATCTATTATTTCAAGGCCAATGTTTTCTTCAAAAACTATGAGATTAAGGTAAAGTACAGAGCTTTTAATGTTTAGTTTTCTGATGGGGATGATAATCTACCTGGCAGTCAGGGTTCTGGAGAATAAATAAAGTTGAATGAGATCGTATGACTTTAGAAACCCAGAATAATGCCTAATATTAGACCATCTATTAACGTTAGTTTCTCATTTTTCCTCCAAAGTCTGTACCATGGGTCAGCAGACTACAGCCTAGAGGCCAGATCTGGCCCATTGTCTCTTTTTACAAATAAAGTTTTATTGAAACACAGCCACATACATTTTTTTAGTATATTGTCTATGGCTGCTTTCACACCACAGCAGCTGGGTTGAATAGTTAAATAGTTGTTACAAAGACAGTCACAGTTGTAACTGTGACGAAGATATTTAATATCTGGTCCTTTACAGAGGAAGTCTGCCAACCCCTGATCTAGACATTTTTACATATTATCGGCATTAGTAAAGTTCCTACTGTGTGCCAGCCCAAAACTAAAAAATTCTACATGATATTTTTATATACTTCGGTGTCCTGGACCTGAAATGGAGAAATAAAGAAACTTCAGTGATTATGGCCCTTCCCTCGACTACCCTTTTCTCCTCTCTGCTCTTAGTTCTTGTGAAGAATGAGGTTGAAAGGAAGATAGAGGGAGGGTGGCAGAAAAGGAGAGGGGGAGATAGAAAAAAATATATAACAAAGAACTTTCCTGAGTTCCTCCTATGAGCAAATTACAGGAATGTCAACAACTTTTCGTGATAATTTTCTAGAATATGGAGCTTCAACCTCTCCTTGCCAAACTTTGACCTTTTGAATTTTTTTTTTTTTAACATTTATTTATTTTTGAGAGACATAGAGACAGAGTATGAGCAGGGGAAGGGCAGAGAGAGAGGGAGATAAAGAATCTGAAGCAGGCTCCAGGCTCTGAGCCGTCAGCATAGAGCCCGACGCAGGGCTCGAACTCACAGACCGTGAGATCATGACCTGAGCCGAAGTCAGACACTTAACTGAGCCACCCAGGCGCGTCAGAGCTTGAATTTTTATTGCACGTGATTGTTATGTTTTCATCACGACTGTTTTTAACTTCCGTGTCTCCACCCCCACCCCACCCCACCCCACCCCTGCAGAATGAAGCTGATAGAACCTTGATATATATAACTCTCTACATTTCTGAGTGTCTGAAGAAACTCCAAAAGGTAATTAAACTTGGATGATTGTCAGGAAAACACAGTACCAACACACATTCACCCACTTAGCTATCTGGGCTTGTCGAGACTTTAAGGACAAGTAGACAGTATTTTCTCTGACTTAGAGCCCGGACCTATGAGGAAAATCTGAATGTAAATTTTAAAGCTAAAATTTAGTTGACTAATGAGAAGATAAAGGTGTGGTGGTTTAAGGCATTGCGCGTATCTTCCCAAGACAGAAATCTTTCTTTTAAGCTCTTGACTCAGAGGTTGTTAGCCTGGGGTCCAAGGATATATAATTCCAGGGGTGATGAGCTTGAGGGGGAAAAAGATTGTGTCGTTCTTTTCACTAACTTGTAACTGAAATTTAGCATTTGCTGTAACTGGTAACGTAGGCAACAACCCCCAGCAGCATAAGCCGTACCTGTGACCTTTTCTTCAATAGAAATCACAGCATTTTCCTATTACCTTCAGAGTTGAAGTTACTACTTCAAATTTTAGTTATCAGGCTGCCTGCCTGGATCTCGGCATGTAGTGCATTAATAAAGTGCATGTATGAGTATGTCATAAATTTGGCTTTTTAATATTTAATTACTGTGTTTGACTATAAATGATTTATTTTGTAACTTTGTCTATTTTGGTCATTTAAAATAGTATTCTGTGAAGGGGCCCAAGGGTACCCAAAAATATTAGTAATCCCAGCCACATCTATTTAGACTAAAAAAATTACAAATTGGACATTATTATCCTTTTCTCTGTAAAATATGTGTGTGTGTGTGTATAAATTTTTTTTTTTTTTTTTAGTGCAATTCCAAAAGCCAAGGTGAGAAAGAAATGTATACACTGGGAATCACTAATTTTCCCATTCCTGGAGAGCCTGGTTTTCCACTTAATGCAATTTATGCCAAACCTGCGAACAAACAGGAAGATGGTAAGAACAGGGCTTCCACCTCCCTCTCTGTGGCGCAAGATTTTCTTCCTTTGACTTTTTACCCCCTCCTTTCCTTGGTTGGTGTACAGGTTGAGAGTGGAATCTTTAGCACAGATGCTACCTTACCAGTCGCTCTCACAAAAGATTCTTGGCAACAAGTATAATGTGAATCTTTTGAACCAAAATAGTTATAAAACCATTTTGGACTGTCATTTCTATTCCTTATCTTGTCCGGATGTGTAGAAGTGTATTGCCAAGGTCACTGTCCAGACCGGCAACCAGCACACATTGGGGATGCATTCTCAGACAGGATTTTTCTTCTTGTTCTCCCGGCTCCTTATTTTAGAGGTGATGAGGGCCTACTTACAGCAGCTGAGACAAGAGACTGGACTGAGACTTTGCGAGAAAGTTTTTGACCCTCAAAATGATAAACCTAGCAAGGTAAGACCCTCTTCTTTTACCTATTTAGTTGATAAGTAACCTTTTACCATGTAGCTGCTAAATAAACTAAGGTCTTCCGTGGCAAGAATACACTGCACTTCAGTGTTGCTTAACTCTGAGTATGTGCCTAGTACATAGTAGGGGTTCAGTGAGTCACACCGAATAATGAATTGCATATAAGAAACATTTTTGGTTGTGTGTTCTTCTCTGAGGGCATTGTAAACCCATAGGGCAGATTTTCTGTGTGAGATATCTTGCCATAATTTTGACTGATACATGTAAAAAAAAATATTTTTACATGTGTTTTCAAGAAGTTTATAACGTAAGAGATGCCAGGCCAAGATTACATGTTGGTATTAGAAAAATTAATATTCTGACCTTATCTTGAACTTGCATGGTGACTTGACAACCCCTATCCATTCTCTTTTATCCCCTCTTGTCAGTGGTGGACTTGCTTTGTGAAGAGACAGTTCATGAACAAGAGTCTTTCAGGACCTGGACAGTAAAAGGAGCCTGGGCAGACACTGCCCACAGCCATGGGCAGCATTTGACAGCAAGGTGTACACAGTTCTTTGCCTTTATTTGATAAAGTTTTATACAGAAGAGAGAAGAGAGCGTGTCTTCACTTGAAGAGCTCTTTATCAAGAGTTTGGGTGGTGGGGGAAAGGATGGGTTGGCGAAGGGTGATTTGAAATTTTCTGCGTTATTAAGCTGGTGCTTAATAAGAATAGGTAATAATAAAGAAATTTCTAACATTCCATGTCAAAAAACTTTATTGCTTATCTTTGACATTCACTTAAAAAATTTTTTTAGATAGTATTCACTCTTCTAAAGCGTACAGTTTATGGCACGCTTGGGTGGCTCAGTCGGTTAAGCGTCTAACTTCCACTCAAGTCATGATCTCATGGTTCGTAGTTTCAGCCCCACATCAGGCTCTGTCCTGACGACTCAGCCTGGAGCCTGCTTCGGATTCTGTGTCTCCCTCTCTCTCTGCTCCTCCCCAACTCGTGCTCTCTCAAAAATAAATAAACGTTAAAAAATAATAATTAAAAAATCATAAAGTGTATAACTCAGTGGTGGCCACCCTCCTCCTCCATTCTTTGCCTCTCCCCACCCCGTCAGTCCCTGGCAGCCACTGAGCTACTTTCTGTCTATGGATTTGCCTTTTCTGGACATTTCATAATAACGGGATCATGTAACAAGTGGCCTTTTGTGTCCTGGCTTCTTTCACTTAGAATAACATTTTCAAGGTTTATCCATGTTACAACAATAACAATACTCCATTCCTTTTTTTTTTTTTTTTTAAGTTTATTTATTTTGAAAAAGAGTAAGCACAAGCAGGGGAGGGAAGAGAGAGAGAAGAGAGAATCCCAAGCAGTTGCTGCGCTGTCAGCGCAGAGCCCTTCATGGGGCTCAATCCCATGAACCGTGAGATTATGACCTGAGCCGAAATCAAGAGTCAGACACTTAACTGACTGAGTCACCCAAGCGCCTCATTTCAACCATTTTTAAGTGTGTAGCACACTGGTATTAATTACACTCACAATACTGTGCAACTATCACCACTCTTTATTTCCAAAACTTTCTCAGTACCCGAAACAGAAACACTAACCTTTAAACCACCGGTGACTTGTAATGCCCAGCTCCTGGTAATTTCATTATCTCCTTTCGGTCTCTGAATTTGCCTATCCTGGCACCTCATATAAGGGGGATCAAACAATATTTGTCCTTTTGTATCTGGCTTCTCTTACTTAGCATAATGTCTTCAAGATTCATCTATGTTTTAGACTATCAATACTCCATTCCTTTTTATGGCTGAATAATATTCCATTGTATGTCCATTGTGTGTATGTGTGTGTGTGTGTGTATATCCCATTTTGTTGTGTGTGTGTGTATATATATGTGTGTGTGTGTGTGTGTGTGTGTATCCCATTTTGTTTAGTTCATCAGTTTATGGACATCCGGGTTGTTTCCACTTGGGGCTGTTAGGAACGATGTTGCCAGGGACATTCCTGTACAAATTTTCATGTGGAGATATGTTCCCGTTTCTCTTGGTTATATACCTACAGTGGAATTGCTGAGTCACACTATGTCTAGCTTTCTGAAGAACTGGCAGACTTTTTCCACAGTGGCTGCACCAGTTTACATTTCCAGAAGCAAGGAGTAAGAGTTCTAATTTGTCCATGGTCTCTCCAGCACTTGTGACATTTATAACTATCCGTATGGGCACGAAGCAGTAACTCATTGTGGTTTTGGTATGTATTTCCCGAATACTAGGGATGTTGAGCATCTTTTCATGTAGATATTGACCATTTGTATATCTTCTTTGAAGAAATGCTTATTCAGGTTCTTTGCCCGGTTTGTACTTGATTTTTTTTATCTTTGAGTTATCGAGTTGCAGGAGTTCTTTATATTCTGAATTCTAGACCCTCATCAGATATATGCTTTGCAGAAATTTGCTCCTATTTCTATAGTCTTTCCCCACCCCACCACCTTTGGTGGCTTGTGCTTTTGGTGTCATATCTAAAAAACTATTGTAGGGGTGCCTCGGTGACTCAGTTAAACTTCTGACTTCGACTCAGGTGATGATCTCACAGCTTGAGTTCAAGCCCTGCATTGGGCTCTGTGCTGACAGCTCAGAGCCTGGAGCCTGTTTCAGATTCTGTGTCTCCCTCTCTCTGCCCCTTCCTGGCTCGTGCTCTGTCTCCCTCTCTCCCAAAACTAAACATTAAATTTTTTTGAATTAAAAAAACTATTGTATATCCAAAGCATCATTTTACACCTAAGTATTGATTTCCTAAATGTTTTATACTCTTAGCTCTTACATTTGGGTTTTTGATCCTTTTTCAGTTTCCTTTTATATATGATGTGAAGTAGAGGCCCAGCTTCATTCTTTGGGACATGGCTATCCATTCGTTGCAGTACGTTTGTGGAAAAGACTATCCTTTCCCTTTTGAATTGTCTCTCATCAAAAATGAGTTGACCATAAATGTATGGGTTTATTTCTGGATTCTATTGTCTATCCTTATGTGACATTCACTTTTCTATTTAGCCAGTTTTTTAGCATTTAGGGGGTTTTCATTATTTGGCTGACAAAAGTAGCTCTCATGAGGTGTTCCAAATACTTATGGGACCATATATTTCCTGGTACATTAGGCTATACGTTAAATAATTGAGAAAGTACCTTGGGTCCTTTGGACATAAAGTTACTGCACTGCCATCTCTATCGAGCCTAGATGTGTTTGGCTTTTATTTTAAGAGGCAGTTGTTTCTGTATCTATGTCGAGATTGTATTTGGCCACAAGCAAATTGGCGGGTCTTGGCGGGTCTTGCTTTTTCTTTTGAATCTAGAAGTAGTCCCTGAATGGGGCAGCCATTTAGAGAGGTGATTGGAGGTCCCGGCTCCTCCAATCTTCTTGTACTACCCTTCTTTACATGCCACAGGGAGAGCGTCTCTGGGTGCTCCTGCGTCTCTGGGCTCCGCAGGAAGAAGTGGGGAGAGCATGAGGACCATACCGGCTGAGGGCCACCTTGAATATCCTTCCCAGAGATCCTGCCCGGAGACTCATACTATGTCTCCTTCATGCACAGCTACAAGGGAGTCTGGAAAGAGGAAAATTTTAGCTGACCATGTTGCAACCTTAATTATTTGCGTTGTGCTATTTAGGACAAAGGGAAAGCTACGTAGAAGCAGAACTAAGTTTAAAATTGTATTAAAACTGGAGCTTTATGGTGTTACGTCATCAACTAGAGAAGAGCTGAAACATGAGTTTGAACTACTCGGGTCCACTTATATGCAGATTCTTTACAAGAATGGCACTGTAAATGCTATTTTCCTTATGATCTTCTTAAAAACATGTTCTTTTGCTTTATATAAGAATACAGTATAAAATATTTATACAGAATGCACGTTAATTGACAGTTCATAATACCGATGAGGCTTCCAGTTAACACTATGCTATTAGTAAAGTTTTTCAGGAGTCAAAAGTTATACATTTTTTCAACTCAGAAGTGGGGGAAGGTTAGTGCCCCTAACTCCCACATTGTTATGGGTTGTTACATAATTGTAATACATGAGTTACAAAAGTCAAAAGAGGGTTTCTAAAGTCAAATTCTGGGGGCGCCTGGGTGGCTCAGTCGGTTAGGCGGCCAACTTGGGTTCAGGTCATGATCTCACGGTCTGTGAGTTCGAGTCCCACGTCGGGCTCTGTGCTGACAGCTCAGAGCCTGGAGCCTGCTTCGGATTCTGTGTTTCCCTCTCTCTCTGCCCTTCCCCCACTCATACTCTGTCTCTATGTCTCTCATAAATAAATAAATTTAAAAAAAAAAATAAAGTCAAATTCTGGGTATTGGGTTGGCATTTATATAAGGAACTCAGACATGTCAGAAAGAGAGAGAGGTAGGGAAGGAGGGAGGGAGGGAACGAACGAAGAGAGAAAAAAAAGCCACAGTGATTCATATCAAGATTAAAGGGTTGTTTATAACAGATGAGGGTTTTTTGATTTGTTTTGTTTTTTAAATTGTGGAACCTTTGTATTAGCAACCAATCACTAGGGTGCCTGTTCCGTAAGTGTCAGCAGGGGGACCACAGACAATAAGAATTAAAACTTGGCTTCTAAAACCTTTCCATTCGTGCTGTGTTACAGGAGTTTGTTTTTGTTTTTGTTTTCAATGTACCCAAAAGAACAGTTTCCAAAGAAACTAAAAAGAATTATACACAAAGTGGGGCGCCTGGGTGGCTCAGTCGGTTAGGCGGCCGACTTCGGCTCAGGTCATGATCTCACTGTCTGAGTTCGAGCCCCGCGTCCGGCTCTGTGCTGATGGCTTGGAGCCTGGAGCCTGCTTCAGATTCTGTGTCTCCCTCTCTCTGCCCTTCTGTTGCTCACACTCTGTCTCTATGCCTCTCAAAATAAATAAACGTTAAAAATTAAAAAAAAAATTATACACGAAGTGTAGCACAGAAGATTTTAAAACAGGGGCTTTCAGCCAAATGTAATGCCAACGTTAAAAGAAGATTGTTACAAGGTATACATGGCTCTTTAGGGAAGGTAATTTTGTAATAATTATCTTATTTTTTAATTTTCTTTTTAAAATTGTATCAGAGTTTTAAATGTTCATTCTTTTTGATCCAGCAACTCAACTTCAAGCATTGTTGAATGCTGAAACACACAGACACACCTGGAAATAATTCAGTCATTTTATAATAGAGAACTGGATAAAATATTGCACCTCCAGAAAATGAAATATGCAGTCATTAAAAATAATAAAGGATTCAATCTATCTCATCATAGGAGTATACCTTAGTATATACTTCATTGAGTTTAAAAAAAAAAGAGGGCAGTATTATAGTGCGATTCCACCCTTGTTGATTTAATTGTATGCACTCCAGGAAAAACTATGAGAGCACACACACCAAACTGGGTAACGGTGAGTATCGGGGTAGAAACAAAATTACAAAGATGTGCCCCTTCTAAACATGCATACTATAATTCAGTCACATATATGGTACCTTAATAGCCAGAGGGAGAAAACGCCTTTTTAAATTTTTTTAATGTTTGTTTATTTTTGAGACAGGAGAGACAGAGCAAAAGCGGGGGAGGGGCAGAGAGAGGGAGACACAGAATCGAAGCAGGCTCCAGGCTCTGAGCTATTAGTGCAGAGCCTGATGTGGGGCTCGAACTCATAAGCTGTTAAGTAATGACCTGAGCTCAAGTTGGATGCTTAACCTCCTGAGCCACCCGGGTGCCCCAGAAAATTCCTTTTTAAAAAAAGATAGGTAAGGGGGAGAATTGAACAGCAACATGCAAAAGAATGAAACTAGACCACTTTCTTACACCACTCACAAAAATAAATTCTAAATGGATAAAAGGTCTGAATGTGAGACAGGAAACCGTCAAAATCCTAGAGGAGAAAACAGGAAAAAGCCTCTTTGACCTAAGATGCACCAATTTCTTACTCGACAAAGGCAAGAGAATTAAAAGCAAAGATGAACTATTGGGACCTCATCAAGATAAAAAGCTTCTGCACAGCAAAAGAAACAACCAACAAAACGAATAGGCAACCAACGGAATGGGAAAAGATCATCGCAAATGACATATCGGATAAAGGACTAATATCTAAAATTTGTAAAGAACTTACCAAACTCCAAACTCGAAAAACAAACAACCCAGTGAAGAAATGGGCAGAAGATATGAATAGACACTTCTCCAAAGAGGACATTCAGATGGCCAACAGACACATGAAACGATGCTCAATGTCACTCATCATCAGGGAAATACAAATCAAAACCACACTGAGATACCACCTCACACCAGTCAGAGTGGCTAAAATGAACAAATCAGGAAACTACAGATGCTGGCGGGGCTGTGGAGAAGTAGGCACCCTCCTACACTGTTGGTGGGAATGCAAACTGGTGCAGCCACTCTAATGAAAATAGAGCTACCCTATGATCCAGCAATAGCCCTGCTAGGAATCTACCCAAGAGACACAGGAATGCTGATGCATAGGAGCACGTGTACCCCAATGTTCATAGCAGCACTTTCGACAATAGCCAAATCATGGAAAGAGACCAAGTGCCCATCAACTGACGAATGGATAAAGAAGTTATGGTACTTATATACAATGGACTACTACGTGGCAATGAGAAAAAATGAAATCTGGCCATGTGTAGCCAGATGGATGGAACTGGAGGGTATTATGTTAAGTGAAATAAGTCAGAGAAAAGACAGATACCATATGTTTCCACGAATAGGTGGATTTTGTGAGACTAAGCAAAAACCAGGGGGAGGGGAAGAGGGGAAAGGAAAAAAAGACAGAGAGAGGGAGGGAGATAAAACATAAGAGACTCTCAAAGACTGAGAAAAAAACTGAGGGTAAGGGGGATGAGGGAGGGGGGAGAGGGGGTGATGGGCATTAAAAAGGGCACATGTTGGGATGAACACTGGGTGTTATATGTAAACCAATTTGAAAATAAGCTATTATAAAATTAAAAAAAAAAAAAAAGATAGGTAAGGGCACCTGGCTGGCTCAGTCGGTGAAGCATGTGACTGGACCTCAGAGTTGTAGGTTCAAGCCCCAAGTTGGGGGTAAAGATTGCTTAAAAATGAAATCTTTTTTTGAACAATAACAAGAGATTGGTAGAAGACCAATACTAGAAAAAGTTAATATTATCCAAAAACAAGGAAAAGACAACAATCACCCTGTTTTCTCTTAAGCATCCTCTTTACATTTATCATTTTAATTTGCCACTAATTACATCACATGCGTAGGAAGATTACAGTACGTGAAAATACTTGAACAAGATTTATGAGAATTGTTCTATTTTGCACTTTACTTTTCTCCAAAATTACAAGTACTGAAAACTTTAGTAAAGTTCACAGCTGTGTCCAAAAGGAATGCGATACTACTCTACCAAAAACCATTTGGTTTGTTTCTCCCTTCATTTTGTTTATAGACATTTGGAAGAACATTCCATTAGGAAAGTATAATGTTAGGGCTACATCTGTTCTGTGTTGATGTTGAGATAAATCATCAGTCATGATTTTCTTCTTTGCTTTTACACTGTAGCTCCAATTTACAGGTAGTCTGGCAGTATGCTAAACACTTTACATCTTTAATCCTTGTAAGAACTGTTGTGGCAGATACAAGTGTTCTCCCCTTTTCCAGGAGAAGCTGAAATGTACAGAAATTAAATTACTTGACCAAACACACACCCAGAAGTTGGCAGAAATGGCTATTAAATCTGAGTCTTGGGGCACTTTTGGGTGGCTCAGTCAGTTGGGTGTCGGCTCAGATCATGATTTCATGGTTCGTGAGTTTGAGCCCTGCATTGGGCTCTCTGATGTCAGCACGGAGCCTGCTTTGGATCATCTGTTCCCCTCTCTCTTTCTCTGCCCCTCCCCTACTTGTACACTCTCTCCTCTCCTCTCCTCTCCCTCTCTCTCTCTCTCAAATAAACATTAAAAAAACCCCTCAAAACCTGAATCTTTTTGAATCTTTTGAATGTCCCTCCTGGCCATTATAAGACGTTTGCTGCATTCAGGCAACAAGATCGGGAGATTGCTCTGTTCATTCCGCTGTGCCGGCTGCTGAAAGGATGTACAGGAAATGTAAATACGAACTCTCCTCTCCAAGATTCAACCATGCCATGAGAAATCTGTGTAACAAGATAGAACCAAGAAACAGTGAGAGTTCGGCATTACTGTCAGTGCTATAGGAGCTCAGAGACCATTATAGCTGAGGTCAGTTGGAGAAGATTTGGTGTAGATGGCATTTGGCTGACTTTAGAACAAGTGAGCCAGATTGAGCAGGCTTGATGAGAAAAGGGTATCGAGCCAGCTAATGTGGGATGATCAAGCCTGCCATGAAGGAAACCTTAGGGCAAAGAACATGATAGGGAAGAAGCCGCCATAGCAGGAGGTGTGTCTCACGTTTGTTGAGAACCAGGGTCAAGCTTAAAACTTTCAACTTTATTCTATTAGCAAGACAACAGGACAGATTCTCCATACCAGGGCATCATTTTGCTTTTATCTATCACCGTGAGAACTACTTGCCTGAGCAACCACCATTTTTCCTGCCCTTTTTTTTTTCTTTCCAAGCCATTCCATAGTTTCTGCACTTGACCCTCAAGTGCTTTTTTATTTATTTATTTATTTATTTTTATTTTTGAGAGGCATAGAGACAGAGCGTGAGCAAGGGAAGGGCAGAGAGAGAGAGAGATACAGAATCCAAAGCAGGCTCCAGGCTCTGAGCCGTCAGCACAGAGCCCGACACAGGGCTCCAACTCACAGACTGTGAGATCATGACCTGAGCTAAAGTCGGCCGCTTAACCAACTGAGCCACCCAGCCACCCCTCAAGTGATTTTTAAAAAAGTTTTATTGAAACAATTTTAATTTTATATAATTCACTCATTTGGAGTATACAATTCAATGGTTTTTTTAGCATATTAATTTTTTTTATAACTTAAAATATTCCAGTTTGGATATTTTAAGTGTGTGATTTGGTGGCATTAATTACACTAATAATGTGCAAATATCACCACTATCTATTTCCAAAACTTTTTATTACCTCAAACAGAAGCTCTGTACCCATTAAATAACTCCTCATGCCCCTTCCTCTTAACCCCTGGTAACCTCTGATCTACTGGGTTTCTGTCTCTAGATTTGCTTATTCTAGATATTTCACATAAGGGGAATCATACAGTACTTGTCCGTTTGTGACTAGCTTCTTAGCTTGTTATTTTAGGGGTATATCTATATAGTAGCACTTATCAAAACTCAATCCTTTTTTTATGGCTGAATAATAATCCATTGAATAGATAGACCACATTTTTTTTAATCCATTCATCTGTTGGTGGGTTGTCTCTACCTTTTCACCATTATGAATAATGCTGTAATGAACACTGGTATATAGTATCTGTTCAAGTTCTTGTTTCTCAGGGTGCTTTAAAAAACAAATCACTCATTTTCCATTTCATCACATGTCCTCTTAAGACTTCTCTCTAGGGGGACCTGTGTGGCTCAGTCTGTTAAGCATCCAGCTTTTTATTTTAGGTCAGTTCACGATCTTGCGGTTCATGGGATTGAGCCCCATGTCGGGTTCTGTGCTGACAGCAGGGAGGCTGCTTGGGATTCTCTCTCTCCCTCTCTCTCTGCCCCTCCCCTTCTCTTGCTCATCTCTCTCAAAATAAGTAAATAAACTTAAAAAAAAAAAAGACCTTCTACACATAGGCCAATGGTCAACTAATCTTTGACAAAGCAGGAAAGAGTATCCAATGGAAAAAAAGTCCCTTAGCAAATGGTGCTGGGAGAACTGGACAGCAGCATGCAGAAGAATGAAACTGGACCACTTTCTTACACGATACACAAAAATAAACTCAAAATGGATGAAAGACCTAAATGTGAGATAGGAAACCATCAAAACTCTAGAGGAGAAAACAGGCAACAACCTCTCTGACCTCAGCCACAGCAACGTCTTGCTCGACGTGTCTCCAAAGGCAAAAAAAATAAAAGCAAAAATGAACTATTGGGACCTCATCAGGACAAAAAGTTTCTACATTGCAAAGGAAACAACAAAATTAAAAGGCAACCGACGGAATGGGAAAAGATATTTGAGAATGACATATCAGATAAAGGGTTAGTATCCAAAATCTATAAAGAACTTACCAAACTCAACACCCAAAAAAACAAATAATCCAGTGAAGAAATGGGCAGAATACATGAATAGACACTTTTCCAAAGAAGACATCCAAATGGATAACAGACACATGAAAAGATCCTCAACATCACTCATCATCAGGGAAATACAAATCAAAACCACATTGAGATACCACCTCACACCAGTCAGAGTGGCTAAAATTAATAACTCAGGAAACAATAGATGCTGGCGAGGATGTGGAGAAATGGGAACCCTCCTGCACTGTTGGTAGGAATGCAAACTGGTGTAGCCATTCTGGAAAACAGTGTGGAGGTTCCTCAAAAAATTAAAAATAGAACTATCCTATGACCCAGCAATAGCACTACTAGGAATTTATCCAAAGAATACAGGAATGTTGATTCATAGGGGCACATGTACCCCAATGTTTATACTAGCACCTTAAACAATAGCCAAATTATGGGAAGAGCCTAACTGTCTATCAACTGATGAATGGATAAAGAAGATGTAGTGTGTATATATATATACATTGAAATACTGCTTGGCAATGAGAAAGAATGAAATCTTGCCATTTGCAGCAACCTGGATGGAATTGGAGGGTATTATGCTAAGTGAAATAAGTCAGTCACAGAAAGACAGGTATCATATGTTTTCACTCATATATGGAACTTGAGAAACTTAACAAGACCATGGGGGAAGAGATGGGAGAAAAAATAGTTACAGAGAGGGAGGGAGGCAAACCACAAGAGACTCCTAAATACAGAGAACAAACTGAGGGTTGATGGGGGGTGGGGGTAGAAAAGAGAGGAAAATGAGTGACGGGCATTAAGGAGAGCTCTTGTTGAGATGAGCACTGGGTGTTGTATGTAAGTGATGAGTCATTGGAATCTACTCCCAAAGCCAAGAGCACGACTGTATACATTGTTATATTAGCCAAGGTGACAATACATCATTATTTTAAAAAACATGCAACTGTAAGTTGTAACAATATCATGTTATGAAATAAAATATGGATAAAACGTTAAAAAAAGACTTCTCTCTAAATCATTATCTGGCTGTCTTATATTGCTTTTGAAGTTTTTTTACATAGCCCTGGGCCATGCCTATCGGCACTGTGTCCCAATACCTACAGAGGTAAGATGTATGCAGTAGACACTCAAATATAGACTGAATGAATGAAACTTTTGAAGGGCCGAGACAGAATGCTTCTCACACAGTAAATACATAGTAAATATTCATTGAATTATTACATTTGAATTTTCAAGCAGAGTAGTGAGAGGAGAAAATCAGGATTCTTAAAAGATTGGGTAAGAGAATAAAATTAGGATTTTTATAAGATCGTGTTATTTACATCATTGTACTAGGTGGATTGGAGTGTAGAGAGATGGGAGAGAGATACATTAGGGAGTAAGAAGCGTTATTAGTGGTCCTGATGTAAGGGCTTAGTGGGTGTTACTGAGAATGTAAGAGTAAGCGGAGATTTGATTTGAGGGACATTCTAAAACAAGATTCTGTTTTTTAACGTGTTTTTTGTTTTGTTTTGTTTATTTGTTTGTTTTTGAGAGAGCATGCGAGCAGGGGAGGGGACAGAGGGTCTGAAGCAAACTCTGCATTGATAGCAGAGAGCTCGATGCAGGGCTCAAACTCAGGAATCATGAGATCCTGACCTGAGCGGAACTTAACCCACTGAGTCACCTGGGCACCCGAAGGAGGATTCTCCCACATTGGATTTAGCAGCTGAAGGATTGGTTCAGTAGGCATAAACTAGTATTGTCCCAAGGAAACTTCTGGAAGTAAGGAGTTGAGCCTGGAGTCCTTTGGAAGTGAAGTGGGAGATGAGTTTAATTTTGAGCACGCTGAGCTTTTGAGGTGATGGCCTCGGTGAAATCCAGCAGCAAATACAAATATATGTGAAAGATCAGGAATAGAAATAAAGACTTCTAGTGGATTCAGAAATAGAATTTGACCGCTGAGGCAAATCGGCAATTACAAATCAGGAAGGAGGAAAGAATTAGCAAATAACCAGTCTAAGGTTAGTCAGGGTAAGTGGTTTGATCAGTAGAGCATGGGAGTCATAGGAGTTTCTTGGAGGGGTTGTTAATATTATTAAAATCATCTTGAGGCACCTGGGTGGCTCAGTCAGTTAAGCATCCAACTTTAGCTCAGGTCATGATCTCACGGTCTGTGAGTTCGAGTCCCGCATCAGGCTCTGTGCCGATGGCTCATGGGTTCTGTGTCTCCTTCTCTCTTGGCCCTTTCACTGCTCTCTCTCTCTCTCTCTCTCTCTTGCTCATAAAATAAACATTAAAAAATATATTTTAAAAAATCATCAGAAAACTTTATTTTATGGCAGTTGAACACTGACTTGGGCAAGCCCTCTTGAGTTTGCATTTGTATTTGAATGAGTTAGCTATTCTAGCCTTACTGATCTGCCCATTTCATAAAAAAATGGATACCGTAGCACCCAAAAATATTCCCTTGCCAGCCACTTTTACTGAAAAGGAAGAAAATCATTTAAAAAGATGGCCATATGTATTCCCTCCAAATTCTTTGACCTGAAGTTACTTTTCCACTTGAAAGGAAGGCGGTCACTGCCAGGAGACACTTAAGAGATGTTAAGTAATGTTTCCCTCAGAGCAATTTACAAGTGTTGTGTTTTTCCCCTTGTACAGAAGACAGATCTAAGAAAAATGTCTAATGCAGCTGGGAAACATTTCAATTCTTAGGAGGCTGCTGAACGCTTAGAAACGAACGTAAGTGGAACAGAACATTTACATTTATAAACTGTCCCTCCATTGTATCTGATTCAGCACGCCATGTTATCCATGGTATTCACGTCATTCAACAGCTAAGTGGCTTACCTAAAAGTTCAGGGCCAGCTGTGTATCCGCTTATATCAATTACCATCCCAGAGCCTCAGTTTCCTTACTGATAAAATGGAGACTAAAGGTGAGATGACCTCTAAAGTCCCCTCTAGTTCCAAAGTTATCATTTTAGAAGATGATTCCATGAGAAAGAGGAGGCCTTGTCTTGGGTATATCTCTTGAGTGTCCCAAATTAGTTTTAATGGGATACATATCTTTTAAACAATATTAAAATCAGTATTATCTGACTTACAGTAGGTTAATGGAACTTGACCATGAATTTATTTTACTTTGGGTTATTTAATTTTAAAAAGGATTGTAGGGGAGCATCCGGGTGGTTCAGCTGGTAAAGCGTCCAACTTGGGCTGAGGTCAGGATTGGCTGTCAGCACAGAGCCCGCTTTGGCTCCTCTGTCTCCCTCTCTCTCTACCTCTTCCCAGCTTGCTCTCTCTCTCTCTCTTTCTCTCAAAAACAAATAAACATTAAAAAGAAAAAAAGGATTGTAGGGGTGCCTGGGTTCAGTCAGTTAAGCACCCAACTCTTAGTTTCAGCTCAGGTCATGGTCTTACAGTTTGTGAGATTGATCCCCGCATTGGGCTCTGTGCTGATAGCATGGAGTCGGCTTGGAATTCTCGCTCTCCCTCTCTCTCTGCCCCTCCCCTCACACACTCTTTCTGAAAATAAATAAACGTTAATAAATACATAAATAAAAAGGATTGTAAAAAATTTCCAAAGGAGCATTCTCATTTATCTCTCTTTTTCTCATAAAGTTTTCACTTTGAGATTCTTTCTGTGGGTTTTTCTTTTTTTTTTTTTTAATTTTTTTTTTTTTAACGTTTATTTATTTTTGAGAGACATAGAGACAGAGCGTGAGCAGGGGAGGAGCAGAGAGAGAGGGAGACACAGAATCCGAAGCAGGCTCCAGGCTCTGAGACATCAGCACAGAGCCCGACGCGGGGCTCGAACTCACAAACTGCAAGATCATGACCCGAGCCGAAGTCGGACGCCCAACCGACTGAGCCACCCAGGCGCCCCTAATTTTTTTTTTTTTTAATGTTTATTTATCCTTGAGAAACACAGAGGCACAGCGTGAACAGGGGAAGGGCAGAGAGAGAGGGAAACAGAGTCGGAAGCAAGCTCCAGGCTCTGAGCCGTCAGCACAGAGCCCGACGCGGGGCTCGAACCCACAGACCGCGAGATCATGACCCGAGCTCAAGTCAGCCGCCCAACCGACTGAGCCACCCAGGCGCCCCCTCTGTGGGTTTTTCAACTGCACAGGTGTGTTTTTGCACTATTTCTTTATAGAAATTATCAACTTTTCTCCTGCCATTTAGCTGGTGATATGTTCTCCTTCATTCCTATCAACATATAAACATGTTCTCCTTCCTTAAAATCCTCTCTTTATTTTACTTTCCCTACCTGCTACCACCTATTTCCGCCTTCCCTTTATGTTTAGACTTGATATTTAAATGCATACATTTAAATTTCTGCTTCATTTTATTGTGGGGGTTTGTCCTGTGCATTTCAGGATGGTTAGCAACATTCCTGGTTTCTACCCCCAGATGCCAGTTATACCCTGCTCCCCCAAAGGTCTGTAGACATTAACAAATGTCCCCGGGGACAAAATCACCCCCACTTAAGAACCACTGCTCTGCAACAAAACTCATCGAAAGAAAGATCTATCTGCACTGTCTCACATTTATGTCCTCCCATCTTCTCTTTAAAAAAAAAGTTTTTTTAATGTTTATTTATTTTTGAAAGACAGAAAGAGACAGACCGTGAGTGGGGGAGGGGCAGAGACAGAGGGAGATACAGAAAAGAAGCAGGCTTCAGGCTCCGAGCTGTCAACACAGAGCCCGACCTCAAGAGCTGTGAGATCATGACCTGAGCTGAAGTCGGACGTTTAACCAACTGAGTCACCCCGGGGGCCCCTTTCTTCCCATCCTCTCTTGACCACTACCCTACCGAAAATGTTCTTGTCAAGGTCATTAGTGAGCTCCATGCTGTTAATCTGATGGCCACTTCTCGTCCTTTTTGACCTCTTACCAGCACTCTATGTGTATACAATTGATTAATCCTACCTTCTTGGACCAATATTCTTCATTGGGTTGCAGAACACCACTGGCTTACTTTTCTTTCTACCTCACTGTCTGCTCCTTCTCAGTCTCTTTTACTGGTTTCTCCTCTTCTCTCTGATCACTTAATGGTAGGACGCCCCAGGGGTAACTGTGTGCCAAAGGCAGTTACATTTTAAGAAATCATTATGTTTGGGGTGCCTGGGTGGCTAAGTCGGTTGGGCGTCTGTCTCTTGATTTAAAGGTTCAGGCCATAATCTTGTGGTTCATGGGATTGAGCCCCACATCAGCCTTTGCACTGACAACTTGGAATTCTCTCTCTCTCTCTTTCTCAAAATAAACAATAATAATAATAAAAAAAGAAATTGGTATGTTTAAGGAATTGTGCCAGATTGTTAAGACTGTTGGCACCTTGCAATTGGCCATGGTAAAATATTTACACCATGAAAACTGGCAAAAGCTACAAGTCATGGCTTCCACCTCTCCAGTTAAACGTTTATCTGTTTATCAACTGCCCAGTCCTCAAACTTCTTTTCTAACTACATTCATCCACTTGGTGATCTTATCTAGTCTCATGACTTTAAAGACCATCTTTATTCTTCATGAAATAAAATTCAAGGGGTAAAAAAAAAAAACAAAGAGAAGAAGAACTTATACAGTTTAAAAGACATATCAACCAATTGCAAGAACCAATCTTTCTTAGATCCAATTGGAACAAACAGATAGTAAAGCAAACATAAATGGAGGCAGAGATCATGTAACCTTTTCTGTCTGGCTTCCTTCATCTAGCATGATTTTATTTTTAGCATAATATTTTTGAGATTCACTCATGTCATTCTAGTAGTTTGTTCTTTTCATTTTTGAGTTTTTGGTGAATAGGATTACACTTCTATGGATATACCACCTGCAGTTTACGTCGTCATCAGTTGGTGAACATTTAAAATTTCTCCATTTTTTAGAGATTATTAGATGTGGTTTTAATTACAAAATGTTTTAAATATAGAAAAAAGTATAACAGCAAGAATTTGTATAGTGTCACTGTGTGCTAGCCGTTGGCCTAAGTGTGTTAGATACAGAGCTGTATCTAGCATGGTTGACATCCAGAACAGGTCAATTTTAACATCCCCTCCACTTCTTTCTTCTTATTATTATTCTTTTTTTTTTTTTTGTAAACTTTATTATTTAGAGCAATTTTAGCCTCGGAGTAAAATTGAGTGGGGTATACTGAGAGCTCCCATATGCCCCCTGCTCAGTCTCCTACACTATCAACATCTGACACCAATAGAGTACATTTGTTACAAACTGATGAACTTACCTTGACACGTCATCATCACCCAAAGTCCACAGATTACTGTTAGGTTTCTTTGACTGTTGTACATTCTATGAATTTTGATTACAGTATCATGTGGAAGTTTCACTACCCTAAAAATCCACTCTGCCCCACCTATTCCTCTCCCCCACCCCTATCCCTGGCAACCAATGATCTTTTTACTGTCTCTAGTCTCATCTTTTCCTAGAATGTCATACAGAGTATGAAGCCTTTTCAGATTGGCTTCTTCTTCTTCTTTATGTTTATTTATTTTTCAGAGAGAGAAAGAGAGAAAGAGTGCAAGCAGGAGAGGGGCAAAGAGAGAGGGGACAGAGGATCCAAAGTGGGCTCTGTGTGCTGACAGCAAAGAGCCTGATACGGGGCTCAAACTCACAAACTGTGGGACCATAACGTGAGCCAAAGTCAACCTCTCACCCACTGAGCCACCCAGGCGCCCTCTTCAGACTGGCTTCTTTCACTTAATAGTATGAATTTCTCTTTCCTTAATGTCTTTTAATGGCTGTCCTCCAGCAATTGACAAATAGCACTGGTATAAACACTGGGGTGCATGTGCCCCTTTGAAACAGCACACCTGTATCCCTTGGATACATAGCTAGAGGTGCAATTGCTGGGTCGTAGAGTCCAGATCTATTTTTAATTTTTTGAGGAATCTCCATACTGTTTTCCAGAGTGGCTGCATCAGTTTGCATTCCCACCAGCAGTGCAAAAGGGTTTCTCTTTCTCTGCATCTTTGCCAATATCTGTTGTTGCCTGAGTTGTTCCTTTTAGCCATTCTGACAGGTGTGAGGACATATCTCATTGTGGTTTTGATTTGTATTTCCCTGATGATGAGTGATGTTGAGCATCTTTTCATGTGTCTGTTAGCCATCTGGATGTCTTCATGTCTTTTGCCCATTTCTTCACTGGGCTATTTGTTTTTCGGGTGTTGAGTTTGGTAAGTTCTTTATAGATTTTGGATACTAACCCTTTATCTGATATGTCATTCTCAAATATCTTCTCCCATTCCGTCAACTGCCTTTTAGTTTTGTTGATTGTTTCCTTCGCTGTGTGGAAGCTTTTTATCTTGATGAGGTCCCAATAGTTCATTTTTGCTTTTGTTTCCTTTGCCTGTGGAGACATGTCAAGAAAGAAGCTGCTGCAGCTGCGGTCAAAGAGGTTGTTGCCTGTTTTCTCCTCTAGGATTTTGATGGCTTCCTGTCTTAGGCTTAGGTCTTTCATCCATTTTGAATTTATTTTTGTGTATGGTTTAACAACATGGTCCAGTTTTCCCAAAACCGTTTGCTGAAGAGACTGTCATTATTCCATTGGATATTCTTTCCTGCTTTATCAAAGCTTAGTTGGCCATATGTTTGTGGGTCCATTTCTGGGTTCTCTATTCTATTCCATTGACCTATGTGTCTGTTTTTTTTTTTTGCCAGTGCCATACTATCTTGATGATTACACCTTTGTGGTACAGCTCAAAGTCTGGAACTGTGATGCCTCCAGCTTTGGTTTTGTTTTCCAATATTATTTTGGCTATTCAAGGTCTGGTTCCATACAAACTTTAAATTTTTTTGTTCTAGCTCTGTGATTTATTATTTTTTTTTAATGGACCACAAGCTAGCATCATTATTTAGATGACATGTAAAGTTTTAAGATAATATTTTCACTGTTTTCTGGCCATCATTAGTCATTTCATTTCAAGATTTTACTGAAAGTAATTTTTTTCTAACAGAGGGCAGGTGGTCAAAGAGAATGAGAAGACAAATCACAGAGGGGGAGAAAATATTTGTAAAATATTTTACAGTCCTGGTAAAGGACTGTTATCCAAGATATACAAAGAACCCTTAAAACTCAACAATAAGGAAATGAACAATCGGTGAGGGGGTGGGGTGGAGCCTGGCCGCTCAGTTCCAAGAGCATGTGACTCTTGATTTTGGTGGTCATGAGTTTGAGCCACACATAGGGTCTACAGATTACTTAAATAAACCTTTTTTTTTTTTAAAAAAAAAGAACATGAACAACGCCAATAAAAAGTGGGCTAAAGATTCTAACAGACATTTCACCAAAGAGGACCTACAATTGACAAATGCGATGCTCAACATCATATGTCACTAGGGAATTGCAAATTAAAACAATAAGTTACCACAGCACAGCTATTAAGATGGCTAAAACTCGACCTAGGCCTTTTCACTCTGAGCTAGTGAGTCATTTCAAAGGGTAAAAATATACCCTTTTGCACTCAAAAAAGTTCTCCAAAAGGTGAAGCCTGATTTCTGCAGGTACACACAACACCTGAAAGAAGGGGGCGTGGTGCTTCGGCCTAATGCGCAAGCCCGTTAGTAAAAGCAGTTAGAACTGCCCCTAGCGCCTGATTAAAATATTTAACTCCAGCTGTAGATTTCCCTCCCGCATCTGTCCTGTATTAACTTATTAATGAGAAATCCATAGGTTTTTATTACTTTTTGAGACATAAATTTCTCTCCGAGCCATCTTATTTCAATTGAGCTTATATTCATACTGAAGTGCCTTTTGTCCCCAGCCCATTGTTAAGCCCTCGATGAAGTTTGCAGCTTAGAACGATAACATAACTTCTGCTAAAACAAAACAAAATGAAACAAAACAAAAACAACCCCCAAAACAAATCATTCCACTTCATAAGATGCTTGGAGGAAGGAACAGAGTTTTTTTGGTGTATTTTTTCTTTTGCTCAGGCACTTCAGTAGTTGCCTATTTTCCTGGGGGCGGTGCCGCTTGTGGACCCGATGGACCCCGGCGAGGCCGCCATTTTGGAGTCTTCCCTTAGGAGCTTCTACCGGCTTTTCGCGCCGCTGCCGCCGCTGCCAGCGGCCTTGCCGGGCAGGATGAATGTGATAGACCACGTGCGAGACATGGCGGCCGCGGGGCTGCACTCTAACGTGCGGCTCCTCAGCAGCTTGTTACTTACAATGAGTAATAACAACCCGTGAGTTGAGGCGGGGAGCGGCCTGGGGCTGAGGAGAAAGTGGCTCCGGTTTGGGAGCGGGGGCTGAGGGGGCCTGGGGACTGGCGGGAAGAGCGACCGCGGGCCTCGGCTGAGGCTTCGGGGTCAGCGAAGGCGTCGTCAGGCGGAGCCGATCTGGGAACGCAAGTTGAGTTCACTCTGTCTCTGCGCTGTGCCAGACGCTGAGGCGAGCTCCCTGAGGGAGATGTGGCGAGCGGCGGCTTCGAGAAATGGAAGGCGGAGGCTCTGAGGGCGAGCTTGGCTAGGGTTTCCCGAAAGTTGGGAGCGGCGGGTTTCCTGAGGCACCTGTCGCCCGGTGGAACGACTGTCACTTCGCTGGGCAGACTCTTCTCTTCCCGGCTCTTTCCTGAAGAACGTTTTCTCGCTCGCCGCCGCTCGGAAAGGCCCGGTCTTATATACCCTCGTCCTCCCTCTGAGGTTGATTTTTTTCCCCCCTTGAATGTGTCAGAAGGGTCCGCTTTCTGGCCTCCAAAACCCCTGAAAACGGGAGACTCTGATGGGTGGGAGTGGCGCCTTTTTAAGGACACGCAGTGCCCCTTTCTTGTTTTCAGGGCTGCCGTTTCTGAAGTCTGAGGACGGATGCAGCACAGGGCTGTTTGCAGCCTTGAGTGCCCCTTGCCCCCCCCCCCCCCCCGTTTAAACTCCCCCATTGTACTTAAAATTCCTTCCCGTTGCCTCCGAGCCCCAACATTTTTCTCCCCGACCTCCTCTCCTGTCCTCTGCTCACTGTACTTAAGCCTCGCGGGCTCTTCGTTCGGTCACTTGAACACACCAGGCTCAGTTCTCCACTCAGGGCTTTGCATTTGTGCTCCGCTTGCCGTCCTCCCCTCAGACATCCCTCCTAGAGAACAGCCTCTGTAACCATCAGAATGGTCCCTTCCGCTCACTGTTCCATCCCTTTTCCCTGTTTTATGTTCTGCGCCACTTTTTTTTTTTTTTTTTTTTAATTGATAAAGGTCAGAAGGTGTTTCCTAGCTTCAGGGAGGTCAGTTTGAATTCTGACCTTTATCATTTATTATTAAATTTCTTACTGAATTGGCAGGATACACAGTAAAAAATTCAAACAGTACAGAAGAGGTATGCGGATAACCTAATTTACAGAAACCTGGGCTAAGCCTAGTCCATGGATTAAGCTGCTTCTAATTCTCCTGTAACATCTGCCAGAACCAAGAGTAATGATTAATTGGTGCACAGATTCCCATGAAGGAAAGTGTGCCTTGACCAATCACTCAAAACCAACTGCAAGGCTCCAGAATAAACACAGAAGGCCCAAAGAGACCAGGGCTCCTCACTGTCTACACTAAGTGGAGGGTGGTGAGATGCTTTTCCTTTCTGACCTAGAAAGGTTCTAGAGCAGGCCAAATGCAAATAGGCCCTCCCTGATAGAAAATTCAGTGATGCCGCTCAGGAGTAGACACTGGGGGGGCAGACTGAAGACTTGAGAATCAGAAGGACCAAAGTCCAGACATCATGGCTCATCACGAAGTGTGTGAATTTGGGGCAGTTTTACCCCCCCAAAGGGTTGTCCGTACTTCCTTAGCACATTCGGTAAACATGCGAGTGCTCACTGCACAAAAGCACTGTACTGACCTCCCTAGGCGTTCAGAGTGATTAGAATACAGATCTTAAAGGTTCTCACCACAAGGCCTCACCCCACCATTTCCATTCTCCACAGGCAACAACCATTAACAGTTTCTCATGTATCATTCCAGAGAGAATTCATGGGTGCATAAGTAGGCATATGTGTTAAGATATATAAATATCTGAATGCTTTCTCTGTAGCAATAATTTTCTATCAAGTCTTATTTCTCAGTACATATATAAATTCTCAGAGTTGGAACAGATCTTAACTATCCGCCCTGTACATTTTAGTCTTTGGATTTCCTTTGTAAATTTTATCTCCAGTGTTCAGCATACCCGTCTCTTTTTTTTTTTAAGATTAAAAGTTGAGATAAAATTGACATACCATTAGATTCATCTTTTTAAAGAATACATTTCTATGTATTTTTTTTCAAGTGTATTTATTTTTGAGAGAGAGAAAGCATGAGTAGAGGAGGGGCAAAGAGAGAAAGAGAATCCTAAGCAGGCTCCACATTGTATGCGCAGGGCCCAATGCGGGACTCTTGTCTCACCACCTTGGGATCATGACCTGAGCCAAAAAAACCAAGAGTTGGTCACTTAACTGACTGAGCCACCTAAGCGCCCCCATTTCTGTGGTTTTAAGTCTATTCACAAAATTGTACAACCGTTACTGCTGACCATTCCAAACATATTCATTATCCGCAAAGGAAACCCTGTGTCTATTAGTAATTACCCTGATTCCACTTTCTCCAGCCCCTGGCAGCTGCTAATGTCTGGTACCTATTCTTGAGTATCCTTCATTTGTTGACAAATTAACTATTTACACAATTGACTGTGACTGTTCTTTCATTTTAAATGGCTATAGCTTTTACTTGTCAAAGAAAAATGTGTGAATTCCTCTTAACTTGTCAGGAGTGGTGGGAAGGTGGAATTGGAGATTAAAAATATATGAATTTCCCATTAAGAATGGTGGCCAGCTTCTAGGCAATTATTTCGTTGTGAGCAATGTTCAAAATTAGTGACAAAGTTTTGAAACATGTTGGTTCTTTTACACTGTCCTTAAATCCGTGTGACTCAAGGAGATAAAAGTTCTTCTAGTATTAGTATAAGTTTACTTAGTATTTAAAGTTAAAAAAAAAAAACTTCATCAGATAAAGCTAATCCTTTCTATCCCAGTCTATCCCATTGGCTTATTCTATTCTGTTCCCATACTTCAGTATTTTAGTATTCTTGTCCTCAGTATTTGAAGAGTTTTCAGTTCCTTCGAAACCTCTTTTTGATCAGCACTTTCCTAAAAAGGTTTCAAAGTGGCGAGGTTTCTCTTTTCCAGGTTGTTCAACTCTTTTTGGTAGTATTAGTTAAGTCATTGTGGTTTTTCTCCCTTGTCTATATTATGCTAAAAATCGATGTAAATATAAGAAAGTATAGATATATATCAGATTGTTAATTTAAGAGGGCTTGGGCTAAGGAAGAGGAGGAAAAATGTATAACATTTCTCTTCATATATCTGTGTTACTGAATTTGATTTAGAGGTATCATTGCCTTTTTAGTAAATAAAGTAGAAAAACATTAAAATAGAGCAACTTTAAGCAGTTTCCTGGGTGTGCTGACAATATTAGTGTAGAGTACAACTCCCTGCATCTCATTTTAGGCATTAGCATTTATGGTACATTGACTTTTTTGTAAATTCATTATACAAGGCTTTATGCTAGGCTTATGTGGACACTTAAGAGGGTGTTCTGTCTAACATTTCAAAATAACCCATGTAGGGGGTATTTTCTTTGTTTTCTAGTGAGTTATTCTCCCCATCCCAGAAGTACCAGCTCTTGGTGTATCACGCAGATTCTCTCTTTCATGATAAAGAATATCGGAATGCTGTGAGTAAGTATACCATGGCTTTGCAGCAGAAGAAAGCCCTAAGTAAAACTTCAAAAGTGAGACCTTCAACTGGTAATTCTGCATCTACTCCACAAAGTCAGGTAAATGGAGATGGAAGTGTGGTTTTTTTTTTCTTCTTTTTCTTTTTCTTTTTCTTTTCTTTTCTTTTCTTTTCTTTTCTCTTCTTTTTTTTTTTTTTTTTTTTTTGAGGGTGAGAGACTGAAAGAATTTACAAGACTGTGGACTAGGTGTAGAGGATGGAAAAATACAAAATAATTTTAAAGGAGAGCTGACTGGAGAAGCAAAGATGAAAAATCACTTAGATGGAAGAATGCAGAATTCACACTGGATGAGTCTAAAAATGGAGTTAAACATGAATTATATGGGTTCACCGAGGTTCTGCATTTTTCCTCCCTTTTATACAAACAGAACTGAAAATCCAGTGTTTTTATAATTTTAATTAAAGTACAACTTTTAAAATGTAACTCAGTTATTAGGATTGTGAGTACCTAGGGAAATTTATGGGAAATACTAAGAATTTCTGCCAGTTTCAGTTGCCTGATAATTAAATAAATGAAAGGGAAAATTGTAATTTCACACAGTCCTCTGATTTGATGGAGACATCCAATTACCAGAAATTAACCCTAATAGACTCACAGAATGTTTACAGGGTGTATAACTGAGGCTGGTATTGCAGATTGTTTGTAATGGTAAGAAGCTGGAAGCAAAAGTGATCATCAGTGGTGTCTAGTTAAATTAGAGCATAGCCATAAGATGGGATATGACGGAACTATTACTGAAATGAAAAATGAGATAGAGGTGCATGTGCCGATTTGGAAAGAACTACATATATAATATTAAGGAAAATAAGATTTATAGAAGTCTGTTCAGTTCTCTTTGTTTAAAGGAGGTAGATTATAGATATATAAATATGTCCTGGTATATGCCTAATATATATATATATGCTAAAAATCAATGTTAATATAAGTATGGGTATGTATCAGATATATATGTATACCTGATATATATTGTGTGTGTGTGTGTGTGTGTGTAAACATATATATATTATGCATGAAGAATTTTGTGTGTAGAAGAAAAGAAATTTAACGGTGGAAAGCTTTAGGGAGAGGGGAGTTTTTACTTTGCAATTTGACCCTGTCTTTAAGTTTAAATTGTACATGCAACTTACATTGAAAAGGAATGTCAGTAGGATGAACTGGGAGTGAAATTATGTCATGTTTTTTCTGCTTTGTATTTTTCCATGTTTTGAAAAAAGACCTCTATCTTCATCTTGTTTTTGCTTTAAAGCCTCTATATCTTCATCTTGTTTTTTTTTCTCTTTATACAAAACCTTTTATTTTTGTTATTAAAGAGCTCATTGCCAGGATTCACTCTATTTTCTTTTTCTTTTCTTTTATTTATTTGTTTTTTTTATTTTTTAAGCAATCTCTATACTCAGTATGGGGCTTAAACTCACAGTCCTGAGATGAAGAGTTGCACACTCCACTGACTGAGCCAACCAGGCATCCCAGGATTTTCTCTGTTTTCTGACACTTAATTGAAATCTTGTATATTATCCACATAGGGTCATTCATAGAAGTAGCTAGCTTTTTGAGCATTCAGTATGCCAAGCACCATGCTAAACCTTTCATATTAATTGAATACATTTAATCCTTAAGGAATTTTTCTTTACCTTACATTTTAATTTTTTTTTTTAATTTTTGTTTTAATTCCAGTTAACATACAGGGTTGTATTAGTTTCAGATATACAATGTAGTAATTCAGCACTTGTATACATCACCCTGTGCTCATCACAACTAGTGTACTCCTTAATCCCCATCACCTACTTAACCCATCCCCTCAACCCCTCCCCTCTGGTAACCATCAGTTTGTTCTCTGTAATTAATCTTTAAGGAATTTTTCAAAAATTAAGATATATTTTATGTCACAGAATTAACAATTTGTTGGGTTTTAGTATATTCACAAAATTGTGCAACTATCATCACTTTGATTCCAGAACATTTTCATCACCCTAGAAAATTTGCATGCATTTTATCTCTTCAGCTTCTAGAAATCACTAACCTTTTTCTGTCTCTATGGATTTACCTATTTTGGACATTTCATATGAATAGAATGATACAATATGTGACCTTTGTGTCTGACTTCTTTTACTTGAGCATAATGTTTTCAGATTTGATCCATATTATAATATGAATCAGTTCTTTGTTCTTTCCTTTTTATTGCCGAATAATATTCCACTGTGTGGGTATGCCATAACTCTTCATTAGTTGATGGACATTTGGGTTATTTCCACTTTTTGCCTATCATTAATGTTCGTATGAACATTTGTGTGCGGGTTTTTGTGTGAACAGTTTTTCAGTTCTCTTGGGTGTGTGTGTAGGGGCAGAATTGCTGGGTCATATGGTAACTCTGTGTTTAACATTTTGAAGAACTGGCTTACTGCTGAAGTAATATTTTGAAGAAATGTTTTCATTGCCTCTTAGTGTCTTCCATCTGAAATTGAAGTGAAATACAAAATGGCTGAATGTTATACAATGCTAAAACAAGATAAGGATGCCATTGCTATTCTTGATGGGATCCCTTCAAGACAAAGAACTCCCAAAGTAAGTTGAATTAACAATTCGTTACATATTCTTCTACCCGGTCCTTCCAACCCATTTCCTCCATGTTTCTCCATGCATTAGGAAATCCATCTGAACATTTTATTCTTGACTCACTTTGTTCCCCTGAAAATGGAGTAGATGAAGTTCACAGAGATAGAAAAATTACTTTCTTAAGAAACCCTGAAAATTCAGCTGATGAAAATGATAGCTGGAGAATACTACAAGTGCTCATTCTTTGGTATTTCGTATCATTGGAAATAATAATTTACAAACGCTTCCAGGTGGCGACAGTACTTTTTTAAGAATCTCATGTTTTACATTCTGTATGTGTCCCCATTTGATAATTTCATGAGTTTATTAATTCCTTTGGTTTCAAGATCCAGGACTACAAGATCTTTATGTATTTATTTGTATGTGAGATATATATTTGTTTGAATTGGTAACATATCAATAGAACAACTTCAACTGAAATCAAAAGATCTTGTCTGAGTTTAGAGCATATAAGCTGTGAACTTTGTAGTATGAACTTCGGCGAGTTATCAATTTGAACTTTACTATTTTTTTATTTATAAAATGAGATTAACAATTCTTTCCTCTGCTACCTTTTGGAACAATAAGTTCATATATGAAAGAGTACTTCTTAAAGTACTATTCTGTAAGGAGTATTATATTGGGCATCTTGGATTACAGGGTGTTTTTTAAGTCCCTTTCAGAGGAATAGGGAGAATTTTTGCTCTTAGTATTGAATTCACATCAGTGGTTAATATTGTACCATATATTGTCATGTCACCTGCCTTCCTCACTCCATTGAAGAACTGTTCTGTGCAACTTGTGCTTAACGATAAAGAATTTTTTATGTAAGATGCCTGCGTACTTCCTCCTACCCTTAAAGAAAAAAAAAAGGAATCTAAGTGGTGGTGTATTTAGTGTTTTTTCTCTGAAGTGTCGCTGAGTTTAAAAGTAACCAGACTTGATGAGAACGTGTTTAAGCATCTCCTCATTGAGGACTTACTATTTTCTCACTTTTTTAAAACTAACTAAGCTATTTCCCCAGTTTATTTTACGGTAGTGGCTGCTATTAAAAATATTTGGAAGCATGTTTTAGAATAACCTGTCTCATAATAAGCCTGGATACTATATGCTAAATTGTTTTCTGATATCTTATGAAAGTTTTACCCCAAGTATAATTTTTTTGCCTATGTGAGGAGTGTCTTTCTTTTGGAAAGTGCCATTTTTATTATAAACTTTGAATGATACCTGTTCCTTATCTTATTGGAAATATACCATAATTGCCTCCTTAATGACTTGAGGGTGGGGACATTTTTTGAAAATGAGTAATGGCAAATAAGCTCAGCTTTGTGGTATCCAACACGTTGGTATTTAAAGCCATCATTTTAAGAGGGACTAAAGGAATCCACATTTGTTAGGAGTACATATCCTTCATTCTGTAGAGCTGTTGTAGCCAGGAACAAACAAAGATGTATGCCTCAAACATAAACCTATAATATTTACAGTTTTTCTTTCTTGTCCGTTAGGGAGTTAACTGGCTTCTCAGTCTGTGTAAAGGACAAGGAAGTGAGTCAAAATACGTCTAAATGAACGTCTGTTAATGTATGGTAAACACCACCACACATTTCTTCACATTTTAAAGGAAAATTCCAGTGTGAGATTATTATATCTTGGTAAATCTTCACCTTTTAAAAGTAAACATATCAACATAGAATTTCTCACTCAGTTTTTAGAAAATGATGACTGCTTGTGTTTACAACTGGTGGCATGTGACTTTGTGATGTTCCCAAGTAAGGATCTGCTTTAAAAAGAATTGACTTTCTCATAGTACTCAAAACTCATTCTTTCAAAGTGACAGGTAGTTTAAAGGGAATTTTAATATTTGTTGACACAGATGATCTGTCAGTCATAGTTTGTTAATGACAAGCAGTCAAGAAAGGATCTTAAATATAACCTTTTATTCTTTTCAAGTATTGACACCAATACTGGAGTTTTCCTTTAAGTATTTTCTTTTGCATTTTCAACATAGCCTAAAATGAAAAAGCTGAGGCCAAGTAAAGTTTTATTTCTAGTATTTCATTATTTCATTGTTTGAATCATCAGTATGGATTAATATATTTGGAACAGATATTCTTCATCTTCAGAGCCACTCTTTTGAGTAAATATCTGGCGTACCAGGCTACAAATAACCGAAGAGATTGGGGATTGGCTTTTTTTCTTTTATGTCTTCATGTTGACTGCTTCCTTAGGTTAATGATCTGGCAAAAATTGCTGTGTTTAAGATCTGTTAATTTCAAATTGGAATGTTCTCTTTTTCTCCCTGTACCATTAAGAAGATCATTTACTTTTCCCTGTAACCTCTACGTTCTTTGGAACTTTTAGGTTTTCTCAAAATTTCCTCGTTGCGTTTTTAGGATTATTTTAATAGAGCTTTACTGAGTTACATATTTGAATTGTGCTCAAAATGCATTTACTGCATTTAAGTGATGTAGCTAACCTCTGGATCACTGTCACCTCTAGAGGTCAGTTAGAGTTTGACTTCTGGAGCATTACTTTGATGAGTCAGATAGTACCTACAGGTCCAGGCTTTAAGCGTTAGAAAGGCTAGAGTCTAGCTGCTAGAATAATTGTCAGAAGCCAAGTATGTAACTCTGTATCTGTCATTTCCTTTTTGGGGAAAATTCATCTGGTCTTTCTTAACAAGCTATGTTAAGAATTCCTCTCCTTCTTATGCCTAGATATTAATTGCATTTAAAGTATGCAAACTTGAGTATTTCTAAGGTAGTTCATCTTCTAAAGCTCAAGAAAGAATCAAGGTAATTAGATTTCTGTAACATTTCTCAAATAAATATTACTCCCATTTCCAGAGGCAGTATCTTTGGTCTAGATATCACTGGACCTTTTGTTTGGGTAAGTGAGAGGAATTTGACTTTCCTCTTAGAAATGGGAGGACATAGGAAAAGCAAACGTAGTAATTTCCTCTTTGGTTTAAAGAATGGGTTTGGTCTTTGTTTATTTCCACCAAGCTATGGGTAGATTTTTCCAGTAAAAAGTAGAATAGTAGCTGGTAATAAAAAATCAGTACTTAATTGGTGGTGAGATATTTTCTTTGCAATATACGCTTATCTTACTGTCTTGTGTTTTTGTTTATTACAGATAAATATGATGCTGGCAAATCTATACAAGAAGGCTGGTCAGGAGCGCCCTTCAGTCACCAGCTATAAGGAAGTGCTGAGGCAGTGCCCATTAGCCCTCGATGCCATTCTAGGTACAGATCATTCTCAGCTTATTTCTATGGAATGTTTACTCTCTGAAATGGTAGTTCTCAGTCTTGACTATACATTAAAATTTGCCCATGCCTAACTTCCAGAGAGTGATCCAGTAGATTACTGTTGTCCTGTATTTTCCACACATCAAGAAATACTAAATTATGGTTGTTTTGCCATCTGCGTCTTGCTTAGAATAGGAAAACAGTACCTTGTAGTCCATGCAAAGGGTAGCCTATTGCTTCTTGCATTGCAGAAGAGGAGTGCTATGCCTTACCTTACTTCTCCTGTTTTCTGTTGGATTAGGTTTGCTGTCCCTTTCTGTAAAAGGCGCAGAAGTGGCATCGATGACCATGAATGTGATCCAGACTGTGCCTAACTTGGATTGGCTCTCTGTGTGGATCAAAGCATACGCTTTTGTGCACACTGGTGACAACTCGAGAGCAATCAATACCATCTGGTGAGAGCCACAAAGTTAATTCAGTTTTCTGAGGCCCTTTGCTTGTATAGAGATCTGATGTTTCTAAATTAGCGAAACAGAAATAGGACATGCTTATCTCTTGGTGTCGTAGCCTCTTGTCCTCAGGCTTTCTTAGTCCCTTTACTGTACTTAATGGTCCTAAGGGTAAGAATCTCTGCTGTGAGGACCTGTTAAGTGTAAACTTTGACTAAGTTCAGCTCTGTATTTGCAAAAATGGCAACCCTTGCAAAGCAGACTGGCTTAGTGTGTCTTGCTTAAACCTGGATGAACACCTTTTGGACACCCGAGGAGCCTAGATTGCAGCATCTGATCTGGGTTGTATCTTTAGGACCGGGATTTTCTTTCTAGTCAAGTAAAGTCCAAGGACAAGAGACTGGGTCTTGTGTTGTACGGAGTCATATGGTTGAGTAGTAAGTAGCAGTCACTTGTGAATGACATTACATTTAACACCATGTTGTCTTCTGAAAACCTGCAACCAAAAAGTTTGTAGGTAATGAGAGATTTTTGGTCATTCTGAATGTTGGCTTTCTCATCCTATATAATGTTCCCGAAATCTTAAGCTCAGAATAAGAAAAATCTAGTGTATACGGTTCGTTTTAAAAGTTTTTATTATGAAAAATGTCATACATACACAAAAGAAAATAGTACTTATATGCCTGTCACCCAGATTCAGCAACTAAGAGGATTCATAATAGATGTTAAGGGTCAATGTTTAATATTTTGAAGTTCACTAGAGAAAAAGTCCTTATTGCGAGATAACGTGGACCTGCTGGGAAGCTTAGCAGATCTGTACTTCAGAGCTGGAGACAATAAAAACTCTGTCCTCAAGTTTGAACAGGCACAGATGTTGGATCCTTATCTGATAAAAGGTAAGTAATTCTTGAGGCAGGGTGAAAGTGGCTGTAGAGGGGAGGATCAGAAAAGAAAGGAGAAAAAAGAGTATGATCTTCTGATATCATTTTTCATATAAATATTTTGTGGAACTTATTACAGTAGCCTTTTACCTTTTTTAAAGTCCTGATACATGTCTCTAACACTTGGGTAATTCCATTTTGAGCAGTTGTTTTTGCTTGACTTCAACTGTCGTCTCTAGACAGATCATTATTTGGCTCTTTTTCTTTTGGGAGGGGTGATATCCCTTCCTTATGATTTATAAATTTATGTTGTGCCTTACTGGGAATTTGGATGGCATCCCCAAAACTATACTCCTTTTAGGGAATGTAGCTTCACTATGTCCTTACTATAGTTAAAAGAGAGTAAGTGAACAGACATTAAGAAAAGGATAAGGTGATTAAAGGAAGTGATTGGGAATGAAAAACTAAAAATCATTGATCTGAAAGATGGTAGCTGAAGGAGTGAGCCACAGGGACTTCCAGATGGTGAGTGTCCAGTGACTGGCAGCAAGTGATGAAAAGCAGCAAGTGGGAAATAATGTCTGATAGTTGGGCTGAAGTCAGCTTGTAAAGTCCCAAAAGAGGCCATCAGAAAAATAATGGCCTTGTGACAATAGTTAGGCCTGTAGACTCTTAAGCTATGAAAACAACAGAGCAGAGAGATGAGGAAACAGATCCAGAAAGATGAATTCATTTACCTAAGGTCTCCGTCCTGCCCAGTGCTTATTTCTTTTCTCTGAGTTGCCTGCCCCATGATGGAAATGGTGTGTTAGAAATACTAGTCTGGCAGTAGTTGGCAGCTGGGAGTTGAAACCTTAGACCCGAGTCTGGGGGTCAGGGGGAGTGCTGCAGTGATCTTGGCACGAGAGGCATTTTCCTAGGAGTCTGAAGGGATAACAAGGGATGAGGGGGATGGTGGTAAGAGATGGGTGACTGCAAGCCTGGTACCCTTTTTATAGAACATGAGTGAGAATAAGCAGGGAGTGATGGGTGATCTTAAATCAACTGGACTCTAGAAAGAACTAGATGCTTTTTCATGAATAGGCTAACTTTTTCTAAGACGAACTGGCATGTTAAGTGCGTACTCTTGACTCTGCCTAGGCCTCTTGGAGAAGAGAACTTCATGCCTTTTTTGGGCCTTTTCTGGATATGGGTTTGGATAGCTATATATCATGCCACAGGTTGTAGGGATGACAGTACCTGAAAATAGTTGGCTTTCAAATTGTGAGGTATAGTTCTTTTACTCAGTTGCTTGCTTGCTTGCTTATTTATTTATTTAGAGTGGGGCGGGGGGGGGGGGCGGTGGGGAGGGCAAAGAGAGAAGGAGAGAGAATTCCAAGCAGGCTCTGCACTGTCAGCACAGAACCTGATGTGGGGCTCGAACTCATGAACCGTGAGATCATGACCTGAACTAGAATCAAGAGTCGGACAGTTAACCGATTGAACCACCTAGGTGCCCCTCTACTCCTTTGCTTTTTAAACTTTTTGGATACGTTTTGTCTTTTTAATAATCATTTTGTGGGAAACTGGGAATGCTGGTGGGAGAAGCTCATGATGGTGGAAAGGGCTCAGACTGAGCTGGAGCTGGGGCCTCAGTGGGGCTCTGATGAAGGCTGCTGCTCCTTTAATAAAGGAGCTGCTTTTTAAAACAGCCTGCTGCTTTTTAAAAAAGTCTCTTCCTTTCCAGGAATGGATGTATATGGCTACCTCCTGGCAAGAGAAGGGCGGCTAGAGGATGTGGAAAACCTTGGCTGCCGCCTTTTCAATATTTCTGATCAGCATGCAGAACCCTGGGTAGTATCTGGGTATGTTTATGCATTTTCTTTTCTCTCTAGTTTTCAGTACATCCTTTAGGAAATTGTGGTGCCTCTCAAATATAATATAGGTTTTGAAAACACAGATTTAAGAGGTAATCAGACTTAGATTCAGATGAAGGCCTTTGACTTTGGATATATTGGTTACCTCTCTGAATCTCTTTTCTCATTTAGAGAATGAGGATTTTCATGGGGTAGGTATCAACTGAGACAGTGCGTCGTGCTCAGTACTGGAAGCCATCAGTGAACAAGCCAGGAGCTGCTGCTTTGTTATTTACCATGGCTTTACAAATTCTCTAAATATCTCTCACCTGATAACATATGCAGATATCTGGTTCTTTTCCATAATATTTCCTTCCATATCAAGATTTCTCCTTAAAAATAAATATTTAGGGGTGCCTGGCTCAATTGGTTGAGCATCTGACTCTTGATTTATGCCTGGGTCATGATCTCAGAGTGGTGAGATCAAGTGTGTCGGGCTCCACACTGGGTGCGGATCCTGCTTAAGATATTCTCTCTCTCTCTCAAAAATAAATAAAGTTGAAATAACGAAAATAGGTTTTTTTGTGTCCCCCCCCAATATCTTAGGTTAAAGCTGTAATGGTTTGTAATAAGAATCATGTACAAGGCTTTCTGTTTGGTTTTTAGATGAAGTTTCTTTACTATTTTCTCTTAGGTAATGTTTGGTGGTTTTTTTTTTCTTCAGGTGTCATAGCTTTTATAGCAAACGCTACTCTCGGGCTCTCTATTTAGGAGCCAAGGCCATTCAGCTGAATAGTAATAGCGTTCAAGCTTTGCTACTCAAGGGAGCAGCGCTTAGAAACATGGGCAGAGTCCAAGAAGCAATAATCCACTTTCGGGAGGCTATACGGCTTGCACCTTGTCGCTTAGATTGTTATGAAGGTAAGATGAAAAATATGGATGAATATAGCATGTGGCATCAGCACTTGGATGGAAGGTTTTGTTAGGCCAGCAGTTCCCAAATCCTGTCGTGTGTTAGAGTCCTCTGGGGACTAAAATCCTGATGCCAGGTGACTCCAGAACAGTCTAAATCAGAATACTATGGTTGGGAGATAGGCACCAGTATGTTTTTGAAGATCCTAGGTAATCCCAACATGCAGATAAGTTTGGGAATCACTGCATTAGGCATTTTAAAAAAATCATTTAGGGCTTTCACTGGAACTTTAGAATTTTTTTTTTCTTTTTTTGGGGGGTTTTTGGTGAGGGTATAGTTGGGTAGGTTTTTTTTGTCCTATTTCTGATGGTTTCTCAAACATGGCCCACTCCTTAATGTGAATCTCTATGCTGGCACTATGCCAGATCACTTAGTTGTGTCTTTTTTAACAGTTGTCTTACCTCAGGCCAGAAATATTACTCCTAGGGTAACTCTGTTTCCATATGACAGTGTTCATTGTGGGAACTAGTCTGTTCATTGTGACCTCCTGAGTGGGCACGATCAGGGCCAGACTTTGTTTTGTTATGTACTATTTTAAATACATGTGAACTGACCCTAGAAGTTCAAAGGAGCTGTGCCAGCTTCAGCAACGTTTGGTGACTCAGTCACAGATGTTAAAATAGATCTTACAAGATGCAGTTCCTCCAAAAGCATATTTTTATAAGAATTTAAAAATAAACTCAGGAGTCTAGGAGTGACTTGCTCTTAACAGGAAGATGAGTTTCAGATTTGAGAAAGAAAATTTGGAAGTTGGGGTAAAGAACAAATCTGCTTAGATTTTCGGAGAGCTATGCCTATTGTGGATTTGTTCTTAAAGTATCCCCAGTAAACCAAGCATTTGGTACCAGTTTAAATTTTTGATCCCGAAACTGTAACTTCCCGAGCTTCTCAGCTGCTTTTGTCACGCTAGTTCCTTTCTGCTGCATGCCTGTTTCACAAGAGCCTAAGAATGCAGTTGAAGAATGAATGCCACAGTGTTTGGACAGAGGATGGTTAGAGTCACTAGGGGTGGAGGACCTTCCGCAGGCCAGCTTTGTGGGCTCGTTGCACTCAAGCTACCATTTGGAGTTTTGAATCAGGATGACTGATTATGCTGTCTAGTGCTTCTTGCAACCTCCAGCCAAGCTTCCTTTATTGGCGGAGGCATTGGATTAGCGAAGTGCATTCTTTCCATTTCCTTCTGAAGTTCCAGTGGGGACTTTATCAGGAAAATAAAACTACTCAGTAAGTAGTTGCAAACAGCCGTATTCAGAATCCAACGCCTTGACCTGAAGAGTTAGGTAATTTCTGGTTAAGTAACCATAGTGTGTGGTAGAATGTGCACAAATATTATAAATGCTGCTAGGGTGGAGGAGTATGCAGAGAAGATCTGCCAGGGATGTGTGGGTTTGGGGTTTAAGCTGTTTTTCTGTTTTGATAAGTGCTTTGCATCAAAAAGTACTTCCTCTGTTCTCAAGTTCTTGGCAAGAAGAGTTGAGAGTTGACTCTGCTTGAAGGATCCCCGTAGGGCATCTTGTTGTGGATATGATGAGAGGCAGGAGCTGCCAGTCGTGGTATATTTGGTCCATCTGATTAAGTATTTTCCATCTAGGTTAGGGAAACGTTTAGCAAATGTATTTTGAGATAACTTTTATGTTCAAGTGAAAAGTTGTCCTTTCTCTTTAGGTTGTTCCCTAGGTCCATTAGTAGAAAACTACACCAAACTAGTAGTTTTGTAGAACTGGATATTGACTTGGAACTGTAGGAGCACTCTCACATAAGCCTAGGGCTAAAGTTGATTGAACACAGCCGGAAATTAATAGCTCATTATGGGGCAGTGGAACCTTGGGTTTTGTTGTCAGCATCATCTGTTTCAAGTAAAATGTGATTAGGGTCACGTTTGTTCCTCTGTCATTCAGCTGGGCTGCCTACAAGCTTCAGTTTACTTAATGTGTGTGTGTTTCCTTCACTAACTAAAGGTGCCTTTGCAGTGCATGCAGCCTTTTTCCACATCCCTCGAGTGCTCTGGGGAAGAGCACTTCTTATTCTATTAGTATACTCTCCAGTCTGATCTCATCATCAGAGTTTTCCCCTGGCCTGTCCTTTGTCTGCAACTTTGAAGGTTTACACTTTGGAAGGCTGTCAGAGTGGAAGCATTGCTTGGAATTGTAATGTGGTTGAGCTTTCTGTGTTTTATTTTTTCAGGTCTCATTGAATGTTATTTAGCTTCCAACAGTATTCGTGAAGCAATGGTAATGGCTAACAACGTTTACAAAACTCTAGGAGCAAATGCACAGACCCTTACCCTTTTAGCCACTGTTTGTCTTGAAGACCCAGTGACACAGGAGAAAGCCAAAACTTTATTAGATAAAGCCCTGACCCAAAGGCCGGATTACATTAAGGCTGTGGTGAAAAAAGCAGAACTACTTAGTAAGTGTATCTTATTTACTTCCCTTTTGTTGTTAATTATATAAAACCTGATCTCATTTGGATTCCCTGGTCCCAGCTAGTTACAGATGACCAGGCAGGTGTGTGCCTTTTTACAGCAGGTTTGAGTCCATGTGAATCAGTTTATATTTAGCCCAACCAAATGTAGCTGAAGATGAAGTTTCCAAGTTGAAACCAACTTGGATTGGCAGTGACTGACTTTTTGAGTGGCTCAAACCAGCTATACATGGTTGGCACCTGTTCAGCTTATTTTGATCTAGGTTTGGTTGTCCTGAACTAGTTCGGGCTGAATATAACTGGTTTTAGCCACCTTGAACTGTTTTGACCCATCTGGATTTGCTTTTAGCTTTGGGTTTTTTAGTCCTAATTTATGATAAAGTCCTGGGTTTGCTAGTTTGGCAAATAAAATGCATTTTGGCTTTTTATTTGAACTTAGGTTAAGAGTATATTTTTAAAAATCAGAACTCAGGCTGTACATTTCCTAATAGAAGAGGAATTCATATGAGTTTGTTCTTATTTCCTGCCTACCACTGATCGCTTAAAGACATCTACAAATAGATTGTTGGATTGTGATCATTGTTGTAGTTTTGTGTGTATGATTTGAGATGGGAGCATATTTTCAAAATGTTGTGTAAGTAGGAAAATGAGGGTCTTTTTCTTTTCAGGCAGAGAACAGAAATATGAAGATGGAATTGCTTTGCTGAGGAATGCACTAGCTAATCAGAGTGACTGTGTCCTGCATCGGATCCTAGGAGATTTCCTCGTAGCTGTCAATGAGTATCAGGAAGCAATGGACCAATATAGTATAGCACTAAGGTAGGCACTTAGCCTCCCATGGGGGGAAGGTCAATGAGGGGTAGAGGAGGCAGGGAACTATGTAACAGGAGTTCTGGAAACACACACACTCTTGTGCCCATGGTTAAAAACAGAGTACTGATAGTAATGGTAGAAGAATTATTTGTGAGTTCATGACTTCTAAAAAATAATAGTTTCATAAAGTATATTAGCAGCATTAAAGAACTGTTTCACTCCCAACCAGCCCACACCAATATATCATCTGTTTTCATTTGTGTAGATCATCTTCCTGGCCTCACCCATGCATAAACATATTTTTATAGGGTATATGTAGTTATATATTTTATATTCTGCTTTTTCAAATCAAAGTATTGTAAGTACTTTCCCATGTTTCTACCTACTGTAGTAGTTAAAAACTTAAGCTCTGAGTTTTGAATACTACCTTCACCACCTGTTATCTTGGGCAAGTTACTAACAGATTTCCTTGTCTATATCTACCTTATTAGGTATTAAATGATTAAATGAGGATTAAATTATTATTCCATGTAAAGCTCTTAGTGCTGTGCCTGGTACATAGTAAATACTAAATAAATAGTGGTATTCTTACTGTTTAACATAGAAGTGATTTCTTTGAGGGTTGTCTCCGTGTCTGTAAAGTTATGGTGAAGGCCTGTCTTTAATTGATCACATCCATTTACTTGTTCAGCAGTTGAGCACCACTCATGTGCCTGGCATCTCAGTAACCACTGGGTATGCTGCGATTCCGGGAGCTCTCGGTCTCAGGAGTGCAGATTGATCGATGCCACGTGCTAAGTGCTTTCATAGCAGTCTCTAGAAGGCAAGGTGGGAGCCCAAAGGGCTGGGAGCTCTGGGTGTGGGTGAGAGCTGTATGGAAGTTTTCAGAGAAGAGGTGACAAATCAATCTATAGTTATATAAGTAAGAACAGGACTCCTTAGAGGTGGAGTTTGCTAGAGATTGGACATCCGCTGGCCTTGGTGGTAATCACAAAGGCAAGAGGAAGAGTTGCTTAGAAGTCAAGTAAATAAATGTTCTGGAGCCTCTGAACTTTGGGGGTTTTGGCATGTGTAATGACTCAGCTGCTAAACTCGAATGCCTGGGCTAAGGGCAGGGGGTAGCTTTGGGTCCTGGGGTCTAACCTAAGAGTTGACAAGTCTGTTCCATGGTAAGCATGATGATTTGATTGACTGCTGAACTGTGATATGGCTAATTATGTCAGAAGAACACGAAACAACTACTCACAAAGAAATAAGTATTTTTTTGTAACTTTGTAGCTTAAAAATCTGATACTGTTAAGAAATTACATTTGAATTTTTCTGTTAATGGTGGTTTGCTGCTTTTTTCATTTGTGTTATCTAGTATCTTCCTCTAGCAGAATGCTGGGCTAATAATGTTTAAGAAACACGTGGAGAAAAACTCAAGTTGAGAATTCTAAAAATTAGGACAAGATGCCTTTTTTACTTCTAGTGGTGGACTCCCTCGATCCCGCCTGTGGAACCAGAGTTGTTTGGAGAGGCCAGGCGCTAGCAGTTTCTCTGTGACTGGGTGGTCATTTCACTGCCGTGCCAGGGAGATGACGCATCAGCCAGCAAGAAGCAAGGCAGAGATTCAGGCCTCTCCTTTGTTTTGTTGTCCCCTAGTTTGGACCCCAATGACCAGAAGTCTCTAGAGGGGATGCAGAAGATGGAGAAGGAGGAGAGTCCCACGGATGCCACTCAGGAGGAGGATGTGGACGACATGGAAGGGAGTGGGGAAGAAGGGGACCTGGAGGGCAGCGACAGTGAGGCGGCCCAGTGGGCTGACCAGGAGCAGTGGTTCGGCATGCAGTGAGGCAGGCGGCAGCTCTGTGGCCACACTGGCTTGCCCTGCTCTGAGCACTTCCGTGGACTGAAGGAGCCCGGAGGAGCCCGCTCTCTGGGAGGACATTGATTCCGCATGTAATTGCAGCAGGGGTCTCTGCCCCTCGCTCCGTATTTCTAGTAGTGAATTCATTTTTAAAAACTGAGCCTGACCAACCTTCCATCTATCTCTCTTCTCCCCTGCTCCAGCCAGGGAGGATCGAGTGAGCTCTCTGGGAGGCCAGGGCTTCTGGGACAGAGTGCTTTTTATATAACTAATTTCTAAATCTGAAAGCTTGAGGAATAGACAGTGTTTTGTCTGTGACATTGTGGGTGAGTTTAAAAGAGTGACCTGTCACCCAGAGCAAAAGCGTCCTCTCTCATGTCAGACAGCAGCATGGGCTGGCCCTTTCAGAGAGGGTTTCCTGTCCCGGAAATCATCGTCCTGAGCTGTCCAAACTTCCCTAGTAACCTTGCTTCCTTCTGCAATGTTAGTAATGCCTTAAGCTGACAGTTGCTATTTTGCAGAACAATTTTCCTATTTGCTAATCTGGTAACTTGCCTATGAGCCTGGGCCGGATCTGAGAAACAGGTGTGACCTAGAGCATGACCAGAGGCACACCTGGGGTAATTAACTAATAAAACTGTTTTTTGTACAGTAATGGTGTTGGGTTGATCAGAATGGAAGCCCTTTATAGATTCTTCCTTTTTTTGGTCTCTCACAATGCATCGATTCAGCCCCAGAATTATTTGCCATAAATACACTCACTTTCTTCCCAGAGTGTTGGGAGCCAGGAGGATTGGTAACATTGAGCTGATTCATCCACTTGGGTTTTTGATTGGTTAAACTCCCCTGGGGGTGTGTCTTTGGCCTGATTTAAGAATGGTTCTTCCCAGTTCTGTCAGGGGCTCTAAAGTCGGTGTCTGGTTTCAGCATTCTGTCACGGGGTTAGCAGGGGGCCCATTCCCCCGGCTTGGTGCTCGGAGAGTTCGCCTACCATGTTCCCCTTGGTTCTTCAGATGCAGTGCTTTTCATATATCCTTAGCATGGAGGTGAAAGTGGGGAGAATGGCACAGCTAACCCCAAATTCTCATTAAAACAAAATTAGTCAAAGGTGGTGATTTTGATGTAAATGGAAAGTTCTGTCTTAAAATCTAAAAACCATGGAAGTGTACAGTAGTTTAGGAGCTCAGACCATCTGATAACTACAAGGGCAAAAACGTTCAAGTATCTTTCAGTGTGAGACTCAAAGCCTAGGCAGCCCCAGTTGGTCAAGCAGTTTCTAAAGAGCCCAGCCAGGAGTTGGGGTCGTTTCAGGTGAGCATGCTGCCGTGAGAAGGCACTGCTTACTGGCCTCCATCTTGCTCTGGATGTAGCTTCATGGCCTTCACCTTGCCTCTTGGCAGCTGTTAACCAGTCTGTGCGTTGGGAGAAAAGGTGAAACCTCTTTGCCGTTCCCCTGGCTGGGGGAAGAAGCCTGACCACACCCAGCCTACATATTTTTGCATGTCAGGCGTGTCACTGTTCCCCCTAAGGTTCCCATGGGGTTGGTATGTGCCTCTGAGCCCAGACCCTGCATGTTATCTTCTGTCAGCACCAGCATGTTCCTGTCCCCTTTCCTGGGCTGGCCCTCAGCTCTGCTAGGAGCCCCTGGATCTTCCCCAGCCTCCATCCTACCAACACTCTGGGCTGGATTCCTCTGACCCCTCCCACCTGCAGCTCCAGCAGTTATACTCTGACCATGTCAGCATCACAACCAGGTTAGAAGAGGTGACTGAAGCTACATTTTGAGAGCACCTGAGGTGGGATTGAAAACTTTGGTTCACCTTAAAGAATGGGAGGAGTGTGACTTGAAGATCTTACCTGGCATTGCTGCTATCACTTGAGTCTCAAAAAAAAAAAAAAAAAAATCTTATGAGGGCAGGGAGCTCTGGGAAGCAGGGACAGAATCAGGCTGCCCAGCGCTCTGGTCATCGCATTGAGCCACCTTCCAGGAGATGAAGCATCTTGACAAGTGATGGCCTGCCAAGTGCTTACAGTCACCACAGACCTTCTGGTGTCTGGAGTTTCACACACCAATGAGGAGAGGCATGTTTTAACTGATCCTGTCCTTTCACCCCAGCTGCTTCCAGCTTGTTCATAGCACCCGTTTGGAATCAGGCTCTCCTGATTTGGAAGTCCCTGCTCTCCCACCGTCAGAGCTGCAGGACAGGAGCCAAGTAGTTAGGTTCCATATCCTAGGCTCCCATGTCTGGGCTCAGGACTAAATAAGCCCACAAGGAGTTGAGTATGGTGCCCATTGTGTATCCTATTACCATTACCAGGGGAAATGCCAGACTGCCTGTCTTCCCCCAGGGAACTGGGGACTGGTGGGATCATTCCGAAGCATTGCCTTTTTCTCCTGGAGATCCCTCTGCTAAGTAGGGAGGCAGGGTCCTCAGGAACGTGCTCCCTGCCCTCTGGCTTGGGCTCTCACACTATGAACTCTTGCTAATGTGTCAGCGACTTGGCAGATCTGGCTCCTGCAGGGTTGATGTCAGGAGCTCTCCTTGCCAACCTTAGTTTGGGAGGCACACTCCTGCCAATGAGTTCTTCCTCAGAATGAGAACAGGTTTTACCCAAATCTGTAATTCTCAAATTTGAACATGCTTCTCAGTGATGCCGATTACCAGGCAGGGCATCAAACCTGAATCCAAAGCCGGGGCCCAGACCCAGGAGTCTGCATCTTCAATCGTTCCCACCCTGATTTACTACTCTGATGCAGGTGTTCCATGTTCCAAATGTTGAGAAGCCGAGGTGTGGGGATTTGAGGGTCCCAGGAGCTGTAGGCTTACCCTCAGAAGGCCTGTGGGGGCCTTGCTATACGACTGCCTGACCAGGTCTTTGGAGGCCATGCCTAGACCTGCTTGGCCAGCCCTGAGGCCACAGGCACTGCTTGCTGCGTGGTGACTTCATTCTCTGTTGGCTACAGACAGGCCTGACTCAACAAACACCTCACCGTGTCCTCTGGGGACCATGGCCACAGCCAGGCCAGCCAGGGATCCCTGGCACTTGGAGGGCCCATTGAGGTAAGTGCCTCCCTAAGGTTTTCCACTTCTCTCTGGATCCTTCCTGCCCAGGGGCAGTGGATGGTAGGGGTGGGGGTGTGTGTGCACCAGCTCCCACATTCTCTCTTGGGGCACGAAATGGCAGGCTTCTGTTGTCCAGATGCTTCTGAGCCGCTCGGGCTGCACCACTAAGTGTGTGGGGTTTTCCCAGATTGCTGTGGAAGAAGTCAGTTGTTGGCGGCCAGAACACGCCACCTACTTCACAAACCACACAGTGTCAGCAGCACTAGGAACAAGCCAGAAGCCTACAAGTTGGTCTCCTTAGCAGCCATTAAAAGAAAATAGTTTAAAAATAAGAGTACCCTTATGCATTGCTAGTGGGGAAGTAAAATGACACAGCCCCTGTGGAAGACAGTCTGGCAGTTCTTCAAAAGTTGAAACAATTACTGGATGATCCAGCAATTCCACTTCCGGGTACATAGGCAAAAGAAAGAGGTACTTCCACAGATACTTGCACACCCGTGTTCATAACAACGTTATTCACAATGGCCAAAAAGGTGGAAATAACCCAAGTGTGTTTTGTTAGATGAATGGATAAGCAAAATGCAGTGTATATATGCAGTGAAATGTGATTCAGCCTTAGGAAGGAAATCCTATCTCATGATACAACATGGATGAACCTTGAGGACATGCTAAGCGAAACAAACCACTCAAAAAGACATGCTGTATAATTCCACGTAAGTAAGATCCCTGGAGGAGCCAAAATTCATAGAGATGAAGTAGACTGTTGGTTACCTGGGGCTGGCAGGAGGAGGGGGAATAGTGTTTAACAGGGAGAGGTTTCCATTTAGAATGTTGAAAAGGTTCTGGAGATGGGTGGTGGTGATGGTTGCACCATAATATGAATGTACTTGATGCCACAAAACTGAAAAATAGTTAAGATGGTAAGTTTTGTTTATATATTTAGAGAGTTATATACATACATATATATGCAATTATGCATATATGCTATACATATATATGTACACTTTTTATGTATATGTCTACAGCTAACAGCCAACAAAGAAATGGCCTGTAGTCTTGTCATCTAGACACTCCGTTAATACATGTAATTATTATGTGTTACATAAATGTACACATGATTTAAGAACTTCAAAGGTATAAAATTAAAAGTCTTATTTTCCAATCTACTGAATCCCAGTCTCCACAAAATAAATGTTTTAGTACTACTTAGGAAAACAGTTTTGAGCTTTTACTTAATGGTCTGTGTATATGAAAGTTACACTGAAGCCGTCATGCTGTCACTCCTGGGAAATTCCTGCCAGTGGTGTCTGTCTGCTCTTCCTTGCTTGACAGTTCCACAGAATTGCATTCTGCGGATGAAACAGTTTCTGTAATCCTGCTGTTGGCGGATACTTGTTTCCAGTTCTGTACATCATTATTATAGTCTGCACTGTCGTGTCCATGCTTTGGCGTAATATCCCAAAGACACACAGGTCAAGTTCTTTGTAATTTCTGGGTCTCTGGGTCTCAGGGAATGTGCATTTAAGGCTCTGATGGATGGAGTCAGATTGCTCCCAGTAACTGGGGGTGTTTGTTTCCTGCACAGTCACCAGTACCAGTGTCGAGTGTTTTTTTTTCTTTTACCAGTTTTAGATGTGATACATACTCCCATCATTTTTACTTGCTTGAGCTATATTTGAGTGATCATTTAGGCCAGGCCACAAGGCAAGCCTTTTGCTTATGTTAGCACATCTTAACATTATGCCCTGAGGCATAAAGAGAAAATGGACTGAGGTCCTCAGCCTTGCCGCATTTAAAGATTGCCAGACGGACAGTCGAGGGCAACATCATCACGTCGGTCATCATGTCGGTCGCTTAAATCTTCCAGTGGCTCTTTAACAGTGACTGTCTCTATAAACAGTCCTTTATAAACAATCCTGTGACCTCCTTTGTGCTCACAGCTTTTTCCTTTTTTGGGTAAATTCCCAGGAGGGGGATGTGGGAGTGATAGTGTATAATCTCTCGGAATTATTAAGGGGTCTGGTTGGCTGGTCTCTCTGTTTAGTGAATCTGTAAGCCAAGCCTGGCCTGTGGTGTCCTCTGGCCATCCCAGTCCCCCCAGGGGGTCAGTTCGTTTTTTGGCTTCAGGTTAGTTCCCTAGTCTCTGAAACTGCCACCTTGCTTCCCCTCGCTGGAGTTCAGATTTTGTGGTGGACTCTGGCGATGTCTGCCAAGGTGTCTGCCTTTGCTTTCTTGGGCTTTTGGGATTTGGGGTCTCTTCCGCTATAGGACAGCCCTTCCTGGATCTAGGCTGGGGAGTGTTTCCTGGGTTGAAGTCAGATCTAGCTTGCTTTAGGGCTGAAGAAGACTCTGATGAAGTTTATTGTGTGGAGGAGGGTGTTTGCTGGCTCCTTGTGTCCTGAGTCTCCATTGGAGGAATCCCACTCTCCCCAGTAGGAGGACTGAACCTCTCGGAGGGAGGGCCTCTGCATCACGAGATGGAAGCCTCAGGTCCATGATCTTCCACTAGCAGTGTGGCCATGGGTGGCTCTCTTGGCCTCTCTGTGCCACCAGATTCCTTTGGAAGAGAACTCAGGGTGTCTGATTCTGTCTCCCTGTTGTTGGGTGTGGGGGAGCTTTGTGGCAGGGATGTCAGCACTCAAGGCCTGGGTGGGGCATTTGGGAGGGCAACAGCCTCCTAGAGCTAAGCCGGGAATCAATGTCCTTGTGGACATGGGCCTTGCTGTCTGGCCTGTGGGTTGGACCTCTTTTGGTGCTGAATTAGCAGATTTGCCCTGAGCCCCTCTGAGAACTCAGTGACAGTTCTGTGAGGTCATCTTCCAACCATGACCTCAGCCTGCTTGGCCCACTGGCCCATCTCCCATGTCAGTCTGCTGAGGCAGTGGGGATTTTGTCTAAGAATTGAGTGGGAGTGGCAGCAAGCAGGGATCTCTCCTGAGAGAGGCCTATGCCCTCCAGCCTGGGTGGTGCCCAGAGCAAAGCCTCATCCTTGATGCACTGAAACGAGCTGACTCCCAACATCCTTGCAGGCCCGGGCCACTTCCCTCTTATGCTGCTGCTATGAGCTTGGTGCTATGTGATGGGAAGGGACAGAGATGACACTCCCGTCTGTCCCCCCCCACCCCCAATCTAGAGCTTTTTCCAGATCGGTGGCCATATACTCAAACCAGTAATGCCTTGGCGAGGAAGGCAGCTTCCCTCAACTTTAGGGGAATCCAAGGGGAGCCACCTTGAAGGTCAGGGTCATTTGAAGACAGACCCCTAAGAAGGTCTAGAAGAGCAGCCTCCTGTGTAAAATAATTCTGCCAGTGTGTCAGGGCCCAGATCCTGCCTGGGGGCAGAAAGGTAATTATTTTATTTTTTATATAAAAATGTGTTTTTGTGAAGTATAGCATACATATAGAAGTTTATGAAAAGAGGGACTGTTTAAAGAATGACAGATAAAATACATGTACATTCCACCAAGGATAAGAAATTGAGCGCTTCACAATCCCAGAAACCCCCTGTATACTCAGATCTGATCATAGTCCTTTCTCTCCCTCCTCCTACCCTCCGCCTGCTCCCCTTGCCAGAGGTAACTACCATTTTCAATTTTGTTTTTACACTTCCTTTATTTTCTGACCCTGGGAATTCTGTGAACCTTGGGCAAGTGGTGAGCTAATTGTTCTCATCTGTACAATAATACTCTTAGGTGTTTTAGTTTTACCATGTCTTTATTCTAAACAACAAATTTATTTGCTTATTCTTGAACTTAATGTAAACAGAGTCATATCTGTTTTTCTGTGGTATCTTTTGCTTAACAGTTGTTTTTTTTTATGTTTGTTTATTTTGAGAGAGCATGAGCGTACACTCATGAGCAGGGGAGGGGCAGAGAGAGAGAGAGAGAGAGAGTCCCAAGCAGGCACTGAGTTGTCAGCTCAGAGCCTGACCTGGGGCTTGATCTCACCACTTGAGATCATGACCTGAATTGAAACCAAGAGTAGGACGCTCAACCAACTGAGCCACCCAGGCGCCTGGTTAACATTATTTTAAAAATTAATCCATGTTAATGCTGCTATAACTCATTCATGTATAATTAATAGACATTAATTTTAGAAAAGTTTTAGATTTACAGAAAAATTGAGTGGTTAGTACATAGAGTTTTCCTTATACCTTGCACACAGTCTCCTTATGTTGGTATGGTACATTGATTATTATTAATACAAGTCCACAATTTATTCAAATTTTCTTAATTTTTATCTGGCCCTTCTTCTGTTCCAGGATCCCATCCAGGATAGTATGTTCCATTTAGTTGTCATAAGTCTGTAGGCTCTCAGGCTGTGAAAGTTTACTCAGACTTTACTTGTTTTTTTTGACCTTGACAGTTTTGAGGAGGACCGCCAGGCATTTTGTAGGATACCTCATTCAGTTTTTGTTGCCATGTGATATATTTCATTGCTACATAAGACAATATAATATGTCTAATATGTAACGTATGGTTGTAACACTCCCATCTTATTCTTCCATTGATGGACATTTCAGTTCCTAATTTTTTGTTTCAACAATGCTACTACTTTACTCTTGGATGTGTCTTTAAGTGCACGTAAGCACCCATTTCTCACGCATCTCTTAGGGGTAAAGCCAGAGGTGGAGTTGGTGTAAGTTAAAGGGTATGTGAATGTTCAGTTTTATCAGTTACTGTCACACTTTCTTCCCAAGAAATAAATTTACAGGTATAACCGCAGTCCCTTGTCCCACTTCCTCACCAGCATTTGATATTTAACAATCCTTAATTTTTTCCAACAGAGTAGGTGTGAGATGATACAGTGACTACATTTTTCTGTTTCATGACAGATTTGACCATTTCATGTGTTTAGGAAATATTTGTGTTTCCTGTTCCATGAGTTTCTTTATTTTATTTAATTAATTAATTAATTTATTTATTTATTTATTTATTTATTTATTTATTTATTTATTTTTGTTTTTATTTATTTTTGAGAGCAGGAGAGAGAAAGCATGAGTGGGGAAGGATCAGCGAGAGAGAGGGAGACACAGAATCTGAAGCAGGCCCCAGGCTCTGAGCTGTCAGCACAGAGCCCGACACGGGGCTCCAACCCACAGACCGTGAGATCATGACCTGAGCCGAAGTCAGATGCTTAACCAACTGAGCCACCCAGGCGCCCCACGTTTATTTATTTTTGAGAGACATAGAGACAGAGTATGAGCAAGGGAAGGGCAGAGAGAGAGGGAGACACAGAACCTGAAGCAGGCTCCAGGCTCTGAGCCATCAGCACAGAGCCCGATGCGGGGCTCGAACTCACAGACCGTGAGGTCATGACCTGAGCCGAAGTCAGCCGCTTAACCAACTGAGCCACCCATGCGCCCCAGTTCCATGAATTTCTAACCCCTCCCCCACACTTTTGAGGTTTTTTTTGTTTGTTTATTTGTTTATTTTTGAGAGAGAGACAGAGTGTGAGTGGGGGAGGAGCAGAGAGAGGGAGAGACAGGATCCAAAGCAGGATCCAGGCTCTGAGGCATCGGCACAGAGCCCGACGCGGGGCTGGAACTCACGAATCGCAAGATCATGACCTGAGCAAAGTCAGATGCTTCACCAACTGAGCTACCCAGGCGCCCCTCGAGTTTTCTTTTTAATCCACAGAAGTTCTTTATATTTTCTTATAACTCAGGAGTGGCAAATACCTTCTTCCAGTTTATGGCTTGCCTTTTTCCTTCACTTTGTAGTGTCTTTGGATTAACAAAGGATTTAAAAAAAAATATTTACTTATTTTGAGAAAGAGAATGAGTCAGGGGTGGGGCAGAGAGAGAGAGAGAGAGAGAGAGAGAGAGAGAGAATCCCAAATAGGCTCCATGCTGTCAGCACAAAGCCTGACTTGGGGCTTGAACCCATGAACCATGAGATCATGACCTGAGCCCAAAGCAAGAGCCAGATGCTCAATCTCTGTGCCCCAGATTAGCAGAGGGCCTTAATTTTAATGTAGTTAAATAAATTATCAGTCTTTTTATAGTTGTGTTTTCTTTATTTTTTTTTTAATATTTATTTATTTTTGAGACAGAGAGACAGAGCATGAGTGGGGGAGGGGCAGAGAGAGAGGGAGACACAGAATGTGAAGCAGGCTCCAGGCTCTGAGCTGTCAGCCCAGAGCCCGACGCGGGGCTTGAACTCACAGACCGTGAGATCATGACCTGAGCCGAAGTCGGCCGCTTAACCGACTGAGCCACCAAGGTGCCCCTATAGTTGTGTTTTCTAATTCTTAAGAAATCCTTATCTTAGGGTCAAAAATCTGTTCTCCTATTCGTATGGTGTAAGGTAGGGATCCATTTTTACTGATTTTTTTCATTTATATTTAGACATGCATAACCACCCGTTATTGCAAAATTACTTTTCTCACCGACCTATGATTATGATGCCAGCTATGTTATACAAGTCAGGTGTTCCTGGATGAGCACATGTCTCCGCGCCCTCTCTTCTGTACCATTAGTCATTTTTGTATCCCAGCACCTACACTGTAGTCTTAATTACTATAGCTTTGTAAAGATTGTTATTTGAAAGAACAAGACCCGCTAACATTTTTAGCTGTGCTTTGGCTATTTTTAGTTTTGTCTTTCCATAAAATTGTTCGTATCAGATGTTCTAATACATTTTTTAAGTTAGATTCACAAGTTTTCAAAAAAGCATATGGTAAAATTTCCTCAGCCTGCCTTTCTTCTCCCAGTTTCCTCTTCTAGAAGTGACCAGAGTCAATAGTTTTTTGTTCATTTTTCTAGAAATCTGAAGTTGTCAAAACTTGTGTGTATATCACAACCCTTTTTGTAGTTGGCTAGTTCATCAGCAGAGTAAACAATTTTCAGTGAAAACTGTTTCTTAACAGGTCATGATTTATAAATATTGAAGAGATAATAAATGTATATTTTTAGTCCCAAACGAAGTAATTTTGAGTAGTTTTTGAAGTTACAAAATGTATTTTATAATTTCTACTAATTTTGATGGAAAAGCGACCAACGTAGCTTCCCTAACAGTTCACAGCACGGTTCTAGACAGTTTTGTGTCTCTTCCTACTTCTGGGAATCACGTTAGAGGCACAGATTCTTTTTCAAAACAGGAACATCTGGGTCAGGCTGAAATCCCTGTTTCAGAGATAGCTGCAACAGGAATAACACATTTAGTATATTCTTAGAGCATTATTAATTATATCTTGGGTTGTCTGTCAGCTTCTATTATCCTATAGGCTTTCACTTTTTCTTCTGTTGATTTGTTAGTGTTGCCTCTCTCTGTCTTCTGCTTACCCAAGGAGCAGCAACATACTTACACATATATCTGCATCTGAAGCTGGGCAGTATCTTCACAGTGGTGGGTCCTGCATCACAGAGGCCCAGGTCACTTAGGGCAATCACCTCTCGCCCCATCTTGAATTTCCCTTCGTGTGAGTCGGTGGGTGAAGAACAGTTCTTGTCTGTCTGAAAAGCTCTTTATTTTACCTTGATTCTTTAAATGCTGTACGTTTTTTCCAGGTTTAGAATTCTAGGGGTCGCCAGTAATTTCTTTCAGCCTGTGAAGCCGTCCTTCCACAGTTTCCTGGCCTCTACTGATATTGTGAAGTCAGTGGTGTCACTCACTCCTGTGAAGGTAAAGGTAATGTCTCTTCTTTTTCTCTGCTGCTTTTAAGATTTTCTCTTTGTCTTTGGTTTTCTGCAGTTCAGTATACTCTGTCTAGGGCAGGATTTCTTTTTATTTATCCTGTTTGGGATTTGTTGGGATTCTTGTATCTGTAGACTGCTGTCTTTTATCAGTTCTAGAAAATTCTCAGTCATCTCTTCGAATAATACCCTTCTCATACTTTGTCATCTAAAACTATGATAAAATGTATGTTCAACTTTGTCAACTTTCTCAGTCTGTCTTCCAGGTATTTTAATCTTTCTTTTGTATTTTCTGGCTTTTTTTCTTTTTCTCTGCTGCATTCTGGTTAATATCTTTTTTTATTAATTTTTTTTTTAGTTTATTCATTTATTTTGAGGAGAGAGAGAGAGGGAGAGGGAGAGAGGGCTTGCGTGTGTGCCCAAATTAGAGAGGGGCAGATAGAGAGAGAATCCCAAGCAGGCTCCATGCTGTCACACAAAGCCTGATTCGAGGGTCAAACTCACAAACCATGAGATTATGACCTGAGGCGAAATCAAGAGTTGGACGCTTAACTGACTGAGCCACCCAGGTGCCAACGCTGGTTAACTCTGCTCTTCATTTGTTATTTTGGTGTCCACTCTGATGCCACACCCATCCATCCAGTTTTTAATTTCAGTGATTGTACTTTTCATTTCTAGGATTCCATTTGCTTTTCATATCTGCTCTGTGTTCATTTCTTATAATTCCCTGTCTCTTGCAGATTTTCAAGTAGGTTTATTTTTCTCAAAAGAAGCCAGGGGGTGTTTTTCGATCCAGAGTATTTCTAACATGTGAAATCTGGATTGGTCTCTAGTGTTTATTTCTGCTGCTTCCCATGGTGCCTTGTTTTCTTGTGTATTTGGTGAGCTTTTACTGTAGGCCACTTTGTAAAATGATTGTGTAGATCTCCTACAACAGAAAACAAAGGTGGATTTACACTTATTTCTGCCTGGGGCTTAGGGGGACGGCCTGTGACTTTAGACTTTAGATTTGTGCCTTGAGGCTGCCGATCCTCCAGAGCCAGTGTTTACCCCCTTCAGGGGGGTCGTCTTCCTGGTTTTGCTTGGCACCATGGCAGGGCCTACAGCCCTTCCTGTTGGGGGAAGGCAGGCAGGTGTAGTTTCTGGTTTGCCTTTATCATAAGGCCTTAGCCCTCTGGGGCCACAGCTTCATGTTCCATGAGACTTCTCACTTTTGCTGGGCCCTGGATTTTGACTTTGCCTCACTCTGTGAGCTCTCAAAACCGCTGCAGAGCTTAGCTTATTTGGAGAGGTAGAATCTCCAGGGAAAGAGACCTCGGATGTTCTGATTCTTTCTCCTTGCTGCTGCTTAGATTTTGGCCCGGAAGTTCTGTACTCTTGTAGTTCTTTGATGCTTCTATGAGGATTAAAAAAAATGTCTATCTCAGCATTTTAAAAATTGTTTTAGAATATTTATAGACATATGGAAAACTTGAGCACATGCTACGGAGGGTTCCTCTATGACCCAGACCTGGTTTCCTGTTACTAACATTTTACATATTATTTGTCACAGTACTTACATATTATGAACTAGTATTTATTTATATGTTACTACTAACTGAAGTCCATAGTTCATTCAGATTTTAGTTTTTGCCTCTTTCTGTTCCAGGATCCCATCCAGGATCCTGTACTGTTGAGTTGTCCTGTGTCCTTAGGCTCCTCTTGGCTGTGATAGTTGCTCAGATTTTGCTTGTTTTTGATGACCTCAGCAATTTTAAGGAATACAGATCAGGTATTTTGCAGTCTGTCTTTGGGATTTGTCAGGTGTTTTCTCTTTGATTAGACTGAGGTGGTTTTTGGTGGGGGAAGTGGGGGAGGAAGACCACAGGTAAAATGCCATTCTCCTCACTTCATATCCAGGGCACGTGCTCTCAAAATGACATCACTTGGCTGAGGTAGTGTCTGTTAGGTTTCTCCACTGTGGGTTCCTTCCCCCCCGCACCCCCCCCCCCACACGTATATGTCCTCCAGCGAAGGTCACCGCACAGCTCACACTTGAGGAAGAGGAGTTACAGTTTCCCTCCCTGAGGGCAGAGTTCTCTGCAGAAACTACTTGGATTTCTTCTGCGTGGGAGATTTCTAGTCTCTCCTCTTTATGTCACTAGAGACTCATGGATATTTATTTTATACTTTGGATGATAGTCTGTCTAGTCCTACTTTATTTTGTTCTGAAATTTAGTTTTGACCACGCACAGCTTTTTCAGTTGGCCCCTCTGTCCCTTTGACACAACCTCGTCTTTGATCATCGACGTGTTGTTTTTTTAAGCACGTCTGCACTTCCTGATACTACAGTGTTTTCCAGGCGTGTGTTGTACATTTTCTGCCCTGGCCCTATACTCCCGTCATTTTTCTAAGCAGATGTGATTCCTTCCAGTGGAGAAATGGTATCAGAAACCTGAAACCTGAGGTATGCTCATTGCTGCTGCAATGTCCCTGGCTTCTCCTTGGCCCTCTCAGTTGATGGTGCAAGGAAGTACATGTGTATATGTACACATAATAGAAATATTTCTATACAGGATCATCTATATCAATATTAAATGAAACAGGGGTTTATGCTGGTGTCTCCAACTGCAATTCATTACCACACGAATCATTCTAGCCTTCTCCCCTGGCTTATCTGTAACCAACACTGAGAAAACTGGTTCCCACCATCCACCATCTGTATCACAGTATTACCAGTTATTCTCAGCAACGATTATTACTGAAAACTACTGACTTCCTCCTGTTTTTTAAAAAATGATGACAGATGACAGAGTATTATACAAACTGTTTGGCACTTTCATGTTTCACTGGCAGACATCTATTGGACGTCTTTCCTTGCTCATTCACACAGATCTATCTTGTGTTTCTGAAGGCTGCATAAGATTCCACAGTAGTAATGTTCTTAGTGAACATTTTGCCTATTATTGATGGATATCCGGGCTATTTCCAGTTTTTCGCTACATAATCCTGTAACGGGATTATGTTGCTTCTGTGAACATGTGGCAGGATTTCACTGAAGCAAAGTACTTGATCAGAGGGTATGGATATTTAAAAACCTCATTCATTCGTCAAGTTGCTCTCCACAGACTGAGCCGGTTTACGCGCCCACCATCTGCATGAATACGGTTTCCTGAGGTCAGCTGTGAGGGAGAGATCAGTGGCCATCGACCTTTGATTTTTGCCAGTCACAAGAAGGGAATTCACTCTTTGTCGTATGCACAGCAGATCTCTTTTCCTACTTCCAGAGAGGTGTATCTTGGTCCACATTTTTACCTTTTTACATGGTCCATTTCTCCCTCTTCTCCTGGGATGCTGTCATGCTTGGAAAGGCTTCTCATCTTCCATGTTCTCTCCAAGTACTCTGTGTGGTTTTCTTTAAAACCCGCAGACATGCCAATGGGCATACTGTACACCACATATGTAGCACCTAAGTACATACCTTGAACTTTGTATACACCACACTTGGGTTTCCACTGCGCAGGGAGATTTCTGTCGCTATCTGCTGTTCCAGTTTACTCGTTTTCATTGTTGCTGGGAGTGACGTGAACATGTCTCAAAGGCACTTCTCAGGTTTCCTGCTGCTATTGGTCACTGAGGTGGTCTCCAGCACTTTTACAAACACACTGCTGTGGCTCTTTCAGCACACGGGAGGGATTCTCCGAGGTAGGCGTGGGAATGGGCCTGCTCGGCTGGACGGTGAGGACGTCCCGGAGTTGACTACGGGGTATTCATTCTGCAGGGTAAAGAGGGCCCCCTTGTCAGCTGCCAGGCATGAAATGCTAGCTTGTTGTGGTTTTGCCAGTGGGGCTGAATATCTTCTCAGGTTTAGAAGCCATCTAGGTTTTCTTTTATATCATTTAGCTATTTTTCTTTTGGGGTATGATTTCATTTTTCACATCTTTTGATCCATTTGCAGTTGAGTACAAGGGATGCAGCTGTGTGTTTTTCAAGATGACCAGTGACATAATAACCCAAACTTAAGCTGCTAAGCTGAAATGCCACCTTTCTCAAACCGAGCATTCAATGCCTGGAGCTTTGTGTTTGAGGGGTTTGGTGCACTTCCTTGCTATTCTTTTTCTTCCTTCTTGTTTAAGGTTAGAATAGAATCGGCCTGTTTGACTGAAACGTCTGCTGGTATTTTCACTAATCCTAACATATGAATTCTGTATTATCTCAAGATGTCCGCTCCCCGAGTTATTAAGCTTTTCTACGAACAAGATATTACCATTGATCTAGTAGACTCTCAATAAAGGCTTTCTGTTTACTCCTAGGCATTGTCCCTTCTCTTGCTGGATTGCAGTGACCCTCCAGTGCTGAGTAGTGAGCAGTAGTAGATGGTGAGTGTCAGTACTTGTGGCTTATTTTCCAGTATGTTAGAAAATGGGAATTATGCATACTGTTTTTTTAAGTCAAAAAGGAAAAATTTTATCAAATGTTTCCTTATCTGTAATTGCTAGGACTTGTGTTTTTTAGTAGGATTATAGTATCATCTATTCTGGCCTCTGTTTTTGTTTTCTTCATGATATAAGATTCTTGGGGAGGGGGGCACGGCTCAGTCGGTTAAGCATCTGACTCTTGGTTTCTGCTCAAGTCCTGATCTCATGGTTTGTGGGTCTGGGCCTTGTGGCATTCTCTCCCTTTCTCTGCCCCTCCCCTGCTTTATCTCTCAAAAATAGGAAAAAAATTTTTTGATGTTTAAGAATCATCTTAGGGAATTCAGAAAATAGAAAAACGCCCCACTCCAACCCTGTGCCTGGTGGAGGAGCACTAAGTAACCATGAAATGGATGAATGCTGCCGTTTGTTGATCTGTTCACAGAAGTGTAGGAGTTTACATTTGCCATCTGAACAGTATTAGAAGCATCTCCAAGCTGCTGACAACTTTTAAAATCATCTGATTATCTTTGAAAACCCCAATAACAAGACACTCACATTCGGCTTTCCCCATACTTGAGGGGAGACCATTTGGCAGATCTTGTGTCACACGAGCAGACCCCCTACCATTCGGCTCTCCTACCCAGAAAGTCAAGTCTAAGACCTTCCCCAGTGGAAGGCAAAACTTCTCTTCAGGGTGCAGGGCTGGAGGCCCTCAGTGCACATCACCCACCCCTCCTGCAGGAGAACACTCAGCACCACACTGTGAACTTATCGTAGAATAGATTTATTTACCTGAAACCATGTCTGTGCAATGCTTGTTGCTATACCAGCACAGAAATAAACAACTGATCTCTATTTACAGTCTAAAGTCAAACATGCATTGTGATAAATTGACGTTTAGCATTTTATTAAGATAAATGCATCACAATATTCGTATTGCACCAACATCTGTCTACTGCTTCTGATTTCATTAAATAAGTTACATTTAATACAGTGCAAAATAGCTGTTTGCACACTCAGAAAATAACTGAAGTTATAACTGGAGGCCTACGTTTTAACCTTTCAACACCTGCAGTGTTTTCAATAAATTTATAAATAAGCAAACTGTACAGGCCCAATTAAAAAGTAGCATGATTAAATGACACCATAGAGAAATCTAGCTACTTACAACTGAAGGCATGCATTACAATAGAATATTGTACATTTATATAAGCTATGACATTTTGCACAGAGAAATATGGAGACTTGGCTGATGGGCTTCTAAGTTCTTAGATAAGGTTTCAAAACCTCAGTCTTCTTGCAGCAAAGAAACCAAAGTTCGCTGGAGAGGCTTTCTGATTCATTAAGCTAAATTGTACATTTATAATTATTTGATTTAAAAGCTAAACCCCATTGGTAATACACGTTTCCTCCACATAACACACAATGAGTTGGGGACTTTTTTCTACTTTTCTTTTTCCCCCAACATCAATCATGCAGAGGGCTGGTAGATGTGTTGCTAAAAACGCACATGCACGCAACCGAACACCCTTATATTTCTGCAAAATGGTTTAGGAAGCGGTTACTCCAGTATTGCTGAAAAGGAAAGAAAGAGGAAATCAGCTTTATGAAACATGGGGAGGAAATGTTAGAATAACCATTTAAGATTAACAGTGACAAGGAATAGTGAAAAGGAATATTCAGTTTAAGATTTCAAGACCAGCATTTCTGATTTACTGTCCCTGAGGTGCTGCCTACACCGGGCAGCAGCCAGAAGCACTGGCTTGGTACAGACCCTTCATGTTGTCTGGCTACAGAACAAAGGCCACCCTGGCTCATGGAAGAACCCCACCAGGCAGACACATAATCACTTCAGACGTGGAAGGGCAATGGGCAAGAGGAAGAAGAGTTCTCTGTTAGCAGTGCAGACGGTAAGGAGGGTGACACACAGGCGAGCAGTGTGGCTGAGTGCGAAGCGTCTACCTCCCCTTTCTCCCCAGCCCCTCCCTGTAGCTGGTTGCGCAGTGGTGGCTTTGACAAAATTGGTGGTTACATTAAAATGGGAGCGGCCGATTTGGCCGACTTAGCTTGATGGGCGCTGCAGACTGCTCTGGGCAGTGGGGAGGCGCTTTACAGACACCGAGCTAATGCTTGTGGTCGCATATTCCCGGGGTCAGCTACCTCAAGGACAGTCAGGGAGCCAAGGCCCCCGTTTGAGGGTGATGTGGTAGCAGCTGATCACGGGGAGGCTGGCACTCACCCTGCTTGTCTATGAGCTCACGCAGCTCTCTATAGGACGTATCACCTGCACCGTGCAGATGAGCAGCTGGAGGATGTGTGATGTCGCCATCTTTTAGGCAAAGCCCTAACCAAGAAGCCGTGCAAGGCCTACCTGCCCATCGGTGAGAACACGAACAAGTTCTGATGGATCTGAAAAGGACACCAGTACTGATGGCGGCAAAAGCAGAAGCCGCCTGGGAAGTTCCTGCAGGTGCTGGGTGAGGATGGGCCTGGGTACCTACCCCTCACTGCGGGAGGCCTGAGGCCCAGGAGGCGGCCACAACAGTACGACTGCTGAGGAGGTGCTGATGTGGCAAGCCTGAAGCAGAGGACACAAGGGGATGCTTGCTCCTAGCTGCCTGGGCTCAGGGAAGTGGGTGCCTCTAGGCTCGATAGGCCCGAAGCTGAGAAACCACAAGGCAACAGACAGCCCAGGCGGATCTGGACCCGTGCATTTCTCCGACAGCAGCAAACAACACTGAATTTCTTTTATAAAGGCTACTATACTACAAGGAACCGAGTCAGGAAAAGCTGACTATTGGGTAAGTTCGGTTTCCCTTGAATAGCACACCACCCAACAAGCTCAGACATCCTGTTTTGGTTTGCAGCCAAGGCACACTCCTTGCATTTGATCACTTTTTATGCCTCATGATGCCAAAATTGGCAAACCCCACCCTCCTCCCTGCTATATGCTCTGCCAAACCAACCAACCTCCCTTTCTCAGAAGCCTCATAGAGTTAGGCTGGGACTTCCGTCTCCTTAATACTCAGACCACGCAAGTTGGTAGCACCCTGCCCTGCTTGATGAGTCCCACCAACCCTCCCCCGAACTTGAAGCCTTTACATTGCATCTCCTGGCTGCTCCCAGGATCCGGGGCCCTAGGACCTTCACAGGAACACTCAGGGCCTCATGGGGAGGGAGCTGCTGCCTAGGCCTCTTTCGCCCTGGCTCACGGACTAGGCTGGTTGCTAGCAGAGCCATGCCCTAAATAACTCTGCTTTTGCATACGCTGGAGAGAGGACAAGTCCCAGCTGCAAAGGATGGGACCCAGAAGGTGAAAAGAGGTGGCCTACTTGAGACCAACCTATGGATGCGTGAACTGACTGGTTCAATTATTTGCTTTCACTAGATTTTTGCTTTTCAATGAACCAGGTATCAAGTTTCTGGAATGAATCTTTGCAGCTGGTAAAGACCAGAGAACCACAAGTTTTTGAGAGTCCTCATCTCGGCATTACCAAAGGCAGCATTCCCCCAGCCTGTAAGTCAGACCAAAGCAAAACAAGCTGCTCTCCTCCCAGGCCCTCCCCAACATCCGGCTGTGCCACTGTCCAAGGCAGTGCATGGAGCCTACAGTTGTCACACCTCACATCAGCTAACCCAGCCACCGTGTGCACAGGTACTACACATCATACACTTACTCCTCTCAGACTGTCACAGAGCACAGCAGTGCATGACACAGGGGCTTTTTCGTTAGTGTCACACAGCTAGCTTACTCGGTAGCAGTCACCTTTGGGCTAAAGCATCTGGATTCCAGGGGATACTCACGTTAGTTGATGGATGTTGGAAGGCATTGGAGGAAAACACCACAGTTAGGACAGTTAATGGCTTACACACTGTTGGTAAGACTGATCTCGAACATGCGCAAACATTTATCATAGTAACATGGTGTTGGTTAGTGCCACATTCAAATAAAAATAGTTCTATACAGTATGTTCATTTGGTCATGTGGTATTTACAGATTTTACAAAAACATACACACGCACGCACACACACGCACACACACTTGCCCTTATGTTCTCTACACCAGGCTAAAAAGGCCAGCAGAAACTCGCATAAAAAGTATCACAGATGATAACTGGTACGTATACATGAATCCCTACAACTACCTATATGCAGCAGAACAGGATCCTTCTTCCCCTCGAGCACAGTAAAGCTAAAGTTCTGAGCTATGAACTTGAGAAAATTGGACATGTCTGTTAGATAGTTTAGCTAAGCCACTTAAAAGTTAAAAACAAGACAGTTATTTTTCTGTCCATTTAAAATGTTTTATTTTCCTTTTTAAACTAGATTGTGAAGTGCCACTGAAATAGGCAATGTTGGCAAAACAATGTCTGTTACAATAAAATACATTAGACATTTAAATAAATAACCTTAAAAACTATGTGGGGGGACATGAACCCAGTCGATTGAATCTGGAACAATGTTTTCTGCACAAGCGAGAACAGGCATACCTCTTGTTAAGACTGATGTAAACAGAACCATCGAAACCCTACAGGAGAAGCAGCCGAGCGGGGCTGGGAGTGGGGGGTGGGGGTGGAAGTGAATGGGGGCCAAGGGGGTGAGGGGAGTGGCAAACCAAAAAATACTGACTGAGGTAGCAGTACTCTGCTCAGTGCAGAAAAATTGGCTTATGAATAAAAATTAGACTGTGATCTCAGATTAAATCCAGATGATCATGCAGAAGACACAATACATGCTATTTAGTTTTAGAAAAAAACACATTCATTTCCTAAAATCTGCTGCCAATTAATTTGCTGACAATGTCTGCTGGCTCAACTATTTTTTTTTTTATACAAGGATGAGTATTAAACAGAACACTGTACATGCTTTTTCATCTACAAAAAAATATTTGCATAAAATAGTGTTAGTTCTCTGTACATGTCAATGGACACTTTAATTATGTGTATAAAAAAGGAAAATCTTGCCCCACTGGAGTCAGAAAAAGCAAAACAAAATCTAGAGTATGAAATCTCCTTCACCAGCCAATATGTTCATGTGAAAATTCAGCAGAAATAGACAGTTGCTTTAAACAATAAAAAAATTAATTGATTAAGTTAAACATCTTCTTTATGTAAAACTGTCAGTCAAGACCAGAACATATCACTAAAGTTAGTGTCTGTGCTATAGACCCAGATCACCAGGGGCATTATGAGCAGCACAAACGGCCAGGAAATCCCATCGGTGCATGCCGAGAACGAGCAGGATTTGGTGGCAGGCTGCACACACTCTTTACCAGGTTCCAGGTAGTTGCGGGCCACAAACTTGAGTGTCTCATCCATTAGAATCACAGGCAAGGAGATTTTCAGCACCATCAGCCACTGGGTCAAGTTCAGCGGTGTGATCTGGAAAATAAGCTGAAATACAAAGATGCTTTGTCAAGCTCCCAAACTTGCGGGACAGGCAGCTAGGCCCCATTCGGTCCTGGTCCCACCACCGCTTACTGGCAAAGGTTCCACGTAGAGGATGAGGAAATGGAGCGACATGGACAGGCAGATGGAGCCCACGAGCCAGATGTTCTCCCAAGGGGGCATTCTCAGCAGAGACTGGTTTTCAGATAAACTGCAGAACAAGGAGAGGGACATGAAACACGCCCGCCCAAAAGGCAAATGCCTTTGTTACAAGTGACAAAGACTGTTCGAGGCTATGCTTCAATAGGATAGCAGCTAACTTGGCATTGCCCACTGACCCAATTCATTTGAGTGAAGTTTCTACTGTGGCAAAATTATGGGAAGAACATCCAGATGTAGGACAAACTTCCAATTTTAAATCTAGGTTTCAGCACAGATGATTTCATTTCAGTGGGCTCCAATATGCTCTCAATTGCCCTTGACGCTTAATGCTATTTTAAAATTTCTATTTTTGTCATGGCTTAATTGGATGATACCATTTATCTCACTGCTAAAGGGCAAGAGCACCTTCCCTGTGGGCACTGGCATATAGGGCCACCGAAGTCCCTATTTTTGGCCTCTGCTGTCTCATAAGGAACGTGTGGTTAAGCACTCCCACTGCTTCCTGGAGGTGATGACGACTTAAGCTTTTAAAACCGGTGCTGCTTGTTCTCTTTTCTTTCTGGGACGGAGGAGTTTTCCCTGCCATCCTCTGTCAAGCAGGACACACCGTTCCCCGGGGCCCTAGCTGGGGGAGCTCTCGCCCCAGCCTGTGGAGGACTCACTGACCTGTTGAGGGCGTTACACATCTCTATGGTTACTAGAACAGACAGCGCCATTGTCATCGGGTATGGGGACTCAAAGATTGCACAATCCACTCCTTCAAAGTCCGGGTTGTCATCTTTACACTGTAGGAAGTGGCTCTGCAACAAACGCCCAATCAAGTTCCTGATCAGCCAAGTCCATTTCCAAGGTCCACGCCGCAGTAACTCAGTAGATTTCAGAACACAGACCCACACAAGATCTCACTCCATCTACCAGAGAAGCCCTGGTCCTTCAGAATAATCTTAGATGCAGCTGTTTATTATTCGTGCGTCAAGATTATTTGGTAGACATCGAAACTACAAAAACTCAATGACAATCTTACGCTTCACCTCTAAGGTAGAGAAAGAAAGGCGGATACGTACCAGCTGGTAGAAGGACACCCTTGGACCCCCGTCAGCAGCAATGAACCACCACGCGGCAGCACCCACAGTAGCAGCGCCAACGTAACCTGGGAACAGACACAGGCGGGGTTTGCAGCCCACAGCTTGTACTGTAGGCGCTGCCTTGCAGGCCCGTCCCCCGCAGAGATGAGACCTGGTTTGCCGATGGTACCAGAGAGCTTTGCTGTCACTAGCAATTGCTCGCTCACATCAGCCCAAGCAGTTAGGCGGAGAGTTTCTGCAAGAAGAGGGGTGTCTGGTACAGAAAAACCAGGCAACTTTTCTTCCAGAGTTTGTGAGGAAAAGGACCTACTGGAACAGGCGGGACCTTGACGACAGCCATGCCTTCTCTAACCGGCAGCAGGTACATGTCCTTCCTGTGTTGTACCAGATCACACCACCCAGGAATTTTAGGGAAACTGATCCTCCTCGGGTGTACACTTACTTATCCGCTCTACCACAGGCCTGGCAGAACTCTTACGTGGAAAAGCTGTCAGAGCAGTTAGTGCAGAACAGAGGCAACGTGCCAAAACCGAGAGCTGACTCTGGGACCAGTCTGCCTCCCAACCAATCAGTTTTGAACTGAACGAGTTTACTACAAAGCAACGGGGTAGTGGAGAACACAGGGACTGGACACTGTGAAGATGGTGCCGAGGCGGCGGCAGCAACCCACTGCCAACACACAGCACACCCCCCAAGCCGGCAGCTATGGGCAGGAACGGGAGAGCTGGTGCACGGGGATGAGGCAGCTCTACACACACCGATGTGGCGACCCCCAACAAACAGGGAGAGATACAAGGAGACAGGGCTCCGCACACGGGTGTGTACACCACACCAACACTTGTGAAAATAAATACACGAAATAGATGTGTTTGCTAGACTTATTTCTGGGAGGGCACAAGAGAAACTCAATGTTGGAGGGCAACTGACTGCCTGAGAACCTTCTCCCTCTATGCCACGGTGTCCTTTTTGAATTTTAAAACATGTGAACATACTGAAACAAGACCACCTTCCTACAGAACCCCAGGGAAGTTATTTAAACTCTCTGGGCCTCACTTTCCTAACCTCTAAAGTGGGAGGACAAGAACCAGCAGCCGAGCCAGGAGCATGAAGTCTACAGAGGCGGTGTTATGCAGAAGAACAGGACCCGTGGCCGGAGCTCCCGTGTTTTTACCAGCCTCTGCAGACAAATGCACATCACTCTTCTCTACTTAGGGGGAGCAGGACTTAGTTTCAAAGCTTGGGGATGTAAGGCCTGACCCTGACTCACCCCTATATCCCTTTGCCCTTAGGTTAAATCTGAAAACAAAGGCCCAAGGGATGATAAGGATGCTAAAACAAGGGAATAATTTTCCTGTGAACTGGACATACATTTTATTAAACTCCACTTTTTTGCTACCCTAATAAGGGATGAATTTACAAAATTTTGCCTTATGAAGATTACATTTAAAAATCAACAATATAAAAAACTGTACTCACAGCCAATAGCCAGGTAACGGAAAAAGAGCCATCCGCTGATCAGTGGTTCCTTCGGGTTCCGGGGTGGCTTGTTCATGATGTCCAGGTCGGGCGGGTTAAACCCCAGTGCGGTGGCAGGCAGGCCGTCTGTCACCAGATTGACCCAGAGCAGCTGGACAGGAATTAAAGCCTCAGGAAATCCAAGGGCTGCAGTCAGGAAAATACTGTTTCCACCCAAAGAAAGAGAAAGACCCCAAATTATTTTTGGCCACTATTTAAATAGTCAGAGCACCCTCTCCTCCTCCCTAAATCAATGGACAGTAACAATGACTGCTTGAAATAACTTTTTTGGCCATCATCAAACATTCGGTATACCTAATTTCAAGTTTAAGTAAAATGTCAGAAGGCCAGTTAGTTAAACTCATTTCTATGTTCCAGGGCATCTTTCACCTTTCAAGGTGGCCAGACAGCCCTCCCCCAAGCCGGATGAACCTCTAACCATCCTTCCTTCTCCCCTGGCCCTCCCTCACCACTCCTGCACAACGACCGAAGCTGCTGCCACATGAAGAACAAATCTGAGAAACTGGTCAGCCCAAGCCGATTTTAGAAAAAACACTACAAGTGATCTTCCGCAGGGACCCACCAGACGACTTCCCCTACGTTCGAAGAGATGAGGTAGCGGATAAACTGCTTCATGTTGTTGTAAATCGCCCGCCCCTCCTCGACAGCAGCCACGATGGTGGAGAAGTTGTCGTCGGCTAGGACCATCTCAGAGGCGGTTTTAGCCACTGCCGTGCCAGAGCCCATGGCAATGCCAATCTCTGATTTCTTCAGGGCGGGAGCATCATTCACGCCATCCCCAGTCTGAAAGGAAATGCAAGGACTGGTTTCTGCACACCTGCCAACCACCTCACGCACACACACCCCAACCAAGGCTCCGCGGTCCTGAAGCAAGGCCAACGAATGGAGCCGTGGGCCTCTGGGCACAGAGAAGTTTACAAGTTGGTGTCACAAAATGCACTTCACCTGGGAAACGTACAATTGCCGAATGAGCTTACCGAAAAGACTTCGGGGGGAGGTAGCACAAAGGGGACTTCGAATTCATCGGTATTATTTTTTACCAAACAAAACACAAAAACCACCCACACGGCAGTCAAGATGAAGCACGTGTATCGCACAGACAGCTCTAAGGCAGAATAGGTGCACTATTGTAGGAAACTGGAACATGCCATTTACGAAGGTCAGAAACCGGCAAAAATACTAAACATTGTCTACAGATACAAAACTGTCATTCCCATCGATGTTTTTAAACTTTTACTGAACACCCATTATATTCAGAAAAGTGCTTCCCTCTAGGAGAAGAGAGGAAGGAAGAACACCTGTTAGCATCTGCTTTCCAGTAACACTTTTTTTAAAAGTTTCACAGACCAGCAACAGAAAGCAAATACTCCACAATGTGAACTTGTCTGGGTGAAGAATCCCACAAGGGAAATGCCTCACCAACAGGCAGCTCTTAACACTTCATCAATATCTCTAATTTCAGGAAGGGTTAACCAAAGATTGGGGATAGAACACAGAGGAGTTCTATCCTGAATCAATTTTTAGAAAACTTGAGATAACATGTACACTCTAACCAAGACAAAGACTAGGTATCTCCAAATATTTCCCCATGACTGATTCAGAAGGCATACCTCTACATCGTTAACTCATGCCAACTACTGGTTAACAGCCCTGATCATGACAAGAATCAAGATACTCCGAATGGTCAAAATTATGACCTGCTGGATCTGTGTAGCGTTGAGTCCAAAGATACTCACCATAGCTGTAATCTCATCAAAAGACTGAAGAAACTCTACAATTTTTGACTTGTGGGAAGGCTCAACTCGAGCGAAACAGCGGGCGTTCAAGCAGGCATCTCTCTGGGCTGATGGACTGAGCTCATCAAACTCCCGACCTGTAAAAGCCTTTGACGTCACATCCTCGTCCTGCCCAAAGATGCCAATGCGGCGACAGATGGCCACAGCAGTGCCTTTGTTGTCCCCCGTGATCATGATGACCCGGATGCCTGCTTGCCGGCAAAGCTTCACAGAAGAGGCCACTTCAATTCTTGGAGGGTCCAGCATGCCCACGCAGCCAACGAAAGTCAGATTGGTCTACAGCAAAAGAAATCATCTTACTTTAAAACAAGAAGTTCTAATTTTTCCCCTAATGCAAAACAAGGACCAGTTATACATAAAGAGCAAAGGCCTCTCCATTTTCTTATGGTAAATTCTGTAACTGATTCTTATCTAAGATTAATATTTACACAGATATAAATTGAGAAATAGTTACTACTTCCAATGAACCAGAAAGGATTAAAAATGTCACTACCTTCTTGAATCAAATCATCCTTTAACTTTCATGATGAAAATATTCTGAAAGGAGGAAAAAACATACTAAGGAGTAAGAGCATTCTGACATTGGCCACTCTTATGGCCTAGAGGACCAGTTCTTTCTTATTTCTCTCGGTCAGTGCTTCAGGAAGTCACACACCCAGAATTAAAGAGTTCTACTATGAGCAGAAGAGTAGAAGAAATTTCTCAACTTGGATATTTTGACCTTTGGTAACTAATGAATATTTAAAAAAATATTCCCAAATTTTAAAACATCTTAATTAAGAGTTGCAAACTAGGGTTTACAAGTTTATTTGGTTCAAGTCTGGACTTTTCTACCTTGAAAGCAACAGTCCTATATTAAACTGGTAAGGAGGCATGCTGGAAGCAGCACGCTGAATTGGAACGGTGGGGCATTTGGCCTGCAGAAAAACAAATAACCGCACCTCTTTCTTGGCAAAAGCAAGAGCCATTTGACCTTTTACTGAAGGAGTGCTGTTTGAACACAATGAGTGTGCAGGGTGTGGGGGAAGGAACACTTCGTTAGCTAACCTCGTATTTGATAAAGTTGGCCGAGTCCTCAAGGTTCATTTCTTCTCTTCTCAGTGGGTTGTCGTGAGTGGCCAGAGCCAGGCACCGCAGTGTGTCGCTGCCACTACCCCATTCCCGGATGACAGACATGACCTTCTGTTTGACTCCAGGGGTCATAGGGACTTTAGTACTTCCAACCCGAATGTGGGTGCACCTGTCAATGACACCTTCGGGAGCGCCCTGGAAATGTTACAGATTTGGATCAGCAAGTGTACTTACTGGGCTCACCAGCATCCTAATCCTCGTAAGGACAGCTCACTGCAATCTGCTGTACTTGCCTTCACAAACATTTTGCTCATTGATGTCCGGCTCGGTTTGTTTGGTGTACAATAAACTGACATGGATTTTCTATCACGTGAAAACTCGAGAGTAAATTCTTTTTTCATCAACTGCTTTATGACCTGAAAAGAGAACATGCATGGAATACTATTGGATAACAATTTCTGAATATTTTTCACTTGGTCAACAAATGTTCACTAAGCACCTATTCTGTGACAGGTGCTGGGGGTTTAGCCACGGACAGTGAACAAGTTCTCACCCTCACGAAGGTTAAACTGGCCCTCTCGTTCGGGAAAAACACATTAAAATGTAAATGCAGACATAGTAAATGCTACAGAGAAAAAATTTTTTAAATGAGGCAAGGGAATGCAGATAGAAAATTTGTATAGGTATAGATTGTTAAGAGTTAGCTGAAGGGGGATAAGGAGCACCACTTAGTACAAATAATCCAAGAGATGATGGCAACTGTGGGCAGGAATGGTTGGTCCATAGCACTGCCGCACCACCAAAGTTGTCTACTGTGATTGAAATGTTCTATCAGAACTGTTCCGTAGCTGTCCTATGTAGCTACTAAGCACTTAAAGAGCCATTGTTCTTTTTATTCTAAATAGCTTTAGGGAGCCAGCACATAAGACACCAGCACAATGATTGACAAAAAGAGCTCATGGAAGTAACTGCAGACAGAAAAGGGTGAGGACTGGGCCCTGGGGCCTCCCCACCCCTGGTGGGTGGGATGTGTAAGATCCAGCCAACGAGTTGGCAGAGGGAGGAGAACAAGTAAAGGCGTGTTTCACAGAGGGAGAGACCGACAGTCAGGTAAATGAGGACTTTTCATGACCCTTTGGATTCAGACACTGTTGGGTTGTGTACACAACCACATTACCTACAACATACGCTGTATAGTTTTTTTAATAATAAAAAAATTTTTTCATGTTTATTTTTGAGAGACAGCACAAGTAGGGGAGGGGCAGATGAGGAAGACATAGAATTAGAATTTGAAGCAGGTTCTAGGCTCTGAGCTGTCAGTACAGAGCTTGACGCAGGGCTTGAACCCATGAACCACGAGATCATGACCTGAGCTGAAGTCGATGCTTAACCAACTGACCCACCCAGGTGCCCTACATTATCCTTTCTAATTTTTATACCTTTGATCTCTTAGACTGGGGCTGCTGGTAAAATACTGAATAGAAACATCGAGAGGAGAAAATTTTCTGTTGCTACTAAGTATAACATTAGTACAGGCTCTGTGCAAACATACCGTCAACTTGAAGTCAGGTTTGCTGGTTTTTGTTTTTTTTTTTTTAGTTTACTTTGAGAGCGAGCAAGTAAGGGAGATGGAAAGAACCACAAGCAGGCTCCACACTATCTCACAAATTGAGATCATGACTACTGAACCACCTAGGTGCCCCAGGATTGCGGAGTTTTTATCATGAACACAAATTTTATGAGATGCCTTTTCTGCCCCTACTTAAATGGTTTGCTGTTTTTATTCGATTATGTGAATTATGCTGATCCTCCCCCACCCCCCACTCAGATACAAAGCTGATAACTGCAGAAATCCTTAAGAACCTCAGCATCCAACGTGGGCAGTGACGAGCAGATGGACGTCTGTGGGTTCTCTGCCAGGCTGGGCGGACTACCATCATCCTCTCAGCCAGAGCTGCCTCAAGCAGAAAAAAGACCATCACTGAATTCTGCATTATTTGACTCGTATGCTCTAGAAAGACTGAAGGAATGTGTAGTGATTCTGACTAAGGTATGGATCTAGGCAACAGATACATCCTGTGAGGAGAGAAGAACACAGCCGTTTCTAACAGCATCGAGATGTCCATTATGCCTTAAAAAGCTGGGTCCTGCCCACTTCACCTCTGAACTATAACAGGTTCCTGCTTTCTGGGGGCTGGAGACTGGCATGAGTTCAGAGCTGGGAATTTTCAGTGAGGGAGCCCCCATGACAGTCATTTCTGATCTCCTTGCTCAGCTGCTGACAAAAAAAAAAAAAAAAAAAAAAAAAAAAAAAAAAGGCAAAGGCAGCCATGGATCAAGAAATGGCTTGGTCTGCAGACAAGAGAACAGATAGCCTTGCCCTTACGTGTGGTCATCATGACAGTTAACGCACCACTTGTAAGTTCCATACTGCTTGTTTCCCTTTACGGAGTAGTTACAGGTCTGGAATCCAACAGTTCTAACCCTCACTCTCTGTGAAGCGGAGTCTTCAGGTTGCCTCTGAGGGACTTAGGCAAACCAACTAATAACAGAGCTGTCAGACAATGTGGCTTTGCAAGGACCACCCCCCATACTTTTACCCTGTCCTAGCTCACCACCAGTCTGGGAGTCAGGGCTCTAAAATGGAGACCAGGACACCTCCCATTTTATGGAAGCCACATGCTGGGGTGGGATGCCACAGGAGCTGCCCAGAACCCTTGTGACTGAGATTGCTGGTGGTGGAGTGTAGGTCACGTCACAGCAGGGAGAGCTTTAATTCTGGCGTGAGCTTTGTTTTCTCAGAATAGTATAAAGGAAATAAAATGATGCAAAGAGAGGGTGCTAGAGAAGGTGTCCAGTTCTGGCTCACCCTGTGAAACTACGCTCACCACTGAAGGCCTCAGCTTCCCTGCGTATAAACGCCAGACTGGACTGGATGGACCCTTTCACAGCCTGACATCTGGTGTGCTCCTCAAAATGCTTAAAGAACTTGACTGGAGGGGCATCTGGGCAGCTCAGTCAATTTAAGTGCCTGACTTTGGCTTAGGTCATGATCTCATGGTTCATGATTTCAAGCCCTACATCGGGCTCTGCGCTGGCAGCATAGAGCCTGCTTGGGATTCTCTCTCCCCTGGTCAGAATGCACACATGCTCTCTCTCACAAAATAAACTTAACAACAACAACAACAAAAAACAAAAAAAACTATAGAGAAAATCAGAAAAGTGAAACAAGAGAATACATTAAAACAGCTACTTTGAGAAATTTCACTGGAAAAGAAAAGCAGAGTGCTAAAGGGGGAAATAAAATTTTAAGATAAAAAACATACTACTCTGCCCTGTGCCAATGAAGATCTAGTAGAGACGGACAATAGATGGTGCAGGACAGAGAAGCTGGGACTCAAGGCACAAGGGGCAGCTGGGTTCTGACAGGAGCAAGGACAGACTGCTCGCGGTGCCATGGGAGGAGGCAAACCTCACAGGCACAGATGGCTGCGTGTGGAAATTATCTAGTGATTGCTTCTATTTTCTTGGTCAGACAGGCAGCCAGATCATTGCACCAGAGAGCGAATGTGGGGAAGGAGATGCCACCAGTTTCAGGAGAAAGGTATGAACCTCCCTAGCTGTCTAAGAGGGCGGGGAGTGAAGGGGTCAAATAGGGGCAGGAGTGAAGGGCAGCACGAACACCACCCCAAGCTTCAATACTGACCGAGTTGCAGGCGTTTGCTCGTTCTATTTTAGAAAGACCCTTCAATTCGGTATCGAATACATTCATCTTCTCTACTAGGCAAGTGAGAGCAGTCTCTGTAGCTTCTCCAACTTTTTCATACACACCCTTCGCCTGTATTGGTTAAAAGCATCAAGTGAAAAAGTAGTGAGTAAGTTTTTCGTCGATAAAGACTTCCCATCAGAGGAGAGCTTATCCTTCACTGCACCATTACTGTCAGGGCCGTTTTTATCCTGCTCTGGAGCAAATGAGGCAAACAATTAAAAATATACTCAAAAGCACATTTTATCTTATTCTAATAACTAGGTTTTTTATGTCCTTTAACTATGAGAAGCCGAGAGTCAGTATTCAAACAGAGCTTTCAAATAGTATGTAAAATTGCATGTCATTATTTATCATTTTACAGAGTTCACGTTCAGGTTCTGATGGAGACTGGTTTGTCTTTTAGAAACCAGTAGGTTAATCTGTAAATAAAAAAGGAGGAAAAGAAGGTTTTCTACTATTTAAATTTTGTATTATTTCTTCATCATCATCATCATCATCATCAACAACAAAACAGCTCTCTAAACCTCAGCTTGTCCTTAAGTATCTACTACCGCCCATCTTAAAAAACATGATTAATACCCTATACTTTCAGGGGAACATTTCTTATCCTAGGTTTTCTCCACTTTTGGTAGCCACACTATAAGCAGAAGAGAACATCACATACATCCTAACTCTTAGTTTATAAAAGGGACTGCAACACTCAGAGGATCTATGAAAGGCTCTCAGCTTTCTTTGGCTAGGTCACGCTGACTCGGATAAAATGGAAAGAGGAAACAAAATCAGGAACCCTTACTTTCCAGAGGAAGGAAGGCTGGATTTTCATTCCACCCACCCTACCCATGAGCTACAACAGTCAGGTCTACTTTCTCATCTGTGAGGAGCCTTACCTCATTGTAATCCAATGCAGAATCATTACAAAGAGCACAAATTGTTGCCAATTCCACGAGACCATCATATTGATGACATTTCACTGGTTTATCATCTTTATGCCTATCAAAAGAAGAAAAACACTTTCAGAGCACAATGTGGTTATCTCTATTGATTTTTATTTAATTTGTAATAGAACTTTGTGGACAACAGCCTGGCAAGTATTCAAAAGAATCTGAGTGATGGCTCTTAGAAATCTGATGCTGGAGATGAAAGAATGTGTCATTGATATCAGGAATCCATCAGTAAAGACCAGAAGTTCTTAGTTAATGAAATTCTTCCACCACAGGTATCGATACAGAATCAATACAGAATAAACCCCAGCTGAAAAATTAGGCTCCAGAGCAGAGCTAAATAAAAATGAAAAAAGTCACTGACTTAGAACCTTGTTTTCTCTTTCAAAATATGTATTATATTAAAAAAAAAATGTACTATTCAAAAAACTGACATGAGCCATATTAAGAAACTTTTAGACACACTGCAAATCTATACCAGTGCCAAACTGCCACAGCGGAGCCTTTAAACAATACAGTGGGTTTACTCACACTTCTCCAATAGGTGCATATGTCGAACCAGTTATGGTAAACTCATTAAGGGAACAAGTATCCCCTTCAACCTTGTCCAGAATGAACATCTACAGAAAAAAAAAAAGCATCAGTGTTTAATATATGCTAGAAAAGAACAATCTCTGCTAAGACAAAAGCAATTCTCCTGGAAGAGAACAATTTTAACTGGACTGTCCCTTATTCCAACTAGACGCTGTTCAGGACTGCCTCCCCCATCCATCCAAGAGTCTGAAAAACAGTATCACCGAGATGCTGAATAAATAAGCAGCAGGGGTAACCAAAGACACAGAAGACGGCCCACATGAAATCTAAGTTCTGAGGACTCTGGGCCAGTCAATTCCAAAGACGCGGCGGCGGTCTTCAGAGGACTCAGAATTCCCAATTTCAAACGGCTGGCTGAGGAAGTAATATTAGGTAGTCCTGACTGGGAGCTAATAGTAAAAGCCGGGGAAGAATAAACTCACATTTCAGAGCTCTGTAAACATTCCCTGAGTAATATAAGACAAATCACTTCTCTCCTCCTGCCCACTTATTTTTATTGTGGCAACAGCTCATTTTCTATGAAGCTGCGTAACTCCACGTGCACAGTAAGGAGCCTGCAGAACTGACTGAACTGACGTCACCAAGGCAACATAGACGGAAGCGTGCTTAGGAAAGGATTCTTAATTTTATAGAATAAAGTGACATGAGCTAGTTTCATAAAGACCAGGGTTTTGTTTTGTTTTTTCTCTTGGTCTGCTTTTTAATCATAATTTAGAAGCCCAGTTTGGCAGGCTCAGATTTAGACTCGTGTTTTCATGCAACTTCAAACACTTTCTCATAAAACACAGAAAACACAAAGTGCTACTTCAACTGTACTTTATTGTGCCAAAATTCCTCTGAAATATGAACAATTAAGAACATGATCAGGGGCGGCTGGGTGGCTCAGTTGGTTGTCTGACTTGATTTCGGCTCAGGCCATGATCTTGTCATTTGTGGGATCAAGTCCTGCCGTTGAGCTTTGCACTGACAGGTCGAAGCCTGCTTGGGATTTTTCCCCCACCCCTCCCCTTATGTGCTCTCTCTCTCTCAAATAAAATATTAGAAAAAATAAGGAAAGGAAGGAAAGAAAAAAAAGAAAAGACAGAAAGAAAGAAAATGCAGCACTGAGAACTTCAGCTCAGGTTATGATCTTTCGGTTTGTGAGTTCGAGCCCCACATCAGGCTCTGTGCTAACAGCTCAGAGCCTGGAGCCTGCTTCAGATTCTGTGTCTCCCTCTCTGCCCCTCCCATGCTTGCTCTCTGTCTCTTTCTCTCAAAATTAACAAACATTAAAAAAAAATTTTTTTTAAAGAATACAATCAAACCGTTTACAATAAATTTATTTTATTTTATTTTTTTTAACGTTTTTATTTATTTATTTTGAGAGACATAGAGACAGAGCGTGAGCTAGGGAAGGGCAGAGAGAGAGGGAGATACAGAATCCGAAACAGGTTCCAGGCTCCGAGCCGTCAGCACAGAGCCCGACGTGGGGCTCGAACTCACAGACCATGAGATCATGACCTGAGCTGAAGTCGGCCACTTAACCGACTGAGCCACCCAGGCGCCCCCGTTTACAATAAATTTAAAACGACTACACTCAAGTTTAAAAGAGCCATGTAGTGCTTTAAAGTATCTTTTCAGAGCATCTCAACTCATATTCAGTAACAAAATCATTTCATGCTGGTTTCAAAATAACTTCTTTTAAGGAGCCCCTGGGTGACTCAGTTAAATGTCTGACTTCTGCTCAGATCATGATTTCACAGTTCGTGGGTCTGAGCCCCACATCGGGCTCTGTGCTGACAGCTGGGAGCCTGGAGCCTGCTTCGGATTCTGTGTCTCCCTCTCTCTCTGCCCTTCTCCCGCTCACGCTCTCTTTTTTTTTGCCTCACAAGATCTGCTTGTTATATAGTGCAAACTTTTAAATTCTGAAAGCTTCATTTTTCTAAATACTTTTTTTAAGTTTATTTATTTTGACAGAGAGAGCGCACGAGCAAGGTAGGGGCAGAGAGCGGGGAGAGAAGAGAATCCCAAGCAGGCTCTGCACTGTTAGCACAGAGCATGATGTGAGGCTTGAACTCATGCACTGGAATATCACGACCTGAGCCGAGATCAAGAGTTGGACGCTCAACTGACTGAGCCCTCCAAGCCTCCCACATCTTTTTTTTTTTTTTTTTTTTTTTTTTAAGTAAACTCTACATCCTACACGGGAGATCAAACTCACAAGACCAAGATCAAGAGTCACATGCTCTGCTGACTGAGACAGGTGCCCAAAAAGGTTCATTTCAAAACCATATTTAGATATAAATTAACCCTGGAACAGAACTAAAGCCATTAACAAGACATATAAAATGTCTTTTTTTTTTTAAAATAAAAATACTAATAAATAGGATTTAAAACTGTGAGGACTCTTGATAAAAAAGGTTCTAATTCAAACATATACAACTAGTGCTGAATGAGGAAAAGATTCATGTCCAAGGTCACATGCAACAGTACCAGTGACACCTACATTTTTTTCTAACAGATACAGCACCTAAAAAAAGGAAGCTTGTCAAATGGCTCCTTCCAAATATGTTTGACATTTTACAGAAGAGGAACAAAGGACCAGAGAGGTTAAACAAGTGCTCAAGGTTATATAATTATTAAGTGGAAGAGAGAAGACTAGGTTTAGCTACCCATCTCTCCCATAAAAAAAACCAACTTTACCCTTTTTTTACTCTTTTATTAGAAGCTGTGTGACCCTCAGACAGGTCACTTAACTTCTCAGAGCCTGAATTTTTTTTTTTTTTAAATGTTTATTTACTTTTGACAGAGAGACAGAGTGTCAGCAGGGGAGGGGCAAAGAAAGAGGGAGACACAGAATCCGAAGCAGGCTCCAGGCTCTGAGCTGTCAGCACAGAGCCCGAGATGCAGGGCTCGAACCCACACACCGTGAGAACATGACCTGAGCCGAAGTCGGCGCCCCTGAGCCTGAATTTTTAAACCTCTTGAGCAGGACTACCATGATTCAGAAAGTCATATGTGAAAAACAAATGGAGTGCACTAAGCAGTGTCAGAGCAAGCTGGCATTATTACCACACACCATATCATTTGTTTAATGATCCAGTTTATAAAAAGTGAAACTCTTCTGGTTTATACCATAGTCCACAATATTCTAAGATATTCAGAATCTTAGTCCACATTAAGTAAATCTGAATGCAAGTGGGCATGTTAGATTATGAGCAAGTAAACCATTTAGGAACTGCATGATGAAAGTATTCCTAAGTCAAGGGCAGTTATGCGACCCGCTGCAAGAAACCTCCTGTAGAATACTGATTAGCATCAGCTTTCTGTCACAGAGGTACAATAGAACAAAGGCAGGCAAGGCTGTTTAATAGAAGAAAACATCTTACACCAGTTAAGAGAAAATATGAAAACAAAATTTTTTTATTACGGACTCTGTTTTATTCTTATTTTGAAATCTGATTTGCTGCCACTGTTTGAAATTAGTTGACAACCAGTTCTTGGCCCATTTATGCAACCTTTTCTGGTTCCAAGGAATGAAAATCTAGGTAAACCTAGGTAGCTGAGTCAAACCCTGCTTATTACCACATAAGAGACAAAACACCTGTCCATTCATTCTAATGAAATGGGGTCTGGACTACACAGAGTCAGTGTGAGCGTGTATCTAAAAATCATCACGAATTTCAATTTGCAAAGATAAAAATTCAGAGGGTTTAATTGTATTGAAAGAAAAACAATTTCTAAAATGAAAAGACATTCCCCAAGACCTGGAAATAAGGCCAACAGGATGACCACAGTCCCCTCAATGTCATTCAAAAGCATTACTTTATAGGCTCAAAGATGCAGTATTCTAGAAATATGGGACGCCGTTCCACTGTGCGATTTATTAACAGCTCTCTACTTACAGGATGGTGTGGATTTGTGTCCTGTAGGAAAGACAAACTCTAGTTTTACTGCCCTATTGACATTTTTTAAAAAGTTTATTTATTTTGAGAGAGTACGAGCATGGGAAAGGAGCAGCGAGGGAGAGAGAATCCCAAATAGGCTCCACACTATCCGTGCAGAGCCGGATGTGGAGCTCAAACCCACAAACTGTGAGATCATGACCTGAGCTGAAACCAAGAGTGGGACACCTAACCAACTGAGCCACCCAGGCGCCTGTGCCCTAGAGGATATTAACCAGCTTTTGTAATCTAACATACAGCAATTCTATTCTAATACTGAATACTTCCTCAAATGCTCTCTGTAACCAGTTTTACCATTTTACTGATTCCCTCATTATTTAACAAGCCAAACAGAATCTTTGGCGTCCACTCGATATTTTTACAAGTTGTGCACCTTTTGGAAAATTATACTTTGACCTGTATAAAGTTGTTTAAATAAATCCTAGGGAAAGGACTTAATTCAGCTCTATCAGTATTTTTGTAGTTATTACTTTCCTAAGGGCAAGTTTAAACAGTTTCTTATTTTATCCCCTAAGTGATGGTCACAACAACCTAAGAAAGGTAAATAATTGCCTTTAACTTGCTTCGTTCTGTGTGTTCATCCTTCTGTCAAGAAAGTATGTTTCATTCAGTGTGTTATGAAAACACAAATCAGAAGTTTAGCTAGGCGGGTGGGTAGGAAACTAGCTGCTTTACAGAATTTTCTTCCTTTAAGGGTGGCTCCAGTAACATACATGCACTTAGTGACGGAACACAGTCACCTAACACATTTATAGACTATCTATAGTTATCTTCCCCAATGTAAGTACATTAACCATGCAGATACCCTTATTTCATGAATTAGTTTTAGGAATTAGAGGACTAATTCCTCTGAGGCGTCAGATTACCTTGGGCTCGAGGCTATACACACAACCTGATTTGTTTAAAGCACTTTAAAAGGTATCAAATTACAAAGGTAAGGTTTTGATAGCATGAGGGCATATTAGGGTGAATCAATAACTCTGAGCAGCAGAGTCTTAAATCACTCTCACTTACCCTGCACACTGACATCTGGTTCGTCGTAAGTGTCCCAGTCTTGTCTGAGCAGATAACAGAAGTACAACCAAGGGTTTCCACAGAAGGGAGGCTTCGAACAATGGCATTTTTCTTTGCCATTCTACGAGTTCCAAGAGCCAGGCAGGTGGTGATGACAGCAGGCAGACCCTCAGGAATGGCTGCCACAGCCAGGGCCACTGCAATTTTGAAGTAGTAAATAGCACCCCTGATCCAGGAGCCTCCGTGAACTGGGTCATTGAAGTGTCCAATGTTTATGATCCAGACCGCGATGCAAATAAGGGATATAACTTTGGAAAGCTGTTCCCCAAACTCGTCTAGTTTCTGCTGGAGGGGTGTTCTCTCCTGTTCTGTTGCCACCATCTCATCCCGGATCTTGCCGATTTCTGTGTTAACTCCAGTTGCCACCACCACTCCCATGGCTTTGCCAGCAGCGATGTTTGTTCCCTAGACAGAACAGAAAAACTATTAACACCGCACCCAACTTAAACACCGACTGGTGAACTCAGAATAGTTTACTAATCTATGGGTATTGATTAGAGCACCCAGACACTCTCATATTCTCCTGGGCCTTCCAGTAGCTGCTATTCAGAGAACCAGCCATCCAACCTTGATAATGTAGGCAGCACGGTCCAGCTGTCATTGTTTCTCATTTCATGCAGTCCCTACTTGCCCAGGGCAGCTCCACCCTGACCCCCACCAGAAACTCTATTCATAATCCTGAGCCTGGCTTGCAGACTGGCTTTGGGCTGGAACAGGGCTCTGACCTTCTGCCTTCCTGACTCTTCAAACTTCATCTGGCCCTCAACCCTAAGCATTCTCCACAGCCGGCTCCAATAGGTCAACCCCACCCCTCACCCCGCCCCACCGGGACTCTGATCACCTGTAACAAGCAGGGCCACCAACACCTCGAGGACCTGGAGGACCTCTGCTCAAGCACTGGTACTCAAAAACTAATGAAATCAAGTAGGAGCACCCTCTCCCCACCCCACTTTCAACTGTAATGACACAACTTCATTATTTTCATTTTAATTCTGCAGCACTTACTTACTAGGAGTGGCTAGGCTCCCGTACTAACCCACAAATACCTACGACTTGAAATATTCCAAACACCAAACAAGCAAAACCTATTGATTCCTCAACTTTTCAAACAAATTTAACAGAAAAACTGGTGTACAATGAACATCCATTTTACTTTTCATCAAGACTCATCTCTTATTATTGTTGCCACATTTGCTTTCTTTCTAAACATACACCTTTTTATTGTGATCTACATACAGATATCATCCACATCATTTAAAAACATCTTTATAGGCTAAACCTTTCCCACACAGATCTAGTTTTCTAGGTTTGCAGATAAACAATTTAAAGGTGTTTGGCCTGATCTTTACATTTGACAAAGTACTTACAGAAAACAGCATGTTCTTCTTATCTTGGTTGACAGCCCGTGGGTCTGGGACAGGGTCAGTGTGCTTGATGACAGACACAGACTCACCTAATAAGCAGGTTGAGAGAAGGGACCGTTAGGTCTGTGTGATCCACACCTAGAACCCGGGCCCTTCCCCACTCAAGCTGCTAGCATTCTTAGGAAACAGGATAAAAGATCCAATCCGCTCAAAGGAGGTGAGCTAGTAAAACTTTGAAACAGAAACTAACTTCAGGGCAAAGAATGTCAGGATTAAAATTAATACAATTTCAAAAAAACCCTTAATTTTGAAATAAGATCCCAGTAAACTGCCTTTATTTCCCAGAGTAACTATTTCAATCTAGTCTATTTTCAGGTAGCAATTTTATACTCTAATACTGTGAATCTATATTTATTTGTTGTAAGTTGCATATATACACTAATACTTCAAAAAAGGTGAACATATATTCTTAACATACTGAAAAAACTAGATACATTATAGATATATAAGAGGAGCATCTACTGGGAAGCCTGTTTTTGTTTAATAGTGCCAGACATGAGAAATGAAAACATAGTTTTAGAAATATCTGCATTAGTGATGAGTGATCAGACCATTCTATTTCGATAGAACAAAACAAAAACAGCAGCAGCTGCACTAAAAACACTGCACGGTATATAAAGGACTACTTAGAAATTTTACAATGTCTCATTGAATTTGGTTTCGACTTTACTTAACATCAGTTATGAAAATAACAGGGGTCACTCTGAGTAATGCAAAATATGGCTCCAGTTATTAAAACTGGAATATGATTATTTGAACAAAAAACATCTAAGAGAGTCTATGAAAAGTTTTAAAAAGTAATTACTTCTGTAGGCACATGATGAAAATTTTATATGTACAACCTAATCAGTTTCCCAATATTTTATGACTTAATCAGCTTTTAATTTATTGCCGTTAATGGGAGTTTTAGTAAATAAGCTATTCATAAAGAAACAATAAAAAACAGAGCCCAGCTACTCCCAGCACTACCTCCCATGACTTCAGTTGCTTTACAAAACTGTTAATCAGATAAATCTTGATTATCTTTGGATTTTATATTTACTCTATTTAATTCAGGTTAGCATTGTGTTTGAGTTAATCTTCTGACCATCTTACTTCCAGTGAATATGAACCCTCCACCCTAGACTATACCTTTATCAAACGAAAATGGAAAAATGTTCCAAACACTTTCTAAACGTGCAAACTTTAAGCAATAAAACATTCACCATTTTGAGGGGTGCTAGCTTTTGTTAATTCTACATTTGATCATTGCAAAGTGTGTTAGACGCAAGAGCAGCATTCCACCAAGGAAAAAAATTACAGCTCTGGAGCCTTTTTTCCTGCCTGGAAGAAGAACACGAAATAATTGCTTTATTTTCCACAAAAGAGAGAGACGACACTTCAACCTTAAAATTACTGCCTCTGCTGGGGCGCCTGGGTGGCTCGGTCGGTTAAGCACCGACTTCAGCTCAGGTCATGATCTCGGGGTCTGTGAGTTCGAGCCCCACGTTGGGCTCTATGCGGACAACTTGGAGCCTGGAGCCTGCTTCGGATCTGTGTCTCCCTCTCTCTCTCTACCCTTCCCCTGCTCGCATGCTCTGTCTCTCTCTCAAAAATATATAAAAAATAAAAATAATAATAAAAAGATTACTGCCTCTAATGTAGGAATTTGTAACTTTTTTTTAAGTTTGTTTTTAAATACCTTTAAACCTTATACATTGGCAAAAAGCCTAATTTATGAAGCTTTAAGAAGTATTTTGGAAGGATTAAGATGAGATACGATAAAGGGACAGTGAGGCAAGAGTCGACTCTTAGCATGGGATTGGAGAGAGACTGCACATTCAATGACTTTCCAATGTACAATGTTTACCTGTGAGAATGGACTGGTCAACTCTCAGAGTAGTAGATTTGATGGAAGTTAATCTTATATCAGCAGGAACTTTGTCACCAACTAATTGGGGAGAATAAAGGCAGTTAAAATAAGCAACTCTGTAATTCATGTTCATGTCCCATAGAGATAAATTTGTCTTCGAATAAAACAAATTTTAAAGAAAATACATAGCTTGAATATGGCACGAATATATCAAAATCTGTTAAATTAAGCAAGATAATTAACTTATCCTGAGGGTTATAAAAACTCTTGCTAGATAGGTAACAGATTATCCCATCAGAAAAGCTAAAATACCACGAATAGGTAACAAACGGCTAAAAGATGCTAAAAAAAAAATCTCACTTGTCAGAGTAATGAGAAATAAAAGCATAAGGAGACAGCCTTTTAAACTATCAAACTGACAGACAATAAGAGTTGAGAAAACGTGCCAAGTATGCAAGGATGTATAGAAATAGGGATTCTTACAGGGTGGTGACTATAACATCTGAAAATTTTCATTTAAATAAGGAAAAAAATATATCAGTGTCATAAATCACTTGGAGGCAAGTCCCTGAGCAGAGATCAATGAAATGTTGTATTAGTACACTGTTAACAAGGACAAACTAAATGCACATGTCACTAAATATTCTATGTAACATTACCAGTCCATTTAGTGTGTAATTCAACTCTGCTTCCAGATGTTGTGCCCACCCTCATATGCTACTGAGTATGAATAAAAAACTGTTACAAAATCTCTGGAGGGCAATTTGGCACTACGCATCAAAACTGCAAAGCACAATCTTTTTACACCACACATTCCACGACAAGGAATTTACTCTTCAGACAGGCTCTTACAGAATATAGTTGGTCACAGCACTGCTTTTTATTAACAGTAGAAAGATGAGACAACTCTATGCTAAAGCGAAAATTTCCTCTTTGGTGTGACTTGTGTTTTAAGGGAGGCGGTGAAACACAAGTGTGAAGCATCACCTTTATGCAACTACCATTCATACAGGAAACACCTCTGGGAAGGTGTTACAAAATGTGAACTCTGGGGTTACCAGCGTGGAGGGTGGAGGGAGACTTTTCACTTTGTACCCTTGGGTACCTTTTGAAATTGGATTTATCAAGTAAGTGAATAAACCTCTTAAACTTCACCTTAAGAGGATCTGTAAGTCAACGGAGTCTTCCTCACGGGGCCAAAGAGCTCTTTAATAACTCCTTTAAAGGGCTCACATCTCTAGTGCGTATAAAGTAAATGCCACCATGCAGATACGGGAGGAGATAAAGCCAATGTTTTAGATGGGCCTGGAGAACAGCGTCCAGCACACTGTGGGTGTTCAAATATTGTTGAATGAGTACCTATCAGCACCAAAGCTCAAAGCAACTGGACATTAAGTGTACAACAGCTTTCCCTGACCTTCTGAAAGGTAACTAAGGTAGTTGTGAAGTCTGATATAGGGAGAGCTAAACATGAGAACAAGTACAGTCTCCCCTAGAATTGCATACAGTATTTTTACGTCAAATGTTCATTTTCCATACTTAATCTACAAACTGAATTTTAATTGTCACCCGGTTATATATAAACCGGCAAAATAGCTATTCTGTCCAAGAAGATTAATTTGTCAAGCCTATCACTTAACTCTGATTTTTCTGTATTTCAGAGCTTTGAGGTTCAGGAAGAATACAGTTTGCTTTTTGAGTTCTTGTTCATTAAACCATCCTGTAGCCTAACTAGGGAATGTGGTCACAAAGGGGCAAAAAAAACAGACTACTGTCAGTATATAATCTCAAGAGGCAAAGATTACCCTTGCATTCGACTGCAGGGACACACGAAGTTAAGGTGAAATTCCTGCTGGAAATGCTTATGCAATGAACAGCAATATTCCCCAACTGAATAAACGAGAACCTCTCACCTTAATTCTGTTCCTACTACAATAAAGTGACCATATATAACTCAACTTCAGGGGCCTACAACAGCTCAAGCGCTCCATCAAGATAAAAATTTGAAACCAATTAAAATTTTTTACTGTAGGGACGCCTGGGTGGCTCAGTCAGTCAAGCACTGGACTTTGGCTCAGGTCATGATCTCATGGTTTGTGAACTGGAACCCTGTGTCGGGCTCTGTGCTGACAGCTCAGAGCCTGGAGCCTGCTTCAGATTCTGTGTCTCCTTCCCTCCCTGCCCCAACCTTGCTCACACTGTCTTTCTCTCTCTCTCAAAAATAAATAATTTTTAAAATAAAACATAAAATTTTTTTACTGTATTATTTCTGGATGTCACAATTAATTTGATCACATGTGATCTTTTTTTTTTTTAAATGTTTATTTATTTTTGAGAGACATAGAGACAGAGTGAGCAGGGAAAGGGCAGAGAGAGAGGGAGGTACAGAATCTGAAGCAGGCTCCAGGCTCCGAGCCGTCAGCACAGAGCCCGACTCGGGGCTCAAACTTACAGACCATGAGATCATGACCTGAGCTGAGGTCGGCCGCTTAACCAACTGAGCCACCCAGGCGCCCCTCACATGTGATCTTGAACAAGAATTATAAGGTTCAATGATGAGCGTAGGACCCTAAATGGAAAATTTACTTGAAAATGGTTCTTGGGGCATCTGAGTGGCTCAGTCAGTTAAGTGTCTGACACTCTTGATTTCAGCTCAGGTCATGCATGGTCTCACGGTTTGTGAGTTCGATCCCCACATCAGGCTTTGCGCTGCTAGCACAGAGCCTGCTTGGAATTCTGTCTTCCCTCTCTCCCCCTCCTCTGCTTGCGCTTTCTCTCTCTCTCAAATAAATAAAAAAAGAAAGAAAGAAAGAAAATTTGTCATTTATGTCAGGGTCCTACTGAAGTAAAAGAACTTCTAACATGGCACAGAGGTCCCCAAAATAGAAGTACTATGACAGTTCTGTACTCTACCACATCTAAGGCCAGTCAGTCTATACTCAAATTGAGGATAAACCACAAGAGGACTCAAAAGTTATCTTGGCCTTTATTTTGCTGTTTCACTGGAAGCTCAGAAGATTTAAAAAGGGTGAACATAGCTTTGAGGTAATAAATACCAAAGTTAAGATTCTTTCCCAGATAACATGGTCAACATATCAGCTCTTAGTTTAAGGTGATATCAATACTATATACAATGTGGCATTCAAAATTATACTTATTCTGATGGAACTAGAGTGTGTTGTGCTAAGTGAAATAAGTCGGTCAGAGAAAGACAAGTATCATAGGATTTCATTCATATGTGGAATTTAACAAAACAGATAAAAATAGGGGCAGGGTAGGAAAAATAAAATAAAAACAGAGAGGGAGGCAAACCAGAAGAGACTCTTAAATACAAGAATAAACTGAGAGTTCCTGGAGGGGAGGTTGGTCGGGGTAAATGGGCTAAATGGGTGACAGGCATTAAGGAGGATACTTGCTGTGATGAGCACTGTTATATGTAAATTATAAATCACTAAATTCTACTCCTGAAACCCAAAGAAAAAAGTGTATACATACACATACATACACATACTTGAACTCACCCGACCGTGAGAATATGACCTGATCCAAAGCTGGATGCTCACTGACTGAGCCACTCAGGTGCCCCCAAAGGTCTATTTTAAATACATGAAGGTCATGTCTTTGCTATACAGAAATTGTATGGATATACATTCAATGGTTGGCTAAATATTTAGGAATGACTCAAACGTCAAATGCCGGTGGAACAGATGACTCGGGAAACCCTTAAAAACTGACCTCAAGCTTTTATCATCTTTTCTTGGTTCTGACAACAGCCATTCTAACTGGGGGGCAATTAAATATTTAGGAATTAAAACAAAAGATCATCTGGGAGCCTTTTATAAACTATACAATTTCAGAAACTACTTTTTAAGAATCTGGTTTAATGCATTTGGCTTAGGGTCTAGGAATTCACCTTTTAAAAAGTTCTCCAGGGGTACCTGGGAAGCGTCCGACTTCAGCTCAGGTCATGATCTCACAGTTCATGGGTTCAAGCCCCGCGTCAGGCTCCTGGAGCCTGCTTGGAGTTCTGTGTCTTCCTTTCTCTCTGCCCTTCCCCCGGCTCACGCTGTCTCTCTCTCTCAAAATTAAATGAACATTAAACAAAAATAAAAATAAATAAAAAAATAAAAAGTTCTCCAAACACTAAAACAAACAAAAAAAACAAAAACAAAAAGAAACAAAAAAACAGAAAACTCAAGAAGAAACCTCCACCACCATGCACAGTAACTGGGGTCACATATCCCATGAAGGGCTTGTTCAGACTAGCCTACTTTGTGTGGTTTCTTGTGTGCCAAGTATGAAGCTCTAGGTCAAGAAGACCTTAAGTCCCCCAACACTGAGAAGTTCTACATTTCACTGTTTTCATTAGAACTGGCTCTCTAAGGAAAGGTAGCATAAATCTGTAACAAAGCATCAGTCCAAACTGGTATTCCTGAACACCTGCCTTGTTCTAGTGTCCTCTTAGCTGAAGTCAGATGCTTAGCTGACTGAGCCACTCGAGTGCCCCTCTAGTGTCCTCTTAGCTAGAAAAACCCCCACATCACTTCGATCTATCCTCAGCTGAGTTAGGAAACTAAAGCTAGAAGTAAACGGAGTCTTGCCTAAGGAACCTCAATTAATGAAAGACTTCTTTTAACCTGTTGTGTGACTCTGCTTTATGCTTTTTGTTTCTAAGAGTCAATTTAGGATTCAGTCTATTAGGAAGCACACTCTCTAAGGAAGCAAAAGAACATTCAACTGATACTTCTCAAATTAAGACATGGTATTTTCCTTGGTCTGCAGGCTTCCATGAATTTCAGACAGAGGGTTTTGTGTGCAGGCACTGCTGTTCCTGATGACTGCACCCAGTAATATTTCCCTGATGGGGCATGTCAATGCCCTTAGGGCAAGTGGTAGTGGAAAATTCTTACTCTTGCCAAGGCGATGCTCTGCAATTTCTTCCTCCAAAAATTTTTTCCCTGTCTCCTGGGTTCTGGTGGTGTAAAAGAATAAACTGTTCGAAATACCTTCCATTTGTTTAACCTCTGATAGTTTTAATATTCAGCTCTTGGCTTCGTAAGCTCATAGTTCTTATACCTGCTACCACAATAGGGATTTCTACTCTGAACAAAATCCTCAATGTATACATTAATACAAACTTACCAAGAATGCAAGTAAAAATCAAAGGAAATTACTCTGCCACACTTTATAAATGAACATAAACTTTATCTTAAAACCTAGGAAAGAACGTAAACCATGGTACCTAAATGATGTTTATATTGCGATGTCAAAAATAAATACTGATGGGGGCACCTGCCTGGCTCAGTCGGTGGAGCATGTGACTCTTGTTCTTTGGGTCATGAGTTCAAGCCCCACGTTGTATGTAGAGATTACTAAAAAAATAATAATAAAATAAACTTAAAAATAAATAAATACTGATGGTTAAATCAGCATTACTCAGAAAAGGCCTTTTTATGAACTTGTTCTATGAAAGGGAAAAAAAAATCTAACATACTGAGGCAAATTCTACTAGCTATTCAAGTGTTTTCTAAAAACCTATATATAAGATCAGAAGTTATCTCCTAAATATCAGTATTGTTTTTTAGTTTATCTTTTTAATATGTGTTTTTTATTTTTTTAATGTTTATTTTTGAGAGACAGAGACAGAACATAGGCAGGGGAGGGGCAGAGAGAGAGGGAGACACAGAATCCAAAGCAGGCTCCAGGCCCTGAGCTGTCAGCACAGAGTCTGACATGGGGCTCAAACCCATGGACCATGAGATCATGACCTGAGCTGAAGTCGGACACGCACCTGACTGAGCCACCCAGGTGTCCCTACCATTTTTTAGTTTAAATGGCTCCTAGGAAAAGCAAGCTGTAATAGAACTAATCTAGATTATTTAAACATTTAACTATGACTTAAATATTTTCATTGTTTCTGATTTGAGTCATCAATTTTATAGTCGGGCAGAGTGAATGAAATTCCTCACTTGAAAAGCCCACTTGCCTGCTTTCTCCAGGCCTCAGGGTAAGCAGAAAAGGAACAAATCACTATAGTACACAAAGTTTGCTTCCAGGCCATTTTTTGGAAGTATTATCTATGAGGGGAGCCATCTTTTTAAAATGCAAATGTAGGAACACCTGGGTGGCTCAGCTGGCTAAGCATGGGACTCTTCATTTCAGCTTAGGTCATGATCCCAGGGTAATAGGATCAAGCCTCATGTAGGGCTCTGTGCAGAGAGTGGAGCCTGCTTAATAAGATTCTCTCTCCCTCTGCCCTCTCCCCTGCTCACACACTCTCACTCTTTCTCTTAAAAAAAAAAAAAAAAGGGGGTGGGGTGGGGGTGGTGCCTGGGTGGCTCAGCTGGTTAAATTAAGTGCCTGACTTCAGCTCAAGTCATGATCTCATGGTTTTAAAACTGAGCCCTGTGTTGGGCTCCATGCTGGGCTTAGAGTCTGCTTAAGACTCTCTCTCTCTTCCCTCCCTCCCCCTCTTACATACATAGAACTGAGGGGGGATGGGAAGATGGGGATGGGGGGTGGGAGAGAGGGGGAAATGGGTAATGGGGACTGAGGAGGGCACTTGCTGAGATGAGCAGCGGGTGTTGTATGTAAGCCAATTTGACAATACATTATATATGTAAATATAATATATATTTACCTCTCTCCTCCAGCCCCTTCTCCCTCAAAAAATTAAAAAAAAATAAAATAAAATGCAAATATCACAGTCTTTTATTTAAAATGTTTAAATACCTTCTTCCTCCTAGAATTGAGATCAAGTCAGTATCTTAACGGTGGTTTATAGCACCTCCCAGGGCTCTGCTGCTGCTTGCTTCTTACCACTTTTCTCTCCCTCTAACTTCCAATACAACAGTCTCCAATTCCTCAAAGTTCTTTCTGAATCTTCACACACCCTCTTCTCTGCCATCTTGCTCCGTCCCCAATGGCAAGGCATTCCGCGAACTCCCATTTTAGGTTGGCATCCCATTCGATGTGCCTAGAGAGAGCTCTTCTTTCCTTTCCCAACACGCTAACATATGTGCTCAGTAAGTCTTCCCATTATTACACTGAAAGCTGCATGAGGCACGCACTCAGTCACCGTGCATCTCCTAGCCCCGAGCACTGTGCTGGCACACGGTGGGCGACAGATAAGTATCTGTCAACAAAGTACCTGCATACATTATCTCCTTTAATAAACAAGCATCAGAGACTTATGATAATTATTAAGTTGAAGAATGCCACAAAGGGAGGAACAATGAAGACGGTCAGGACCAAAGAGATCTCAGACTCGGTTAAGCTGAATGAAACAAGTGATTGTTACTTAAATTCTGCATTTAGACTAAAGACAAAAAAGAACACGTATGCTAGCACAGATTAGAGGTGTCAAGGAAGGAGCACATGTGAGAGCAGGGTTTTAGCTGCCAGAGCAATGAAGGCTGCCAAAGAAGTGTCCCTAGTCTGTAAAAGCAGAAGTGTCTAGAATTTCAACCAGACTCCATTTACATAACGGCACTGAAGTCTGAGCACCAAAGAAAACCATCAAGATGGTAAAGGGTTTGAAAATAATTATACGAATAGCTGAAAGAGCTAAAACTAACTTGGAAATAGACTTTTAGCATTCCCCATGCCATCGGCAGTCCAGACTCCACGCTCCACCCTGACTGCTGCTGCTTCTGGACAAGCTGTGGCAGGTCCGAGCTCTGGTGACGTTCCTTCCAGTTCTCTCAAGGTCGTGGATTTCCTTCCCCTACCTAACCTAACAGGCCATACTGGGAGGAACCATCAAACTTCTGTGTGACTGCAAAGTGAAAACTAACGTGGAGAACAGACAAGTATGTTTTAGCTATTAGTAAGGATTATTTTATAATAAAACGGACCAAAAATGGCACAGCTGGTCCTAAGGAGCCAAGTTTCCAGTTACTGGAGGCGGAAGATGATGCTCACAAAGTACATGCCGCTGAAGCGGCCCGTCACTGAGCTCACAGTACACAGATCCGGCACACCCCCGGACTCTTCTCATTATTCTAGAAGCAAAGCCTGCTTTTAAAAAGTGAAAACCCATTCCTCACTCCTCTCATCCAAATAGACACCAGCTGTTAAACGTCTTTATCTGCTAGGTATTTCTCTATGGATAATACTTATTAAAACTTTATTAAAACAAATCATAAACCTATTCCATTTATATATATTTATCTGTCTTATGATTTTTTAATGGCTGCATAATAATAACACATACTAAAATCTGGAGAACGTTTGGTTATTCTACACCAAGCACTGCCATTAAGGGCTTTGTGGGTTAAGAAAAATTCTAAAAGGATTCTAAAAGGTGTGATTCTCTTCATTTGCAGTTTACGGATGAAGAAAAAGAGGCACAGAAAGCTAAGGCCCACACCACACACTAAATCCAGTCACTATTTTCACAGCCATTCAGGCATTTATAATTTTTCCCATTACAAGGTTCTAAGCTGAACATCTCTGTGCACTGAGATTCCTTCCGGGGGAATAGACTCATAGAAGCAGAATTTTCCCACAAACATATACTCCCACCAAATTTCATTCCTGCCATTTCCTAATACTCTCAATCTAGTATTTTTCTGAACATTAGTAACAAGCACCTCATTTTCCACAATTCTCTTATCTTCAAGATCAAAGTTGTTGTTAAAAAACATCAACGTTGTTCTACATTTTTACATAGTCAATCTAGTGATCTTGACAGTTCTGTATCACACTTAGGCAACATGTTTCCTATACCACATGGTTTCTTCTAAGTTTTCCAAAATCTTAATCACAGTGACATGGATGGAGCTGGCACTTAGCGGTACTGTGAGCACCAGTGAGTCATGGGGAATGGAGGGAGGTGATTACAGGAAATCAGGAAATGCCAGCCCCGGGAGATTCAGGTGAAGCTTCAAGACCAACTAGTCCATTGTGATCTCATGGTCAGAGAGACCGGAGTTCCTCATTTCTCATCGTTCCTAGTCTTAGCTACCCTAACTCATGAATGAGGGGCCCTAGATCTCAAAACTGTTTCTAATAAATCTGGACTGATTTCTGTTAGACTGTTTTTGCTCTTCTGCTTATGTACAATTTCTTAGGATTAAGAATTTAACATTTCTGATTGTAAAACAGAACTATGACTTACAGGAACAACTAAGATCATGATTTCTACATTATCTGGATGCAGAGGTTCAGACCAATACCTCTGGCTAGCCTGGTTCTCCCATCCTCACTGCAAAACAATTCCATATGGGGGAAAGGCAGGACAGCAAACCTGCTCACCACCTTATTTGGTCATACATTTTTGCTTCTACTTCTCTGATCCATGTTTATCATTTTACAGCATTTCGTGTTTTTTTGGGGGGTAAGTAATCTCTCCTCCCAACATAGACTTACACTCATGACCTCAAGATCAAGAGTCACATGCTCCATGAACTGAGCCAGCCAGGCACCCCGTGTTTATTATTTTAGAAAAAGGTGAAAACTATCTAACGATATTCCAGCAATACTATGTAAACTGTTTAAGACAGTATCTTACTTAATTACACCACTTAACTGTACTTCACTGCCCCCCCATTTTTCTTGAGATCAACCTATCACACTATATAAGCTTAAGGTATACGATATAATGATTTGATATATGTATAATGTAAAATGATCACTACAGTTAGTTAACATCCATCAGCTCACATAGTTACCATTTTTTCCCTTGCAGTAAGAGCTACTTTTAGCAGCTTTCAAACATACAATATAGTAGTGTTAACTATAGTCATTAGGCTGGATTATATCACCTGAACACTTGTCTTATAACCGGAGTTTTGTACCTTCTTGCCACCTTCACCCAATTCCCTCACCCCTGTCCCTGGCAAGCACCAATCTGATCTGCTCCTAGGAATTTTAGGTAATAATTATTTTTTTAATTCTACATTTAAGTGAGATTACATAGCATGTGTCTTTCTCTGACCTAATGCACTTAGCATAATACCTCAAGTCCATACATGCTGCAAATGGCAGGATTTCCTTCTACTTTTATAATGGAGTAGTATTCCACTACACATGTAACACATTTCCCTTACCCACTCATCCATCAACAGATATTTAGGTTGTTTCCATGGCTTGCCTACTGTAAATAATGCTGCAAGTAACATGGGGGCACAGACATTTCCTTGGGACAGGGATTCCCGTTCCCTCAGATATATACCCGGAAATGGAACTGCAGGATCACACGCAGTACATATTTTTAAAAACCACACGGCTAGATCCTGAGGTGGATTTCTGCCAGATAACGACAAATGAACCCCCCCTGAAATCACATGCAAGATTCTGAAAGGGTCTTTGGGGAGATTTCATCAATTTTCAAAGGGACTATGATCTAGAAATGATTAAGAACTACTAGGCTAGAGCTCTGCTTCTCAAAATGTGGTCCACCTAAGAGCTTGGTAGAAATGCTAAATAACCAGGCCCCATTCCAGACCTACAGAATCAAAATCTGCACTTAAACAAAATCCCCATGCACATGAGAAACACTGCTCTAAGCATAAGCAGCCGGCCAAATCTGAAGGCCTGTTTTCGTTTGTTTTTAAAAGAGCTCTCAAGACAGGAATGATTTTTGCATTTTTAAAAGTTTAATTAAAGAAAAAAAAAAGATTTTTTTTTACAAAGACTGTTTGGGGCTCACAGAGTCTCAAATATTCACTAAAAGGTTCTGTAGGGGTGCCTGAGGGGCTCACTTGGTTAAGCGTCCAACTTAGGCTCAGGTCATGATCTCATGGTTCATGGGTTCAGGCCCGTGTCGGGCTTTGCGCTGATGGCTCAGAGCCTGGAGCCTGCTTCGGATTCTGTGTCTCCCTCTCTCACTGCTCTTCCCCTGCTCATGCTCTGTGTCTCTGTCTCTCAAAAATGAATGTTAATAAATACATAAATTAAAAAAAAGGCTCCATACACACACGTTCGCCAATCCCTCTGTTCTATAGCACAGAATTGGTCACTTGGGTATCTGTGTTAGGGAGTCATGGATTAAGTGCTGACTGTTCAGTCAGACTACTCCAATCCTTTTTTTTCCCCCTAAAAACAAAAATACACCTGGACTCACAGCCCAAGTTAACAAATGATAAGGCCACATTATCAGAATCAGACATCTTTTACAGCCAGAAAACTCCTTTAAAAAGTCTACTACAGGGGCACCTGGGTGGCTCAGTCGGTTAAGCGTCCGACTTCGGCTCAGGTCATGATCTCATGGATCGTGGGTTCGAGCCCCGCATCCAGCTCTGTGCAGACAGCTCAGAGCCTGGACCCTGCTTCGAATTCTGTCTCCCTCTCTCTCTGCTCCTCCCCCGCTCATGCTCTGTCTCTCAAAAATTAAATAAACGTTAAAAAAAAATTAAAAAAAAAGTCTACTCCAATTACCCAATTCTGTAGAGGTTAATCTGTTGGGCGTCACACAGAATTAGAATAATAATCTGGGTTCTTCCATGAATCAGTCATCTTTGTATTTTATAGCTTTGGTCTTTTCTTTCCCTCAACTGCTTAGAAACAACACTACTTCACAGGTGTTACTAATTTCATGACTACAAGATGACTATGAAAAGTGAAACTTTGCTTCCTATAAATATTTAGTTACCAAGTTTAAGAATTAGTTTTTTTATTGACTAAATCCCAAAACTGCTGGCACTACTGAACGTTGACTTTTCATTTTAAGAAATATAAAATCGGGGGGGGGGGCCTGGATGGCTCAGTCGGTTAAGTATCTGACTTCAGCCTGGGTCATGATCTCGCAGTTTGTGAGTTCCAGCCCTGCATCGGGCTCTGTGCTGACAGCTCAGAGCCTGGAGCCTGCTTCAGATTCTGTGTCTCCCTCCCCAATTCATGCTCTCTCTCTCTCTCTCTCTCAAAATAGAAATATAAAATCAATCTCTTCAGAAGCTAAAGCAAATGTAATTTCATGTTAAGAATGTGTCGTTTCTATCATTTACATAATCTTAAAATAGGATTTGCTCCAAAGTATACTACAGGACAGAAATCATCTAAAGGTATTTATTCCTTTGTACTATTCATCAACTCCGGGTTACCAAGATACATAGTTTATTTTTAAACAATCCCAAAAACAATGGCCTGGAGAGTCAATAAATAACCAACTCCCCAGGCATACACTGGGACCCCCAAAATTCTGAAGTTAAAAATTTCATGACTATCATAGCTTGAATCACTTTGAGAAGTTTAGCAGATAATACGGAAAACTTAAAAAAACTGTGGCTTCAGAAGATGAAAATGTGGGTAACTATCTCCATATTTTTACTTGCCAAAGCAATTTTATTTTGCTCCTGTATTCTAGACACCTCTAAGGTTTACACTGCATTTGCTATGCACACTTACACAATGTCTCCTGGAACGCTTATTGGCTGGTATAGCCACATCTGAAATTTATTTTCCTCAATTCTTGCATCTCCCCATCAAAATATCTCTTAGTCCAGTCTAACTTTCAGTAAGTTCGGCTAAACCACTCTCTTGTCTCCCAAAAGCTAGCAGAAAGAACTTTATCACCTAAATTTAGGAGATGTTCCTTGAAACCAAAAAATGACTACAAAAAGGTCTCTTTCTGCAAGTATTCAAATAGTAACTCCACATTTGCTGTCGTCTTCAAGATATTTCACAGTATTCTCCAGTTCTTTCAATTCATCAAAGAACTCCTCAAACTTAATTTGATACTTTAAAGTATAAAAGTTACCAAGTATAAAAGCTCAACTCATGCCATTTATTCCTTCGGGCTATGTAGAGAGTAAGACTGCCTGCCAAGAGATACTTTAGATGTACACCCAGAATTCAAGTTCATTTCCATAGTTTCTCAGAACCGAATTATTGGGCTAAATGACAAATTATAGAGTCAATTAGATTACTAATCTAATAAAAGTAGAAATTAAAAAGCCTTGACATGTATAAAGTTTTAATAAATACTTATTTATCTGGCTCAGGTTAAGCAGTCACAGTAAGTTTTTCCTAAATGTTCCACACAATTCATTGTAAATGTCTGAGGATTACAGCCTACCCAATTCAATGCCCCATAGCTTACTAGTAATTCAGCAAAACTATCATTTCTAATTTGGATATAAATATACAACCACCATGAAAAGTCACCAAACAGACCAAACAAAAATATACTGACAACCTAAAAATTAAATTGTGACCGGGCTTCAACATAAGATAATCTACAAAAACCACAGCTAACACCAGACTTCATGAAAGAAGACAGTTTTCCCCCAATGATCAGGAGGAACAAGACAAAGATACCTGCTCTTGCTACTTCAATATTCTACTAGAAATTGTAGCTAGGGCAATTACACAAGAAAAAGAAATAAAAGGCACCCCGACCCATATTGGAAAGATGCAAAAAATATTTGTTTGCAGATGATATGATCTTTTATATATAGAAAAAAGTTTAATAGTTTTTTTTTTAATGTTTATTTTTGAAGGGGGGGGCAGAGAGAGAGGAAACATAGTATCAGAAGTAGACTCCAGGCTCTGAGCTGTTGGCACAGAGTCTGACATGAGGCTCGAACCCACAAATGGTGAGATCATGATCTGAGCCGAAGTCGGACGCTTAACTGACTGGGGCACCCAGGCACCCCTATTATATATATATATATATATACAGTTTATTTATAGAAAATATTAAGGAGCTCCTGAAAAACTACTAGGATTCCAGCAACACTGCAAAGTACTACAGCAATACACAAAAATTATACATTAGCAAAGAAAATTCTGAAACTGAAATTGAGATGATTCCAATTATACATACCTTCCAAACACAAAAAGGATAAAACACTTAGGAATAAACAAGAGAAGGAGAAGACCTGTACACATCAACAACAGAATGCTAAAATAAAAGACCTAAATAAATGGAAAGACACCCTGTGGTCACCAAGTAGCACCTTTCTGCACGGGAAGATTTACTGCTGGTGATGACCATATCCCCCAAGCCAACTGATACAATCAACATAATTTGTATCAAAATCCCAAGTTTTTGTTTTGTTTTGAAACTAATCCTAAAATTTATATGGAAATGTAAGAGACCCAGTATAACCCAACCATCAAGAAACATAACAAAGCCAGAGGACTCAAACTCAATGATGGTAAAACTTACTACAAAGCTACAGTAACAGTGTGCTACCAGCACAAGCACAGACACGTAACAGATCAATGGAATGATAGTCAATTTGTAGTACAAAACGTGGTCCATTGATTTTTTTTAATAGCCGCTTTTTTTTTTTATGTTTATTTTTGAGAGAGGGAGTGCGTGAGCAGGAGAGGGGCAGAGAGAGAGGGAGCCAGAATCCCAAATAGACTCCATGGTCTCAGTGCAGAGACCAATGCGGGGTTCAAACTCACAAACTGGTCAGATCATGATCTGAGCCAAAGTCAGATGCTTAACTGACTGAGCCACTCAGGCACCCCTGTGGTCCACTCATTTTTGACAAGGGTACCAGGAGAATTCGGCGACTAAATCTTTTCCATAAATGGAGCAGAGACAACTGGATATCCACATGCAAAAGGATGGAGCTGGACCCTTACCCTTCACACCATCTATGAAACCTCTGTGACCTTAGTTAGGCAACAGCACCTTAGATAGGACACCAAAAGCACAAGCAACAAAAGAAAAAAATTGACAAATTGGACTTTATCAAAATTAAAAATGTTTATTCTACAAATGACACCAAGAAAGTAATTAAGAAAATCTACGGTATGGGAAAAATTGTTGCGAACTGTATCTGGTAAGATAGGATATGTAAAAAACTTACAGATCATTAAAAAGACAACCCAGTTAAAATGGAGAAGGATTTGAAAAGACATTTCTCCAAAGACAACATACTAACAGAAAATAAGCATAGGACCAGATGCTCAGCATCATTCGGACATCAGGGAAGCAGCCATTTCATGGCTAAAATTAAAAAAAAAAAAAAAAAGACAGTAACAAGTGTTGGTGAGAATGTGCAGAAATTCAACTTGTAGATGTTGCTAGTGGGAATGGAAAATAATGCACCCACTTGGGGTTAACAGTTTGGAAGTTGCTCAAGACGTTAAACACAGAGAAATGGTCTGCCCCCAGCAACCAGCCCCGGCTAGCTGTGTACCTAAGAGTGAAAGCACATATTTACACATAAACTTGCACACGAATATTCACGGTAGCATTATTCATTAGCCAAGGAGAAACAACCCCGAGGTCTGTGAACTGAAGAATAAAATGTGGCACACCCAAACAAAGGAATATTCAGCCATAAAAAGCAATGAAATACATTATACACACGAATGAAATATGTGATACATGCTACAACATGGTTCTTTTTTTCCCCTTTGACAGAAAGTGAGAGGGAGAGAATCTAAAGCAGGCTCCACGCCAGTGAGGAGCCCAACGTGGGGCTCAACTCCCACGACCCCGGGATCATGACCTGAGCTGAAACCAAGAGCTGGAAGTCAATTATCTGAGCTACCCAGGGGCCCCTGGATGAATTCTGAAAAACAATACACTAAGTGAAGAAGGCAATTTCAAAAGGCCATATACTGTATGGTCCCATTTGTATGCAATATCCAGAAAAGAACTGTGGTTGCCAGGGGCTGGGGGCAAGGGGCAGGTGAAATGACTGCTAATGGGTATTTTAGGGGATGAAAATGTTCAGAAATTAGATAGTGATGATTACTGTGCAACTCTGAATATACTAAAAACCGCTAAACTGTACACTTCAAAAGAGTGAATGTTACTGAATGTGAATTATATCTCAATAAAGCTGTTTAAAAAATATTGTGGGGTACCTGGGTGGCTCAGTTGATTGAGCATCTGACTCTTGATTTTGGCTCATGTCATGATCCCCAGTTATGGAATCAGGCCCCACATCGGGCTCCGCACGGAGTGTAGAGCCTGCTTAAAATTCTCTCCTTCTGCTTCTCTCCCTCCCTTCACCCTCTTTAAAAAAAAAAAAAAAAAAAAAAAAAGGTGACCTGGACCTCCAACCAATCAAAATAGGACGATACATCTGCTGTGTGTACACTAAGTACACTACATATTTACTAGCAAATGAACTACAGTAGAAGACAGAGCAATGAACCACAAAGACTCCGTTTCCTCAACTGTAAAGTGCGAATTACAGTACCCATCTACTGAGTGGCTGGTCAATGGTTAAGAACCAAACACCTGGAACCATTCACAGTACCAGCACACACGCTAAGTTTAGCTATTACTGAATGTGTGGATACAGACTTCCAATTATCTGTTCACAATTGTACAATAACCATGTTTACATTAGGTGAACCTACCACGTACTTCTGATTTCAAGTTTCATTTATTATTCACATGTTCAGGAATAAGAGTACAATGTGTGACTGTTCTGCCCTTAAGGAGCTCACTGCCTAGTGGGATGACAACAGAGTTTAATAAAATGTTTGCATCTATCTAAAACTGGGCATCACCTCTGTTCTGCATCTTCCAGAATGGTCAAAAGTCATCATGAGTAATATTCAAGAGGCCAATGTTCAAGCACTGCACACGCTTTTTTTTTTTTTTTTAACAATTCGTGTACAGTGGGGGGGAAGAGCTGGAAGGAGAAAGTTAAACCATTAGAACTGTTCACGCTCCCCACTAAGGATTCACAAATAGGTGAAGGCAAAATAGGTTTAGGGTGTGTACTGCTTAGATTAGTTACTAGTAAATATATTCACCCAAGATGAGGGAATTAAATTCATTTTTTAATATTAAGCCAATTGTTTCCTGAATAGTGAAAGAAAGGGAGTAGTTGCCAGAAGCTGGAAGAAGGGGGTAGAAGGCAATAATTGTTCAAGAACAAAGTCTCAGTTTGGGGAGATGGAGAGAGATCCCGAGGATGGTGGCGATTGCACAACAATGTGAATGTGCTTAATGCCACTGAACTGGACACTACGAACAGTTAACATGGTGAACCTTAGGTCATGTATTTTACCAAAACATTAGTAAATAAAGCACACTCCAGTAGACCAGAGATCTTAGGTCACACACACTGAATCAATCATATTTGTCCTTCCTAAACCATCAAACACAACATACAAAACACTACCTAACAGGAAATGAAAACTTCACATTGGGTAGGAAGAGTCAGGCAGATCAGGGCTATAACCAAAACTTTGCCGCAGTGATGTGCACTGTACACACTAATAAATTACATAAAATTTGCTTAACTTCTAAAAAAGGCCAGGAAAGTTTGGTGACATTGAAAGCTAAAAACTGAGGCCTGTAGGGCTAGAGCATAGGGAATGGCATAAGATGAAATCACAGAAGCAAGCAGAAGCCATATGATGACACGTCTCTTGGGTGAAAAAGCACTTTATAGTTCAGGTGCAATCAGGAAGCCACTGAAGAATTTTAGCAGATGGGTAAACAACAGGACCTTTAGGAAACTGCTCTAGTTGCTACAAGGAGAAAGGACTAGAAGGTGAGTGAAAAAGAAAGCCAGAGCCCAGTTAGGACACAAGGACAGTCCCAGGGAGAGCTGGTGACTGAAAAAACAGAAGTTTATAAATTTGGGTGTTTTGGAGACAGAATCAACTGGTCTTTTTTATTTATTTTTTTTAATTAAAAAAAAATTTTTTTTTTAACATTTGTTTTTGAGAGACACAGAGACAGAGTATGAGCAGGGGAAGGGCTGAGAGAGAGGGAGACACAGAATCTGAAGCAGGCTCCAGGCTCTGAGCTGTCAGCACAGAGCCTGACATGGGGCTCGAACTCACGGATGGTGAGATCATGACCTGAGCCGAAGTTGGCCGCTTAACCAACTGAGCCACCCAGGCGCCCCAGAATCAACTGGTCTTCAAGAATGAGAGGGAAGGACCAAGCTGACTCCCAAGCTTCTCTCAGCTAATTAGATGGTTAGAGTTGGGGCACCTGGGTGGTTCAGTTGAGCGTCTGACTTCAGCTCAGGTCATGATCTCACTTATGGGTTCAAGCCCCACATCAGGCTCTGTGTTGACAGCTCAGACCCTGGAGCCTGCTTTGGATTCTGTGTCTCCCTCTCTCTCTGCCCTTCCCCTGCTCACACTGTCTCTCTCTCTCTCTTTCTCTCTCTCTCAATAAATAAGCATTTTAAAAAAAGATTTAATTAGATGGTTAGTGGCGTACTGCGACAGGAAAGCCTGGACCAGACTGAGAGGAAAAGAGAAATCAAAAGAGAAGCTGGCTTTTATTTCTTCAAAGGGGAAGACGCCTTGAGGGTCAAGGTTACAGCTCCCTCTGATGCTGTTTACCACTGCCATCTACTGATGCAAATTCAGGATAAATGCTTTGGTCATAACTTCTAACTTTTCATACAGTTTCAATATACTAAAATAGCCTAACTAGCACAAAAATTCTTAAAATATTTATAGTCTGAGAGGCTAAACAGTGCATTACCAGATTAAACTGGAAAAATGGAAAACACACAAAGTCAAATGGAATCTCATACACAAATTTAGGCGATGTTATCTGCAAATGCACCCACCGCATTCGTATTTCTGAGAAGACAAAACTATCTTCCTCTTATGCTTCCTTCCCCAGTTACCAGCACCATCACCATCCAGTCACCTAAACTAGAAATCTGGCCAGTGGCTCATTCTACATGCTAAGCCCAGTCAGTGCCATACACCAACATGGTTATTAAAACCTGTCACTTTGCATCAAAATCTGAGACTCATTTGTCAAACTACAATGACCATAATTCCATGCTCAAGGGAGATTCAGTTATTCTGGGTTGGGACCTAGTGAAAACTTTTTAAAGAGCGTCCCCAGACAATTCTGATGTGCATCTCTGCTTAAGAACCACTATTCATAAAATCAGAATCTTTCCCTCATTATTCTTAATGCTACAGCTCTGGTTACCTCTTGGTCTCATTACCTCTGACCTACACTATCAAAATCCCCTACCTCCAGGCTTCCCCATTCTGACCTATTTTCTGTATCATAGCAAGAATTCCTTCTCTAATTCATATTTCTGCCCTAAAATTCAGTGACGAATGGTAAAATGTGAATGAAATTTGTCGATTAAAGTTTTGTATTGATTTCCTGATTTTGATAATTGTACTGAACCTATACTAAGAAAATGCCCCTGATTTTATAAACACTCAAGTATTGAGGATTAAAGAGGCATCATGCCTAAGATATTCTCTCAAATAATTCAGACAAAAATGTGTGAATGTATACAGACTGAAGAGGATAATGCACACGTGATAAAACATTAACACATGGAACATCTGGGTAAAGGCTATGTGGGAACTTTGTCACTATTCTTGCAATATTCTTATATATCAAAATAAGTTTAAAAAATCCAATGGGGCAGCACTTGGCTGGTTCAGTCAATGAAGCATGGAACTCTTAACCTCAGGGTTGGAGTTTGAGTCTCACACTGGAAACAAAGATTACTAAAAAAAATAAATAGATAAATAATAAGAAATAAAAAAAAAAATCCAGGGAGACCTGGGTGGCTCTGTCAGTAAAGTGTCCAACTCTTGGTTTTGGCTTAGGTCATGATCTCATGTTTGTGAGTTCCAGCCCCACACTGGGCTCTGCGCTGATAGCGCAGATCCTGCTTTGGGATTCTCTCCCTCTCAAAAAAGAAAAAAAAAAAAATCCAACGGCCCATCTCATCCTGAGCTGTACTTTTGTTAACACTATTAAATCAACATATTGGCATATAGGCAACACTGCTCTTTCCCTGGAAGAAAGAAAAATTATGGATGGGAAAATACCTATGACAAGGCAATTTCCTTTCAGAAGCCAAAACTACGAACACAGGCCAAGAGACGTAGCACTTTGAATCCTCTTCATAAAAAGGAAAAAGACGATGACAAAGAACAACTCCACCACAAGCCGGTGTAAAGCGTTACCGAGACAGTTCACAAAAAGAAACCGAGTACCGCTGACCCTTGAACATTATGGGTTTGAAATGCACAGATCCACCTACATGCGTGGATTTTGTTTACAACAGTCTTATAAATGTATTTTCTCCTCCTTATGATTTTAACATGTTTTCTCTAGCTTACTTTAAGAATATAGTATAGAAAACATACACAAAACGTGTTGACTACATTCTGCGTAAGGCCAACAGCAGGCCACCAATAGTTAAGTTTTTGGGAAGTCAAAAGTTACACGTGGATTCTTGAGTGCCCCAACTCCTGCGATGTGAGCAAGGGTCAACTGGTAATAAGTATTCTGAGTTAAGGAAGGTATGAAAAGCCAGGACAGTGTGAATAATCCAATATAATATCTCCAACAAAAAGCCTAAAGTAGACTATTCTTATCGGTTCTAGGCATTCTAGGCCGCCTAAAAACATGGCACCAATCTTGAGCAATGAGGATATGAACCCCTTGAAGATCTGTGGCGAGCTCTGGTCTTGCATTGGATTCACAAACTCTCTGAAGCCCACCCACAGAGTCCAGGCTGAGACTTCTGGCTCTGTGTTTTATAAAAGTATTCTAAAGCAGAATTTTTTAGAGCCATGAAATTACTCTTAACCATCTACTTAGTTTGATAGGACTATGAACAAACATTGTGTCAAGAATCAAAACAGGAAAAACTATGTAGCCCCTAACTAGTATTCTAAATTGCTCACTACAGCTAAGTGTCAAATTGAGATTAAGTTCACTATTTCACTAATGCTAGTGTTCTACCATGGACCAAAAGTACAATAGTTTGAAACACTGTTTACAAGAAATTTTATCAATAAAATGCAAGAGAGGTGCCAAACACTTCAAAATAAATACACAGAGCACTTGATTTATTTGGAAAGCACCAAAACCTGTTAATATAATCGATACATGAGCATAATTTTTAAAACACTTAATTATGCACTTTGAGAAATGCATTCAGATATACAATGTAGGATAACAACAATGACAAACTCAACTCACCAGCAATTTCTACAATATCACCAGGAACTATGTCTTTAGCTTTAATCCTCTGTACACTCTTTCTGTCCTGTCGATATACTTTGCCCATTTCAGGTTCATATTCCTTAAGGGCTTCGATAGCATTCTCAGCATTTCTTTCCTATAAAAAAGATAAAAGCAATAAACATATACCCACCACTGCAAGTTAGTATTTTAGCCCAAGGAATCAAATTTCAGACTTCTCAACTTAAAAAAAAAAAAAGACACCAGACATGCACATTCATGACATCTGTCAACAATACATCTCATAAGATGATAAACACTAGGCTCTCAGGATTCTGTGCTAGAAAGCAAAGAAGCTAAGCACCATAAGAAGGATAAGGGAGTAAGACAACACGGAAAGCAGTCACAGAATCTGTCATCCCCAAGCCCACTACGTAACACGGCCCTCACCTCCATCCACAACTACATCACTGAGATCGATCCCGTCTCACGTGAAAGGTGTTGGTCTAGGGCTGGACCGCTTAGGGTCACCCCAGGCTTTTTGGCTTAACAGCTATGTGATTGTGCATGAGTTACACAACGCACAGGTTTGGTGCCTACAAAGCTCGGACAACAGCGCTACTAACTCAAGCATTGTGAGGATTAACAAACTATTTAGACTGTGTTTCAGCACACAGTACATGCTATAGGTGATGAATTAAAAACGTCAAGTTACACCTCACAAATTCTAGACCTTTCTACAGCAGTGAAGACCAATAAATGGCTGGAGTCTCACTAGGGAACTGCCAGTCCCATACCATATTTACAGCAATACTGCATACGAACATATCAAAACTCAGTCACGCAGTTTTTCTTTCCACATTTCAAGATGAAAGATACAGAAATCAAAATGAGTAATGTTAAAAAAAAAAAAAGCTACAGGAAAGTTCCTTTAAGGAAAAAAAAAAAAGAAGAAAGAAAAGCTCATGTGCCAAATTTGTCTTCTTTCATTTTGGAGACTAAGCAATCAGAAGTGAAGGAGAGAATCTACACAGTTGCATGCCCAGGGGGGCTACTCAGTGCACAAAAGACAAGACTCATTTCTCACTTTTTTGCCTTCTGATATAAAGCTTAATTTAACCTTTACTTGGATAGAATTTTTTTTTTAACATTTATTTTTTTGAGAGACAGAGCAGGAGCAAGGGAGAGGCAGAGAGAGAGACACAGAATCTGGACCAGGCTCCAGGCTCTGAGCTGACAGCACAGAGCCCGACGCGGGGCTTGAACCCACGAATCGTGAGATCATGACCTGAGCCGAAGTCAGACACTTAACCGACTGAGCCACCCGGGCGCCCCTACTTAGATAGAATTTATGGACAACACCATGTGATCTCATTTTTTACCTAACCATAAAAATTATGGTCTGTTGTGAAAAATCCCAAAACCTGCTTAAAGTGAATTGAAAGGACTCAAAACTGAAAGCTAATGGCATAGGTCTCACTTTTAACCCTAAGTGTCACTGCCAAAAGGTCCTTAAGTTCAAAGGTTACTGATAGTGTAGGAAGAATAAATTCTCAGCACTATTGCTATTCAATTAATCAAATATGAAACTATTTTGCAGAACTACCCTTTCCCATTTATTCACTGTGGCAGTTTTAATTCCTTTTCTCTTTCCTTCAACGTCATGTCAGCTAGAGTTTAACTAGACTACTCAAGGTTAAGAAACGTCCCAAGAGCATTATATTCTACTTCTACTAAAAATTAGCAAAGGTACATTAAATTAGAAGCACTAAAGATAAACTATCTTAGACTCCAAGGACAAAGACGCCAATTAAAATTACTTCAAAAGCCTTTCCTTCAACCGAAGCAATCAAAAGGAATATTTAGAGCATAGGGATGGAAAAGGAAACAAAAGCTCTCAGGTTCAAACAGGTTATATCAAGCATTCACTTTGGCAACATATATACTAAAACTGGAACAAATCTTGGTTTGTCATAGACAAACCCAATCACTTGTAACCTTCTGTAAGAAGCCTTCTTTGAGGACACTGGCCAGCAGTAAGTGCCCCTCCTCCTCCCAAAACTCCCTTGCACTGGATTTCTACCTTCCCGTACTTAGAGAAGGCAGGCATCCTTCAGTTTTGCTCATACCATCCTGTACACCATGTAAATAAGATTAAGACCAAAAATGTTATTTTTAAAACTAAGATAAAATACCAAAGTCCTGTGAAAACTGGTATAAAATTTTACTTTGGAATTCTCATCAGACTGAGCCTGGATTCAAATCCCAGATACTCCATGTACTACTTGTATGGCTTTTAAGCTGTCACTTAATCACTGTGTGAACCTTAACGTCACATCCGTCAAATGGGAATATCACTTGCCTTACAGATCACTCTAACAATGACATGGGTATGTATATAAAGTATCTACCTCATAACTGGCGGTAATTATTTAATAAGAAAATATATATTACTAGCTTGAGAAGCACAATCTAATGTCACGTATTGTTTCTCTCACCTACATTATTCACAAGGGGATCATTTCTATTTAAATACACACAATTTTAGACAAAATTAAAATAAGAAGAATATAGTACCGTTGAAATTTTCTTTGAAGTAGGCCGTCTTTTCTATATAACCCCCCTACACAACCACCCTCATTAGGAAGATCAGAAGTTTAAATTCTAACAGGACTAAGTATGTTTATAAAATGTTTCCACTTCAATCAAGGATGTAGATCCACCCTATTTTAGTCCTCAAAGGGGTGATTATATCCATACTTAAATATCAATACTTAAAATGAATTTGAAGTATTGGTCTCAGAGTCTGTTAAAATACATTCAAACAATAAAAAAAAAAAATCAAACACATCAACAGTCCTAGGAAGTTGAAGTCCTCCAAGTAGATATGTACAGAACAGTAATTATAAAAAGTGGGGTGGGTAGGAATCCCATTATGTTATGATTCTATAAACTGGCTTCCATTCTGTGAATCAGAAAGCCCTGGGCAACTGAGGGAAAACAGCCAGGAGCATGCTCTGATGGGAAAACAATTTATATAGCTAAATCCACACACACACACACACACACATACCCACACACAAAACAACAACAAAAATCCAAGGAGATAAAAATGACATGGAGTTTATGGAATCTTTCACCAGAAGTAGCAAGGAAATATAAAGACAGATACCGGATCTCAGATTTTCTGGTTTTTAAAGTAGCTTTTTTTTTTTTTTAATTTTATAATAGTTTATTTTCAGACTGGTTTACATACAACACCCAGTGTTCATTTTAAGTAGCTTCTTTCATCATAATTTCTAACTTCATGCCACCTAACTTCATTCATGAAGAATGAGCAATTTTAACAGCAAAATTATATACATGCAGAAGAGGTCTAAAACGTTGCCATTAAACAGACACATAAAAAAACACATGTAGACTCTCCAGAGAGATGTTTTTAGTTAACGCATAAGGAAAAAAACAGATTAACACAGTTTAACTCACTTATATAAACTGCTAAAATCTAGCACTGCTTAATTTTGCTTACCTGCCATACACCCACAATTGCATTGGCTACTAATATAAGTAAAATTACAAAGGGTTCTACAAAGGCTGTAATTGTTTCTTCACCTTCTTCAAACCAAGCCAAAACCTAGAAGAGAAATGGCATGGGTTAGAACTGTAATGTGTTTTCAGGCTTAGTGCCACTTTACACCAGAAATGGTGAGCACTAAAGGAACTGCAATATACCAAGTCTCTTTTCTTACCTTCCCTAGAAACAAATGTGGCAAAATATAAGGCCATAAACAATGGGCTTATGTCTCTTGCTCATAGTGATTCTTGAGAATCAAAACTATACAACTGCCTAATATCCTTCAAAAGCTAATTTTTTGCATAATAATTGTTTTAAAATCCAAATAAAATACTTTCTGGGAATTAAATCCCAGTCATTTTACATGTACAAATTCAGAAGTAAAATTTAAGTTCTTGATTTTGTTACAATAAAAGGCAATCATCCCCAACTTTGTTGATTTGCTTAATATTCATATCAAATAATACCCAGAGACATAAACTCATAGCAAAAATATCGTGAAGGGCACCAGGGTGGCTCAGACAGTTACATGATTTTACGGTTGTGAGAATGGGTCCCACGCTGGGCTGTGTTTAGCGTGGCGCCTAGTTAAGATTCTCTCTCTGCCTCTCTGTCCCGCCCCACATCTCTACAAAACCAAAACGAAACAAAAGCCTTGATGATCATGGACTCAAAATTTTACAGTGCAAAAACTGATACTGTCCCAGTAATTTTCAGTGGTTCTATTACAGGCTGCCTCATACTATTCAAGGCTGTTCTGATCAGGAATGTATTTTGAAGGTTATTCTCCTCCATACGACATCTAGTATAGCAACAGCACTTCAGAGATGACAGAAGTCCAAAAACGTTATTTATAACTGGACACAGAACACTGTCCCAAGAAAAATGAGCAGAAAATTAATTTCTAGCTCACCCAACCATAACCTTGTCAGGACAAAAAAGCTACAAGTTAAGAGATCCACAAGAAACTTCCTAACTGAGCAAACTTAAGGTGGTAGAACTCAATACAACAAATCTTTAATAATAAAGAACATAGTAAAAGAGCCACTTAAATGGTTTAAAACTAATTTTTGTAAGAAACTGCCAATCCAGAAAGAATATCAAATGTATTTATTTATTTATTTTTTAAATTTCATTTATTTTTGAGAGACAGAGAGACACAGAGCATGAGCGGGGTAGGGGCAGAGAAAGGGAGACACAGAATCTGAAGCAGGTTCCAGGCTCTTAGCTGTCAGCACAGAGCCCGATCAGGAACTGTGAGATCATAACCTGAGCCAAAGTCGGACACTCAACCGACTGAGCCACCCAGGCGCCCCTCAAACGTATTTAATATTCAATCTGGGAGACAAGATTTGCCTTTAACACTGCTTAACATGCTTGCATATTTCACAATAAAGCCTCTTCTTTAAAAGATCTATTTAGTAAACAATGAAGGCGCTGGTTTTGATACTTTTTAATACTGTCAGATAGGATTCATGGCAATAATGAAACCATCTATGTTTTTATACTTAGTGGAATACTATAAAGTGAGCTTTTACACAAATAGGAAACATAGTAAACAACCAGAGAGAGGAATAAGGCAAAGCCCAACATGACTTTTGCAAGTAAGACAGGGAAATGATGAACAAGAAAGATCAACCTGAGCTGGAAAAAAACCAGGAGGCACCAGGACCAGGTTCCGATAGGTACCATTGACCACTGACAGCTAGGGAGAGAACCAGGGCAGGCAGAAAACCAGAATGAATATAAATGTTGCCGCAAGCTTTCAACAGGGCATTCCTGGTGTTAAGGTCAGGCCTAGTGCCAAAATGAAAACTTCTCTAGGAAGTTATAAATTTTGATAGATGCAAGATCACAGCTGCTTTGATTCTAGCCTTTCAAACATTTGCCAAGGAGAGCATATCAGAAATAAGAAACTTAATTAGCTCTTGGGGGAGAAAAATCGCTCAACTTGAAGAGTAACTAGGACCTTTCCAAAGGTCAGTGAGGCATTAGCAACTGTAAGATAAGCTTCACACCTTGTTAAAAAGGGTATGAACTTCCCTCTTGGCAGCTAGTCCTGAGGAACAAACTTAAAGCAATATCCAGTAACAGCTGGAGGAAAGGAAAGACAGGACTATCATACCAAAATCTCTACTTTTCAAGAAATGTGTGGTTCCTCTGCACAAGTAGTATTTATCAATTATGTAAAAATCCTAATCTATACAATCCAGTGGCCTTTTCTTCCACTTTATGACTTTCAATGTTTATGTGTAAGATACCCAAGCATTCATAATTATTTGAAGGTTCTACAAGTATATTAACTACTATTCGAGGAGAAACTAGTGGGCAACTTCTCAGGGTGGAAGGCTGGTACTGAACCTACTTAAAATAGACAACCATCAATTTCCTGAATACTTTTTAAAATGTCTGTTTTGAAACCACAAATAACCCAAATAATTAAATGTTACAGCCCAAAGTGAAGATCAACTCATACTTCATTAACTGGTAGGAACCAATCCAGCTGATCAGGTTCAGATCATATTATGCAGTCCTTCATGGTTTGTGCTATTGTAAAGAAAACTTCCAGTGTATGTGGGATGCTGCTGCTGACAAATGACAGATCCCATGAGACGAGGAAGGAGTGAAGAGGAGTATGTGGCACCAGTATCTTTCATTTTGGTGAAAGATGCCTTATTAATGTTACAGCGTAGTCAATTCATAATTACAGTTCATCCCAAGTTACACAAATGTTTATATGGGAGAATGTTCCTAAAAATCTTTACTGAAAATAGATGAACATAAACGATTATCTATTTATATTGCCTTGTGTTCATCACTGTATCCCCAAGGGCCTGGAAGAATCTCTGGTACACAGATGATGCCATTTACTGTACAGAGGCATGAATGAACGAAAGAAAATCTCACAGAACCTCTGTGGTACAAGACCCCCTAAGGGCAGTATATGAACTTAAACACTGAGAGTAAGAAGTAACCAACGTAACCAACACTATCTTACTGCAGTTAATGTTAGGCACAGTGTTTCTTTCCTTTGCTTTGCACTATTAATACAGTACCAATACCAGTCTTCTGGGGCTTATATAATCCAGCAAGTTCAAAGTTTCAACTTGCCAATCCTATTCAAGGTAACCACTTACTAATGAATGTTCAACTACAATTTAAACTGCTTCAGTACAGTAGGATAGGCTATCTTCTAGTTATCTGTTAAGACTGATCTCTGCACATCACAGTAATTTCTTATACAACAACCAAAAGACGCTGGAAAGCAGAGTTTAATGAATAAAAGCAAATTTTAATGCAAGGTAAAAAGGTACATTCCAGTGGGAGACAGTCATGGTTCTGTGACTCCATTATCTTAGCTACATGCTGGGATAATGTACTGAGCTCTGGACGAGATCCAAAAAAAAAAAAAAAAGAAAATGAGAAGAGAGCATAAGCACATTTTTAAGACTGAGGGCACTGGTTTACATTCCTCCTTGTATCCTTAAGAAACTTACAATGCCACTGACTACTCAAACCCTTATTCAATAAATGAAGAAATTCACATCCAAAAAAAAAAACCAAACAAGTTTTAAAGAGGAAATGGGAGTTAAACACTACACAAGAATGAAAAAAGTATCACCAATTATGACAATTTTCTGGAGGTGGAAAACAAAAATTCTTTCAGCTATTAAAAAAAATTGGGGCGCCTGGGTGGCTCAGTCGGTTGAGCGGCCAACTTCAGCTCAGGTCATGATCTCACGGTCTGTGAGTTCGAGCCCCGCGTCGGGCTCTGTGCTGATGGCTCAGAGCCTGGAGCCTGCTTCAGATTCTGCATCTGCCTCTCTCTCTCTCTCTGCCCTTCCCCTGCTCATGCTCTGTCTCTGGAAAGTAAATAAATGTTTAAAAATTTAAAAAAATAATAATAATATGACTTAGACCATATTCTCTTCTGATCTACACACAAAACTTATCCCAGGGTTGTGAGACTGAGCCCCACAACCTGAGCATGATGAAGCCTGTTTGAGATTCTCTCTCTTTTTCTCTCTCTCTGCTCTTACCCTGCTCATATTTTCTCTCTCTCTCTCTCAAAATGTCTGAAAAAAAAATATGGTTTTTAGATTTGAGAATATAATCTTCTTTAAAAAGAAAAACACATGGGTGCCTGGGTGGTTCAGTTGGTTAAGTGTCTGACTTCGGCTCAGGTCATGATCTCTGGTTTGTGAGTTCTAGACCCAAGTTGGGCTCTGTGCTGGCAGCTCAGAGCCTGGAGCCTGCTTGGAATTGTGTCTTCCTCTCTCTCAGCCCCCCTCTCTCTCAAAAAAAAAAAATGTTAAAAAAAAAATACACATTCACCTTTTAAAACATTTTAAAGAAAGCTTCTAAATAAATTAAACCCATCAGTAAGCTACCCGTTTCATCTACTTTTTTTAAACAAGAAATTAAAATACAGGGAAAAAAATAAAATCACTGCATAATACAATATAAAATACTTCTTTACTATTTTGTTCTAAAAAAACAGATCTACATTATTCTGTATTTTGAAAATACTACCAACACAAACTCATTCAAATATCTGTTCTATCAAAAGCACTAATAAGCAAGGTTCTAAAAAAATATATTAAGAAATCATTTTAAAGAGTCTGGGAGGAAGGAAAGACAAACCATTCAAATACAAGAGAGAAGTTGAGAAGCACCTTGCTCTAAGTTTTAGCAGCATTTCAGAATCAATCGAAGTAGCTGTGGTGTGGACAGGGGGATGGAGGGTAGAGAAACTTTTGCCAACTGTGTTATCACAGAGGACTTTCACGGACACAGAGGCGGCAGATATGGCCCTCCTGTTCCTCTCCTTCAGGTCTTTTCTCTAATGTCGCCTTCTTGGAAGACTTTCCTGACCACCCTACTTGAAAACTGCACTCTCCACCGATACTCTTATCCCTCTGCTTTATTTCTCTCTCACTGTCCAACAGACTACAGGTTTTACTTGTTTATAATCTGCCTCCATTAGAATGTCAACTCCAGGTAAAATACTGCCTATTTTGTTCCATGCTGTCTCCCCAGTGTCTGTGCCGTGTCCCAGGTGTTCAATAAATGCCAAATGAAGCAGTGAAAGAGAGAACAGAACGGGTATTCCAGTAAGCAACCATATGATGTGTTAAATGAAGGGCAAAGTTGTGACCAAGGAGGATGTAAAGACAAACTGAAAAGACAGCAGGTCCTGAATGTCAAATTAAGGAATTTCTAATGTTACTTTATATGCAATGGGAGAGATATAGCACACTTCTTCTAATCCAAGTGAACTTAAAAAAAAAAAAAAAAAAGAAAAGAAAAGAAAAACTACTTATCTGTGGTGACCATTACAAGTCAACTAAACTTTACCCCTAGGCGCCCGGGTGGCACAGTCAGTTAAGCATCCGACTTCAGCTCAGGTTATGATTTCGCAGTTGATGAGTTCAAGCCCCATGTTGGGTTCTGTGCTGACAGCTCAGAGCCTGAAGCCTGCTTCAGATTCTGTCTCCCTCTCTCTCTGCCCCTGTCCCGCTAAGTGCTCTGTTTCTCTCTCTCTCAAAAAATAAACATTAAAAAAAACCAACAAAACCCTTTATCCCTACGGGTCACGAGTGTAAAACAGTAACGTAGCTTCCTACAGTTAACAGTTGTCTTAGTCTGACGTCTGAAATAAATCACTAAAGTCTAATATTTCTTTTTAACTCAAGCAAAACTTGAAGATACATCATGTACATGTTGTAGAACTGCCTATTCACTCTTCCAAAAGAGCATCAATATTCTACCATGATTTTCCTGTTAAATAGGAGTAAACAATTACCACAAAAAAGACTCAGTGATCTTTTGAAAGATAAAGAAATGAGGAATGAAAAGGTCAAGAACAATGTAGTAATAGTGCCAATTCCGCATAAAGAAAACCAACGAAACAAGTTTTAAATCCAAAATGTCTTGATCGAACAAGTCAAAGCAAACTAAGTAACAATATTTCTTAAAATTTGTTATTTTTCTCTTTAGCAACCCATAAAATAAAAATGTCGCCCAGTTCATTTCCTGAGCATTAACTCCAAGTAGTTACCAAAAAGGTAATTCAAATTTCAATTCCAAAATATAGCTCTATAAAGCCACAAAAACCCAAGATCCTGCCCTATGATAAAATTAAAACAAGTATTTTAAAACCCATCTGAAAATGCTTAGAAACTATAAACTCCTTTCTTCAAAGTCACATACATTACTAAATCAAAACGTCAATATAGTTACTCAAACTGGCAGCTCTAAAGATCCTATACAACCTAAATATTCAATAGCTTGTTTATTGGAAATAATGCCAGTGATGTTACAACACTGCCATAAGTTAAATACACAGCATAACTCAAAAAAAATTATTTTATCCCTGCCTTGTATATACCAGCTGATGTATTCTAAAGGGTCCCTGATAACCTTACTGAACCCCAGTATTTTAGTTACTAAAGCCAAGGCTACTTCAGAATTACGTAGCTAGCTTAAACATAAAACATTACACTACCCCAAATGTATTATTTGTTTTATGCCACGACAAAGTACTGAAACTGGTTAGTCAAACAGCTCAACTCCTTTCTCTTAACTGGTAAAGCAGCGGCCATTTACAGAGGGTGGGTGGTATTGAATTAATCAAGGACAGACATGTAAGAGGTATGGAGTAATTCAGGATGCTGAATGATTTGCTGACACTCTCTTAATTTTATTCAATGAAAACCATAGAAAGAAAACATTCATGAGGACTGAATTATTATTAGTAGCTACATATCACTCAGCCAAATGGCATGACGGATACATTAAAGTCTCATGTCAGAATTTGTATATAGTATTACTCCAAAATAGCTCACCTCTTACCAAATTTTCCCCCTCACTTAAAGAAGTGCCCACTCTTTCCTTTTTATTTAGATCTCAAAATAGCCTTCTATGACACAGCTGTCATAAAGACTGAGGTACAAAAATGAAACCCTGAAGCTGTGTCAATTTTGTGAAGCCTGAAAAAAACATACTACGCTGGGTGAATTTCACTTCTCATCATGATTTTTTTAAGAATAAAATACTGTAATTTAAGAACAAAAGTGTAATGATAGAGAACAAACTATGGTTGATGGAGGGAGATGGGTGGGTGGGGGATGGGATATAGGGTGACAGATATTAAGGAGGGCACTTGTTCCGATGAACACTGGGTGTAGTATGTAAGGTGATGAATCACTAAATTCTACTCCTGAAACCAATACTACACTATGTGTTAACTAACTAGAATTTAAATAAAAATTTGGAAGAAAAAAGGAAAAAAAGCAAAAGTCGTCCCTTGCTATTGGGATTAGGAGCTTCTAAGTCCTACTCAGGATCATTTTAAGGAAAATTACCAAGAAGTCTACTGCCCAAGAAAAAAGGCAATAAAGAATATTAAACAGGAAAAAAATGTTAATATAACCTAGAAATATCCTCACCAATCCATCAACCTGTTTCTGCTGTAGTCCTTTGCATTTCACCAGTTTCTTAGCAACCATACAGGACTCAAGTCGTAAGCACATACAGAACAAGAAAAAACACTATGTGTTTTGTTTTTATTTTTAAGATCTAGAACCTTGTACTGAACCTTGTTCTCTCTACCTAGGAGTCAGTCACTCAAGACAGGGGTCCAATTTAGATAAATATACCACCCTAAAGGTCAGTGACCAAATTTGGTCAACAGTAGTGCCATCACTGCCGTCATCATTCTTGTCACTGTCAGAAACAACTGTCACCTTGCCATTACCAGGAAGGGAGAGCAACTGGAATATTCCTTTTGTAAGTTCTATTTACAGACTACAAAGGGCCCAACATCATCTTAGTATGATCTTACACAGTGGAAGAACCCAAGACAGAAAAGACCTCTCGATAAAGAACTTTTTGATATAAAAATCTGATAAACTACAAAAATTTATAAGACGCTGCCCCATTTGGGAACGATTTCTAACTGCACTGTAAATGCCAGGCATTCATTAATTTTCTACAACACAAATGGCTTCAAGGGTTTTGTTTATAATTTTAAAATATTAAAGTTAAAAAAAATGGAGACACAGCTTAAATCTCTAAATATAATGTTCTCACCCAATAGACATTTGTTTCTTGTTTTTTCATCTATGATACAGACTCAATTTTTTGAGAGAAAATAAGTTTCGTTATACTTACAAAAGATATACAAGCTGCCAGCAATAAAATTCTAACTAATAAGTCTTCAAACTGCTCAATCACAAGTTCCAACAAGGTTTTTCCTGCGAGAAACAAACATTTGTTGTAAATGTCATCTTAACATCAGGGCACAAAGGAGGGGAAAAAAAGAACATGCTAAGATTACTCACCTTCTTCAGCCGGTAACTCTGTATAACGCAGAAATTCGCCAGGCAACGTGTCAAGAAGGGAAAAAAAAATTAGCATGGTCTTTCAAAAGAGAATTCCTAAAATTACCACTGTCTTTGAAAGACGTACCCAGGTATATGAACATTCAACCATTTTTAATGGAAACCATACTAAAATGGTACCCCAAGAAAACATGCAGTGTTTGCCGTAACCAATCTCATCGGTACCTAAACAGGGCTCCCGAAACAAGGAGTCATTTCAGCTATGTCAGGACTTCTGCCAGATGTGTAACTTCGGGTAGTACAAGAACGGTTAGAGGGATTCTCAACTGCAACGACGCCTCATAAACTGGCTGGGGACGAGAAAATGTCTCGCAGGGAACAACCCAGCTGCAGGAGACTCGTCTCTCCCTTCAGCGCGGCCCGCTGCTGCGTGCGGGAAGCCGGAGAGCCAGCTGCGTGCAGGGAAGGTCAAGGGCTCGAGGCGCGAGGTCGAGGCGGCGCAGACCAGACCCCGGCGCCCCCACCTGCGGCCCCTCTCCCGCGGGGCCGGCGCGCGGGCTCGACCCGCCGCCTGCAGCCCTCGGCGGGCGCGGAGCCCAGACCCACGAGGTGGAGCCCGGTCAGCCATCTTCCCTGGCTCTCCGACCCGCGCCGGGCCGCGCGGGGGCCCCCGCAGACCCGGCGCCGGGCACCTACCGTTGGAGCCCCATCTCTCCTTGAGCTTCTTGACCTGCTCCAGGCTCAGCCCCGTGCTCTCGTTGACGCCGAAGTACCCCAGCACCTCCTCCACCGTCTTTGTGTGCGCGTTCTCCATGGCTGCGAGGGCCCGGCCGGCCTCGCCTCCAGTCCCCGCGGCCTCCTCGCCTCCGCCTCGCACTCGGGCCGCGGGCTCGTGCCACCCTGCGCGCCCAGGCGCGGACTGGCCTCTCCCCCTCCTCCTCCTCCTCCGCCCGCGGCCGCTTCCGCCTCGCCGGGCGCTGAATCACCCCGCGCCCCCTCCCCCAGACAACCGCCCCTCTCGCAGCCCGGCCCTCGCCGGCGCACGTCCTGGGCTCAGCTGGGCGGTGGGGGCTCCTGACCCTCCCTCCCCTCGTCAGAAGGGAGGGCCTCCTTCGCCCTCAACCGCCCACCAGGAACTCAGGCCGCGGCCCCAGAGCCCCCTCCCCGCTCTCCCGAGGTGATTCTCGGCCCCACCCGGGCCGGAGGAGGGGGCGCCCGGCCGACCCCTGAGGGCGGAACAGAGCGAGGGCAGCGAGCCGGCAGGGTGGTGCGCGGCGCGCTCGCCCGGTTCCCTCAGCTCCGCACCCCCGACAGCGGCGGAGGAAACTGCGGCGGAGGAGAAGGAGGTGGCGTCGGGGACGGCTCCGCGGCGGCTGCTCTAATAGCATTTATCCGCCGCTGCCTCCCCTCTCGCCGCCGCCGCAGCATGTGGACGCCGCTCATTGGCCGAGAGGGCCCAGCGCGGCGCGGGCGGCACGGCCCCGCCCCCTTCCCTCGGCTCCCTCCCTCCCGCGCGACTCGCGCCCACGCCGCCGCGCAGGCCCCGCCCCCTCCTGCGCACCGCCCCCAGGAACCCGGATAGAGGCCGGCGCGCGCCGTGCCGCGCCCGCGCAGTAAGCGCCTGGCCGCCGGGCCGGCGGAGGGGGAATCTACGGAGGCTCTTGGGCTCCGTCGGTCTTCAACCCCGCTCACCCACGGACAGACCCCCAGGAAGGTCGAGGGCTCACAGTGGGCCCCCTGCACTAGTTGCCCCAAGGGTAACTGCCTGCACTTCGGGGTCAGCCTGAGCCTTCGGCTGGAGCGGGCGGCGGCGAAGGCGAGGCCGAGGAACCTGGAAGCTCGCTCCGCACTCGGCTACCCGAAGCGCGCTCGGGTTGGTGTCCTTGGCTCGCCCCCTCGCCCTCCGCCTCCCGGGCCACACTCTGCATCCTAATCTGTCTCCTTCAGAGCCCCCTTGAGGAATCAAGGGGAGGAATTCCGCAGTTCATTTCCCAAACGGCCGGAATCTGCCGCTTCAGGAACACCGCATCCCAAACCCCCAACCGAGCGCTCCACCGCACACAAATGTCAGCCCTTCCTCGGTGGGGTCTGTGTGCTCTGACCAAAGAAATCCCACTCGGGGGAGGAGTTTTTAAATTTTTATAGTCCACACAGCCTTTGATACATGTCACAGGCTATGCCACCGTAACTGCTAAATAACGAGAATTGTGCTAGAAGGTGCTTCGCTTGGGCGTTAAGACCAAGGCTATTTTCTAGATTTCCACTTTCCCCAATAGGAGAAAGGACTTTAATTCAAAACGTGTTCTTAAACCACAGATGACTTGCTGCAGAGGATCTGTACAAAACCTAGGTGACAGCAAAATAAAGGGCATTTTGCTTATGTAAAGTTAGATTACTAAACAGGGGAAGGGACCTTCGCGTTGAATTCGTGAACAAAGAGCATCACGAAGAGCAGCTTTCTTAAGGGAGAATGTCGCAGAATGAAGCATTTAGACTACTTTCGTGTTTGGCAGTAGTGTACCATCCGCAAGAGCCAAAGCAGAGAAAAAACACCTCAGTGGTCCCCGATGGCTCAGCCTTAGGACTTAAGATGCATTCCTTCAGCAGATGCAAATCACAGTGCATACCCAGCTGAAAAAATCAGGCACGTCATTTCATTTAATTATTTCCAAGGAGTGGAGGCTGGCATGCAGTTTTCATTGATACTTGGAAAAGGACCAACAAAACCCTACACGAAACAAACAAACAAAATTCTAGTGTATGGCAATGCGCTGAGAGAAGCAAGGTGGAAACTGGTTAGGTCACAGGATTGGAGCCTCCTCCAGGAGGGACACGTGATTGCATGGTGGGGGTGTAGTAATGGAGGGCTGGTGGTTCTTTTCCCTCTGAGACCGGGTTTGCGCCATTTCTTCCGTCTCACTTCATCTCTTTCACAACCAAAGAAGCACTTTGGGCAGGAGAATTGCTACCTATCTTAGCCTGGAAATTATCTTGGACATTTGACTTTGCCTCTCTGTCCCATGGCTCCGTGGGTACTTAGGGTTGTAAGCACCTGTGGTGTGATCATGAGCTTCTTGAGGGGTTCCGGACCCTGGCTTTTGTACTCAGTGGTCTTCTCGAGATTGTCAGGTGCCTAGTTCCACCTTATCATTCAGATCTCAGCTTATATGTCATCTCCTTGTATATGTCTTGGTGGGCTACTTAAAGTGGCTACCTTCCCCAGTCACGCTTGATACCCCATTATTTTATTATTTTTTATTATTATTTCATAGCATTTATCTGTGATACTGTGTTTTCGTTTCGCTGTTTACTGTCTGTCTCCCCTTACTAGGAAACAAGCTCCATGAGAATATGGGTTTGTCTATCTTGTCCATCCTCAGGATATGGCAAGGTCCCTGGTATACACTCATCGTTTATTGAACACTTACTTTTGGAATGAATGAATCCCACTATCCCTGATCTATCCCTGACTTGCAAAGGGCCTCACCATGGGAGGGACCTCAACAAATTTGTGCTGAACCTGGGCTCACTGATTTCCACTTTGTGAAATAAACAGTTTTGTGAACTACTTGGCCGCGAAGGTTAGTCAGGTTTCATGAATACAAAACTCGGCAGCATTAAAGGTTTCTCAGAGAGGAGGGATGTGTAAGTTCCTATGGGCGCTGTTACCACACCGTCATCACCTTTGAGACTGTTCTTTGCAAGTCTGCTCTCTGCGGGAGGCTGGAATACTCCTTTAAACTGAAACTGAGTTTTAGCCCAGCGTCGGCCCCTTCTATGACACATACCATTTATGCTCTTGGTTCCTCAACCTGTGGATGTCTCTGAAATTTGTTTTTTATAGATTGCCAAAATTTCGCATAAAGCCAGCCTCCCAAGGGCAGAAAGATCAAGGTTCTCTTAGGTAGAAATAAACTTATATTCAATTTCTTTTGTGCATTGACCTAAACGTGCCTCTAGTTAACAAGATTAAAAAAAAAAAATCAGAAGAATGGGTTTCGGAAATACTCTATCGTCTTCCAAGGCTGGCAGCTATTTTTTTATCAATTGAGGACAGGGAGAGGAAAAAGAAGAGAAACGGTTAATTCAGAACGATGGACGATTTGATCAAAGAACCTCAAAGGAATTAATAAAGGAGGCCATTAGCGGGTAATAAGCAGGCTAGTTAAAAAAGCTAGGCAGACAGACAAGGCCCAGTAAAAAAAGAGTGACCTGGAAAGCAAGCCCTGGCCAACTTTCCAAGCCTCTACAGCCCTCCTGTAAAGCGATGGTTATTGCAAAAGGCAGCCTAGTCCATATTTGGACAGCTCTCATCATTAAAGGCGGCTCGTTCTGGGCCGAATCCTCCTCCCCTAACATCTCCTTTTTATGGGTTCTCCTTTATTTCTCTGGAACAACTCCGAATACATTTAACCCCTCCTCCGTGTGAGATTCCTTTGAGTATTTCAAGATATCTATTGTGCTTTCTAAAGTCTTTTTTCTCTGCTAAAAGGAACAGCAGAGTCCTTGAGCTGTCCCTCCTGTAGCAGGAGTCTGCAAACCCTCAGCGTCCTCATCGTCCAGCCTTGGAGACACCCAACGCTGAACACAAAAGTCTGGGCATAGTCTTGGAGCAAGGGCCTAGTGGAGTTAGCACTGTCCTCCTTTGGTTCTGATGCTTTCCCTTGCACGTTGTTGATTCGTCTTAACAATCAACTGAGAACTGAGTCCTGTATATATAAACTGTAGTCATGTTAAATCTTCCCATGGGGTACTTGCACTGTTGATTCTTTTTAACCCAGGCACTGAACTCTGACTATGATGGAATGTTCTCATGTTCATTTTAGTCATTGCAGTCTGTTGTGGTTTTTTTGGAGTCTTCATCTTCAAGTCATGTTTTATCTCTGTGTCCCAGCTTGGGTTATACATAAATTTGGTAAGCAATGACTTATGACTTCTATGTCTTCACCCAATAGAATGTCTAGACATTCATTCCAGATTAGAAATAACTAATAAGCTAGATTTAGTTGTTCAACTGCTATAAAATCAACTTGGCTATAGGTTCCAATGTCAGGAAAGTGAAAATCTTATAATGTATTCTTCTTCCTCTTTGTCTCCCATAATACTTTGTTATATAGCTTTGGAATACTTTGTTGTACGTTCTTTTGGTTGAGCACCTAATGTAGTCAGCTTGATTTAAGGATCATGTTATAAGAAAAGTACGTATTTACATGCTAGGCTCAGAACAGTGGAGTTCACACTGAGAGGCAGGTGGGAACTTAGGCCACCCAACTCAGTCATCATCTCTTACTGACTCTGGAAGACACGCCTGGTGAATGGAATAATGAGCAGAATTCTTACACTATTAAAATGCTTTGTTATGTAAATTAAAGTCTCTTCAGGTAACTATGGCATGTTAATTCACTGCATTATCATCTAGCCCACGTTTCTTGACTTGCCCACGAGAACTTAGTGAGAGCTAGTCGAATGTGTTGCTAAGCTCTACAGACTGTGTCTACAACAGACTCAAAAGTTCACGTTCCAGTGAAGTCTTCAAGTCACCTTCTGGTGAATTTTCACATTTCTGTGAAATGTGTTCAGTTTGCATGGTTTGTGTCTTTGAACACATGCCAGTGTCTAGTGACTACCATGTTTTCTATGTGTTCACAAACTATAACTTTAACATCCAAGAATTTGCCAAACTTAACAGAATGCCTCTTCCAGAATTTTCCTCTCCACCTCCACTGATAAGTATTCTTTTATTTATTTATCTATTTATGTATTTATTTATTTAGAGAGGGAGAGAGAGAGCACATGCTTGCATGTGGGCACAAGTTGGGGGCAGGGGAGGGAAGGCATGGGAGAGGGGAGGGGCAGAGAAAGAGGGAGAGAGAGAATCTCAAGCAGGTTCCACACTGTCAGCGCAGCGCCAACACGGGGCTCAATCTCATGAACCCTGAGATCATACCTGGAGCCGAAATCAAGAGTCGGATGCTTAACTGACCGAGCCAACCAGGTGCCCCAATAAATCTTCTTTTGATGACTCAGTGTCCAAAAGCCAACTGACTAGCTTATGCTTATAATAAAGGGACGTATCGGGAGTAGACACCAAATTCAGAATAGCTTGATCCAGGTGCTCTAATAAAATCACTGGGATCTCTTTCAATCCCTTGGCTCTCCTGTTTCCCTTTGCTTTTGGCTTTGACATAGGCTCTCTCCAGGTGACAGCAGACATGGCCCCCAGCATCCCAGTTTATAGCCCCTCAAGTTTAGCAATTTCATGAAGGGAAAGGTGTAATATCTTCTGAGAGTCCTGTGCTCCACCTGAAACAGGGGATCGTTTATTTGTTCCTCTGCACTTTTGCTCAGGCCGTGCCTGCTGCTTGGATCCTGTGTTTCAGCTCCACACGCATTACATGGACAGAGAGGAGGGAAGAAGTGTTTCCCGGAAGCAGTGGTCTTCAAACTGGCATGCGGCAACACTACGTGGAGAGCCTGCTGGGCCTTACCTCCAGAATTCCCACTCAGTAGATCTGGGACGGAGTCCAAGAATGTGCATCTCTAACAGGTTCCCAGGTGATGTTGATGCTGCTGGGTTAGGACCCATGCCCTGGAAAACAATGCTCCCAAGGAAAATCAAATCAAGGAAGGGAACGAATGTTGGGGTGACAAAGCAGAAGATGTCCACCTCACTGAGGAAAGTCGAAGAGCTTAACTCCTTTTGGAGGAAGCAACTAGCATGGAATACTGGGAAGCCTGGTTGGGAATGGTCCTAGATTCTCCCATTGCAGTTTTCAGTTTTCTCTGCCATACGTCGGCCACAGCCTCTCCTCTCGTTCTGAGCTCCCGCCACAGGGGATCTTTTATCTGTTCCTCTGCACTTTTGCTCAGGCCGTGCCTGCTGCTTGGATCCTGGCAAACCTGTAATCATCCTCCCAAGACGAAGGCTAAATCCCGTCCCATCTTAGAGGCCTTCTTTGACAATGGCCATCACTTCGCCATCACTTCCGATCTCACCACCCCAGAAATGAGTTGTGCCTTGTCCTGTGTCCCACACAGCACTCCGCATCTCACTCAGCTGTAGTACCATAGCTCAGGTTTGCCTCCTACATCTCTGGCTTCTTCTCAGCCTTCTCTTCATGTGTTTCCCAACTTCTACTCAACTCAAAATGCAGAGTGTTCCAGGACTGAGGACGTGGGACATTCCTTCTTATCCACAATCTTTCCTTAGGCCCATTGCCTTATTTATTTACTTATTTTTTCCTGTTGAGCTTCTGGCTCCTTTTTTTTTTTAATGTTTATTTATTTTTGAGAGACAGAGAGACAGCGAGTGCAGGAGAGAGGCAGACGGAATGTCAAACAGGCGCTGCACTGTTAGCGCAGAGCCTGACATGAGGCTTGATCTCACGAACCATGAGATCATGACCTGAGCCGAAATCAAGAGTCAGACACTTAACTGACTGAGCCGTCCAGGTGCCCCCAGGCCCACTGCTTTAAATTCCACCTAAATATTGAAGCCTACACATTTGTACATCCAGACTCCTGTACCTACCTGTCTACCTGATCTTGCCACTTGACTGGGACATGGACTCACATGTGAAGGTGACAGTTGGGGGATAGGGTGGTGGGATGGAGGGTCACCTCCCTCTGAGAAGGGAGCACACAAATAATAAATAGCCATTTGCTCAGTCAGCTGGGAAGATCAGCATTTGGAGCAGAAGGAACAGCAAACTGGCAAATGTACATATGAATGGGACCCTTTCACTCCGGTTATCCAGGTTATCAACCAAGTCACTTGTTAACTCTCTGTGTTCTGCCACCAAATTATACAGTCCACGAGAGGGGTGCCTGGGTGGCTCAGTCAGTTAAGCATCTGACTCTTGATTTCGGCTCAGGTCACACAATCTCATGATTTGTGAGTTTGAGCCCTGCATTGGGCTCCACACTGACAGTGGGAAGCCTACTTCGGATTTGTTCTTTCTGCCCCTCCCCCTTCGCACTCTCTCTCTCACAATAAATAAACTTACCCAAAAAAAGTCCAGAAGAACAGGGATCATATGTACTTAAGAGGTGCACAATAATGAATGAATGCATGATAATTATTTGTTTCAAGGACCTTGAGGGCTCCCTCATTTACTTGTGCCTAGTGTGGTGTGGGGCCTGAGGCAGGTGCTTGGTACATATCTACCAAACGAATTCACGAAGCCCTTTACTTCCTTTGCAATTACTCCTCTGGGGGAAAAAAAAATGTTGCCATTTAAGAAAAAAAATTAAAGACAAGAAATCCATGCATCGGTGCCAAACCAAGTACTGCGGAATGGTTTTCAAAACCATAGCTCCCTGATGGGATAATGTAGTTTAAATATAGCAGCTATTTTTCCCTCCAGTCGGTTTGTTCTTTGATTTTTGTGGAAAGATTTCAAAAGTTCTCTTCCACTGCCCTCCCATCTCACCCCCTAAGGTGCTCAGACCTTGAACAGCGAAATATTTAAAATGAAGAGATGACAGGGCCTCCTGAGCCTGGTAGAAAAATGAACAGTGATTAAATGCGATTTTAATTTTAAACGATGAGCCACTCAGAGTCTCCCTTCCCCGCCGGGTGCCAGGGTGTTGCTTTGGCAGTGGTGGGGGCACAGTGAGCAGGTAGAGTTTCCGTCAGGCAGAAATCCAAGGCTTGTGAATGTGCCGGCTAGGATTGCAGTGGACAAATTCCTAGAATAGGATCTTTGTTCTCAAGCTCATGAGCTTGCTCCCTTGATGTCCCACAATAGAAAAAAAAAAAAAAAGGGGGTGGTGGTGGTGGCGGCGGAGGCATGTTTAGGTCTCCTATTGTGATCCCGCTGTCGTTACCTGATAGTTCACACAAGTTCCCGGGAGGCTGGCTGCCCTCCCAAGTCACCTTGTGATTCTCTCCTGATTTCAGAGAGGGGGAGGGAGGGGGACACTGTGTATCCTGAGGGAAGCATGTCTGACAAGCCTGATCCATTCCATCTGGGAGGATGCATCATGAGCCCCATCTGGCTCCAGCAGTCTGCCGAGGCTGAGGCAATGGTCCTCTCCTGCACACCCCCGCCTGCTCCGGTCTCTCTCCCGCCCGCTCAGTCTCCCCTGAAAGCCACAGCTCCTGGCTTCTCCCACTTGCAAGGCTTCCCCTCATCCTAGCCCTTGCCTTCTTTTCTGCAGTCTCCTTTGCTCCTTCCTCCCACCAGAGGCTTCTCTCAGTCTCCCAGCCCTCTTGCAGGCTTGGGGTTGACTGGAGGTGCCCTCACACACGCCTCTTGGGACAGCCTTGTTCATTCACTCAGTCCTCCTGCACCACCCAGATCATGTCCTGATTTGAAGACAGATACACCCAATGTCAGGTCTCGTCCCGGGTGTCTCACATGCTGGAGTCCAGATACAAGGGTACTGCCTCCCCTTCCGTTAGCGGCTTTCAAATGGTGGTAGAACCCACAGCCTCCCCTTTAGCCTTCAAGCTTCGCATGTGAATCTTCTCAGGTGGGTCCGATCTGCACAGATGGGGGGGGGGATGGGTGGAGTCCAAGAAAGCAAAGGCTTGGCTGGAGATGTTTGCAAACATTAGACGTTTCTCTTCCATGACTCATCGGAGGAGAGCAGAGTCCTCCCTCTTCCTGGAATGCAGCAAACCCATGGCCAACTCCTACCCCCACCCTACCCCCAAAATAAAACAACCCACACATAGAGACTTGTCCTTAAAAAATCAGATTTCCCTCAAAGATCTGACATGGCAGACTTGGGGAGGGGAGCATTTTAAGGCCTCGGGAGAACAGCCTCTAAGAGGATCCTCTGATGTGGGGACAGAGGAGGCTGCAGAAACAGGCTGCTATCTGCAAGCAAAGAAAGTGCAAGTGTAATTAGGTGGGGTCCTTGGAAGAAAAGGATCTTCCCTCCTCCACTTCCCCCAACCTTTCTACTTAGCGGCTTCCCCTAATATACAACCTGGGATAGACAACCTTTGGATCATTCTAGAGAGGCTTGATTTCAAAGGTACATAAAAGGGCTCTAGAAGAAAATAGGCGGATGCAGATAAAAAGGAAGGAAAGGAGGCAAAAAGGAAGACATCATTTCTTAAACATGTATCTGCTATGCGTACGACATGCTGGGAACTTTTCACGTGCTGGCTTACTCCATCCTTGGGACGAGCCTGTCTGGTAGGTGTCATTATCATTCCTATCTCCCCAGATCCTGAAAGCTGATGCTAAGACAGGTTTAAGTCATTTGCGGAAGACACACATTTAGAAATCGCCACTCGGTAAACATTAAGAATAGAAGATTATTTGTAAGGGGGGAGAACTAGTTAGAACTATTCCTGACACCATGAAATGCAATACATTTCATAGGGGAAAGAGTTAAACCCTAGGAAGAAAAAATCTGAAAAACCAAAAGCGGCAACATAAGCATATATGGGTGGAAGGGAGATACATTTCTAAGTACTTCAGATAAGGAGACTTTTTTTTTAATTTTTTTTAGCGTTTTTGTTTTATTTTTGAGAGACATAGAGACAGAGCATGAGCAAGGGAAGGGCAGAAAGAGAGAGAGATACAGAATCTGAAGCAGGCTCCAGGCTCTGAGCCGTCAGCACAGAGCCCGACGCGGGACTCGAACTCACAGACCGTGAGATCATGACCTGAGCTGAAGTCTGCCGCTTAACCGACTGAGCCACCCAGGCGCCCCTAAGGAGACATTTTTAATTTGCATCACAAAACATTACAAAACAAATGGAGGGAATATATGCATACAGAGTTGTAAGAAACCACGTGATTCCTTGAAAAATCCTTTAAGGCGAGTAGCCTGATCCCATGACTGCCTAAAGGCAGTCAGAGAAAGACACACGCACATAGATCTTGACTGTAGCAAATATCTCAGTGGCCGGTCCTCGGAGCAGGTTAATTTCCTGCCCGCTAAGGGGCAGGGGTCATTCTGAGTTCTGCAGAACCGTAGTCGCCGAGGGTGGGGAAGGGACAGCTGTTTAATCCGCTGCCCACGGAGCCCTGAGAAAGACGCAAAGAAGAAAGTGACATCCACTGAAAACCGCATGAGGCGGCTTCCGCCAGCAGAATGCAGTGACCTGAACTGGAATTCTGCCAGGACAGTGGGATTAACTTCCCAAGCGCGCGCCAAAATGGGCCCCGGGATTTTTATTTTTATTCGTTTTCCATTACAAGTGCACAGCAACGCAAACAAGCCCCAAAACAATGAGAGCCACCGAGAGTCATTTTCCCTCGCGGGCGCGGGGTGCCATCTCCGGACCACACGTCTTGCTGACCTTATCTTAACCGAAGTTTACAGTCGAGAGCCTGATTAGTCACTTCCTCACCAATGTTAATGGGAGAATGGCATAATGATTGCCCAATTAAAGCAATACGCACACACACACCCCAAAAAAAGGGAAATAAAGCAAGAGTGGGCCTAAGAAAAAATAGGCCTAGCCATCCCAGTCCCCCAAGATCAGGAGCCTGTAGGCACTGGGATTGAAAGAGATCTGACCGCAGGCAACTAAGTGTCAATTAAAGAGACTGGGGTTAGGAGGGAAGGGAAGGATTTAGTGCATTAGATCCAGACTCGAGGCTAATGATGCTCTCAGCGGGTGCTTTCTGGCAGACGTTAGGTATGTTTTAACTTGTGATTTCTTCTGTTCCTCCAGCTTCACGATTCAGTGTTATCACAGGTCTTTCAAAATATCACCTTTTGGAAATTGTAGGGAAACAAATTCAGGGAACTGCAGCCACCTGGTAAGGAATGTATGCTCTTAGGCAAACTATTTAACCCATGTCCCTCATCCCTCTTTGATGAGATGTGGAAAACAGAACCTTCCTCAGGTAACTTTCATCGAGTGAAGTGTGTAGCATAGCGCTTGGTAGAGAGACACACCTCTATCTTAACGCTCATCTTAAGATCCAGCCTTCTTAAAACAAATCATTGGGCTCAATCGTATAACAATCAACACATCCGCTAGCATTATTGAGTATATAGAGGCTTCGTATTTTTCATCTTTTCCTTTTCTTAGTAAGAAATATGCCAGACATGTAAAAAAGTACAATAATTATGTAATAAGCACTCATATACCCACCATCCATTGAAGAAATACGACGTACTTGGCACAAGAGGGGTCCTTGTGAGCTCTGTGAATTCCTCCTCCTTTCTTTCTCAGCGGTGACTTCTACCCTGAACTTGGAGTTTATCTTCCTCGTGCATACTTTTATATTTTTACTATATAAAAATTACTGTTATTTTTACTATATAGTACAGTTTGCAAAATTGCAAAATATATATATATATCCATAAGCAATTTTGCAAACTGTACTGTTTTGCATTTTCTAATCGTACATACAGACCTCACCAATTCTGCTTTTCCTACATACTGCTTTTTTTTTTTTTGCTTTTTTTTTAAACTCACAATTATGTTGGTTTAAAAAAATTTTTTTAGGTTTAGCTATGTCTTTATCTACATCTATAGTCACTTCGTTTTTCTTGCTCTCTAATTATATATATTTTTTAAATAAATAAGTCAAACAACACAGGAAAAGCTGAAATCCTCATTGTTCCCCTTCCTCTGTAATCCCTATTACTAGTTTACAGTGTTGGGTTTCCCAGATCAAACCAAAGATGGGGATTTCACTTTCTCTCTCCTCCCTAAAACACTTAGCTCTGTTTTTTCCACCCTGCGTCCAAAATTGATGTGACTTCATTTAGGGCTGCCAAATTTTGCACTGTCGGTGTCTGTAAATAGACTGGTTTGCACGGCAGAGAGCTCCTCTCCCTGGGAGAGGCTCCACCTCCTCTTTCAGCCGGTGAAGGCTGCTCCTACCTTGAAGAAAGCATTGCCCTGAGGTCTGGCACTCTGGGGATATCGGCTGATGACCATTCTCAATTGTCAGGTTTTCGATAGAGCCTTAATATTAGAAGAGAAATGAGGGGCGCCTGGGTGGCTCAGTCGGTTAAGCGTCCAACTCTTGATCTCAGCTCAGGTCACGATCTCAGGGTTCAGGAGTTGAAGCCCCACATCCAGGCTCTGCGCTGACAGCATGGAGCCTGCTCAGGATTCTTTCTCTTCTCTCTGCCCCTTCCCTGCTTGTGTTCTCTCTCTCTGTTTCAAAATAAATTTAAAAAACTTAAAAAAAAAAAGAGAGAATCGAGTAAAACCTGCAGGTCAGCATAAACGTTTTACTCACCATCATCCCCCGCCCAATAGTTATGAAATGGTGTGACTACCCAGACATTTGCATATAAATTTTACTTTTGGTTCCTCTGAGCTACCTCAATAATTCAGACAGTTTAGTTTGTATAAGGGTTTAGGTTGTATAAGAGGGTTGTTTACACTAAACCATATATATATTATATTTTGTTGGCAATTTAAGGGGCTTTTGGGGATTGGCTTGACTACAGTTAATTTTTATTTTACTCATCATATATTTCTTTGTTGTAAGTTTTTAGCGAATGCTGGTTATTACCATTATTATTAGAGAGGAGAAGTACTTAACATATTTGTAAAAATACGAGAAGAACAAAATCAGTTTGGGGTATCTTGGGAAATGGCCGATGTGTACGAAGATGACGCTTTTGTTCTTCCAGATAATGTGTTCTGGGTGGACCAGGTGGCTTGGTGCGGTTGGGCAGGGGGCCTGCCATGCTGTGTGTGGGGTACCATGGTGTGAGTGGGGTACCCCACACAGCAGGCAGGCTTCCACCTCAAGACTCATTATTGAACTAACCTTAGCACATGCATCATTGGGTTTTACAGCGCCCCACCTCCTTTTTTTTATTGCGGTCAAAAACATCACGTAAAATTCACTGTCTTAACTATTTTTCAGTGTATGGTACAGTAGTAGTAACTACATACACACTGTTGTGCCATGGATCTCTAGAACTTGCAAAACCGAAACTCTATGCCGGTTTAAAGCAACTCCCCTTTTCTCCTCAGCCTCCCAGACCCCGGCAGCTACCATTCTCCTCTCTAAGAGTTTGACTGTTGTAGATACCTTGTACAAGTGGAATCGTGCAGTATTTGTCTTTTTATGATTGGCTCATCTCCCTTAGCATAATGTCCTCAAAGTTCATCCACATTGTAGCATAGGAAAAGATATGACAAGATTTCCTTTTTTTTTTTTTAAGTTTATTTATTTTTGAGAGAGGGTAAAAGAGAGCATGAGTGAGTGCATGAGCAGGAGAGCGGGGCAGAGGAAGAGAGAGAAAGAAAGAATCCCAAGCAAGCTCCGGGCCAAGAGGGCAATGTGGGACTGGAACTCAGGAACCATGAGATCATGACCTGAGCTGAAACCGAGTGATGGGACGCTCAGCCGACAGAGCCACCCAGGCGCCCGCCTTGTTTTTTTTTCCCCAAGGCTGAACGAAATCCCATTGCATGTACGGCACACCTTTTTTCTCCCTGCGTTCGTTGGTGAACAGCTTAGGCTGCTTCCACCTCTTGGCCATTGTGAATATGTTGCGAGGAACGTGGTGTGCAAATCTCTCTCCAAGATCTGTTTTCGGTTCTTTCGGATATATTCCCAAAGCGGAATTGCTGGATCATACGGCAGCCTATTTTTAATTTCTTTGAGGACTCTCCATATTGTTTTTCATAGAGGCTGCTCCATCGCGTTTTGATCCTGGCTGTATTGTCCTGCTTCGCCCCAGGCGAGCTCACCTTTCACCTACGCTCTCTATCCTGCTAATTCAACTGTAGCTACACTAGGTGCTCTGGGCTCTGGCAGCTCCACCCCATTCTACCCCTAGATTAGGCCGCCCCACTCTACCCCCTAGGTTAGGCCGCCCCATTCTATTTCCTAGGTTCGGCCTCTGAGAGTGATTCCAGATGGAGCGGGACTTGGGCGCAGGACCCAAGATCCCAGTGACCAAACCATCTCAGATTCCATGTTGGCTATTTTTTTTACTTTCTAAATCTGGGAGGCATTGCCACTTGTTTCTTATTTTCCTTCTCTTTTTCCAGGAAGGCAGATGTAACCGTCAGAAGGAGTTTGCCGGCCTCATTCTGTCATTTTTCTGCTCTTGAGGTGACCAACGTGGATGGAACCAGCTCCCGGAAGCCCAGGTGCACAAATCTAAACTTTCAGCAGAAGCTTCCTCGTAGCTGCTCCCCGGGTCACCTGTGGCTCTAAGGGGTTGATAGCACCAAACTCTTCAAGGCAAGGCCCAGAGTCATGCGTGATTCAACTCCCAAGTCACAGAAGGGATAGAGTCCTCCCTCGGATCTCCCACACAAACTCCATATCATACCAGAGAATTATAGTCTACTTCTTTTTCTGTACGAATGGGCACCCCACGAATGGGCAAACTGGCTCATTACTTGTCCTGAGCTAGTGAATCTGGAATCATCTACCAGGGTCAGTGTAGCACCAGCAGCTGCCCACCTGTGCCTTATTCATTGGGCTTCGTTGTAGATGTGACCTATTGGGTGTTCAGAGGTCCATCTTAGACTTTTGGGGAAGGGTGGCAGGTACAAATACATTTGAACATTATTCTTGCCCTCTGGAACCTTAGTTTCACCGACGGACAGAGTGGAAGAGAGAGGAGAGAGAAAACTTCAAAACAGTCTTCTTCCTTAACCCACGAATTCTCAGGCCTAGTGCTTATTGGTGCTATGTGTGCTAGAAACATGGGCAGGCTGGAACCTGTACATATTAACTGACCTATCTGTTTTGGCCTTGGAAAAATGATGTTTTAGCTCTAAAAAGGGGTCGTGATGAACCTAATTTCCCTCTCGAGGATCCTAAGGTTCCACTGAAGAGATATCCAATTGGAGAATTCGGGAATAGGGAAAGATAATGGAAATCTAAATCCATTGGTAGGAAATTACAAGTTTACTCATGTACGTGAGCCTTAGGCTTTGAAAAACCATGTTGACCTCATTCTCTCTTTCCATTTTCCTTTCTGATTGCTACCTGTGATGGTCAGTTTTTTGTATTAGCTTGGCTAGGCTACAGTTCCCAGTTATTCAATCAAACACGAATCTAGTTGTTGCTGTGAAGGTATTTCGTACATGTGATTGGACTTTAGGATCAGTTGACTTTATGTAGGCATCACACGTCCCGATTTCAAACTATATTACAGTGCTAAAGTAATCATTTCAGTATTGTCTTCGCATAAAAACAGACACATAGGGGCGCCTGGGTGGCTCAGTCGGTTGAGCGGCCGACTTCGGCTCAGGTCATGATCTCGTGGTCTATGAGTTCAAGCCCCGTGTTGGGCTCTGTGCTGACAGCTCAGAGCCTGGAGCTTGCTTCGGATTCTGTGTCTCCCTCTCTCTCTGTCCTCCTCCTGCTCACGCTCTGTCTCTATGTCTCAAAAATAAATAAACGTTAAAAAAATTAAAAAAAAACCAACCAGACACATAGATCAATGGAATAGAATAGAGAGCCCGGAAATAAATCTATGCATATTTGGTCAATTAATTTACAACAAAGGGGCCAAGAATCTACAACAGGAAAAGAATAGTATCTTCAATAAGTGATGTTGGGAAAACTAGACATTCACATGCAAAAGGATGAAACCAAGACCCCTATTCATACCATACACAAAAATCAATTCAGAATGAATTGATTAAAGACTTAAATTTAAGACCTGAAGCAATAAAACTCCTAGAAGAAAGCATAGGGGGTAAGCTTCTTGACATCAGTCTTGACAAAGGCAACAAAAGCAAAATAAACAAGTGGAACTGCACTAAGCTAAAAAGCTTCTACACAGCAAAGGAAACCATCGATAAAATGAAAAGGTTACTTATGGAATGAGAGAACTATTTGTAAACCACATATCTGATGAAGGGTTAATATCTGTATATATAAAGAACTCACACAACTCAATAGCAAAAGCCCAAACAATCCCTAAAACACGGGCGGAGGAACTAGGTAGTTTTTCAAAGAAGACATACAATGGCCAACAGGTACACGGAAACATGCTAAAAATCACTAATTATGAGAAATATGCAAATCAAAACTGCCATGAAATATCACCTCCCATCTGCTGGAATGGCTGTCATAAAAAAAGTCAAGAGATAAGTGTTGGCGAGGATGCGGAGAAAAGGGAACCCTTGTGCAGTGTCGGTGGGAGCGTAAATTGGTGCAGCCGCTGTGGAAAACAGTCTGGAGGTTTCTCAAAAAATTAAAAAGAGAACTAACTACCATACGATCCAGCTATCCTCTTTTTGAGTATATATCCGAAGGAAATGAAAACAGGACATTGAGGTAATCTGCGCTCCCAAGTTCACTGCAGTATTACTCATAATAGCCGAGATATGGAAACGACTTAAGTGTCTGTCCATCAACAGGTGAACACGAGACCATCTAGATACGAGATATATATATCATTCCTATATATATCCAGCAGCTTCTGTTCCTGCTGGAGAGCTTCCTTCCAGTCTGCCCTTCCTGGTAGCCCGCCCTATGGGTTTCAGGTTTTCCCGACCAGCCCCCACGGTCACATAAGCCAATTCTGACTAGACATCTCCTACTGGTTCTGCTTCTCTGGGAGCCCTGACTGATGCAGAACCCTTCATGCATGTTCTGGAGCAGCTAGAATGGTCTCACCATTTCCACAGGTGCCAGCTGCATTTCCACCTCTGAGTCTTAGCTCGTTCCCTACAGCGCTGCTGGGATGTCCTCTTCCAAGGGGCCACAGGTCAAGTCTTGAATCTTGCCTTCAAGGTCTAGCTTGAGGAGCCGCCTCTGTGAAGGCTTCCTGGCTGCCTCGCATCTCTCAGTTCTCCCTCCTGGGAGTTCACACAGCGCTGTGGGTGACCACTCATTCGGCCTGCAGACCAACGTTATCTTGTAATGACCTGGTGAGGGTCAGAAGTGTGACTTCTACATCTTTGTTTCCCTAATCCTAACGGCTGCCCCATCCAAAGGATGTACCCAAACATTTGTCGAGGACGTCACCTCGACAGGAGCCCTACCAGCCCAGGCAGGGTGCCATCTTTAGCTTTCGGATGCACTTCGTAATTCCCGTCGCTCCACAAGTGCCAACATTTTTGTGGCGTGCAGCGCCCCCACCCATATTCTGGGGCTCAGAAAGGCTAGAGCGACAGAAGGTGGGGTGGGGGGCGCTTTGGGAACATGACTCAAAATAGGGACTAGAGCCAAAGACAAGATTTTGATGTAAAAACATATAGGAGTTGTGTATGTCAAGAGTCTGAGGCAGGGAACTTGGGTGGTTCAGTTGGTTATGTGTCCAACTGTGGATTTTGGCTCAGGTCATGATCTCACGGTCGTGGGATCAAGTCCTGCGTCAGGCTCTGCACTGGGCGTGGAGCCTGCTTGGGATTCCTCTGTCTCCGTCTCCACCCCTCCCCCATGCTCGCTCTCTTTCTTATAAATAAATAAATAAATAAATGGGAGTTCTTGACTTCTACAGATGCACATTAAAATTAAAAAAAAAAAAAGATTCTGAGGAGATGTCTTACTGCCAGATTCCCACTTTCTTCACTTCTGCTGCTTGCAAGCATTTGAAATCCCTGGCTCCATGCAGGGAAAACCTGAAGGAACTGGCTATCTGACAACCTGAGCCAAAGATCCTAGGTGGAGTTGAGGAGGAGAGAAGTGGGGGTGGAACACCGGCGCCTGGCAGAGGAAGGAGTCCCCGGAAGGGAGATTCCTGAGTTCTTGGATGACAGTGAGGACAGTGAGGACAGCCCAGTGCGAAGCCTGGAGGAAGCCCCGGGGGGTCCTGGAGCAACAGAGGGGACTGGGGGGGGCGCCGGCATCAGGGAGCCTCGCCCGATGGGAACGGGCATTTGGGACTGGAGTCTGAGGTGAGGGATTCACGCGGATCCCTCTGGACTCCAAGGGTGCACGTGACTAAACGTGCCAGCACCTGCCTCTCCCCCCAGGGTGCCAGCTGCACCTTCTGTCCTGCTGACCCTCCAGGGGGAGGAAGGGGATTACACGACCTGTCAGCCTGGCACCTGTGGAGGTGATGGTGCATTCCTGTCTGACTCAGAGACCTGAGGGCTCTTCAGAGATGCAGGAGCCCGGGAGATTCCCGCCAGGAAGCTCAGTGAAGGGGCACCTGAGAAGGCTTCTTTTCTTCTCCTGGCCTCTCCCCCTTTCTCATCTCCCCTGGGAACAAAAAGAATTGAGACTTCTTGGGAAGAGAAGGCAGGGTGCATGGGCCCTCTGGCTTTAGCTCAGTCACTTCCTGAAAAATCCTATACTCTTTCTAGAATGGTCTGAGCTTGCAGATTGAGTTTCAGTTAAGGGAAATCTTAACCCTGACCTTTCTTCTGAGGTGGGGCACCTCTGAGGGAGCTGACAGGGTGGCAGGGGCTGAGGCGACGGGTCAAAATGGGGACCTGAGGCCTCACTGAGGACAAAGTTCTGCCGGATGTGTTGAACAGGAAACAGTTTTCCTCGCTGATGCACCCCTAAGTTATCTGGGTCAGGACCGAAAGGCAAAATCAACGGTGTGCGAGCAAGAAGGACGTGCGGGCAGCAATGACGAGTTACTCTTTGTGACAATTACTCGCGGGTCTTCAAGTGACTAGTTACTGTGTGAAAGGTAAGTCCAGCCTCACTGGTAATCAAGGAAAGGTAAATTCAATCCAAGCGGTACAATTTCCAGCGACCACGCCGCACTGCTCTTCAAGAAGACCTTGTCTCAGACGCACTCTCGGACACGCTGGGAGTGCCGGCTGGCTTTCCGGGAAGGCTTAGTAATAAGTAACGAGACCTCAAAAAGGATGACTCAGTGATGTCACTTCTAGGAAATGATTCTAAAGCCATGACAAGAGATGTGATTTTATGCAAAGGTGATCATGGCTTCATTATAAGAGGGGGAAAAAAAACCCAACCCTTACATGTCCGACACAAGGGAATGGTTAATCACCATAAATGCATACTGGAGATGAGGAGGTCATTAATTTAAATAAGGGTGGAGGCATGTGACGAAACCACGTGTGTGAAATCCCTTTACTGGCCACGGGGAGCTCCTTTACCTCTCTGGGAAAGGAGGGAGGCCTCGCTCCCCTCTCTGTACAACGAGTTTACCAGCATCTCCCAGGGAGAGTTCCTCGGAGGATGAACTGTGATATGTGTGTAAAGTGATTAGCGGGGTTCCCAGCCCCACAAGACTCCATCAGTGTGAGCGGTGATCATTTCAAAACGGACATGTATTCTTTCTTAATAAGGAAAAAAAAATCCCGATTCATCCTGTTTGAAAGTAATAGGTCAGAAGAATTCCTGAGCAAGTGGAACACAGAAACACATTAAATATAAACCTTGACTACGGACGATCGGTGAGCACCAAGTCCCTCTTGCCCAAACGCACACGCATATACACAGAGACGTGGGTGTAATTCAGAAACATGGAAAGGAGCTACCTCAAGGTTATTACCAGGAGTTAAGTTGTGGACTATGGGTGACTTTTGTTTCCCTCTTTACACATTAGTATATATTTTTTTAAACTAAAAAATGTTTTATTTATTTTTTGAGGGGGCGGGCAGAGAGAGGGGGGACAGAGGATCCGAAGCAGGCTCCATGCTTATAGGCTAACAGCAGAGAGCCTAATACAGGGCCTGAACTCACAAACCATGAGATCACGACCTGAGCCAAAGTCAGAGGCTCAACGGGCTGAGCCACCCACACGCCCTTACATTAGTATATTTTTAAAGTTTTCTACAATCGGCACTTTACAATTTTTATTTTTTTATTTTTAAAAAAAAATTTTAACATTTATTTATTTTTGAGACACAGAGACAGAGCGCGAGCGGGGAAGGGGCAGAGAGGGATGGAGATACAGAATCTGAAGCAGGCCCCAGGCTCTGAGCTGTCAGCACAGAGCCCAGCGTAGGGTTCGAACTCACAAACCGTGAGACCTGACCCGGGCCGAAGTCAGCGGCCCAACCGATGGAGCCACCCAGGCGCCCCTACAATTTTTTAAAAAGTAAAAATGTTCAGAAGATTCCAGATCTGGGTGGGGGTGGGGGCGGGGAGGGACCCAAAAGGGAAAACTGTGACCTCCAGCTGTGAGTGGCCCCTCCGTTGGTGTCATCCTCCACAGGAAGCCGAGTCACCCCTGTGGGGCCAGGGTGTCCTGTGAAATATATAGAGCAGGGTCAGGCCAGCTCGTGAGGCACGATGGCCTCGGCAGACCTTTCCGGGGAGTGGGCACTCTGCCACCAGGGCTGTATCGTAATGAGATAATGTTTGTGAAAGCACTTGGCCAGAGAGAAAACTCCATCCAGATAGGTGATTCCGGGCTTATTCTAGAGAAAGGAGCCTCTCACGGTGCATTCCATTAAGGAATTTCACACTCTTGCCTCCTCCCCCAACCTCTTCCCTTTTTCTCCCTCCCCTGAACAGAAGTATATTTAGTAACCCTATCTAAACGCTCTTCTTTCCCTTAATTTGATTAAGGGGCTGGGGGGACAAGGGATGAAGTGGGGGCTGAGGCGAGGGGGGAGCTGGAACGGTCGGGAGAGATTAGAGCAGATGAAGGGCTATCTCAGGCCGGGGTGGTGCTGGAGTGCGGACAGGGCGAGGGCCTCCAGGTACTTAGTACAGAAGTGCAGAGGACAGAGGGAGGGAATGCTTGATCACGGAGCACACCTCTCCGGGGGGATGAGAACCGAGTCGGGGAGGCTCAAGCCTTGAGGACCTACTGGGAGAATGGGGGACATGTCCTAAGGGAGGTGCTGGCATCTTTTTTCCGAGTCCCTTCCGGCTTCTGGACCTTTAGGGTCTTCAGATCCTTTAAGAAGTTCCCAGAGGTGAATGCACGGTGCACCCCTGCTATGTATTAGGTGTTTTCACTTCCCTCGGCCCATTGACTCGAATTTAGTGAATTATCATCAGCCGTGAATAGGACGCTCCGAAAGAAGTGGCACGTTTGCCTGCAAGCTGGGGATCAGACCCAGCTTGGCTTGCCTCCTCCGCTCTCCTTGGCTCACGCTGCCTTCGGGAGGAAAATGGTTAAGTCAGTGTGGATTTAGCGCCTTACAAAGAAGTGGTTCTATCCAATCCTCCCAACGTCTCCACGAGATAGATGCCATTAATGGGCCCATTTTACAGAAGAGGAACCTGAGGCGTAGGGTGAGCAGGGCAGCAGGAGTCGCAGGGCTGGTAAGTGGCAGAGAGTGGGGCCTCCAGAGCCCGGACAGGTAAAGGAGGCTGAGGCTTCCGGTTGAGACGGGCCCACGGCGTGTGCTTCTTCCGAGAGTGCGGGTGCTCTTCAAGGACAGGGACTTACCTTGTTTGTCCGGTATTCCCAGCCCTGAACCCAATGCCGGGAACAAAGGGAACGTTCGCTGCAAGAACTAGAGATACTTGATCAGTTTGGCCAAAAGAGTCTCCACTGGGGGCCAGCTCGGCGAGGATTAAGTGAGACATATTTGCCCAGGGATTTCCAAGTCTAAAGTGTCACAGTGCTGAGCTTCAGAAAAAGGCTCGGTTGGCAAGGGGGATCCCTGCAGGAGGCTTTAAAGGTGACCAGGACCTTGACAATGGGCAGTCCCGGGGGGAGGGCTCCAGCTGCCCTCGTGGGTTGGATTCAGACCAGAGTGACAGTAAGGGGGGTGTCTGGCACATACTCCCCGCTGGTTCCTTCCCCGGGGACATGTCAAGGACATCTGCAAACTCCGGGGGATAAAACACAGCACAGGAGACGGGGGGCGGGTGGTGGGAAGAGTGCCATCTGGGCAGCTCAGAAAGACGAGGGAGAGGCAAGTGGACGATTAGTGCTTGAATTAACAGGGACCGAACACCCTTCTAGAAAGAGGTTTGAAAGAATAAAGGGCAAAAATTTATTCTCTTCTCGAGAGGACTAGTATCCTCCAGGGAAGGACCTCGGGCCCCAGCAAGAGTCTCTCATTGATTAATAAATACCTCGTTGCCTCATGGTCCACGCTACAGCTTTAGATGAAGCATTTCGGGCTTCTCTTCCTTCTATAACCCCGGCGGAAGGCTACCAAAGGGCAGAGAACAGAAAGAGCCACCGAGTTCCTGGGCCAAGTCCAGGGCTTCCTGGCCTGCATTCAGCTTTTCTGCGCCTCTCGCTACAGTCCTTCATGTCTTTATGTGAGCTGCTTATTAACCAGGGGACCTCAGGACACCGGGAGGGGAGTGCTCGCACCGTTGCCAGTGAGGGTAATTCAGAAACGCAGAGCGGAGCAGAGCTGATGTGTGCAGCCTGGGTGACAGCCGGAGCCCGGCAGGTAGGAGCCGGAGCCTGGTCATCAAGCTGGAGCGTCGGATTGGAGGGTCCTGTGACCTGCGTGTGGCCAAGAGAGCCGGGGGGTTCACTACCAACATTGCCCATGCCTAGAGGCGGTCCATCAGCTAGGACAAAGGCCGGTGAATGACTCTGGAGGCCAGAGCAGGGAGCCCAGTTGTGGGGGGCAGGACAGGGCACTGGCTCATCGCTCCCTTCAGAGAAAAGAAATGGAGGGAGCTCCTTCAGTGCTGTAGGAACTCCTCTACCACCTTCCTTTTCCAAAGAGATGACTTTCTAAGAAGAGACCCCAAATTCAACATGCTAATCCTAGCCATCCCCACCCCCACCCTCTTCCAGCAAACCACTGCCGACAGTCCCAGTCTCCGGATCACTAGGGACGGGGCTTCACCAGCCAGCTAACACCCTGAGGTCGAACCATGAAGCAGAGCTCCCCCCACTCCCCGGGGCCCAGAGAGGGTTCTTGATACTTAGAGCATGGAATGGCTTCCTGCTGGGTCTAAAGACAAGCGGCTTAGCCAGGCTTCGGCGGGGCCGCAGTGTTACAGGTCTTAGGTTTCAAGTTGGGATCAGCTGCGCTGAGGGAAACGGTTGGGGAAACTCTCTCTTGGCTTCTTTCCTCATGGAGGGTGGCTAAAGGAAGAGAAAGCTTTAAGCTGCTGAGCTGGTGTTGGTGCCTTAAAACTAATGATATAAACACAGCCCAGAAGTCGGCCTGTGGGAGTCCCTGACGGGGACCAGAGAAGAAACACTGTCCTGAGTTACCCTTCACCCCACGCTCTGCCCTCATCCATCACCTCAGAAACTAAACAACTTCCTCAGATGGCCCCATGGAATATAAATCACAAGGGCCCTAGCTTCTAAGAAACCTGTCCACACAGCAGCCCTCAGAAATACTTGTCTATTGGGGCGCCTGGGTGGCTCAGTTGGTTAAGCATCTGACTTTCGCTCAGGTTCTCACAGTACATGGGTTCAAGCCCCGTGTCAGGCTCTGTGCTGACAACTCAAAGCCTGGAGTTTGCTTCAGATTCTGTGTCTCCATCTCTCTTTGCCTTGCCTGCCTGCCCCCCCTCCCAACTTGCTCTCTCTCTCTCTCAAAAATAAATAAACATTAGGGGCGCCTGGGTGGCTCAGTCGGTTAAGCGACTGACTTCGGCTCAGGTCATGATCTCACGGTCTGTGGGTTCGGGCCCCGCATCAGGCTCTGTGCTGGTGGCTCGGAGCCTGGAGCCTGCTTCGGATTCTGTGTCTCCCTCTCTCTCTGCCCTTCCCCTGCTCACACTCTGTCTCTCTCTGTCTCAAAAATAAATAAACATTAAAAAAAATATTTAAAATAAATAAATAAATAAACATTAAAAAAAGAAAAAGAAATACTTGTCAATTTCTTGTTCCTCTGGCTCAGGGAGCTAAGCAGGTCAGACTCACAGATGAATACGGCAGGTTACTGCCTGTGTGCTGCCCACCATCTCGGACGGAACCTTGGTCCTCATCCACTGGTTGGGGGTCAGTCACGTCTGCCTCGCAGGTTCAAGGCAGAAAGTGAGATGAGATAATTCAGGTCGGGTGCTTAGCACAGTAGGACCTTGATGAATGTTAGCTGCTATGTCGTCATTCCATTGGCTGAAGAGGAGAACAAACCACTTTAAAAAACATTTTTTTAATGTGTGTGTGTGTGTTTTTTTTTGAGAGACAGAGCATGAGCAGGGGAAGGGCAGAGAGGGAGGGAGACACAGAATCCGAAGCAGGCTCCAGACTCTGAGCTGTCGGCACAGAGCCCGACGCGGGGCTCGAACTCCCACACTGTGAGATCCGGACCTGAGCGGAAGTTGGGCGCCCCACCGACTGAGCCACCCGGGCACCCCAAACAAATCCCACTTCTAACTCTACTCCCAAACAAGAAGGGCCGTGGGCCGGAGCCTCAGTGATTTCACAAAGCACCAAGCTTCTTTCTCCCGCTTGCTCTCACGCCCAGGCTGTGCCAGACGGGTTTCTGCCTGGCAACCTCGGTGGCCTCCGAGTTGTTTAAACTTTCACCGAAAAGCCCAACAGAGACCTAGACCCGCTGGAGCACAGACAGATTCACACGCTCCGGGGGTGACCGTGGAAGATGGTGTAAGAAACCATCACAAAGAAAGTTCGTGCAAATCCCGAGCGGCTGAAGAGCCGCGGCTCCCTCACGGAGCCCCCTTTTGCAGACAGGCCGCAGAGCTAGCTTACAAATTCTCCCTTTCGTACATATTTCCACGGTGGCGTCATAACGTGGAACACGCCTGGCTCCCACTGAACAGGTAAAGACACGACAGGATTTCTGCTTGGAAGCTCTCGAGCTGCCAAAGCCTCTGCTTCTGCTCAGGTGTCCTAACCTCCCCTGCCTGGGAATCGGATCTGGGGTAATGGGTGACCCAGCAGGCTCAGAGATGACAGATTCCCGCATCGTGTAGCAACGCTGGGACAACCTGGGGCATCTGGCCTGGCAGGGAGGCAGGCGCGCTGGGAGAGGCAGCTCTGAGTACACCGACCTTTGTCCCTGTTTGCTCTTGGAGAGGACAGGCCCCCGCCAGTACTGGCCTCCTCTTCCCCGTGTGTGCCTGGGACTCCTGGCTCATCAGAATGTTCCCGGGAAAGCTGAGAAGGCCTGACCCTGGTGGGTGGCAAGCAGAGACCTCTTCAGGCGGTCGAAGGGCACTCTGAAACTTGCTCAAGACACGGCAGGTATGGGGCTCACAGGCGTGTGCGTGCTCCCGTTCCCAGGAGAAAGCTCTTCCCTCCTCTGGCCTTTTCCAGCTAACAGGCTTATAATTAATTAACCACCTGCCCCTCTTGAAAGCTCTGTCTACTCTGGGACTCTGCTTTCTTCAGACCGCCAAGAGGGCCAAGGGAGCATGTTGGAAGACGGCAGCCCCAAACCTGAGCTCAACAGGGCTGCCTTCCTCTCGAAGGGCTTGTCCTCTGAGGGGGGAAACACTCCTGTTTCTCCCCTGCTCACTGCCAGTTAAGTGGTCCACCTGAGGAACCTGTGTGTCCTTTCTTCTGGCAAGTTCTCCAGACCTCTGGCTCCCCGGGTTGGGCACCAGGAGGGTGACGCACACACGTCTGGTGGGGGTGGGGGTGGGGGTGGGGACACTCCCTGGCCCTTTTGTGGTCAATCCTTTTTTTTTTTTTTTCTTTCTTTCTTAATTTCCCCCTGAATGACCTGAATGACGCTGGGGATCGAGGCAGGTTGAGCCAGAAGAGCAACTTCTGTGGAGCAAAGTCTGAGGGTTTTTCTCTTCGAAGTAGGAAGTTCGGGGCAGGTCCCCTCTCCCCTTCACCTTACGGAGGGCATTTTGCCCGCGTTCCCTTCCAGCTGGCAGGGGAGGCCGCGGTGGAGAGAAGCATCCTTCTCTTTCACAAATAAACAAATCCAATCCATGTGCTAGAGGACTTAGGGTATATTAATAGCCAGATATTTGTTTTCCTATTCTGGTGCTTATCCCCTTGCACTAGTAGGAGAGATAAGAGAACACAGAATGTTCTCCGCCAGCCACCCTTTCCCCCTCCCCCAGGGAGAGGCAAGCCAGGGGGCCTGAGTTCTTCTGTTTCAAGCCATTGCTGCTGTCCGAACTCTGAGAAAATAGACTTAAAGTTTATATTCGGTCTCTCTTGGCTACTGTTGCTGCTCAGCAAAGAAACTTTATATTGTTTCAACCCTCCGGGCGAATGGGTTGCAAGGCAACCTTCAAACAATAGAAAATACCCCAAACCGAAAATAAAGGCCTTAAGGGCTGGAAAACGTGGCCGGGCTCGGGGAGAAGCGATTCCAGAATCGGGGCAAAGGAGGATGTCGTCGACCAGGCCGCGCTTCAGTGGCGTCAACCCCCTGCCTGCTCTCGGCCTTCTTCACCTGGTTTCTCTTGTAACCTGACGTGCTGGGTCCTTCTTCTTTTACTCCCAGACTCTTGGTTCTTTCCATGGTCGTCCGTGGAGACCATGGCAGGAGGGGGTTGTCCAGCTGCCTCCTGTCCTGAGGGAAGCTCCAGAGGCTCTAATCAGTGTGCTTCCCCACTGGCTCCCACCCAGCCCTGAGGTCCCGAGAAACCCAGGAAAGGAGAGGGTGGGGCCCAACTTAATCACAGGGCCCTTGGCGCAAGCAGGCAGGAGGGTCAGCTAGAGGGCTGGAAGGGCTTGCCTGGCAGACAGAGAAGGGGCCGCGAGCCAAGGAGCATGGTGGCCTTAGAAGCCAGGCACCAAGTTGGATTCTCGTCTGGAATCTCCAGAAGGATCACGGCCTTGCTGACACCTTGGTTTTTAGACTCATAAGACTTCTGACTTCCAGAAATATAAGAAAACACATTTCTGTTGTTTTAGGTTTGTGGTCATTTGTTATGGCAACAATAGGAGGTGGAGACGGCAACCGAGAACCCAAGGATCTTTCACTGAGACGAGAAGCTATGGTTGGCTCTTGGGCACAGGGGTCTAGGACTGCGGGCTGGTAACTGGAAGACTACGGTGGCTTTACCACGGGCGACCGGACCATCAGAGGGCACTCAATCGGCTGGGCTGATTGAACGAACAATCAAATAAACACAAATCACTAAAAAGGCCGGTCCTCTCCCACCCCCTACCCCCCCAAGGCAGGTAATCAAGTATTACTCCGTAGAAAGACCTGAGCAGCTGGGACATTGTTTTCTACCACAACCTGTGGCCCCACCCCAATCAGTGCCATTCGAAGAGATATCGGACCAGAAAGGGAAACTGGAAGAAAGAAAAGTAAAGCCTCTCTATCCCCTCCTCCAGGTTGCTGGCGTGAAACTTACAAAAGAATCTCTTGGACTGTCTGGAAGGAGACACTTAAGATACTTCCGGGCTCTTTTCCTCCTGCTCCTGCCCCTCCTCCTCCCCCTCCTTCTTCTTCTTTTAAGTTTATTTCTTTTGAGAGAAAGGGAGAGAGAGAGAGAGAGAGAGAGAGAGAGAGAATCCCAACCAGGCTCCGCACTGTCAGCATGGAGCCCAATGTGGGCTTGAATCTATGAACCATGAGATCATGACCTGAGCTGAAACCAAGAGCCAGAAGCTCCTCTGACTGAGCCACCCGGGCGCCCCAAGGCTCTTCTTTTGTGAGCAGGTTTGCTTTTTTCTTTCTTTTCTTTTCAGCCTTACTCTCTGATTAAATGTCTTCAGAGGGCTTGCATAAGAGAGCCCAGGAAACCACCCCCCTCAAAAACCAAAATAAGAGAAAAACACAGGACTTCCCTGATTCCCTGACTACCTAGAAGCATAAGCCCTCGAAGACCATAGTTTACTCTGTCTCATGACATTTCTGTGAGACCAGAACCATCCGTCCCATTTCATGACCTCGGACCCTGAATTACAGAGAGGGCAAGCAACATGGATGCGGTCACACGGCAACTCGGAGGGATTCAGCTGAACCGCAGCACAGGCCCCCCAACCCTCCCTCCGCACTGCTCTCGTGTTCCCTTCGGAGTCTCGGGCCCTACCTAACCAGGTCAGGAGGGTGCGGCCTCTGGGTAGGTGGTCCCCGTGGAATGCAGAGATACAGAACCATTAAACCTGTCATCACCAGGGGACTAAGTGACACCCCAGGGGCAAGATTTTCCAGACCGGAGCTTTGAATTGCTCAGCGTGTCTGGTGTGCGTGTGCGTGTGTGTGTGTGTGCGTGTGTGTGTGTGTGTGTGTGTTTGGAAGGCAGGCAGGGGTGCCGAACAGCTGCCAGGTCAAGGTATTTGCACGTTGCCTTGCATCTGGCATAAGTAAACCCACGAAGAGCTTTACTTTTTTCCTAGCATCGGTACAGATCTTCTCCTAGCTTCTCCCTCGACCATCCCTCCTCTTCTCTCTCCGTCTACCATTCTTCTGAGACAGCATGGAGACTAGCTTTAGGGGCGACGCCAAGAGATTCCCCGAACTCACTGCAAGGGCACTGAGCTGGCTTACACCCAGCAGCCGCTGAGGCTTCGGGGTCAGAAGTGTGGAAGCCCACAGCTGGGCACGAAGGTCGAGGTATAAGGGTATAAAGAAAAGGTATAAAGAAAAGAGACTGGAGTGATTTGGTTTAAGCATTTTAAAAGTGTAATAGGGGCGCCTGGGTGGCTCAGTTGGTTGAGCGTCTGACTTCGGCTCAGGTCGTGATCTCATGGTTCGTGAGTTCAAGCCCCATGTTGGGTTCACTGTTGTCAGCTGGTCAGTGCAGAGCCGGTTCGGATCCTCTGTCCCTCTTTCTCGGCCCCTCCTCTGTTTGCGCGCTCCCCAAAATAAATAAATATTTAAAAAAAAAGTGTAATGGACATTGAATGAGGTCGTCCTGTGAGAGTGGATGTAGGAATTAAGCCGATCTTGCTAGATGCCCTCCCTAAGGGCCCAGGCTGCGCAGAGTCGCCATGTGGGCCCTGTGTCACGTCAGGTAGGAGGCAGAAAATGGCAGCTGACAGAGACAAAGTCAGACAACCCTCAGATCTGAATGGAGGGTGCTCGCTGCGGTAGCGCACGGACTAAAATTGGAACAATACAGAGACGATTAGCGCGGCTCCTGTACAAGAAGGACACTCGAATTTGTGACACATTCCGCATCTGGAAAAAAAATATCTGAATGGAGGCCGCCAATAAAAACCACACTGTGGGGGGTCCAGCAATGTCAAGACAAGTGAAAGACAGGGCTGGCGGAACATGGCGCTTGAAAAGACTGGTTAGCGCTCTTCAAATCTGAGACATCAGGGGCTCGGGTTTGGGTTTGGCTGACTATGTCTCGACCTTATACTAGTCCTAAACTAAAAGTAACCAGTGCCCCCCAGGTACCTTCCCTTGTGCTAGAGACGTGCGCGCATAGGCATGGCAGGATGGAGGAATGGGTTTTACTGGTGAAGGAGAAATGGGAAGGGAAGACAGGGGCCCCGGGGCGAAGGATCAGGCAGGAGAGGCCCCCAGAGGCTCCTAATAAGGTTAACTTCGGAGAAGAAAACAATTGAGAATCCCCAAACAGTAAGGTCTGCCGCTTAAAGGCAGACACATCATAAGAGGTGTGTAGGTGGGGCAACTGCGAACTTCCAGTTACGGGCTGGCCTCTACCCAGCCTTCAGTCTCCCTGTCCCTGGGGCCTCCCCACCATGGACAACCCAAGGAAACTGCACTTGCTCCCCTCGACTCCATCCTGAGGAACGACAAACAGAGGGATGGCCTGCAGGGTACTGACCAAAAAGACCCCCTCCACAACACAAATGTGACAGTGTTTATGTAGCATTACACAGGCAAGGACTGGGACACAGCCTCCCGGTCGGTTTCCCAGCCGCCGCAGAGCTGTACTTACATCCTTGGAAAGAAAAACACCTTCAGAGTCTGCAGCTGCCTTCCAGCCTCCCTGTAAGAGCTTCCGATGACCAACCGGGTGTCTCAGTCCTTTTGTTACAGGATAAGAGGCGTCTTAGGGACTAGACAGAAACATTCCAGGCACTGGGATCCGGTTTCTAGATTTGCAAAACATTTATTTTAATAGTGGTAAAACACGCAGAACATAAAATTCACCGTTTTTAAAAACTGGCTAGGGTAAGTTCAGCGGCACTAAGTACAGCCTCAGTGTTGTGCGCCCGTCACCACCCTCACCACCCTCACCACCCTCCGAGATGTGCCAAATGTTTAATCAGATTCTGTAAATGATGATCGCAGCGAGGTGTTGATTTCTTTGGGAAGGCCTTTCCTGGCCTTCCTTTGCGACATCTTTCTCTCTTAAACTACAGTAACCCCCCAAGGGATACCCCAAATCCTTTTGAGCTGAGCTAGAAATGCCATGCTGGAGCAGAAGTAGTAAACCCTCCTGGGAGCCGTAGTGACTGGCCACTCCGCTCTCTTTTCAGGCTCCGCCCATCCCTACCACTTAGCAATGCTTTCAGGGCCAATCCAAATCTGAACCAGCTTCGTAAACGCCTGTTTCCAAAGATCCCCTCCCCTAAACCTACTCATCCCTTCTGGCTTTCCAGATGACTGCATACTTAATATCTAAATGAAAAGAGAGAATTGAGAGGTTGAAGAGTAAAAGGTTTTTCAACCTCAGTGTAGTCAGTTCTGTTAATGGAAACGCTTCCAGAGAATGACAGCCTGGGGAAATCTCTCTGGTCTGGAGCATGTAGGAAGCTGTGAGGCAATAACTTGAGAAAGACTGTTGAGGGGGAACCCAAGAGAGCACAGAGGGATGGAGCAACAGATGGGAAGGGTGAGGGGACCTACGCGCTCTTGATTCTCTCATCTCGATTATCTTTATCTCCAGCTCTGTTCTCTCCTTGGAAAACTAGACTCCTAAATGGAGTTCCTACTGGACAGCACCCCTTGTGTGTCCAATAGGCACCTCCAAGTTCATACAGACAAAGCATTAGACTTTAATTAAACTCTTCATTAGACCCACCTTATCTAAATCTCCCCCTCTCACCTTAGTGCGTGATAAAAATGGCTGAAATAATCTTGAAAAGGAAAAACAAAGTTAGAAGAAAGGTCAATGGAATAGAATTGAAAATCCAGAAATAAATTATCACAATTATGGTCAATTGATTTTCAACAAGGGTACCTTGACAATTTAACGGTGTATATGTGTGTGTGAATGAATACTCTTTCACCAAATGGTGCTGGGACGAATGGGTACACACATGCAGAATACTGAAGTTGGATCTCTTCTTTGCAGCGTATACAAAACTTAACCAAAAATGAATCATAGACTTAAATAGAAGAGCAAAAACTACTAAAAATTCTTAGAAGAAAACAGGAGTAAATCTTTGTGCCTTTTTTTTAAAGTTTGTTTTTTTAGTAACCTCTGTACCCAACGTGGGGCTCAAACCCACAACCGTGAGATCAAGAGTCATGTGCTCTTCCAAGTGAGCCAGCCAGGTGTCCCAATCTTTGTGCCTAAGAAGGCAAAACCTTCTTAGATACAACACCAAAAATACAAATGTCAAGAGAAGAAACAGATAATTGAATTTTATTGAAATTAAGAAGCTCTGGGGGATACCATCAAGAAAGTGAAAAAGGCAAGAGAATAGGAGAAAATATTTGTAAGTCACTTGTCTGACAAAGGACTTGTAGTCAGAACACGTGAGTAACTCTTGCAACTCAACAATAACAAGACAATTAAAAAATGGACAAAGGATCTGAAGAGACATTTATCCGAAGAAGATATGCAAATGGCCAGCAAACACATGGAAAATCAGCCACTAGGCAAATGCAGACAAAACCACAATGAGCTACTACTTCGCACTTACTAGGTTGGATATGATGAAAAGAGTGGGCGACATTCTTTTCTCCAACCTTCTTGGTGAGGACATGGGTAAACTATGGACTCTCTCTACTTTGCTGGGGTGAAAGGATGCCGTTGATCTGAAAAAGTTGCTCAGCTCCACCAAAAGTTAAACATAGGGTTGCCATATGACTCAGCAATTCTACTCCAAGGTAGATGCCCCAGAGAGCTGAAAACATGTCTCTGCAAAAACTTGTACACGCATGTTCACAGTGGCATTGTTCATAATCACCAAAAAGTGGAAGTCATCCAAATGCCCATCAGCCACTGAATGGATAAACAAAATGTATTAAGCAGAGCCATACAATGGAATATTAGTCAGTCATAAAAAGGAACAAAGCAGGAAGGAAATTCTGACACATGCCACAACATGAATGACAAGGTTCTTGAGGATATTGTGGTAGATGAAACAAACCAGTCACGAAAGGACAAATACTGTATAATTCCACTTATATAAGGTACCTGAATCAAATCCACAGAGGCAGAGTAGAGTCATGGTTACCAGAGGCTGAGAGAAAGGGAGAACAGGAAACTGTTAATGGAAATAGAGTTCAGTTTTACCAGATGACGAGTTCTGGGGACTGGCTGCACAAGAACGTGAATGAATGTACACTTAAGCATGGTTAAGATGGTAAATTTTATTTTTCCACAGCTAAAATAAAGGGATAAGTGATACGTCCTATGACATGGATGACCTTGAAAACGTTATGCTAAGGAGCCAGGTCTCATATCATCTGGTTCCATTTATATGAAATTTCAGAATGGACCAATCTATAGAGTGCAGAGTAGTGGTTGCCTAGGGTTGGGGGACCTGGGGGAAACGGGGAGTGACGGCTAAGGGGCACAGGGCTTCCTATGGGGGTGCTGAAATGTTCTCAAAGGGAATGTAGTGCTGGTTGTGAACTCCGGGAATATACTGAAAACCACTGAATTTTTAAAGGAGTGAAGCGTATGGTATATGAATCATAGCTCAACGAAGCCGTTAAACAATTAAGGTAGGGGGTCGGTTAGGCATCTGACTCTTGATTTTGGCTCAGGTCATGATCCCACGGTTTGTGAGTTCGAGCTCCGAGTTGGGTTCTTGTGCTGACAGCACAGAGCCTCCTTGGGAATTCTCTCTCCCTCTTTCTCTATCCCTCCCCCGTGCACCTGCTGTCTCTCTCTCTCTCCCTCTCAAAATTAAACAAACATTTTCTCAAAAAAAATTAAGGTAGGAAGACTAAAAATGAATGAGCCCTGCTTCTTTTTAAAACGTACTCCCGTTCGGATCCGTGACCTAACAATATCTCCAGTTGGCGATCATCGCATTCTCTTAACACACTGTTGCTATGACAGAAGAGGGAGGAGGAGGGTTGTTCACAAACATGAGCATAGCTAACTCAATCTGAAGAAGTTGGAAAGAATGTCTGCAGGCTTGAAGGAAAAAAAAATAATGCAGCAGAGATAGATTCGCAGATACTTTAAAAAAAAGTTGTACTAGGTCAAATGCATTTCTAGAACAACAAAGCAAATAAAAACCTTCAATACAAGGGGCTAGCAAAAAGTCTTCAGAGTCTTGACTGCTAATTTAGCATCAAATAGTTTTTCTCGCACCGGGGAAGTCCTACAGTGCTTAATCACTTTATAACCTCTTTTGATTTCTTGACAGCAGGATTTGGGAGGTCAAGTGTGCATTTAGACTTGCTTCTCATCATTCTGTACTTGGTTCTGCTCTGGAACGTTAAGATAGACAATACCTGCAGAGATGTTTAAGGGTAGAAGAGACTGTACCAGAAAAAATGATACTAAAAAGGACAGAGTTCAGTCATTAAGGAAATCCTGTCACATGCTACAGCGTGGGTGAAGCTTGAGGACTTTACGGTCAGTGAAATAAGCCAGTCACAAGAAGACGAATGCTGTAGGGGCCCCGGGTGGCTCAGTCGGTTAAGCGTCCAACTTCAGCTGAGGTCATGATCTGGCAGTTTGTGAGTTCGAGCCCCACGTTGGGCTCTGTGCTGACAGCTCAGAGCCTGGAACCTCCTTCCGATTTCTGTGTCTCCCCCTCTCTCTGCCCCTCCCATGTCATGCTCTGTCTGTCTCTGTCTCTCAATAATAAATAAAAATGTTAAAAAAAAAGCAGATAAATACTGTATTATTCCACTTATATGAGGTACCTGCAGCAGTCAAACTCACAGACAGAAGGGGGAATGGTAGTTGCCAGGGGGAACGGGAATGGAGTTGCTTAATGGGTATAGTTGTTCATAAGGTTTTTAGTTTTGCAACATGAAAACATTCTACAGGTCTACTGTACAGTCAGAATATACCAATGCTGTACCAATGCGAATGAAGGTAACACCACTGAACACTCAAAGATGGTTATGGTAAATTTTAGGGTATATGTTTTTTACCACAGTTAAAAAAAATTTTTTTTAAAGACAGTGTTGAATTAAAAGCCTTAATAAAAATTTCATTTTTATTCTGCTATTAAGGAATGACTGACAAGGAAAGAGTTTTCATGTTTAATAAAGGAACTCACTGGCTGTGTTTCTTCACTTTTTACTCTTGCTGGAGTAACGACAACAGATCATTTGGTTTAATTTTGTGATTATTTCTACTTCCTGGTTCCTGCCGGATTATGCAATGCTTAGGTTACAAATAGAAAAACTTTTATGTGCTCGTCTATTATTTTTATGGCATTTCATTAAGGGGGACTGGACTGAGAAATATTTCTATTTATACCAAGGTTTTATAAAAACTTCTAAAAAATTGGAATTTTAGGGCCTGGACCCATCAGTTATCTTCCCTAAGGGCCATGAGCGGATACTTTTTAATATTTCCAGGTTTATTCTTATTTTAACTGCTTTTACAACATACCAGCTTTTTCTTTCAGCCAACTTAAAAGGTTATAAGAATATATCTTGAGTAAATCACAAAATCTTTCATAGAGGTTTTTTTTTCTTTTTTTTTTTCTTTACACTACTCCAAAATGTAATCATTGCTTGGAACGGGTCTCTGGCAATTTGATACAAGATAAACTAAAAAGGACAGGCGTTCATTTACAATCATGTACAATAAGTCAACTCTGAGAATAGCTACTATTCTAAACATATACCATGTGCCTTCCTGCGTTATCATCTCTGCTTTTAAACAGTAATCACTGGATGCATTTCTAAGCATGTTAAAGGCACAGTAACATCCATTTTCTAGAAATTTACCTTAAACCTGATGGGACTTCCAGTGTTAGATTTATATGACACCTTTTTAAAAAAAAACATTTTTAACATTAATTTATTTTTGGGACACAGAGCATGAGGGAGGAGAGCAGAGAGAGAGGGAGACACAGAATTCCAAGCAGGCTCCAAGCTCTGAGCTGTCGGCACAGAGCCTGACGCGGGGCTCGAACCCACAAGCCATGAGATGGCGACCTGAGCTGAAGTCAGTAAGTTAGCTTACTGAGCCACCCAGGCGCCCCATTAGATACCCCTGAATACTGAGAATGAGGCAGTGGTTACGATGACAAAGTCTCCAGGTCATACTGGCAATTACTTCTAATTATAAAGCTGCATTGTACTTACTTTATTCTCTGGTTCACCAGGAAGATGATATGCAGACAGTTGGCACAGTAGGGTCTCCTTGACCAGGGCCTGAATGGCAACTGTATCTAGGTCCGTAAAAATGACGAGGAGACACAGTCAGCATGGAGCGGGCTCTGTCTCACCCACCGCCTTCATACATTACCTCATTTTATCCTTTCAGTAGTTCCTTGAAGTCGTCAGATAAAAAAACTGAAGTCCAAAGCAATTAAGCGATTTATTCAAGGTCACATTCATTCCCTTTTCATTCATTCATTATCCACTGATCAAAGTTGCCTGTGTGCCTGACTAGGCACAGGAAATACAACTGTGAACAGAAACCAATCCTGCGTTCCATGCTCTTCCAGTCCAAAGGGAGAATCAGATAAGGTGACATATGATTACCATATGGGACGTGTCTTGAATGACTTACCCTGTGTGCTAATCATTTTACTGTTCCCCAGGTGTCCGGCACTTTCTGCGTGTTCCTATCCTGGAACTAATCTCACCTGTTTTGTGTGTGTGAGTGAGAATAACGATTATATATATGGGCACACACATAAACATATATTATGAAATGTGTTTGTCTTTTTTTTTTGGCATTTATTTATTTTGAGAGAGAGAGAGACAGACAGACAGACAGAGAGCATGAGCAGGGGAAGGGCAGAGAGAGAGGGAGACACAGAATCCCAAGCAGGCTCCAGCCTCTGAGCTGTCAGCATAGAGCGTGACACGGGACCCGAACCCATGAGCGAGATCACGACCTGAGCTGAAGTCGGACGCTCAACCGACTGAGCCACTCAGGGGCCCCAATGTGTTTGTCTTTTAAGGTACAGGATTCCTCCACTTCCATGCCATTAAAGGATGGTAGAGCTGTCTCCTTTACTAAGAGACCCGTTGGCTCCGAGGAAACCTCATCCAGTTGAAGCCCTGGTAATGACAGTACAGTGTCAAGGAAAGAATGCTAATGATTTTTCCACTAACTGATCCCAAAGGCTTGGCACAGGAGAGCTCGGTCCACTGAATATTTATATAGCACCTTGATTAAAAGAGCTCAAAACAATATTCTAAGTAGCTGAGTTATAACCTCATTTTGTGAACTGCGTTTTTTTTTTTTAAGTAGTAGAACGCAGGGCTTGAACTCACAACCCTGAGATCAAGACTCGAGCTGAGATCAAGAGTCAGAAGCCTAACCGAATGAGTTACTCAGATGCCCCGTTAACTGTGTATTTTAAATATAAAAATAAGCTTCTTTACCGACCCTCATTACCTGCTAAAAATAATTAAAAGATAAATTTAATAGAAAGGAGGCCAGAAGTTAAATGGTAAATGGTGATAATCTCTGGGTAGTGGGATTATATATGATATTAATTATCTTCTGTATTATTCAAAATTTCTACAATTAACATTATGGATTTTTCAATTAGAAAAAATACCACATAATCAATTAAAAACAGGCCATCAAAAACTCAACCTCGCTCATAATTCTAAAAATACAAATTAATTTTTTCCACATATCATACTGACAAAGATGACAAAGCTAATGTCCCTCGCTTAGGCAACAGAATGGCAAACTGGGCTCTGTCATACACAACTGACGAGACTACAAATTATCACCAGCTTGGGAATGCAAACTGGTGCCGCCACTCTGGAAAACGGTATGGAGATTCCTCAAAAAATTAAAACTAGAACTACCCTAGGACCCAGCAATTGCAACACGAGGTATTTATCCAAGGGATACAGGTGTGCTGTTTCAAAGGGGCACATGCACCCAGTGTTTATAGCAGCACTATCGACAATAGCCAAAGTATAGAAAGAGGTCAAATGTCCATCAACGGATGAATGGATAAAGAAGATGTGGTATATATATATAAACAATGGAGTATTACTCGGCAATCAAAAAGAATGAAATCTTGCCATTTGCAATGACATGGATGGAACTAGAGGGTATCATGCTAAGCAAAATTAGTCAGAGAAAGACAAATACCATAAGACTTCACTGATAGGAGGACTTTAAGATACAAAAGAGATGAACATAAGGGAAGGGAAGCAAAAATAATACAAAAACAGGGAGGGGGACAAAAGATAAGAGACTCTTAAATATGGAGAACAGAGGGTTACTGGAGGGCTTGTGGGAGGGGGATGGGTTAAATGGGTAGGGGCTTTAAGGAATCTACTCTTGAAATCATTGCTGCCCTATATGCTACCTAACTTGGATGTAAATTAAAAGAATTTAAATAAAAATTAAAAAAATAATCAAAAAAACAAATTATCACCAGCTTTTGGGAGAGTAATCTGGCAATATCTATCGAAATTTTACCAAATTTTTAAAAAAATTTTTTTAACATTTATTCAATTTTTGAGAGACAGAGAGAGAGAGAGCATAAAGAGGGGCCGAGAGAGAGGGAGACACAGTATCCGAAGCAGGCTCCAGGCCCTGAACTGTCAGCACAGAGGGTCTCGAACTCACAAACCGTGAGATCATGACCTGAGCTGAAGCTGGACGCGTAACCGACTGAGCCACCCAGGCACCCCTGTCTATTGAAGTTTTAAATGCACATAACTTTGAATACAATCCTACTACTTCTAAGGTGTTTTTTGATTTTTTTTCCCCTGACAGATATATTGCATCAGAGTGCAAGACACCTGTAGAGGGTCGTTCAGTCAGGAGCGTGTTATTTAAATCATGCTACATGCATGCTTAAGAATTAGATACTTGCAACTGTTAAGAATAACTCTATAGGCACATAGGATTATAACTTACTCTTTGGTGCAAAAAAGCAAGTTGCAGAACGGTGAATATAAGCCCCTTTGTGCACCATTTTAAAAGGCTGTAAATACATATACATGCTTGTGTGTACAGTGAAAACACCGGCAAGAATATTCCAAAAGCTAGCTTTGGAAACACCTCAGAGAAGGGAGACCGAAGTAGGTGAGGGAGTTTTGTGTTTTTAAACTAATATTGCTTGATGTCATTTGACTTCTGTTACATTGTGCTGTATTTTCACTTTTAGTAGTTTTATTGGGGCATAATTCACATACCACACAAATTCACCAATTTAAAGTGGTTTTTAGTGTAGTCACACAATGTTTCTTAATATATCCACAGAGCTGTACAGTCATCAGTGTACACAGATGTACACATCCGAAGCTCATATAATGTTATATACTAAATTTACCTGAATAAAAAAATTTTGTTGGGAAGATGTTCCAAAAGTGAACTTACTAGTGGCAGGAGAATGCGTGAGATACAATCGGAGAAAGTTTCACATTTATTTATTTTGAGAGAGACAATGTAAGTGGCGGAAGGGCAGAGAGAGAGAGGGAGAGAGAGAATCCCAAGTAGGCTCCTCAATGTCAGCCCCGAGCCCAACACGGGGCTCGAACTCCTGAACCCGTGAGATCATGACCTGAGCCAAAATCAAGAGTTAGATGCTTAAACGACTGAGCCACTAAGGAGCCCCGCAATCTGAGAAAGTTTAAATAGGAATGGAATGATATGCATAAACAAGGAGAAAAAAAATATGAGAACCAAAAAAGTCGGACAGGGTCAGGGACAGAAAAAAAGTAAGATGTTAAAATGAGTTTGAACCAGAAACATATTAGATCCGCCTTCATTAAATAAACACATCTGGATTTTGTAACAAAAAGATCAAGGTAAGATATTAGGGCCTGATAAGAGAAAGAAAATAAGGAAATTTAATTGGAAGGTACTGCAAATATTTGGGTAAGCCAGATTCTGTATAAATCTGCAGACGGCTGGATATAAATTCCATCTATGGAAGACACAGATAAAAAGCGTTTAGAGAAATATATTCACTTTGTAGTTGCTAGAAATCTCTCCTGTCTTAGGAAGGCTGACAGCAAGATCCTAATTCTCAAGCAATGAATACTTACTGAACATCGGTAACGCTCTGATTTGGTTAAGAGTATCTGAGAATATGAGAAGAGCCGGATAGTGAGAAAAGGGCTCCCAAGACATCCTGACAGACTTAATAAACACAAACCATGCAGGAATATTCTTTTTGGCTCAAAGTTTTGTATGTTTTTAGACGAAGGATGAGAAAATATACATTTGAAGGATATTTTATGAAAACATTCAGCAAAACTCACGTTTCATCTCTGTAATTTTTAAAATAAAATTACCTTTTCTCTGAGACTCTTGCATCATTAAAATCCTCTTTTGGGCACTACAGGTCTTGGGAGTATTTTGTCAGTATCATCTTATTTTCCTTTTCCATATATTTAAAAAGCACAGTTCAAAAGTTTTGTGCAGTTGGAGGAGTTTCTGGCAGCAGTAAGACCAAACTTTATTGCTGATCCTATAAAATCTGTTAGTTTGGGTACTGTTAACTCTTATTTACTTAATTAGGGCAGTGCAGTGACTGTAGCAATTACTTTAGGTCAACATCAATAAAATAATGGAAATGTACACAGGATAGCCACGCCCACGGAAAATCTGTTTTATTAAGGAATAGATGGCAGATTAAAGATAAAAGTCACGGGCGCCTTGGGTGGCTCAGTTGGTTGAGCAGTTGACTTCAGCTCAGGTCATGATCTCACAGTCTGTGAGTTCGAGCCCCACGTCGGGCTCTGTGCTGACGGCTCAGAGCCTGGAGCCTGCTTCACATTCTGTGTCTCCCTCTCTCTCTGCCCTTCCCCCGCTCACGCTCTGTCTCTATGTCTCTCAAAAAAAAAAAAAAAAAAGATAAAAGTCACCAGTTTTTTAATGAGGAAACTGCAAAGCAAGGTTGGGGCGATAATTTATAACAATTAAAAATTTAAGAACAAAAGTCTGTTATCTGATGGACGGATCGTCTTTAAGAGTATCTCAAGGGGTAAGTTTTGAAAATCTGTTGGCTGTCCGAAATCTCTCAGCCTGTGGCTAACGGTTGACACAACTGACTTGATACCGAATCAAGCAACAAGGAATCCTTGAGAACAAGTTATCCTTTGAAGTATTATAACATGGTTTTTCTATGTCTAAGTGCGTGTGTGTGCCTGTTAACACATTTTACTGGGCATTCATGTACTGCATAGGCTGGAGACTGTTGCTAACGACATAATCATCTCTGTAAATGCTCTGGTTGACTATAACATCTCAGGAAACCACACGAAAATAGAAAATGTTACTATCTCTGGTCATTTGCCGTGTAGGACAATGATCAGAGTAGAATTCTTAGTTATTTATTTGCTCAAAAGTAAAATTGCTTTATCAAATGGGTTACCTAGGTGTTGTCTTGTGACTGTGACAACAAATTAAAAATGGAACTGCTTGCACCTCCAAAATATGCATAATGGTAACTGAAAGAACGGCGCTTTAATGACAGTTAAAACCATCCATCTCCATGGGCTAAATGTAGATACAACTGGAAGCGAGCCTTGGCTTTTGGGCTTGACGTTAGACCAGTGGGACTTGTATTGTCATCTGGACAGGTGGCAATAACCTTAGCCGGGGGTGTCAGAGCCTCCCCAGTCTTCTTTTAGATCTTACATCAAGTTACAATGAACCCTGGCTCGGAAACAAATTTTGGATGCCAGAAAGCAAAGGCGAAGGGTTAACTGCTCGATAATTTTTATTTCGTAGATGCTAAAATATTTTAAAAAGCAAGGACAGCTCAATTTAGATTACGAAAAGGCGCTCTGATGAAAAGCAAATGTGTTCCTAAATGTATTTTGAAATAGACGGTTAGAAATCTAACATAGAGCTTGTGGTCTAAATATACCATTCTTCTAGAGGCAGAACATATTGCTGGGAGAAAAATCCTCTATCATAGGGCTTATGGCATATAGTAACTAAAACGTTTTTCTATCCTTTGAATTTTCAATGTTGGGAAATATTATTCAGTAGACCCAGAGAGAAGTCCTAAATTGGAAAAGCAGCTGCATCCAAGGTCATCTCTCTTGTTTCCAAATATATCTTGAAACAAATGCAAGAAGGGCACTTTGCTGAGTGTTATCTGGACATATATAGTTTCAATCAAATTCTTCAAGAAGTGTCAGAATAAAAGTTGAACATTTGTTTGACACTGCCAAGTCACTAGCAAGTGGGTCTCTTTGAGTGTGGAGGCTCTCCTTGGTGACTTGGCAATTACTACGACCAAAAACGGGTTCTTTTTCCTACTCTCAAGAAAAAGAAATCCAGCGCAGTTAAACACCAGCTCTGAAATTTTTCTCACAGTTTTTAATATATAGAAAATCATATAAACTTATAAAAATGGCTCTCAACAGAAGTATAACTTTTAAATATACTGCCTCTAAGCTCGGTTCCCTGGAATTATCGAATCTGTTTCACACTTCTGAAAATGTTACACGGAACAAAAAAGAGATGACAGAGATGACACAGAGTCGTGCGTAACCTGAATCAAAGAATAAAATGCCGAATCTTTGAGTTAGTGTAAAAATATCTCCCTAAAGGCAAAGCAATATATTAAATGGCTAATTGCCTCTCCTTTGTCATAAAAAAAAAAAAAAAGTTAGCCCATGATAACAGTCTCTCGTAGCAGTGACTGTTTGTCACTCTCTGCAATGCAGTGAGTCTCTCATTTCATCGAGTGTCCAAGGGAGGCTGGGATATTAACAACTCCCAATTATCATACACCAAATAGACAGGACTTGCAATTGCACCAACTCAAAACCGTCAGCAATTTGGTTTCCAACTGCTTCTCCACCTCCAGCTTGTTCCTGATTCCCTCCCGTCTTCTCTGGCATTCTTTTCTCAGGCTCCCCCTTCCCCACAAGCTCTAACTTCCTCCCCGAGCTGCATTCTGCCCTTGTGGCCAGAAGAGTTAACTTATATCTGCATCTCCCTCTCCAGCCCACCGGAATCGTTTCAGCCCAAAGCGTTTTTTTCCTTTGAATGTCCTCGGTCTGTTAACTCTTGAGCCCCTTCCTAAAAGCTGAATCAAAACTTTAGAGACCCTAAACCCTGAGAAGAGTGTAAGGAGGTCTAAGAGCTCTGAGTTTTCTAATTAAAACTTCGTTGACGTCTGAAATATCAAACACTTCGAGAAAGTTCAGAGTGTATCGGTGTGCCCACTGGAGAATCCAGGGCAGTAACTACTTCAACTGTTGGTTACGTTTTTCGCCTTGGTAACCAGACTTCAAGTTCCCTGGAAGGAGACGCCATGATTTTTCCTGCTTGATACGCTCAATACAAAGCTGGATGCAGCAAAGGGCAATGAGCCCCCGCTGGTTTCATCTCTGCTGCCCTCTCCTGCTCTGCCATTCACCTGTCCAAACTCTTCCCTGTCCAGGCCCTGATCACTCGTCCCTCTTTGACCAGACCACCTGGACTCCTCCTTGACTTCTCTAGATCTCCACCTTGATTGAACTTCAATAGCACCACAGAATTCAGCACTTGGTTGTTCGCTGCTGTTTAATGTATCGTTAGTCCTGTTAGTGGCAGGGCCGTGTCTGACACACTTATTGTACCTTTTCATCGAGTTTAGCTGAGTGCCTACACCGAATTACAGAGCACAAGGGCGTGGCACATGATAGGAGCTCCTTCCTCTCCCTAGTGGGCACCTTTCTGAGCCATACTAGACTTCTGGTCATTTCCTGAGCATGTCATGTTCTTAAATGCCTTTTTGTCTTCCTCCTTTCCTATGGCCATCAAAATCTTAACACCTCCTTACAAACCCAACTCAAGTCCTACCTCAGTCCTCCATGTCAGAATTAATCACTTCTTCCTCTGAGCTCCTTGTTCTTTTTACACATAAAAGAACTTTTTAATTTTTGCTACAAAATATTAAGAGTCTTCTAGACTGCGAGCTCTTTGAAAGCCAAAACCAGATCATGCTCACTTTATATTTTAACACTTAGCACCATGTCGGGCACACAGAAGACAATAAATATTCATATATAAATAAATGAATGAATGAATTTACAATTTCATTCTCCAATTAAGCAAGTAATATCTTGCTAATTTCTTTGGTTTAACTTTGGCATTTTCATAGAGGAAGGCAAGAAACGTCTATAAAACTATTCAATGGATTTTGGATTTGACCAAATTAAATAAAATGTGCGGTTTTGCTTAATATTGTATTGTATTTCACTTTTTAAGTTTCATTGCAGCATTGTTCATAAGAAACTGGAGTCTATCTATATGTCCAGCAACAAGAGATATATAAGATTTTAACACTTTTATAGAGAAAGATTTAACTTATAACCTATAAAGCTTCTATTTTTTTAAATTTTTTAATGTTTATTTATTTTTGAGACAGAGAGAGACAGAACATGAGTGGGAGAGGGGCAGAGAGAGAGGGAGACACAGAATGTGAAGCAGGCTCCAGGCTCCGAGCCATCAGCACAGAGCCCGATGCGGGGCTCGAATTCACAGACTGTGAGATCAAGACCTGAGCCGAAGTCGGACGCTCAACCGACTGAGCCACCCAGGTGCCCCTAACCTATATAGCTTCTATTTGTTCTGTATCTAAAACCATTACTCATTTCTTTTTGCATTTACTCGACATTCATTTTTAGCATAATTCCCACATCTGGTTGGTAGAGTCTAATTTTAAACATTTACTAAAGTTTTTTTTTTCCTTAGGCATATAGTAAGTGAACACATTAAAAAAATTATAATTTCACACGTATTATAGTTCATTACCTGGACATCAACCTGTCTGCATATAAATAGCCAGTATATCCACGGGTCACACTGGAGCACGGGTTTTGGGCCCTGGCTCTGCTGTGGTTGTTAGTTGCATAACACTGTGGAAGTGTCTCTGTGCCTCAGTTTCCTCACCTATTAAATGGGGGTGATGGTACTCACCTCCCGGGGCTGCCGTGAGAGTTACATTCATTTGGACACATAAGGCATTTAGACAGCGTCTGGGACATACTGGGCGCTCAATAAGGCGCTAGCAGCTACCATCATCATCATCATCTTCGTCGTCGTCGTCATTGCGATGATGATTACAAAGCTTCGGGGAGTAAAATTTGTTCAATCTTGCTTTGCCTAACTGCTGTTTTTTAAAAAATTTCCTTCCCGTGTAAGTTTGCTTCATTTTTAGAACCAAGAAACTAATCAGGCGGTGCTCTTTAACAATGAAACAGGCTCCCTCGTGAGGAGTGAGCCGCATTGCGGTCACTCTACTGCGGCTGGAAAGTGGTCTTGCCGCAGGCGCCGCCGTACCGGTTTCCGAACTGCTGAGAGGGGGGGCGAGAGCTCTTGAGGGTCCCGATTTAATACATGATTGCACGAATCATTCTGAGGTTCTTTTCAAGCTCCAAAATTCTATGGCCGTGTACCAGGTCACCGCGTGCCAGCCCTGCCAGGAACCTGCTGTTACACTCTGAACTGAGGTGGAAACGAATACTTTTACTGAAAAACAGAAATCTTTAATTTCCTCCTGAATTCTGAATAGTGAATTTCCATAGCAGTGAACCAAGTTTGGTGACTCAAGTCTCTCAGCAATTCTGGGGAGGAAATTGTGAAATTCTCCGTGTTTGCTGAGAAAGTACTCCCAGTTTGCCAAAAGAGGGAGCATGGGAGCAGAAAGCATGTTTGTCCAAGTCTTTTACAAAACACTTGCTTGGATTCTGTGCTTTAGGTTTTTATTTCTTTGGCAAGGATGGGATGGGACTAAATGACTGTTACAGCCAACTTTCTCTTCTTAATATTGTCTCCAGACGGGAGAGTCAAAGATTGAAAATACACAGATAACTCTGAAAGACCCCTCTCTAGCCCTCCCAGACAAAATGCTCGCCTGTGCCTGGCTGCCATATACAAACCAGCTCTAATTAAACTGTGCTCATCAAAAGGAAAGGGAGGAGGAGCTAAGGCAGTGGCTCCTCCTGGCTAGAGAAACAATTACATATTTAATGAAAGCGCCTTTAAAAAAAAAAAATCTCCTGGCTGTCACGGACTGTTTAAAAAAGAAGGATTCGTTGTATACATAATCTAGATCTCACCTTCACTACAACAATGGAGAAGTTATTGAAATAACCAAGTTTAATGAAAGTTAATCATCGGGCTGCTTACTTACCCACTCCCTAGGGCTAAACACTCCTTCATGCCAAACAAGGGGAATGATGTAAGCGCCTAGAACCATTTGTAGAAACAAGTCTTTGATTCATGCTCATTAGTCACCGATGTAGGGAAAATGCCTGCATAGGACACTGAGGTTTCTAGAAGACACACATCTCCAAACGAAGTCATTTTCAACACAAATTTGATTTTGCCTTTGTAGAGTCAGCTTTGGCAAGTTATGCATTGCCGCGTATTTGCAAATTCAATTCAAGAATTCAGCAAATTTATACATTTTTAGTGGGAGCAACACATTCAGGCTGTTATTTTACTCCAATTACCAAAAGTGCTCTGCATCATGTTAGCCTAAAACCTTAAGAAATAATCATACTTGGAAAATGCGCAGACCTTAAAATCTCCCAGAAAATTTATATGTGTTCTATAAACTAATAAGGCAGAATAATATATTTGGATTTGATAGTTTAATGGAATGGCTTCTTTTATTATTGCTGCCCATGGAAATAAAGCAAAAGGATAGAAAGTATTCATCTAAAGAGGAGAGTTAAGTGTTTTGTAATTTCCTAAGATTTGGTTCGCGTTCCACAAGCCTTTGAACAATGCTCTGAGACCGTTCTAGAACACTCCCTGGACCCGAAAAAGACACGATCTTGTATTCAGTTGTCAATAGACTTATAACAGGAAAGACATTATCCTATTCTAAGATTGTTCTTGAAGGACAACCTTTAAAGCTGGATTATTTCCTGAACTAATAGAGAAAGCAAGATAAGCGGTGGCCTTTTGGAATTTACAGTTTATCCAGTCAGTTCCACGCAGCAGCTGGCAGCACCGAGTCCTAGGAGGAGCAAATCCATGAACGCAGACGCAGATTTCAGAGGCTACATTTTTCTCCTTTATTTGGGCCATCATGTGGAAGACAGATTATTTTCCAAAACGATTAAGTACTCTCATCAATTAGCCGGCTAGAGTACCCGTGCTGAAGGAAAAAACGTTAATAAGCTCTTCTGGAAGTGCCAGCTGTCAAAAACTGTCAGAGTTAGTCCAAGCTTTTTAATGTTCCAATCCAATCACAGAATGAGTGGAAAGTCACTGTAGAAAACCCATTAAGATGCATTACTAAATGTCCAATGTTACATAAAAACTATAAATAACTTTGTACTTTTAGGTTTTTTTTTTTTTCAATTTGCTTTTCTTGAAGTAATAATGATGTTCTGCTTCAGTTAATACAGTAATTTTGGAGCCGCCTGAGTGTTTAATCCACATACTCCTTCTGTGTCGAATAAGACGGCAAGCAATAATCAAATCAGAATTAGAAGCATTCCTTGGAGGATCTGTCATTAACAATTTTAAAAATTAAGGGAAGAGCACCAAAGATAGCAAAGGCTAAAAAAATTCATCACCAAGCTTAATCATCTTACAAGCTGACTTTCCTTAGGGGAATAAAACGCTGTTTCTGCGAAGGACATCTAGTCTGTTTCAAACATTTGCAAAGGAATTCATACTCTGGCTAAAGGAACGTCATTTGCTGCGGGCTAAAAAATAACAAGCTAGTAGTCAATACTGAACAAATACGTCTACCTCAATGTTCGGAAACTGACTTAATTGAATTAAGAAAGGTTTGTTTCCACACCGAATCATAGCCTTTCCTCTTTTAGGATCCGGCGGATCAAGTTGTTGATTTAAAGGCACAAATGGTAGCTGGCGTTCTGGTAGCTGATACTTGCCCAGGTGAGAGGCTAATGTAAACTGAGAACCATATTCAAACCACATAAAACATTAAAATGCTGCTTCTTTTTTTTTTCTTGAAATTTGTTAAAAGAAGTTTGTTCCCACACTTTCTTGGTTAAGTTCTTCCTTGCTCTGAGGGATCTCATCTCTTTTGATGATAGCTCCTAGAGTTACCAATAATCTCTGTGCTGGTACGTTTCTCTGATAAGCAGGAGCTTTCGAACAAAAAACAAGAGTAGGAACACACTTGGAAACAAAGAGATCCAAAGCTATAATCATGTCTGTATGTTTAAACAACATTTAAGAAAAATTTCTTTTAGTTATTTAATGTTTATTCATTTTTGAGAGGGGGGGAGAGAGAGAGAGAGAGAGAGAGAGAGAGAGAGAGAGAGAGAGAAAGAGAGAGTGGCGTAAGCAGGGGAGTGGCAGAGAGAGAGGGGGACAGAGGATCCCAAGCAGGCTCTGCACTGACAGCAGAGAGCCCAACGTGGGGCTCGAATTCATGAACCATGAGATCATGACCTGAGCTGAAATCAAAGTTGGATGCTTAATCAACTGAGCCACCCAAGCGCCCCAAAACAACTTTCTTTACTGAAATGTTCTTTGCCTCTCACTGCCACCCCCAGGATAGCTACAAAGAACTAATCCAAAATGGACATGCTAATAATACGAAATCTGAGTTTTCAAATCTAAAGAGAAGACATTTAAAAAAGTATAATAAAGCTGAAATGAAATTAAGGGTAGGATATGAATTTAGTAATTTTCTTTAAGAAAAAAAATCAAAGAAATCTTTAACTACCCTGTCCAAATGAAGCAGATATTAGAAGCACTTTGGACCCTTGAATTTCACTTGAAATCCTATGCTAACTTTTTAAGTACATGATAATATCTATATTCCATGAGTATCTTTCATACCATGTTAGATTTGGGATGAAAATAACTAATCCTTAAATTTAATACAATACTATAAAATGAGGGGTGGCTGAGTGTCTCAGTTGGTTAAGTGTTGGACTCTCGATTTCGACTCAGGTCATGAGTTGACAGTATGTGAGTTCGAGCCCCGCACTGGGCTCTGTGCTGACAGTGTGGAGCCTGCTTGGGATTTTCTCTTTCCTCTCTCTCTACCCCTCCCCTACTCACACTCTCTTTCTCTCTCAAAAATAGAAACAAACAATACTATAACATGAATGCTTAGAAAAATAATTTTGATACAATTATATAAATCAAAAACAAATAGCCATGACACGTGCATCAAGTTTTATTTGCTTTTAAATCACACAGACAGAACAAGTATGTTATTTAAAACAGTAAATTTTCTTGAATTTTACAGAAGAAAGAGAAACTGAAGTGAAACTGTAGGAATTGCTGAACTTCAGATAAATGTTTCTTCAAAACAAGAGATATTAGTTCCTAAAAGATTCCTCTAAAGTTAAAAAAAGATTAAGAAGAACTTTAAGCCATTGGGTTATTACATTTTTTAAAAACTACATGCTTCTTAATGGACACATGTTTACATTTACAGAGAGTAAGCTTAATCTCCTGTCTCATAAAACTCAGACGACACGACTGATATCTAAACTAAGCAAAACAATAAAAGCTGTTTTTATTATTAAAAAACTTTAAAACCTAAATCTACCTTAACACTATCTTCCAAGAAAACTTAATAGGGAATGGCTAATCTGAAAGCAAAATGTTGTACAAATTACTTCCAAGAAGAGAAATACATTATGGGATTATGCTTACATCTAGTAGCATCGACTAAAACCCCAAACGATGGCACATGGATTCAGAGTATCAGCCGGTCCTCTCCTCCCTCCTGAATTACCTGACCAATGGAAGTTTGGCTTTGTTGTTTCAGAAAGCACTGTTTCTTACATTCCATCAACTGTTCAAAATCACGCCACATTTTTGCTTGTTTCATATTTGGACCATGACTTTCTCGTACAGTTTTTTGTTTTTCTCGGAGTTTCTATCATAAAAAAAAATCAAGAATAATTAAACCTCAGTTACAGGGATTTACTTCTATTGCTATAATCAGAAGAACATGGTAAGCTTTGAACATCTGATGAATAATAGTTAACTAAACCAGGTTCTCCTGAAATGAATGAAAACTCAGATGATAAAAGTTAATTAAATTTATGATAGACATAGGACAGCTTGAAGATAAAAAGAATAGAAAAATATAAAAGAAGGGCGGGGGGCCCTCGGTGGTTCAGTTGGTTAAGCGACCTACTTCGGCTCAGGTCATGATCTCATGATTTGTGGGTTCGAACCCCATGTCGGACTCTGTGCTGACAGCTTGGAGCCTGGAGCCTGCTGGGGATTCTGTGTCTCCCTCTCTCTCTCTGCTCCTCCCTGGCTTGTGCCCTCTCTTTCAAAAATAAATAACATTAAAAAACATTGAAAAAATTAGAACCACCATAGAACAACCATATCAGCCAATCATTCCCCTTAAAAAAGAAAAAGATAAAAAAAAAGAAAAAGAAAAAGAAAAAGAAAGGGCGGTGGGGAATAAAGGGAATCAGGAAAGTGGAACAGTATCATGGTATAAAAAAAAAGAGTGCAGATTTTGAAAGTAAGAAGACTTTGGTATATAACTTGGCTTGGTCACTAGCTCTAAGTAAGACAATTTCTCTGGACCTCAGTTTTCTCAATTGTCAATTAAGGCTATTAATAATAGGGGATAATTATAAAATTATCTGCCTTATAAGATTACCTTTCATAAGACACAATGGATCTAGAAATACTTGATAAACTATCATGTGTTATATGTTATTATTATTAAATATTATGGTCTTTTCTGAATCTGTGTATGCTCTGTGTGTACCCAAATAAGTCAAATTGTATGCATATATTCCTCAGGGAGAACGTTTTGTGATTTTTTTTTTTAAAAGTACACTATTAAATAGGCCCAAACTCTTAACAGAATTATTTTTGTTACTGATAGCCTGTATGATTCCATCTGTCAAAACTGTTCTACTCACTGACTCTAACATTATAAACAAGACTAAGAAGAGCTTTCAATAAATTGTAAAAATATATTTTGGTTCTACATTATGGCAAATTCAGAAAGGGTGACTGAAAGGCTTAGCAGAAAGTCAGAGACAATGAGAGGAAGGAAGGAAGGAAGGAAGAGGGGAAGGATGGAAGGCAGGATGGAAGGCAGGATGGAAGCAGAGGAAAACAGAGAAGGTGAGAGTGTGCACGCACATCAGGAAACACAGTGTACACAGTGACACTGAGTGTGAGAAATCACTAAGGACAGAAAAATAAGCAAAGACGCAGAAATAGGCAACACAGAATGGTTCCCATTCTTTCCTCCCTTCGTATACGGTTGATCTAATAGTTGATGTAAGGACACAAATGAGAAAGCTGGTCGTTGGCACTTGCCCAAATAAGAGGCTAAACTAAGCTAGGACTAGATTCAAAACACTTTACTAAAGACTGTCCTCTACAGCTATTGCTAATGAAAGCAAAATTAGCAGCAAATAGCAACAGGAAACAAAGCAGAATTCAGAAAATACAATTTAAATATAATCAGCAAATTTTTGACACAATACATGTCATGCAAATACATCTATTTAAGTCTATGTTACAAAAAAAGAGAGAGAGACAAATCAAGAAACAGACTCTTAACTATAGAGAACAAACTGATGGTTCTCAGAAAGGAGGTGGGTGGGGGAGGATGGGTTAAATAGTCTATGCGATGGGGTTTAAGGATGCCCTTATTGTGATGAGCACGGAAGTGCTGAATCACTATACTGTACACCTGAAACTAATATTACACTGTATGGTAATTAACTGGAATTTAAATAAAAACTAAAAAAAAAGCCCAAAATATCTTACAACACATATTTTTATCCTCATGAACTAAAACAAAAGTAGTAAGTCAGATCTAGAATTTTAAGAGTTCTTAGAATGACTTTAAGATTAAGGTACTACTTCACTATAAATTTTTCATATTATTGAAATAGTTTCCTTGTCAAAAATCCTAACAACCTATTAAAGTTATTTAAAGAACCAAAGACAGGATGTGGGCATTGTCTGTGTCAGAAATATTAAACTTAATGTGCTTCATAACTATGTGTGTTTGAAACCTTTAACTTTATGAATACAACTGCCTTAGTGTATAATTTATTTTTAATGTTACTGCCACTTAATACAGATTTATTTTGTTGATAGTTGTAATGTACAAAGAATACTTCTCATAAATTCCATTGTTCTTTAAAGGGGGAGGTGGCATAGTGGGGGTGAGGGGAGTTGTAACTTTCAGTACAGTATTCCGCAGTACTTGGCCAGGCAAATTCTAGTATATGATCATGTGAATTTTAGCACTGCAACAGGTTGGTTTAATTCCAGAAACTTGGTTGCACTGAGGAGGTCTGTGGATGTTCAGTCTATGCTGGTTTGGAAGGCTTAGACTATCAGCACATTGAAAGGCCAGGTTTATTCAGTATTTGCCTTAAAATTTAGATCTACTCTAGGAACGAGAGGATTGAGGAACTTTGTTTCTTAAATGATACAGCCTGACAACTGGGGGATGAGCTAATCATCGGATCCTTTTGCTGAAATATACTTGACAGACAGCTCCTATCATTTTTCGTAAAGATCCTGCAGTAAAACGCTACACCGGAAGGGGAAAGAATAATCTTTATTCTGATTTAGCAATTACATTTGGGTCTTTGAAAGGATTCAGGTTTAGTAAAAGTTTCTGTACACAAAGCATCCATCCACATACTTTTCAAAACAAAAGAAAGAGAGGAATGTTTTCATATGAAAAAATATATTACCTAACATATGAAATGTGTGGGTGAAAGCTAGCTATTGACAATCACACTAAACCCTAAAACCCCAAAATCTCTAGTGAATGTTTACAACTTGATTCAAATATATGCTTTCAAATATGAAATTATTTCTTTTTTCCTTTTTCAGTATGGCATGTCATCCCATAAATGGAAGAAGATGCCCAGAATTCACAATTTCTCTGATGGAATGGAAGAATCAGCTTAAGGTTTCTTTCTTTTTTTTATTTACATTAATATGATGGGATTATTCACAAATCACACAGAAAGAACAGATGAACACTTTTTAGAGAAATAGACAATTCCAGGTTTGGAATAGGAAAAGTACAGGATGAGCCCAGAACATTTTGTCATACTAGAAAATAAGTCATGAAAATCTAGCAGGATTGTTTCAAAAGGATTCAGGAGCTGACTTCAAGAGGCTTCTACTGGCTTAACATGGGGCAATTCGAGCACTGACAGGAATAATTATAACAGATTGACATATCTCCAATAAGTTATATCTAGGAGTCATAAAGGTACTTGTCAAGGGTGATAAGAAAAAAAAAAAACTTCGTCATTTTGAAAACCAGTAAATAAGCAAATCAAGCAGTTATTCTGCCTTTCTTATATGAGCTATATCTTAGAGTAACTAAATAGTTGATAAGGAGTTGCTCTTTACAGAATTATTCCATCCAATAAATGAAGAAGGAACAACATAATTAGAATGCCATCATTTTGCAACCTCTAATGAATTAATGGGTCTAGGAAGTGATTTCATTGGTGGCCTACATTACACAAACAGAGCCTCCTCAAAGAATACATACTACTATCTATGAAGTATACTTCCCAAATAATGAATTATATTTAATCAAGACTCTAGATCTAACTACCAATTCACAAGACATACTGGGGACAGAAGAACATGCTAGTTGACACCATAGGGATGTCATCAGCAAAGTTCAGGATGTTGGAAACTCATCAGGACAAATAACTAGGTTTCTTTTTCTTTTAATTTTCCAACAAATAAATTATAAAGAAAGGTGAAAGAGTAACCTAGAGGAAGAGACTTAAGAGCTATATCAACTAATAGCACTATATGAATTCTTATTAGGATCCTCAAACAAATAAACAGTATGAAATGATGAGACAATTCATGAAGCTTGAACACTGACTATTTGGTATTATGCAGTTATTGTTAAATTATTTTTGGCATGATAATGGTATTGTGTTTATGTTCAAAAAGGGTCTTTACAATACAAACTGAAATATGATCAAAAAAATATAATAGGATCTCTGAGATTTGCCTAAAAATGATTTGGGGTGGGAAATATGTGGGAGTATAGATATAATGAGATATGTCATGAGTCTAATTATTGAAGTTGGACGATGGTTTCACATGAATTCATTACATTATTTCCTCTACTTTTTATATAGGCTTGAAATTTTCCATAATTATTTTTTTGTTTTTTAGCTTTTAAAAAAGTCTTTTATTTTTTAATGTTTATTTAGTTTTTGAGAGAGAGAGACAGAGCATGAGTGGCGGAGGGGCAGAGATATTTTTTTTTTTATTAATAAAAAAGTCTTTTAAAAAGACTACTTAGGAATTATGCCATTGTTTTCCATAACATTTTTTCCTTGAAATTTAGAATATTACTTATAGGTTTATGGGAGCTAATTCAGCATTTATTTAAAAGCATGGATACATGCTTTTTAAAAGTGTGTTTTTGATAATAATTCAAACCAGAATATGTAAATAAGGATGAATAATTTTGTCATCACCAATATACTGAGTCAGACCAAAAGCTTAAATATACAACGTGTTAAGAAGAAACGAAGCCATATTTTTCATTTGTACTTTCCAAATGGGCATGTATATGTATATATATGTGTACATATATATATAGATATAGTCATTTCTAGGTTGCTGACTCAAGAATATTTAACAGTGAAATTAGACACCCATATATAGTCAGTATTTTAAAATAAAAACTGCAGCACAGCCCAACATGGGGCTCGAACCCATGAACCATGAGATCACGACCTGAGTCAAAATCAAGAGTCAGCTGCTCAACTGACTGAGCCACCCTGGTACCCCACAATCTACATATTTCAGTTTAAATATGAGGAAATGAACTCCAAAGTGGTTAAGGGGCTTTTCCAGAACCACAAACCTGGGACTGAAGTCAGCCTACTTGATGATTAGTCCTGAGTTGTTGATAAATATAGATCTTAGAAGAAAAAAAAAAAGGATGACAGAGCTGGTGTCTTTAAAATGACTGTCAAAATGTCTTGCTTTATGAAGTCAATTAGAAAAATCAATGAGTTACTCATTTAAGTCCTGATGGTCAAGGTCTTTACTAGCTACCACCTCCTCTACTAGGAGTGGCTCAGAGAACTGAGAAAATAAGACTTGATCACATATTCGTGCCTTCATAAGACCAGCAGGGAGGGAAATAAATATGACAAGTAAGAGGTTTTGATTATTTATGTTAAATGAATCAATATTTGTAAAGGACATAGACCAGTGCCTGGATCATTGTAATGAGCTTTGTGCTTATTAAATTAAATAAAGAAGTTTATACTTATCTCATGAAGAGATACCTGAGAATTATCTGAAAACTTATAGTTCATTATACATGGCACGTTTGTTTCTTAGAACCTTCTCATAAACTCTTTGTTAATTAAAACTAGATATGCAGGGGCGCCTGGGTGGTTCAGTTGGTTGAGCGGCCGACTTCAGCTCAGGTCATAATCTCACGGTCTGAGAGTTCGAGCCCCGCGTTGGGCTCTGTGCTGATGGCTCGGAGCCTGGAGCCTGCTTTGGATTCTGTGTCTCCCTCTCTCTCTGCCCTTCCCCTGCTCACACTCTGTCTCTATGTCTCTCAAAAATAAATAAAAATGTTAAAAAAAAAACTAGATACACAAATAAATAAAACTAGATTTTTTTCTCCAAAAATCCATGTGCCTTCACTTTTGTAGATACACACACATACATTTCTGAGGAAGACACTTTATTTTTGTAAGAAATTAAGAAAGAGCCAATTTCCCTTTGAAAACTGTACCATAACCTTTTAAAAAGGAAATGTCAAAACCATGTACTGAAAGCCCGAATTAGACACGCTTACAAAAATAAATAATATAGTCTTACCTTTCCAAGGTTTTCCTGTTCGGCAATATTTTTTGTATACTGCTCCCTAGGGAATCAACATAATGATTTAGTTTCAATTTATTTCAATTGTTTTGATCATACAACTAAATTATAAATTAACATATCTATCTAAGTATATTAGACAGAGGAGTCAGAATGAAACCAAATACTCTGTTTCCCCATCTTTAGTCAGTTCTTCTAGTAAAGAGTAATTTATGGGGAAAAAACCTATAAAACACCAAATAAGAAATTAAGAGAATTAAAATGTTAAGTACTATCTCTGTACTTAAAATAGTACTTAGGTACTATTTTACACTTAAAACAATGGCAACCCATATGCCTAAGTCACAATTTTTAAAGGTTTTTATTTACTTAAGCAATCTTTACACAAAACATGGGGTTCAAACTCACAACCCTGAAGTCGAGAGTCACTTGCTCTACTGACTGAGCCAGCCAGGCATCCCAGTCACACTTTATTTTTGAAGAGGTTTGTAGAAAGGAGAAAGGATACACATTTTATTTTATTTTTTTTTTGTTATAATAGTTTATTTTCAAATTGGTTTACATATAACACCCAGTGTTCATCCCAACATGTGCCCTTTTTAATGCCCATCACCCCCTCTCCCCCCTCCCTCATCCCCCTTACCCTCAGTTTTTTCTTAGTCTTTGAGAGTCTCTTATGTTTTATCTCCCTCCCTCTCTGTGTCTTTTTTTTCTTTCCCCTCTTCCCCCTCCCCTGGTTTTTGCTTAGTCTCACAAAGTCCACCTATTCGTGGAAACATATGGTATCTGTCTTTTTCTGACTGACTTATTTCACTTAACATAATACCCTCCAGTTCCATCCATGTTGCTACACATGGCCAGATTTCATTTTTTCTCATTGCCACGTAGTAGTCCATTGTATATAAGTACCATAACTTCTTTATCCATTCGTCAGTTGATGGGCACTTGGTCTCTTTCCATGATTTGGCTATTGTCGAAAGTGCTGCTATGAACATTGGGGTACACGTGCTCCTATGCATCAGCATTCCTGTGTCTCTTGGGTAGATTCCTAGCAGGGCTATTGCTGGGTCATAGGGTAGCTCTATTTTCATTTTTTTGAGGAACCTCCACACCGTTTTCCAGAGTGGCTGCACCAGTTTGCATTCCCACCAACAGTGTAGGAGGGTGCCTACTTCTCCACATCCTCGCCAGCATCTATAGTTTCCTGATTTGTTCATTTTAGCCACTCTGACTGGTGTGAGGTGGTATCTCAGTGTAGTTTTGATTTGTATTTCCCTGATGATGAGTGACATTGAGCATCGTTTCATGTGTCTGTTGGCCATCTGAATGTCCCCTTTGGAGAAGTGTCTATTCATATCTTCCGCCCATTTCTTCACTGGGTTGTTTGTTTTTCGGGTTTGGAGTTTGGTAAGTTCTTTATAAATTTTAGATATTAGTCCTTTATCCGATATGTCATTTGCGATGATCTTTTCCCATTCCGTTGGTTGCCTATTCGTTTTGTTGGTTGTTTCTTTTGCCGTGCAGAAGCTTTTTATCTTGATGAGGTCCCAATAGTTCATCTTTGCTTTTAATTCTCTTGCCTTTGGAGACGTGTCGAGTAAGAAATTTGTGCGTCTTAGGTCAAAGAGGCTTTTTCCTGTTTTCTCCTCTAGGATTTTGACGGTTTCCTGTCTCACATTCAGATCTTTTATCCATTTAGAATTTATTTTTGTGAGTGGTGTAAGAAAGTGGTCTAGTTTCATTCTTTTGCATATTGCTGTCCAATTCTCCCAGCACCATTTGTTAAAAAGGCTGTCTTTTTTCCATTGGATACATTTTCCCGCTTTGTCAAAGATTAGTTGGCCATATACTTGCGGGTCTATTTCTGAGTTTTCTATTCTATTCCATTGGTCTATGCGTCTGTTTTTGTGCCAATACCATACAGTCTTGATGACCACCGCTTTGTAGTAGAGGTTAAAGTCTGGGATTGTGATGCCTCCCGCCTTGGTTTTATTCTTCAGTATTATTTTGGCTATTCGAGGTCTTTTGTGGTTCCATACAAATTTTAGGATTGTTTGCTCTAGCTTTGAGAAGAATGCTGGTGCAATTTTGATTGGGATTGCATTGAATGTGTAGATTGCTTTGGGTAGTATTGCCATTTTGACGATATTTATTCTTCCAATCCATGAGCATGGGATGTTTTTCCATTTCCTTGTGTCTTCCTCAATTTCCTTCATAAGTTTTTTATAGTTTTCAGTGTAGAGGTCTTTCACATCTTTGGTTAGGTTTATTCCTAAGTATTTTATGGTTTTTGGTGCAATTGTGAAAGGGATTAGCTTCTTTATTTCTCTTTCTGCTGCTTCATTGTTGGTGTATAGAAATGCCACCGATTTCTGTACATTGATTTTGTATCCTGCAACTTTGCTGAAATCATGAATCAGTTCTAGTAGGCTTTTGGTGGATTCTGTCGGGTTTTCCATGTAAAGTATCATGTCGTCTGCAAAAAGTGAAAGTTTGACTTCCTCCTTGCCAATCTTGATGCCTTTTATTTTGTTTTGTTGTCTGATTGCTGATGCTAAGACTTCCAGCACTATGTTAAATAGCAGTGGCGAGAGTGGACACCCCTGTCGTGTTCCTGATCTCAGGGGGAAGGCTTTCAATTTTTCCCCATTGAGGATGATATTAGCTGTGGGCTTTTCATATATGGCTTTTATGATGTTTAAGTATGTTCCTTCTATCCCGACTTTCTCGAGAGTTTTTATTAAGAAAGGATGCTGTATTTTGTCAAATGCTTTTTCTGCATCTATTGACAGGATCATATGGTTCTTATCTTTTCTTTTGTTGATGTGATGTATCACGTTGATTGATTTGCGAATATTGAACCAGCCCTGCAACCCAGGGATGAATCCTACTTGATCATGGTGGATAATTCTCTTTATATGCTGTTGGATTCGATTTGCTAGTATCTTGTTGAGAATTTTTGCATCCATATTCATCAGGGATATTGGCCTGTAATTTTCTTTCTTTGCTGGGTCTCTATCTGGTTTGGGAATCAAAGTGATGCTGGCTTCATAGAATGAGTCCGGGAGTTTTCCTTCCGTTTCAATTTTTTGGAACAGCTTGAGGAGGATAGGAATTAACTCTGTTTTAAATGTCTGGTAAAATTCCGCAGGAAAGCCATCTGGTCCAGGGCTTTTATTTGCTGGGAGGTTTTTAATAACGGATTCTATTTCTTCACTAGTTATGGGTCTGTTCAAATTTTCTATTTCTTCCCGTTTGAGTTTTGGTAGCGTGTGGCTATTTAGGAAGCTGTCCATTTCTTCCAGATTGCCAAGTTTGGTGGCATATAATTTTTCATAGTATTCTCTGATGATTGCTTGTATCTCTGAGGGATTGGTTGTAATTTCTCCCTTTTCATTCACGATTTTATTTATTTGAGTTCTCTCTCTTTTCTTTTTGAGAAGCCTGGCTAGAGGTTTGTCTATTTTGTTTATTTTTTCAAAGAACCAGCTTTTGGTTTCATTGATCTGTTCCACTACCTTTTCTGTCTCCATATGGTTAATTTGAGCTCTGATCTTTGTTATTTCTCTCTTTCTGCTGGGCTTGGGTTGTTTTACTTGATCTGCTTCTAGTTCCTTTAGGCGTGCTGTTAGAATTTGTGTTATTGATTTTTCTTGTTTCTTGAGATGGGCCTGGATTGCAATATATTTCCCTCTCAGGACTGCCTTTGCTGCATCCCAGAGCGTTTGGATTGTTGTATTTTCATTTTCATTTGTTTCCATGTATTTTTTAATTTCTTCTCTGATGGCTTGGTTGACCCAGTCATCTTTTAGTAGGTTATTTCTTAGCCGCCATGTTCTTGGATATTTTCCAGGCTTTCTCCTGTGGTTGATTTCAAGTTTCAAAGCATTGTGGTCTGACACTGTACACGGTATGATCTCAATTCTTTTATATTTATTCAGAGCTTCCCTGTGCCCCAGAATGTGGTCTATCTTGGAAAATGTACCGTGTGCAGATGAGAAGAACGTAAATTCCTTAGCTTCTGGATGAAGGACCCTAAAGATGTCTGTGAGGCCCATCTGTCCTAATGTGTCATTCAGGGCTATTGTTTCTGCGGAGATTTTCTGTTCTGTGGATCTATCCAATGCTGAGAGTGGAGTGTTGAGATCCCCTACTATTAGGACATTTTTATCGATGAGGTTGCTAATGTTTGTAATTAGTTGTTTTACAAATTTGGGTGCCCCCGAATTCGGTGCGTAGATATTTACAATTGTTAGCTCTTCCTGCTGGATGGTCCCTGAGACTATTATATAATGTCCTTCCTCATCTCTTATTACATCGTTCATTTTAAAGTCTAATTTGTCTGATATAAGTGTGGCTACTCCGGCTTTCTTCTGACTTCCAGTAGCATGGTAGATAGTTCTCCATCCCCTCACTTTCAATCTGAAGGTGTCTTCAGGTTTAAGATGAGTCTCTTGAAGACAGCAAATAGATGGGTCTTGTTTTTTAATCCATTCTGTTATCCTGTGTCTTTTGATTGGCGCATTTAGTCCATTTACATTCAGTGTTAATATTGAAAAATATGGGCTTACAGTCACTGTATTATCTGTAAGTTTCATGTTTGTAAGGCTGTCCCTGGTAGTTTGTGTTCTTTGCCTCCTTGTTTTCATAGAATGCCCCTCAGGATCTCTTGCAGTGCTGGCTTATTTGTGATAAATTCTTTCAGTTTTTGTTTGTTGGGAAAAACCTTGATCTCTCCTTCTATTCTGAATGACAGGCTAGCCGGATACAGAATTCTTGGTTGCATGTCCTTCTTGCTCATCACATTGAAGATATCCTGCCATTCCTTTCTGGCTTGCCAAGTTTCCGTAGATAAGTCTGCTACTACCCTTATAGGTCTCCCTTTGTATGTTAGGGTTCTTTTGTCCCTAGCTGCTTTCAGGATTCTCTCCCTATCTTTGTATTTTGCCAGCTTCACTATGATGTGCCGTGCAGAAGGTCTATTCAAGTTACGTCTGAGGGGAGTTCTCTGTGCCTCTTGGATTTCCATGCCCGTTTCCTTTCTCATGTTGAGGAAGTTCTCAGCAATGATTTGTTCCAGAACCCCTTCGACTCCTTTCTCTCTCTCTTCTTCCTCTGGAACTCCTATGATACGGATATTGTTTCTTTTGACTGCATCGCTCAGCTCTCGAATTCTCCTTTCCTGTTCCTGGATCAGCTTCTCTCTCTTTTTATCTGCTTCCTCTTTTTCAATGATTTTGTCTTCTAATGCACTAACTCTTTCCTCTACCTCTTCAATCCGTGCTGTGGCTGCTTCCAGTTTCCCCTGTATTTCTTCCAATGTCTTCTTTAATTCTTCTTGACCGTTTTTAAGGTCTTTGAACTTTGCCTCGTGGGACTCCTTGCATTCATCTAAGCTTTTTTCAAGGCCAGCAATTAGTTTTATGATTAACATTCTATATTCAAGTTCTGTTATGTTGCTTATATCTGTTTTCATTAATTCTTGAGCTGTCGCTACTTCTTGTAGACTCTTTTGAGGAGAATTCTTCCGTCTCGTCATTTTGGCTGGATGTGTTATGGGTTGTTTCTTGAAGTTGCCCCCGAGGTAGCTCTAATACCCCAGCGGCTGACATAAACCAAATGAACCAGGATACACATTTTAAATAAACATTAACATTTAACCCTGCAATTCTACTTCTGGGAAGTCATCCTACAAAAACACTCTCATAATTTAAGAAAGATAAGTGTAAAGACTATTTACTTCACCATTGCTCATAACAGTAAAAATCTGCAAACAAACTAAATGTCAACAGGTGGGGAAATTTTTAATAAAGTATGGTACAACCATTCAAAGGAATAATACAGAGTTGTAAAAAGGAAGGGTAGATCTATAAATACGGAAGTGGAAAGAACTCTAGATATAAAATTAAGAGAAAAACTGCATCTTAAGTTTAACTTTATTTTTGTATACACACATAAAATTTCCCCATGCACTTGCTCACACACACACACACACACACACACACACACGCACATTAGCAAATGCATGGGGAAAGAATATGGAGTAATTATACACCAAAATATTAACAATAGGTGTTTCTGAGGCACGGCAATGTGGACAACACTCAGTTTTTGTGTACTGTTCTTCATAATGCTTACTTTTGTTTTCATAAGCATTTCTTTTATAAGCTAAAAAAGCCTGTAATTTTCAAATAAAAATAAAAATAGCACTGTATTTGTTTTTAAAAATATAAAAGTATAATTATATTTTTATGCTCTATAAGACAAAAAGTGATATTTAAAGTATTAAGGACAAAGATGGAAGGATGAGGACAAAAGAACCAATGACAAAGAAGATAAAAAGAGACTTCAGATCTCAGATTTAGACAGAAAAAGACTGTGTTTCTGTGTAAAGTTATGCTATAGTAAGAAGTTAAACAACACAAAACTGGGAATCTAAGAAATCAAACCACAAAGAGAAATTCTAGCAGCCTAAGTGAAGGAAGGTTTGCATTCATGCACCAAGGGACTTAGTAAATGTGACTGGAATGGAGAGGATGGTCTTCACAAGTACTCCAAGTCCTCAGGGTGCCGGAGTGACTCAGTCGGTTAAGCCTCCAACTCATATATTACATTTATATATTATATAAGACCTGTTATATAAAATATACTTTTATATATAAGATAAAATATGTAAATAAAAATATATTTTAAAGATTTTATTTGAGAGAGAGAGAGAGCATGAATGGGAGAGAGGCGCAGAGGGAGAGAGAGAGAGGATGAGAGAGAGAGAGAGAGAGAGAGAGAGAGAGAGAGGGAATCCCAAGCAGACTCCATGCTCGGTGTGGAGCCTGATGCAGGGCTCAATCCCACGATGACCCTGGGACCATGATCTGAGCTGAAATCAAGAATTGGATGTTCAGCCAATGGAGCCACCCAGGTGCCCCACAGAATTTCCATTTATATTTTATCAAGAAATCAAAGGCTCATGCTCTTTTGCCATATAACACTAATGTGTAATTATTTTAATTTATTCAAAGAATTTATTCAAGAAATAATTATGGAGCACCTGTTATGTACCAAGCATACAGCCCTGGGGTTTTAGGAAGAAAACAGAACAGATAGAGTCCTTGTCCTCCAATAACTCATGCTATATATTTCCAAAACACTGCTGCACGCATTACATTTAACTGAATCTTCTGTGGTATCAACTGTTCTCCCTTTTATATAGATGAGGAAATGATACGCCCAAGGGCACAAAATTTGGAACTAGAAATTTTAGTAAGAAAATTTTATGAGTCCCTCTTTATTACTTTGAAATAAAACATGCTGTCTCTTTGAATAAAATTAAAATTTGCAGGCAATCTTTCAAAACCATGCTAATTTCTCCAGACACCTGGGTGGTTTTAGTAAGTTAAGCGTCTGACTCTTGGTTTTGGCTCAGGTCATAATCTCATGGTTTCACGGGTTCGAGTCCCACATCTGGCTCTGCACTGACGGTGAGGAGCCTGCTTGGGATTCTCTGTCTCCCTCTCTTTCTCTCCCTTCCCCACTCACTCTCTCTCTCTCTTAAAATAAATAAACTTAAAAATAAAAACAAAAAAACCCCATGCTAATTTCTTAGACCATTGGCCTTACTCAAAAGTATCATAAAAGTAGAAAATGGGACAACCAGAAAAATATTGTGTCTATAATAATAATAATAATAATAATAATGATAATGATAATAATTTAGACATATATCAATGAGTTTAGAGTATAATTAACACTATTTTATTTATAATATTCTTATGTACTATTCTAGTTAGGACAAAATATTTTTTCTATGAGAAAAACTAATGGTAAAGGTTTATGATGGTTTTGAAAATGATAAAAAAGAATATCTGGCCAGAAAACCAATAGTTCAGGGGAAATATTTCCTATTTCCTATTTATATTGGTAACTTTGGAAAAATAGAACTTAGTTTTTAGACCTTTTTTTTCAAGGATAAAAACTTCTCACATTTGTAAAATATTAACATTGACCATACAGATTTATTTGAGCCAAGTTTACACTCAATGAAAGAATGTGAATAAGGACATTTAATATGTGTAATATGTCAGAGTATTAGAGAAAACATTGTTCTATTTATAGGGTATTTTCAGTCTGGCTTGCATTCCAGTGCATTATACATTTAAAAATTAGATTCTGCAAGACATTCCATCTATTAGATTCCTCTTTGAAACATTAATGTATATGCCACTAAAAATCTCAACTGCAATCTGGACTCAGCGTGAGTCCTACACTTGGAGTTCTTACTGGATGGAAAACGTGAAACACGTGAATTGTGGCAAGGGGCAAAGAGAGCTTAGCTTGTGCAATTACTGCATTTTATCACAGCCAGCAATTAAGCCATAAATGTATTTTTAAGGCAGCATTTGATTTATTACAGAATGCTGCAAGCTTGGATTACAAAAAAAAACGCCATATAAGGACGAGTGATATTTACACACCCTTCCTTGTTCTGAGGCTGGCACACTGCAGACACACGGCTCCTAGCTGAAGTGCACTCACACCACACAGTGAGCAGGCAGATGGCTAGAGTCCAGGCCATGTGGGACTTCAAAAATAGACCAATCTCAGCGCTTATAAAAAAGGAACTATGAAATTATATGTATTCCTGGGGAGGGGGGGTGGGGAAATAGTGTTTAATGATTACAAGAGTTTCTGTTTAGAGTGATGAAAAAGGTTTGGTATGACATCGCAGTGATGGTTGCATAACATTGTGAATGTGATCAATGCAACCGAATTACACACTTAAAAATGGTAAACGTGGCAAATTTTACATGGTTTTTTTTGCCATGATAAAAAATGTTAACAATCCAGAAAGTAAATTACAGGTATTCCTACTCAGTTAGTAGGGCTGGAGTTAGTAGTAGTAGTAAACATCAGGAAGATATTTAACAAGATTGAATCCTAAATAATATCTTAGTATTTGCTTATTTAAGTACCCCCAATTTAGTAATTCCATCTTGTTTATAAAACTTCTATAGGTGACAGCCATAAAAAAGAATGAAACCTTGCCATTTGCAACAACATGGATGGAGGTGGAGAGTACAAAGCCAAGTGAAATAAGTCAGTCGGAGAAAGACAAACACCATATAATTTCACTCATATGTGGAATTTAAGAAACAAAACAAATGAACAAAGGAAAAAGAGAGAGAGAGAGAGAGAGACAAACCAAGAAACAGACTCTTAACTCTAGAGAACAAACTTGCTGGTTCCCAGAGCCAAGGTGGGTGAGGGGGATGGGTGAAATAGGTGATGGGGATTAAGAGTACAATTGATGAGCACTGAGTAATGAATGCATGGAATTGCTGAATCACTATATTGTACACCTGAAACTAATATAACACTGTATGAGAACCGTACTGGAATTTAAATACAAAATTTAGTAAAATTAAAAAGAAACTTCTATAGGTGAAAACATTAAGTAACTCAATATAGAAACAACAAAATGACTTGCCTAATTGCCTTTCTTCTTTCTTGTTGATCAGAAGAGACATATGCCTTCATCTCATCAGTAGCACGACGAAGTTGTACTTCTAGGTTCTAAGTGGAAAGACTAAGTTTTAGGTTAAGTTCTTGATACAGAAAAATCTCAGAAAAGTTCTTGATCCACCTTCCTCATTTTACCTTAATCATACAATTTGTGTAATGGTATCTACTTTCTTCCTGAAGACATTCTTCACGGAGTCCTCTGACTTCCTACAATATATAATTTTAAATGGGCAACATTATTGAAAGAATAATCAAATACAGAGAGGATGACTTTAAATGTACAACAACTGACCATCAGAGTAATTTCTTCTTTTGTGATTATAATTTTGTTTACCATAATAGACTAGGTTGCAATCTTTTCTAGAGACTACTCATATCACTCCAAAACCTACAGGTTCAGTTATTCATTTGTTAAGTACCTACTGCGTGCCCAGCGCTGTGCTAGGTGCTGGGGACACAACAGTGAATAAGACCACAGGTCCTTGCTGTCATTCGAGTAGAGGAAATAGGCATAAACAAGGAGACAGGCAATGAAGGTGGCTTCAGATGGGGACAAGTACTATGAAGAAAAGTCAGCAGTAGTAGAATGTGATAGGGTGACCCAACAGGGAACATTAGATAGGGTGATCAGAGAAGACCTCTAGGAGGAGGTGACACTTAGGCTGAGACCTGATGATGAACAGGAGCTATCGAGGTAAAGGGCTGGAGGCAGAGGGTCCCAGGGAGAGAGAAGAGCACAAGCAAAAGCCGTGAGGTAAAAACAAGCTCAGCCTGTCTGACATGCAAGAAGAAGGCCCGTGTGGCGGGGGCCCTGTGGATGATGAGAACAGCACATGGCCATGAAGTTCATAAGGGAGGTGGGCTTTGCAGACCATAGTTTGGAAGTCAGATTTTAAGTGCAGTAGGAAGCTAGTAGAGGGTGGCCTAAGTTTTCCACAGGTTTCTTGGGCTGCTCTATAGAGAAGAAACCTCAGGAAGGCAAGGGTGGAGGTAAGAGAGCAGAGTGGGGTTACTGTGGGAGTCGAGGAGACACCTGCTTGGGGCCTGGGCCTTGGTGGTTGTGGTACAGATGGAGAATTCAGTGTGGATGCATCAAGTGTGAAGAAATAAAGATCTCTGGAGCTTAGGAGAGAGGCCCAGAGGACGAGGGTAAAGATTTGGGGATCTTTTGATGTCAATGTAATGAAAACACGCACATACCGGCAGTTTCTGCTAAATTGTTAAAAAATAAAAACTATCTTCTTACCTGTTCTAATTTGGACCGATTGCTTTCGAGGCCTGCTGCACAGCTATCGTACTGGGATTTCTTTTCATCACACTCCTGGGTTAGTTCCTAGTATGAAAGGATAAATGATTGAATAAGTGAAAAACAAAGGCCTAAAATGTGGCTCTGGAACAATGCATGCCCTTGTCAGTCTTGTAACTTAACTCTAAGCTTCTTGGCATACTTAAGAGTTATTTATACAACAATCAGACATTTGAGAATTATGACAGATGAAGGTGCTGATAAAAATAATAGCTACCATGTATTGAGCTGTGTGCCAGGCTCTTTATTAGGAGCTGGGATACAACAGTGAGCAAAACAGCCAAAATCCTTCCCCTAAAGTATGTTCAGACAAGTAAACAGCCTGTTGAGTGGTATGATGGGCAAATGCGAGTGTTATAGGAGAACGTGGGACTCTCACAGGACTTAGCCCAGGCTTGGAGATCGGCAGGGATAGAGAAACCGATACCTAAGTTGAGGGATGAAGGATTAGTACGATAGTTAGGGGGAAGGTGAACAAGGGAGGAGAATGTCCAGAAAAAAAGAACGCTATGTATAAAGGCTCGGAAGCCAGAGAGAAGAACAATAACCTAGGATGGACAAGTAGTTTATTATACTGGAGTATGTCTGGAAAGTTTGAGAAGATGCTGAACGCTTTGGCAGGGGCTTGGTCAGAACTCTGGAAACCATGGTAGGGCCTCTGTGCTTTACCCTTGTCAATAACTCAATCTCACCACAGCCCCTTGAGGTACGTATTAATATCCCCATATCATACTTGGAGAAAGTTCATGGAAGTCAAATACTTTGCCAAAGACTATACTGAAGAAAAGGGGTGTCAGAATTTGAATTCAGGCTGTTTGAGTAGTTTCAAACTTTCTTCTAATGTAATACTGTGAGAATCATCTATAAATACTGGAAATGCTAAAAATATCTACAAATGCTTGATAAGGTGGAGCAAACATCTTTTCAAATCCAGAGCTGAAATGAACTTTTCAGGAAGGGGAATTACCAGAGCCAGAAACAAAGGATGACACGCTGTGGCTGCCCTTGGGGAAGGAGGCTGGGAGCAGTCGGTCTCAGTACTGGAGTGATTCTAACGTCCAGGCAGGGCAGACGACAGAGTGGGAAGTTAGAGCTGAGAACCCATAGAATCCTAGCTGTTTTCAGCCTGAGAGCCTGGATGTAAAGGGTTAACACCAGGCCTGGACTGAATGAAGCCAGCCAGCCTCCGAATGACCTTTCACACAGCAGTTTCCTGGGGAACAAGAGAGTCAACATAAATGGGCAATGTTGTGTGTGCTTCCTTTGTTGTGTGGGACTGCATCTGGTTTGGGGTGATGAGCACAGTATAAAAAACCGGTGAGGTGATTGCTGTGGCAGCACATACACTAAAAATTGGAACAATACAGAGAAGATTAGCATGGTTTTTCTGTGCAAGGATGACCTGCAAATTCATGAAGCATTACGTGTTTAAAAAAAAAAAAAGGGGGCGCCTGGGTGGCTCAGTTGGTTAAGCACCCGACTTCAGCTCAGGTCAGGATCTCACGGTCTGTGAGTTCGAGCACCGTGTCGGGCTCTGTGCTGACGGTTCATCAGAGCCTGGAGCCTGCTTCAGATTCTGTATCTCCCTCTCTCTCTCTGCCCTTCCCCTGCTCACGCTCTGTCTCTATGTCTCTCAAAAATAAGTAATTAAAAAAAAAAAGGATTTAAAAAAAACAAAAAACAAAAACCTGGGAGGAGCTGTCTCCGGGCCCAGCCCTAGTTTGTGGTGACATGGCTAAATACACCAAGAAGGTCAGAAGGTCAGAATCATATGTAAATATGGGACCCATTATGGTGCCTCCTTCAGGAAAATGGTGAAGAAAATTCAAACAAGCCAGCATGCCAAGTACACTGGCTCCCTCTGTGGCAAAGTCAAGAAGAAAAGACGAGCTGTGGGGATGTAGCACTGTGGTTCCTGCATGAAGACAGTAGCTGGTGGGGACCACTTCTGTCGTCACAGTAACGCCTCAAGGAATTGAGAGACCAGTCGGAGCTCTACCGTTTCAAACATTACTAGCCTATAATAAATGGGTAAACTTATGCATCAAAATTACTTGGTTTGTTGTTAAACTTATTAATTAGACCTTCTGATTTTCATTGCATTAATTGTGCTTTCTTGAAAAACACTTGGAAGTTAAAATCCTTTTCATTTTTATTGGGAAAAAGAAACTGGTTATAAAAAGGACCTGTGACTTTTATGTATCAAAGGGCCCTACAGATATTTAAGACCCTTATGGGTGACAGTCATTTCTACCGTAAATGGGAGGAGGGGCAACAGCGGCTGTAGCGGCTGGGCCTCTCGATGACATGGTAGCTTGTGTGGGTGTGCACATGTGGCCTGGGAGTCTGGTGGCTAAACTGATCAGAAGATGCACCTGTGCTGCTGCTGGGGCAGCTGGAGAGAAGGGCCCATCCTGGGGCAGGTTCGTTCACATCTACCCTTACCTACATGAACTCCCAAGCCGAGACATTAACTCAAAATTAGCTCTGAGCTTATCATACTCCCTAAACACTCAGCAGAACCAACTGCAAAGCCATTCTGAAGGGACACATGCTCCATCCTAGCTGCTTGGATTCAAAAGACAAAACCCTACTAAAGATAAGCTCACAATCCAAAAGTATAAATACACAAGGAAACAATCAATCCTTATGTGTGAGGATCAGAAGATACAAAAACAGCAGGACTATACCTCCATGAACTATAGATACTAGAAACAAGACTATTAAGTAAGTGTACTTGAAACAAAGTCAAAAAAGAGGAACTGAAAACAAAAGATGGAGAAAAAAAGTACAGTGAGTAAAAATAGACAAAAATGAAAAACTAGTCATTGAAATTAAAAATTAAATGGTATAAATGTAAGATCAGACACAGCCCAGAAGATAAAAAGAATGAACTCGAAAACAGAGCTGAAGAAATTATTTAAAATTCATCACTAAGAGACAAAAAGATAAAAATATGAAGACAAAGTCATGCAGCAGGGGACAGACACCCCCTGTCATCCCCACAGGGACATAAGTATGCCTAACATGCAAATAATAGCAGTTGCTGGAGAATGAACTAAAAAAAACAGGGCAGAGAATATTTGAAGATATCATGGAGAATTCTCCTAGAATTAATGAAAGACAAAAAGCGCAAATTCCAGGAGAGCAAATAAAACTAAATCTGTATTTAGATCACGGTAGTGAAATCGGACAACAACAAATACAAAGATAAAAATATTACATTCAATTATAGGGAAGATATTACCTAAATAGAAATGATAATTAAACTGATGGCAGACCTTTCAACACAAGAGAAACCAGAAAGCAATGAATAAGCCATTATTAAAGAAAAAAAAAAAGGTGGTTTATTTATAGCGATGATTCCTTACTGAGAGAACTACTAAAGGAAAAAAACAACACAAGGAAATTTAGTTTTAGGAAGAAAGAAACTGAATCCAGAAGGAAGAATTAAAATGTAAGAAACAATGGTGAAAAGTGTTAAATATGTGGGTAAATCTAAGCAGGAGATGACTGTATAAAATAGTAATTATAAGTAAGGACCACCATGACAACTACTTTTAGAGATGAAGAAATAGGGGCACCTGGGGGGCTCAGTCAGTTAAGCATCCTACTCTTGATCTCAGCTCAGGTCTTGATCTCAGGTTATGAGTTCAAGCCCCATGTTGGGCTCCATGCTGAGTGTGGAGCCTACTAAAAAAAAAGAGAGAGAAAGAGATGAAGAAATAAAATGGAAATAAACTACCAGATGATAACAACACACATGTAAGGCATTAGAAGGTGTTAAACTATTCTAAGGTCCCTGTATTGTTTAGGAGATGCTGATTAGTTGTCATGAAAATGTATGTTAAAAATTTAAGAATAACAATATCAGAATAGAAGAAGATAGAAAAATAAATAAAGGGAACAAAGAAGATAAAAGAACACAGAGTGATACAATGGAGGGCGGGAAAGCAGCAGCAAAGAAAAAGCACAGTAAACAGGATGTACAAAATAGAAATAAATCCCAATGTATCAGTACTAAAAGTAAATGTAAATGGGATTAAATACACCAACTGAAAGACAGATTCTCAAGCTGAATGAAGAAACCACCCACATAAGATCTAGCTATATGCTATTTATGAGACATATGATAAAAGTAAGGACACAGAAAGCTAAAAGAAAACAGAAATAAAAAGATATACCAAGCAATCCTAATGATAAGAAAGAAAGCTGGCATACTTACATTAATAGCAGACAAAATAAAAATCTTGGACCAAAAGCATTAGCAGGAATAAGGACAATAAAAAAATAACGATGAAGTGAATAATTTACCAGGAAGGTTTTTTTTTTTTAAACCAGGAATCTTAATTCTGGCAAAATAACATAAAATTTACCATCTTAACCATTTTTTTTAATGTTTATTTATTTTTTAGAGAGAGAGAGAGAGAGAGAGAGAGAGAGCATGAGCAGGGGAGAGGCAGAGAGAGAGGGAGACACAGAGTCCGAAGCAGGCTCAAGCCTCCGAGCTGTCAGCACAAAGCCGGATGCGGGGCCTGAACCCACGAACCACAAGATCATGACCTAAGTCGAAGTCAGGTACTCAACCAACTGAGCCACCCAGGCGCCCCTATCTTAACCATTTTTAAGTGTATAGTTAAGTACAGGGTACACTCGCTTTGTTGTGCAACCCATCTCCAGGACTATGTTCACCTTGTAAAACTGAAATTATATACCCATTAAACAACTCCCCATTCACCAGGAAGCTTTAAATGATACATCTGAAAACGCTGATCTAATGAACACATAGAGAACCCAGTACTCAACCAATGGAAAATACACATTCTTTTTAAGATCAAGTCACCAAAAGAAATTAGGCTGGCCTCTGATCTCTCCATGGCCACACTTAATCCTGGAAGACAGTAGAGCAGAATACTTTAAAAATTCTCAAGGAAAGAAAGCACGATGGAAAGATTCTACGCTCAGCCAAGCTAATTTTTAAATATTTAAGGCAAGAAACTCTAGAACATGCAAGAACTCATTAGGGAATATTGTTCTTGTGAGGTTTTTTGAGGATTCTCCTAGAGGACTAATCACAGACAATAAAAATTAGGAAAAAGGGTGGTGAAAGGATTGGTAATGAGCAGTGAACCTAATAATTACAGGTTTAACACTGAAAACAGAAGTGGGAACCAGGGTAATAGAAGAGAATGTAAATGTTACATGCCCTGACAATGTAGAAACGATACAACAAAATCTACAGGGAAGGGAAAGGGAAAAGAAAGTGGAAGGTAGAATAAATAAGCTGGTTTCCTCAATTTTTAATTACTGGGGATGAGTGGGGGAATATCAAAGGATATAATTTAAATCTGATGAATCAAGTTATAAGTATATTAAAAATATAAAGGCAAACAGTAAAAGAGACAACATAATTTACTGAATTCAGGTACTAAAGGAGAGGGAAGAGAGGGAGAAGGAAGAGGAAAATACGAATTTCAGCACTGCTCACAGTAGGGATTAGTAGCTACTACCTACCAGAAATGGATGATTAATGGTAGAGTTACAAATATAACCACCAGACCAAAACTGCAAGCCAGAAACACATACAGGGAGGGAGAGGGAGATAGACAAGAGAGAGAGAACAAGAGAGAAAATGAGAAAAAACCCAAGATTTTTTATGGGCTTTAAAATCAAAAGCTATGGATGCCTGGATGGCTCAGTCGGTTAAGCATCTGACTTTGGCTCAGGTCATGATCTCACGGTTCTTGGGTTTGAGCCTCATGTCGGGCCCTCTGGTGTCAGCACAGAGCCCACTTCGGATTCTCTGTCCCCCTCTCTTTCTGCACCTCCCCTGCTTGCTCTCCGTCTCTCTCAAAATAAATAAACTTAAAAAAAATCAAAAACTACACATAAAATGCGCTAAGATCAAATATGTCTGCATATCAATAAATATAAATGGTCTAAACTTACTTATTAAAACAAACCCTTCAGATTGTATTGCATACCAAAACCCAATTCAAGACCTAATCAGAGACACCTACAACAAGATAATTTTTAAAGAGTTGAAAGCAAAAGATGGGCAAAAGTACAGTAGGCAAATGCAAACAAAAGGAAGCAGATGTTTTGTTCTTAATATCAGTCAGAGTTTAATTCTGTCTCCCACCAGCAGAAAATGTCTTTGTCTTTCTGGAGAGTAGAACAAACTCTAGGCAGCCAATAAATAATTATTCATTCATTAATTCTCGGGAAATTTCTGGAAAACACATAAGGACCTGTTTTACTTCTGGGGAGTGTAGCGAGAGAGTTAATTTCTATTCTTCCCCTTAAACAATTCTTCACAGATTGAATTCTTACCAAGAACATGCTTTTACTTTTATGAGAAAAAGTGATCAATCAGAAATATTTCAGTGAAATCAATAATTGTCAGATATTATACTCTAAAATGAGCATTTTAGCTTTTCCCATATATTAGCAATTTTATGTATTATGACATTTAATTACGTGTAATTTATAGATCAACTCCTAAGAAAATGAACATAACACTTACCAAGATACTATTCTAATTCTAGGTGATTATAAAAGATTTAGATAAATGTAAGTTACACATCTCGAGTTGTAGTGCTCCAATTTTCAAACGGTTGTTATTATTCAAATATAGAACATACAAATATAATAGAAAGGAAATGCCCTAACAGTTCACTATAAAGTTTCCTAAATATTTCAGAGCTGCCCATTAATGCAAGAAGTATAAAGTATTTTCAAGTAGTCCTGCACTTTTAACAATACGTTTATGTAGTTTCGAGTGGTAGGTACAGGCAAGTTAAAAATAAATAATATTCAGGGCACCTGGGTGGTCAGTCGGTTAAGTGTCTGGCTTCAGCTCAGGTCATCTCACCAGTGGTGAGTTTGAGCTCTGTGCTGACAGCTCAGAGCCTGGAGCCTGCTTGGGATTCTGTGTCTCCCTCTCTGCCCCTCCCGCTCTTGCACTCTGTCTGTCTCTTTCTCTCTGACCCTCTCTCAAACATAAACAAATATTTTAAAAAATTAAAAGAAAAATGCTTTCTTCTGGAAAAAAATTACTATGCAATGTAGAGAACAATTAAGAATTTCAGTTAAGATTGAAAAGAGCTTACAATCGATGACATGGTTAGCCTCTTTTTTTTAGTATGCTTTTTATCACAAAAGGTTTCTGGGTAAAAGTAGAACTATACACGGATGCAGAAGAGCGACATAATGAGCATCAGACACCAAATACACTGAACTCAACCCCTGGGAAAAAAACCAACAGCTAATGCAAATATAGGCAAGTCCCGCCCCCTTTTAAAAGATTTTTTTAACAATTTTTTTTATGTCCATTTATTTTTGAGAGAGAGAAGGAGAGAGAGACAGAGCATGAGTGGGCGAGGGGCAGAGAGAGAGAGAGAGAGAGGGAGACAGAGAATCAGAAGCAGGCTCCAGGCTCCGAGCTGTCAGCACAGAACCCAACATGTGGCTCGAACTCACAAACCATGTCCTGAGCCAAAGTGAGACACTTAACCCACCGAGCCACCCAGGTGCCCCTAAAAGATTTTTTTTTACTGCCGTAAAATATACATAAAATAAAAATTACCACTGAAACCGTTTTTAAGTGTCCAGTCTAGTGGCATTAAGTACATTTACACTGTTGTGCAGCTATCACCACCTTCCGTCTCCAGATCTCTTTTCATCTTCCCACACTGAAACTCTGTCCCCACTAAACACTTAACTTCCCATTTGCCCTGGCCTCACGACCACCATCTACTGTGTGTCTGTGAATGTGATTACTCTGGGTACCTCATGTAAGTGGAATCACGCAAGTGTTTGTCCTTAGCAGAGTGACTTTTCAACATGGCAGAAGACGGAGATGAAATGTTGACATGGCTTAGGTACCTCTCTGACTTGATATATGGAAAGAACTGGAGAGTTGTATTATTTGGGAAGGTGATAAGAGGGCTACATTTCTTTGTGATGGGAGAGGTAGGCAGTCCTTCACATACAGAGAAATTGAGTTAAATCACATGAAAATGAGTTTCGGGTTTGGTTACATTATTATAATACATGACTTTATAGAATTTAAGATCTGATATAAAGTTTCCTCAGAAAACAATTTGGTTGAAAAGCAATACTATCCCTTCTTTTAAAAGTCTCTTTAATAATTATAGTAATTAATACTTTAAAAATGTTTGTTTATCTATCTATCTATCTATCTATCTATCTATCTATCTATCTATCTATTTATCTATCTATCTTTCTATCTAGAGAGGGAATCCCAAGCAGGTTCCATGATGTCAATGCAGAGCCTGACGTGGGGCTTGATCTCAGGAACCACCAGGTCATGACCTGAGCCGAAATAAAGAGTCGGATACTTAACCAACCGAACCACCCAGGCACACCAGATAAATACCTTTTAAAAAGTTCTTATGTATTAGTCATGAGACTTGTTGCAAAGTGCCTTATATGTGTTATTTCATTTAGTCTTTACAACCACTCTATTGAGGAGAGACTAGTTTACAGATGAGGACACTAAAGTTTATAGGGATAAAGTTGTTTACCCAAGATTATCCAGGGTCTGCCTGATTCTGTAGTGCATGTTCTTAATCATTCTATCTACAATGTCTGGATAGAACCTTAAAGTAACTAAGTGCAGTATCTACTAAAATTCCAACCATGTAAAAAAGTATATAGGAGAGGACAAGTCTGAAATGCAATGATGAACACTGTTCAACTGTTACTACTAGCATAACAGGTGCTGTATTAAAAGATGTCAGTTAACGTACCTGACCTATCTATAGCCTCTCCAGAGGGAAAGCCATACTTGGTACCATATCGCCCTCCTTTCTTCTCATCCTGCCCTTACAAGCATGGCTGGCTAGACTAAGAATGGGCCCCTGACCTGACCTAAGGAGAGCCAACAGTCTATGAGATAGCTGGGCATGAAAAACTGCCCCCAAAAAGAGAAGCTGCACCAGGAATTTGAATTAGAAAATTCAGAGAAAATAGCGCAGTTAGTAGTGAAAACTTCAACACAAAACCTGTAGAGAGGAAGGTCTTAGCATGTACGATGAACAAGAAGGAGCTACACGGGTGGTTGTGAGGCCTAAATGAGCAATGTAATTGTGCTTGGAACACAGAAAGCACTTAATATGTGGTTTTAACTATGATTTCATCATCATTATTCACAAGCTCCTGCTGTTAGTATTCCTGAAACTTCCCTGACCCCAAACGCTCCCTGGTTACGGTACCTGTCCCTGTCCCAGACAGATTATGTTTCTGATCCTTGGATTCCATGAGAGCGCATTTCCTTTACTGCCCTTAATATCCTTTCAATAAAACTCACTTAATATATAAATGAAAAATATATAAATGAATTTAATAAAAGAATTGTTTACAAATAGATTTATTAGCTTACCATTAGGGAGAAATTTTATCATCACAGTCCCTTTGGTTTCCAAGTTACTTACTCGAGAAAAGCTTTAAGAAAATCAATGGATTAGACTGTAACCATGAAAACAGTTCTTGATGTCCTCAATCCCAAAACTTAGCTCAAAAATCTCCTTTCTGAAACTTTTTCTTCCTAACAGTCACATCATTTGCTTCCTCTTATCAGTTATGATTTTGATCTCTTCCTTCCTTCCTTCCTTCCTTCCTTCCTTCCTTCTTTCCTTCCTTTCTTTCTTTTCTTTTTTTCTTTCTTTCTTTCTTTCTTTCCTCCTCCTTCCCTCCCTCCCTCCCTCCCTCTCTCTCTCTTTCTTTCATTCAGGTAAGCACTATGCCCAATGTAGGGCTCGAACTCACAATGCTGAGATCAAGAGTCACATGCTCCACTGACTAAGCCAGCCAGGCACCTCTTTTCTATATTGCTCTTAAGTTGGCTTATCTTTTGCGTTTCTTGAATTTCTTCACGTTTGTCTCATCTCACCTATGAGTCTATGAACTCTACAGACCAGGGACTTGTCTCTTTCATTTCTTTTGTGATGGCAGCGGTGTGTAATGGAATCAGCAGGAGATTTGAAATATGATAATATTGATGCTGGAGTCAAGCCCCAACTCTCTCACTGCCTATTGTTCTATTTGGATAAGTTACTAAACCTGTATCAGACCCCATGGCATTTTCTATAAAAAGGAAATGATGTCTGTCTGATTTCAAAGTCCATGTGATTTTTCACTGTGCTCTGATTGATGGCATCCGTGAAGAATTTTATAGTTCCACACTCAGGCACATGCGGTACAACCCACATTCAAACCTAAAATTACTACACAGAGAGTGATAAAATAACAACTGCTCATGTCAGATGGCGGAGGCCATCTGATCTGGATTTGCGGAGGGCATTTACCTTCTAACAGTGTAGCTTCAAAGCGGTGGTTAGAATTAGCTTCCCAGTAATGGTATTCCATCACTTATCACAAGCTATCGTAGTTTGCCCCTGGCCCTGCTCCCCAGCTAAGCAAGTCCATTAATCTAAAGTTAACTTGTCACCACTTGTTGGCAGACTCTGAGCTTTTACCTGGCCATAAAAGAATGTGACTTCATATTTATAGCTCCGACGTGCATCAGATTTAGAGCAAAAATCTAATGTAGCTGCACTTGTGATTTCAGCTTAAACTCCTTCCTTCTCCTCTCTTCCCCCCACCCGATAACTTGACAAACCAAACAGCATAAAATAAATTTAAAAAAACTTCGAGGTCATGTTATTAGTTTTTTGTGGAATAATATCAATAATAACAATTTGTTTTCTATAAATTACTCAAGTAAAATATTCCGGATTCTAACCAGCACATCTGAACAAGATAGGACGCTAAAAGCATCGCACAATCAGATTCACTTACTTGACATTTCTGACGCAACTGTCGTAGTTCTTTTATAACTGGGGCTAGAGCTGACTTCTTTTCAGATACCAGTGAATTCAGTTTTTTTACCTGTCATTTAAACAAAATACATGACATCTAAGATAAGAATTCAAAAGAACAAAAAAAAAACTACATGCATAAATATATTTATTACAGTGTTATGTAAAAGAGTAAAAAAACTAAATTGCTTCAACATCAAACAATGGGGAAAGGATTTAGTAAATGCTGATTTGGTAATATGGAATAGCCATTTAACTTTTTAAATTTTTAAATGTTTTTTATTTTGAGAGACAGAGTGCATGTACACGTGAAAGCAGGGGAAGGGCAGAAAGAGAGGGGAACGCAGGATCTGAAGTGGGCTTTGTGCTGACAGCAAAGAGCCCAATGGAGGCTCAAACTCATGAACCGTGAGATCATGACCTGAGCCAAAGTCGGACGCTTAACCAAATGGGCCACTCAGGCGCCCAGCATTTAGTTACTTAAAAATGTTAATTACTGGGGGACACTCAGTTAGTTGAGCATCTGACTTCAGCTCAGGTCATGATCTCACAGTTTCTGAGTTTGAGCCCCGTATTGGGCTCTCTGCTGTCAGCTCAGAGCCCACTTCAGATCCTCTGTCTCTCACTCTCTCTGCCCCTCCCCCATTTGCACTCTCTCTTTCTATCTCTCTTAAAATTAAATAAATTAAAAATAAATAAATAAAATGTCAATTATTGGGGCACTTGGGTGGCTCAGTTGGTTAAAGCGTCTGACTCTTGATTTCAGCTCAGGTCATGATCTAATCTCATGGTTGGTGAGATGGAGCCCCACATCAGACTCTGCGCTGGGCATGGAGCTTGCTTGAGATTCTCTCTCCCTCTGCCCTCCCTGCTTGCATGCACATGTGCTCTCTCTCAAAAATAAATAAATAAATAAATAAAATGTCAATTATTAAGGTTGCAAACAATATGGGAAAATACTTGTAATCTAACACTGAATAATGAAAACAAATTACAAAGTTGCCTAAATACAGCTACGATCATGTTGTATTATGTAAAATAACGTAATTATGTAGGTTATAGAGTGTATACATAACATGATGAAGTGATATTCAAAATACTTAATAACCCAAATGATATAAGTAATGACTATTCAAAATGGACACCAGCCATGTAACAGAGTATTGAGGGCCTCTGCTGTGTTAAATGTTAATCTTTTTAGGAGTTAAATGGTAGTGAGATCAGAGGGCTCTGGGCAAGTGGCCAACGTGGAAAAGCCAGGTAGAAGCGGGTACTCTGAGCGTCTGAGGCACTAGCTATTTACCAATAGGGAAGAAAAGATTTCAATATTTTAATGCCTGCTGAAGCGGCATCAGTGCATTCAGGCTGAGTAGCAGCTCCAAATATGGACAGATACAAAGGACAAACACAAAAATGAAATAATTTTATGAGTTAGGGTGATATAATTCAGGAAAACTTATTTTTTATCTTAAATATTTCTTTAATGTTATAGAACTTTTACATACTTTGAAAACCGCAAGATAAGGCAGGCATTTCAATACCTAATTCTATAGGGTATTTAATAAACCTATCGTGTTTCCCTGGGGAAAAAAACCCTGCAAAATGCCTAAATTATTACCAGTTGAACAATGTACTAAAATGGAAACATTCAAAAGAGACTGATAAAGAGAGATGAAGGAATATAAAGTAAACGATGTGCAGAAATGAAAATTTCAGTGTTTCACTGAAAACAAAACACAAAAACATCTGCCTCTAGCTACGCAATAAATAAAAAACTATAAAAAAGTGTAATCACCATTTCGGACATGTCATCTAGCGTTCGGCCTTTCATTTCATCGACTTCGCTCTTCAGTGCAGATACCCTTTCTAGCTCTTCCTGTGTGTAACTATATCCAGATATGCCCTTTTTCTCTTCAATAGTTCGCTAAAAGTGAAGAATAAAAATAGGTATCAAAAATGGGGTCCACAAAACGAGGGTCAAATCCTTGACGATTCCATAAGAGGTATACAGATTTAATTCACAGCAATAAAGTTACAACTAAAATAAGTTAGCTTAAAATGCTAAAGAATAATTTTTATTGACTTCAACAATAATTACATACTTTTGTATGTTATAAACTTACGCTTAATTTTGCTTTGTTATCTTCAGGTGCATGGTATTTCTAATTTTAGCACTCAATAAATATTTGATGACTGAATGAATTCTCAAGTGATCAATAAACATGCATTCATTCACCCATCCAATATTTATTAGATACCTAAATATGCGGAGCATAGTTTTAAGCACCAGATAAACAGATAAAATAAAATGTCAATTATTAAGGCTGCAAACCATATGGGAAAATACTTGTAACAAAACAGATAAAACAAACAAAACACAAAAAAACCCTCCATCACAGAGCTTACTTCTAGTGAGAGTAAATAAGCAATATGTCGACAAGTAAAATACATACAGTGTGAGGTGGGAGAGGGGTGGGAATCTTAAATAACAGGGTGGTTAGAGGTCTTCCTGAGAAGATGACATCTAAGCAAAGCCTGAATGAAGGGAGGGAGCAAGTCATACAGATATCCAAGGGATGAGCAAGCACAAAAGACATGAGGTAGGAGCAAACCTGTCCTTTCCAAGAAATAGCCAGGAGACTGGTGAACTGAGAACGGAGTGAGAGTGAGGTGGGGTGGGGGAGGGACCATACAGGACTCAGATGGCTTGCTGAAACAGTCTCAGTTAACGTCTGTTGTCCTTTGCGTTCTGAAAAGTGTCCTACTTTAGATGATAAATTATACGGTTACTTTATTTTCAGGTCAATGAAAGAGCTTGGGCTTATTTTAAATGAGATGAGAGCCTTGTTGGGGGGCTCAGAGTAAAGGAATTTTTAAAAGACCACTTTAACATCTGTTCTGAGATCAAACTATAGAGGGACAAAGGAAGCGAGTTAGAAGACTACTCCATTAATTTAAGTTAGAGATAATGGTAGCACGAATCAGATGGTGGTGATAGAGGTAATGAGAAATAGTTTGGTACATATTTTAGAGATAAATCCAACAAAATATGCTGACAATTAGATGTGGGGTGTGAGGGAAAATGAGGGGTAAAGAGTGACTAAGGTTTCAGGCCTGCAGAACTCAGATGATGGAGCTGCCATTTATTGAAATGAGAAGGACTTGGTAAGACCAGATTTGAGGGAGCAATGAAGATCAGAAATTTAGTTCTGGACATGTTAAAAACTTGAAACATCTAGCAGATATCCAAAAGAGAGGCCAAGATGTTATATGTACAAGACAGAAATTTGAGGAGAAATCTAGGCTGGAGATATAAATTTGTGAGTTGTCTGCATAGAGAAGGTCTTTAAAGCCATAGACAGGAAAAGATCACCAAGGGAGTGAAAGTAGAAGAGATCCAAGGGCTAAGCCTGGGAACTCCACTATTTAGACCTTGGAGAAACGAGAAGAAATCAGCCATGGAGTAGAAACAGGAGTCCCAGCAAAGGAGAAAAACCAGGAGAGTGCAGTGTATTAGAAGATCAGGAGAGGAAGAGAGAGTGGTCAACTATGTCAAACACTGCTAATAGGCCAAGTAGGAAAAGGACTAAGAATTACTCACTAGATTTAGCAATGTGAAGGTACTAGTGATCTTAACCAACTGAGCCACTCAGGTGCCCCTTGTACTGGAGATCTTGACAAGAGAAAGTTTGGTGAGACGGTGGGTGTGAAGACCTGACTGGAGAGGGTTCAAAAGAGGATGGAAGAACCAAAAGGAAAGAAAGACAAGGAGAGAGGCGGAGTTGGAATTGGGGGCTGCCAATAAGATTGAAAGGAGTAGTGGGAACTACAAAGTATTAGCCCAAGATTCAGTATGTGATTTCCTCTTTGGGCATTACCAAATCCTAAGCTGTGTGCAAGGAGGGTAAGACTCCCCAAAACCAAGTGAAAATCAGTAGATAGGTGACTAAAAAGCTGGACAAAGTTTTCAGTATCTCATAGTGCTGGGCAGACAGAGGTAGGAATTCAGGAATGTCAAATTGTGTTGCTTCAGATTGTCAGCTGAAACCCCAGAAGGGCTACTCCTTAGGAGTAAGGGTTATAACCTAGGAATAAGAGCTAGGCCATAGAAGTAAGGACTACTTCCTGGGAGTAGAGTTTCTGTCACAGCTATAAGGACTGCATCTTAGGAATAAGAGAAAACTGGAAAAATACCAGCCTAACAAAACTGAATCTAGATGATCTATGGGAAAATAAAAAATCAAATGTTCTTTTAAGGAAGGAAATGTTTCCAGAGGCTGGCGTTCAATAAAAAAGTACTAGGTAAGCAAAGGAACAGGAACAAATGCCTGAAAATCAAGAGAAAAATACAGATAATAGAAACAGATGCCCAGATGAATTTATTAGATAGGACATTTAAAATAGCTGTGATTATTATATTTAAGAGAATAAATGAAAAGTAGGAGAATGTTACCAATAACTGGAATCTATAAAATGGAATCAAATGGAAATTCTAAAACTGAGAAATATCATAACTGATATTCAGAATTCAAAACATGGGTTACATAGCAGATTAGACACAACAAAAAAAAGCAAGATTAATGAATTAGAAGATAGCACAGCAGAAAAAAATTCAGATTAAGTCACAGAAAGAAAGAAATAATGGAAAAAAAGCAAAACATAAAACCCATAATGAACACGGTAAATAGTGAAAAAAACTAACATACATGTAACTGTAACTGTAGCTCAAGGAAGAGAGAAAGGAAGGAGACTATAATATTTAAAGAAATACTACTGGCTGAGGACTTTTCAAAAACTGACAAGACATTAAGGCCACACATTTAAGAAGCTTTACAGATCCCAAGCTAGATGAATAAAAAAAGAAAACCTAAGAAAATCATAGTAAAACTGCTGAAAAACCAAAGAAAGAAAAAAAAATCTTAGCAACCAGAGAATAACACATTGCCTTAAAAAAACACAAGAGATAATGGAAGCCAGAAGCCAACGGAATTAAATCTTTAAAGTCCTGAAAGAAAGTAATTGCCACCCAAGAATTCTATATTTGGTGAAAATGTGCTTCAAAATGAAGGTACAATAAAGATGTTTTAAGAAAAACAAAAATTGAGTGAATTTATCACTAGCAGACCTACACTAAGTGAAATACTGAAAATGAGATCCCAACAGAATAATGATGGTGCTGGAAGGAAAAAGCCATGAAAAAAGTAAACAGGTAGATAAATCTAGAATAATATTAAATATAATAATATCATGTGGGATTTACATTATATATAGAATTTAAAAATATATATCCACAATAGCACAAATGAGGAAGCGGTAAACAGAGCTAAAGTGTTGTAAGTTTCATGCATTCTCCCTGATATAGAAAAATACGGAAGACTGTAAACAGTCAGAGGTGCAGGTTATAGTTTCTGGCTTATGCACTAAAAAATCACAGGGATAACAAAAAGAACCTATAACTGGTAAGCTAAAAGAGGGGAAACAAGGAAAATAAAAATACTTGAGTAATGCAAAAGAAGAGAAGAAAGGAAAAAAAGAAAGAAGAACTGAGAACAAATAGAAAATTTTATCAGTAATTACATTAAATGTAAAGAGATTAAATACGTCGAGTAAAAGACAAAGATGGCCACACTGTATAAAAATAAGAAGCTAACTATATATTTCTTGTAAAATATGTACAATAATTACAAAGATGAAAGGTTGAAAGGATGCAAAAGATATACGTCTTTTAAACATCAACTAAATGAAAGCTTGTGTGGCTATATTAATAACAGATAAGCATATTTTTAAGGCAAAGGATATTATGAGAGATTAAAAAAAGGGGATATTTCCTAATTATCAAAGGGCCAATTCAACAAGAAGATAATGATACTAGATTTGTATGGACTAATACCATAATCTCAGGATATTTGCAGTGGGTGGTCCGTCCTGATCTGCTTACCGGGTCAGTGCACCTAATCTCATAGCTGTTGTGAGAATAGCTGCTGGCTATTTATGGCTTATAGCCATCCCTTCTTCGAAGTGTACCACTGGCTGAACAGGAACTGTATCATACCACCTCCTGGGTGCTAGTGAGGGTCCACAGCAAATGACTGACAGTGGAGTAGAAAAGGGTAGTTTTCTTGCCTAAAAATGAGTCCAACTTTGTGATGCAGTTTGTGCTCCAGGGCTCCTCACAGGATCAGACCGAAACTGGACTCCAAATGAATCCACTTTGCCTCATTGCTTCATTCTGGTTCCTTCATTACTTTCTCCTAAGAGCACTCTCTGGATCAATCATGTGAAAAGGAATAAGACTTCTTGTTTCAGGTTCTGCTACTAGAGAACCTGACCAAACTCTAAGAATGGGCTTCTAGAGTGGGATTACTCACTGGCTGAAAGGAACCGAGGGTTCCATCACTGGTGGCAGGGTGAATACTGTTAATCCCATACATGCTATAGCAGTGCAATTGCTAAGACTTGTGGTGAACTGAGGCAGTGTGTATGTGGAAGGTGACGGTGGTGGCCATGAGAATGGACTGCTCAGATCTCCTTCAGGAGAGCCTGCTGAGAACAGATTTGTCTGAAAGCCATACTGCTGCCCCTCTGGATCTGCCATCATGTTCTTGCCAAGCCCATGTTTCTCCCAGGCTGTTCCTAGCAATGGCTGAGCATGGCAGTGGTACTAGTGCTGGCCCATTCCTGCCTGACAGGGGACTCCTCACAGGTGACTAGCTCAGGAATTCCTCCTCATCCTAAACAAAACTTTCCCAAAACTGTGCTGCAGTCTGAGGCTCTTCCTACACAATCCTTCTTCCTTCTCTCTCCCTTCATGGATATCACACTTGTATTGCATCTTAAACCAATGCCTAAAGATTTTCCCTGCCTTCTCTTGCTCCCTTCCCTTTATCTTTCATATGTGTCTCCTCCAACAAATCTCTTGTACATCTAATCCCATCTTGGTGTCTGCTTCTTGAATAACTCTAAGGAGTATGGAATTGGGGTAGCTAAGCTCCAAGTATAGGAGAAGAGATAAAAGGACAGGTTCAAATATATTAATTAGTAATTTGAAGTAAAGTGATAAGGCTAGAGAACCTTCTTAGGAACTTAAAAAAACCCTCATTTCCTATGGCTGAAGGGCAGAGGGAACTGAAAACCAGGCACACAATTTAATTGTTAGCAGGGCAAAACTTCAGAGAAAGTTGAATATATTCCATGCTAAAGTCAGGGCTCTGAGAAAGGGTGCTGAGTCTGGAAGAGAATACCTGCCAAGACTCACTTGAGAACCTTGAACCCCTAGATTATCCTGTATCCTCTGGGCAAGTAGCAAGTGGCTTAGCTTACTGGTCAGGGGCCTGGAAGAGCAAGGTACCAGGACTGGAAGATTGAGGACAAGGAAGTCTCAGGGAAGGGGCACGCCGACAGACCTATGGGCACAATATGGTAAGTATGCAGGTCGTTTGATCACATGCTGAGGGCGTGTGAATGTCCACAGCAGAAGTGACACTAAACGACCAAGTGGAAAGGATGACTTGGCCAGTAGATATCAGCCAGCCTCGGTTATTGGCCACCCAGTGCTTGGACAATGGGCTCATGAACAGAATGGCTATTCACAGAGATGGAGGCCTAGCAAGGGCCAAATAGCATGGGCTCTCTCACCAATGCCCATCTAGCTACACCCACTGCCAAATGTCTGACCTGGCAACAATAGAGAGACCAATCCTGAGCTCTAGATATAATAGTACCTTGAGGAAACCAATCATCTTTCTGCCTTAAAAGGGCGACATGTCATCCTGACTTGGACTGACCCATATTCTGAGTAAGAATTTGCTTTTCTTGCCCACAGTGCTTTAGCCAGCATCACTATCCAAGGGCTCAGAGTGTTTGGTCTACTGAGGTGGAATTCCACACAATATCACCTCAGACCATGGGATTCCTTATGGCAAGGGAGATATGGTGGTGGACACATGACCATGGGATTCAGTCACTGTGCCACATACTCCACCATCCAGGAAGCTAATGGCCTGATAGGCTGGTAGAAGGAAGGACTTGTTGAAGGTACAGCTAAGATGCCAGCTTAGAGTTGACGGCCTGTGAAGATAAGCTCTATTCTTCAGGTTGGAATGTGCATCTTAAACCAATGCCCACCATTTGTGCTGTGTTGCAAACAGAAAGAATACATGGGTCTTGGAGCTACAGAATGAAAGTACGAGTGTCACTACTCACCAGGATGCCAACTTATCCCTGAGGGAATTATGTTTCCCTTCTTGACACCATTAGGCTCTGTAGGTGTAGATTTTCTGGTTTCCAGAGTGTGTATGCTTTCACCAGGAAGCGCAATAAAAGGTCTTCAAACTTAATGCTTTGGTTACCATTTCGTCACTTGGGATCCTCATGCCCACAGACCAGCAGGCAAATAAGAGTCATTATACTGGCAGGACATCATAATGCTATACAGAAGCTGCTATATGATCAGGGCGGATAGGAAAATGTTTGGCAGTCAGGTGATCCATTAGGGCATATCTTGGTACTCCCATGCCCGGTTCTAACGGTAAGTGAGTAAAGACAGCAACCACAGCCTAATCAGGTCATGACTACTAGAGTCTCACACCTCTTAAAGATGAGGGACTGGGTCATTCCTCCAAGTGAGTCATTTAGACCAGTGGAGGTGCAAGCCAAACATGAGGGAAATCTAGAATAGATGGTAAAAGAAGGAGACGCTGACTATTACTATGTCCTCAGGACCAAATGTAGCAATGGGAGTTTCACTTGTCTAATTAACCCTCCCCTCCTGCAAATTTTCCTAGAAACTGTGACCAATCAGAATCCTGTAGAAGCTATACCTAAACGGAGTGAGTTTAACATGAAAAACAGGTAGATCCCAGACTGCAAGGGTGGATCGTAATGGATGTTGTTGGTGTCTCATTCAGACCTTGTCTGCAAGCTGCCATGAGAGTTACTAACTGCTAAAGGTTCACAGGTGCCCCTTCTCCAGAGACTGCCACCTCCTTGGGCTAGGAGGTTATACCCTGCTACAGCCAATGACTGACTGATACGGGAGTATAAAAGGCCAGCCCCCTTGCCTCAAGATGCAGTCAACTTCACGCTGCAATTTATGCTCCAAAGCTCCTCACAGAATCAAAATGAAGCTGTCTAGTCAGGACTACATCCTTGCTTGGCTTTTCTGCTGCCCTTCTTCTGCAGGCACTCCCTCCCTCAATAAATCGCTTGTACAGAGAAGGAAATCCTTCTCAGCCTCTGCTTCTAGGGAACCCAACTGAAGAAAAAACATAAAGAAAAAACCGATGGATTTAAAGGAAAGAAGAGAAAGCAATAATCATAGAGGTTTCAACACACGTCTCTCAATAACTAAGGGGACAAGAAAACAAAAATACCAGCAGCAATATGGAAGATTTGACCGTCACAGTTAACACGCTTGACTGACATATAGAGAACACTGTTCCCAACAAACTGCAGACTACATGTTCTTCTCAACTGCGCTGACACAATTAACAAAATAGACCATTTGCTGGACCATAATGCAATACCCAACGAATCTCAAAGGACTAAAACCACACAGAATGCTCTCTGGTCACTGGTCACAGTGGAAATAAGGAAGAAATCAATAACAGAAAGGTAACTAGAAAATGTTTAGTTTTAAGCAATAATCCATAGATCAATTAAATCATCATGGGAATCTGAAAATATTTTGAAGGGAACAGAAACACAATTTACTACCTATCAGTTTGGGAAGTAGTGTCATTAGAATCCATATCCGATACACAGTAAAGTTTCCATCTTAAGTTGCCTAGAAGCAAACAACATTTAACAGCATGAGACAGAAAGTGCATATTGCCAGCTTAACCACGACTGGCTGAAACTTCGTTTGCCTTCACCAGATTCTTGCCAGTTAGCAAACCAACAATCTGATGAAACAATTTCCTCAGGGGTGAAAGGAAAAAAAAAACCTCAAATCAAGAAAACTCTGAGGAACTGGCATCCATAATGAGAACAGCTTTGCTGTTAGAGGGACTGCACTGGGCATAACTCTTTTCTGACAACCGAGGAAGGCACAGATAACGTAAGGAACACGCCTGCAGGCAGACTTCCACGTGGTACTTTCCCTAGATGTTTCTTTCCAAAGCTCCATGCAAGTGGCCGCTTAGAAAGTTCTGCCCAGCAGGCCATGATAAATAAATATTTTACAGTCACTCTCTTGGTATGATAATTTTTCTCATATTAAGTAGCTAACCAAAAGAAAAATGTATTTGGACTTCGGCTTCTATTAATTACCCTAATGTCAGCACACATGAAAAAGTTAGTGCTTACTGTTACACTAAAAAAAATAAATGGATCAGCTTATATGACATCTTTGTAATTTATCAGAGAAAATTAATAATTTTATGATGTTTTCTATAAAAACAATGACCTCAGTATACAGCTATAACCTATAAACCTCCTGGCATTTGTATTTCTAGCACTCCCAGATAATATCGTATTACCAGCTGATGTTGAATATTTTCATGACGTTGCTTAAGAAGTTCTTCTGTCCTCTGCAAGAGACCGAATTCAGCTTTAAATTCAGCTATTATTTGATGCTTCTTTTTGAAAACCGTACTTTTGCTTCGAAGTTTACTGACATATCGTTTGAACTAAAAAAGAACACAATATGTAACATGAATGAAGAATGCTTGCTAAATATATTAACTTCAATGTATTAGAAACATTTTATTTTCTACTGTCCAACATCTGTGTCACAAGTATATAATAACTTAGTTTCATTAGAAAACCTGGAAAGACTAACCGCTCAATTAAAATACTTCATGTAGGTTTTAATTTTTGGACCCATTCAAATGTTGTAAATCCTTATGTAAAAACTGTTCATTCGGGGCTTTACAAATAAGGGTTTGAAAAACCAGAAACTCAACCCTATAAAAGTAAAAAGGTTAAAAAAAGGAGGAGGAGGAGGAGGAGAAAAAGTAGGAAACCAATTCTGGCTGTGATTTTTATTGTGATATCTCTTGCATATTGTACTATTTTGGTAGTATTGCATCTAGTGAGATTAATATGGCCAATCAGAATAGTCAAAACCTATAGCTACTATTTATCGTTTAAGAAATGCACTGGGACCATATACACAAAGAAGTATCTGACACATTGGAATGAAACTCATCCCAAACCTTAAAAAGCTAAGAATATTCCAGGTTACTGGGAATTTACAGTTGCTTAATTCAGCTATTTACCTCCCAACGATATAAAATTATAACTACTCTAATGGAAAGATCCCACTATTAAGTAATGCCAAGTATAGTTTGGGAAAAGCAAATGAAAATGAATAGTAATTAAAGGGATTCATTTGATAAGCTCTATTTACTATTATGTAGTAGGCACTGTGCCAGACACTGAGAACACAACTCTAAACAAGATACTCAGATGTTCTGCCCTCACCAACCTTAAGGAAATAATGGCGAAAACAAACACTGAACTGATGTTTACAACCGTGGTGAACATTACGAAGAAGTAAACGTGTCTTGAGAATAAATAACAGGAGTTTAACCTGGGTTGGGATGTAGGCAGGAAAGGTGGGCATTGGGATTTGGGGGAGGTGGATTATGGCAAGCTTCCCAAAATAACTACATTTGAGCCAAGACTGAAGAAGTAAGAGTGTGTTAGAGGAAGGAGGAAGAGGAAAAGAAGAGCATTCCAGGTAGAGGAAACAGCAGGTGTAAAGATTCTGGCTCATTAAAAGTATTGCTTGATATAAGAAGCAAATGTCAGAAGCAAATGTGAGAAATTTCTGGTATTTCTGAAACAGAACATAATACTTAAAAAAAATTACTTCCTTTTATACACCATTATACTAATAATGTTCAGATACTCTTATTACATACAATAATTTTTCTTCCTGCTTTATCCTTTTATTAACTACATTTTTTGAAAAGTTCCAACTAAGAATTTGGCCTGTTTATTTAAGCACATTACTTCAAAGCAAAAGTAAGCTTCCATTTTACCTATACAAGGTAATTCTTTGAGAATCTCAGCCTTTTTAATACCCAGTTAGTCCTTCTAAAGGCTAACTTGAGAAGAGAGTAATAAATAATTTTATAAATAATAAAAGTCATGAATGTATTAATGAAATTTTGGAAAACAGAAAAAAGGAAAAATTTATTCAAAGTCATTATCCTACTCTATTGTCCTACTAAGCTCTACTACCAGTTGGTATTTTTCCTTCTAATTTATAAGGCTAAACATGAGGCCAATAATTCTAAATTGTAATGTATAAAATAGGAAGCAAAACATTTCTAAAATTTAGGTGCTTTTTTCCTTAAAGACTTGATTGATTTTTCAGTACACAAAGAAAGTCCTCAAAAACAGTAAGATTAAAAATTCTTCACAAAAACATAACCTTCTAGGGGCGCCTGGGTAGCTCAGTCGGTTAGGCATCTTGACTCTTGATCTCGGCTCAGGTCATGATCTCACAGTTCGAGTTTGAGTCCTGCGTTGGGCTGCGCACTGTCAGTGTGGAGCCTGCTTGGGATTCTCTCTCTCCCTCTTTCTCTGTCCCTCCCCTGCTCTCTCTCTCTCTCTCTCTCTCTCTCTCTCTCTCTCTCTCTCTCACACACACACACACACACTCTCTCTCTCTCAGAATAAATATACTTAAAAAAATAACCTAATTCCTACTTTAGACATCTTTTAAAACTTGACTTAAACTCTGAAAGAAATTAAGAACCCACTGTGTTTTAGAGGAAGGAAGTTCAAAATATTTTTCAATCCATGATTAAGTTACTTTTAATGTAAGGGATCCAGCCCACACACAGCAAATTATCAATGGCTGGATTACAGGAATGGTTTAAAACTTTAAGTCATACCAATGTACCTAGAGTCCAGTAGCTTGCAATTTTTCCTTTTAAAGAAGAAATGTGTAAGCCTGCCATAACCACAGACTCAGAATCCCTAGAGTAACTATATGTTCTATTAAAAGTGTCCTGGGCAAAGTGCCCAAAATGAAATCAACCCTATTCATCTGCTATCTTCTGTATTATCTAGGCCAATTTTTCCCTTCTTTATCTTGCTGTGCTCCAGAATTATTTTTAAAAGCTAAAAGCTATAAATACTTTTGGTGGAAGAACAAACCCACCAATTACTCAATGTGCTCTATGCTGATTGGTTATTATTTGACATTCACAGGACAAACTACCTAAGGGAAGGGTAGCCAGGGCCAGATTAATGATGGTTATGTACAATTAAGCAATAGGTGGCCATCAAAGCCCTCTAAGGGACCCACTATCCTGGATGAATTAGAGGAAAGAAAAGACATTATTCATGTTTTTCTTCCATTGGAAGTTTCTTCTCACTATCATTTGAATTTTAGATTATTTCTGAATTTTCAAATTATCACAAAGAAAAACCAGGATGAATATATTGAAGCTCAATCTTCAGACACGTTCTTAATAATTTCTATAGGACATATTTTCAGAAATGGTCAGAAGAAAATAGGGTTTTGATAGATTTTGCAAATTGCCCTTTTTTAACGCTTTTTTTTTTTTTTAACAATTTATTGTCAAATTGGTTTCCATACAACACCCAGCGCTCATCCCAACAAGTGCCCTCCTCAGGGCTAAAGGCTATTCATAATACTTTTAATAATTGTCAATTTGATCATTAAAATGGTATTTTACTTTTTCCTTGTATTTCCTTATTAAGGAAATTCACTTTTTTGTCATGTTCATTATTCATCTGTGGGGATTAAAAAAATGATTTGCCTATCTTTGGCCCACCTTTTTATTGGAGCTTTTAACTTTTTCTTGTGGGTCTGGAACAGTGATTCTCAAACTTTTTGGTCTCAGAAACCCTTAATATATTTTTTAAATTATTGAAGCTCTCAAAGGGATTTTGTTTTTGTTTTTGTTTTGGTTTTTTTAACGTTTATTTATTTTTGAGAGACATAGAGACAGAGTATGAGCGGGGGAGGGCAGAGAGAGAGGGAGACACAGAATCTGAAGCAGGCTCCAGGCTCTGAGCCGTCAGCACAGAGCCCGACGCGGGGCTCGAACTCACAGACCATGAGATCATGACCTGAGCCGAAGTTGGCCGCTTAACCAACTGAGCCACCCAGGCGCCCCTCAAAGGGATTTTGTTTATGTAGACCGCTGCTGTGGAAAATCTGAGGGGAAAGAACGGATTTTCAATTAATGGACTCTTGGCTTCGTAACATATAAAAATCCATTCCAACTGGATTACAGACTTAACTGCGAAAGATAAAACTAAAATTCTTTTGGAATATAGGAAAATATCACTATAATTTTGAGAAAGCCTTTTTTTTTTTGTTATGTAGAGAGAGTGAGAGCATGCACATGTATGAGTGAGTGAGGTGGAGGCGGGGGGGGAGAGGGGGAGAGGGAGAAAGAGAGAGAGAGGGAGAGAGAATCTTAAGCAGGCTCCACACTCAGCGCAGATAGCACAGATAACGTGGAGCCCGACATAGGGCTCAATCCCATGACCCTGGATCACGACCTGAGCTGAAATCAAGAGTCGGACACTCAACCGACTGAGCCCCCCAGGCGCCCCAGGAAAAAATTTCTTAAGCAAGAACAAAATGCACAACCTGAAAATAGATGATCGATAAACTTAGCTTGGCTAAAGTCAAGAACGTTGGTTCATCGAAATATATATTAAGAGATTAAGGATATAAATCACAAGCTGGGAAAGCATATTTGTAACACATTAAACTAATAAAGGATTTTTATCCAAATATAAATTAAACCTATAAATCAGTAAGTGAAAGATAAATAAATCCAGTAGAAAGACGGATAAAATACTTGAAGACACAGTTAGCAGAAGAGAAATGTGAGATGGCCAATCAACATAATAAAAGATCCTCAGTCTCAGTAGCAATCAAATCAGTCATATAAATTAAAACCACACTAATATACTATTTTAATACCCGCCCAATCAGCAAAAATAAGTCCTTCAATACTAAGTATTGGTGAAGATGAGGAGGAAGTGGGACACCTGTACACTGGGAGTGGGGGATTTCTAGTTTAGAACAACACTTTGGAAAATATTTCGTATCTACTTAAGTTGACACTGCGTTCACCCTATGCCCCACCAACTCCACTCCAATGAATGGGAGGGCTTTTAAATTTATCTATGGCGACGGAGCAGTTTTTAACATTTCTAATCATTTGTGGAGCGGACACTTTTCCAAAATAATAAAAATATCACATTACTATAAATGTTTCTAAATGTTTCTGCTCAACTTACATGGCCATGGATTAGTAACTAACAGTCTGTGGACTAGAACTGGTCTTCAGTCAACTCCGTGGAGCAGGGCTTCATTAGTGGGGCGTGCTCTATGCTCCTCTCCAGTCACGTGGTACAAATATTAAGTGTGTGCCAAGGCATTTATCCACTAAGATTTTGCAGTAGCTGGGTAAGATATTATAAAGAACTCCCAAGCCAGTCACCCTCAGATCTAAGCAGCCTTGTCCTTTTACCTCAGTATACTAAACAATGATGAACTTTTTTAAGTGTCGTGTTGTGAAAAAAGGTAAGAAACACTGCCCTGGAGAAACTCTGTTCACAGCCACGGGAGACATACACAAGAATTTTGACAGAAACGCTGCAATAGCAAAAAATTGGAGGGGCGCCTGGGTGGCTCAGTCGGTTGAGCGTCCGACTTCGGCTCAGGTCATGATCTCACTCATGGGTTCAGGGCCCCGCGTCGGGCTCTGTGCTGACAGCTCGGAGCCTGGAGTCTGCTTCAGATTCTGTGTCTCCCTCTCTCTATGCCCTTCCCTTGCTCATGCTCTGTCTCTCTCTCTGTCTCTCAAAATAAATGCCAAAAAAAAATTTTTTTTAAAAATTGGAAAGCAATATACAATGAATTGTAGATTCAATCTTATATATCTATATGTATTTATATAGTGGAAGTAAACAATTCTAAGTTCAAGAAATAATGTAGAGCAAAACAAGTTAGTTACAGAATATACAGAGTAGGGCTTCCGTTAGTACTGCTTAGGAAAACTAAACAATATATCATTTAGGATGAAGTTTCAAACAAGCAAGATTCTCAAAAATGTACCTCCCAAGTCCCCCTGAAAAGCAGGAACATTCTCTATTACACCAAGGAAATAAACCAAGAAAGAGAAGACTTGGGATGTGGGAAGTATGGGATCCAAAACAAGAGAATCATGAAAGAAATTCCCAGGATGATGACGACAAAGCCTCAGATTACAGTCTACAGTGAATCTGCAGTTTACGGCAAGTCTAGATATAAATCTTCCCAGGCTGGAACAGAAGAACGAAAGGGACTCCAGAAAGAATAAACCGAAGGTTTATAAAATGTAACTAATAGATGACTGTGTATGAACATATGCCATATGAAGATAAATTGCATGGTTCTGTCAGAAGATCTAGAGCTGAGTGGGTGACAGGTACATAGGTACATTTAAAAACCAAAAAAAAAAACAAAAAACAAAAAACAAAAAACAAAAAAACCAAACAAACAAAAAAAATGAGGTCAGTATTAATTTTTTAAAAAGTGTACAAGAAAGGATACGTAATCACAGTATATACTATGTGGCTCAGCTGTAAACTATGGTTCTATAATCATCACAATGAATATACTAAATAATGATTTAACCAAAAATTATAATTACATTGGGAGGCTCTAGTGAATTAAAGGATGGATATGGGAGTAGACAGGGAATGGGGAGTGTAGGGCTAAATCCTTATTTCCTATGGGAGTGTGTAAACAACTGAAAAAAGTTTGAAAACTTCAGCAGAAACATGTTATTCAGACATGTAGAAGTAAACACTAGAATAGACAACCAAAGGCATTAAGAGCTGTTGCCTCACGGAGGGAGGACTGGGAGTGTGAACGAGGATCACTGTGTTCATTAGGAGCTCTGTAGTACTGTTTTACTTTCTAAACCACACATTTGTATCAATCTAAAACAAGTGTAATTAGAAGTATTACCCTCCTCAAAAAATGCCCATCACCAACAAAAACCTAACTGCTGATAGATTTTATTTTGAATAGAATTTGAGGATTAAAATTTATATTTACTCATAATTCTGTGTTGTAATAATTTATGTGAGCAAAAAAGTGGCAAATAATTTCATTTAGAACTTAATCATTAAAGGTCCCAGGAGCACTACAGGCAGTTCAGAGAGTTGTCAAGTTTATGGCTTTGGAGTCAGAGAAATATAATTTCAAATCCTGGCTCTATCACTTAAAGTGACCTTGGGCAATTATTTTTTTGTCTTTATATGTCAATTAATTAAACTGGGAAAAAAGAAGGTGACAATACTTAGAGGGATATGAAAATATGCGTAAGGCAATTAGCACAATGCCCTGTGTAGCTTTCAATAAATAGGAGCTATCATTGTTATTATTAATTATGCCATAACAGTTTAATAAAATAAAACAAATTATTGATTGACCCGAATATCTATAATTATTAATAACCATAATTGCCACTATTTAGTAGCCAATTCTTGAAAATATCGTGTAAAGGGTTTTTATAACCTCTGGGGATCAAAACATACAGTGTTTCCATTGTAAAATGAAAGATTATTTGTCTAAAATAAACTAGGTAGTTTTTAAATAAGATCTAAAAAATATACCAAAGTTCTATAAAAACTGAATAACGATTAATAATGTCTGTCATTCTGTTTGATTATACTTAAGGAGTATCTAGACAATAAGAGACGATTACTGTTTCTTCTAAATAGTAAAGAAATAAAGACATGTCAAGTAATTAGAATAAGCAGGAAAGTAAAAAGCTAAGTGTGGTAGATGCTTTTTAGAACTAAAACAGAATAATGTCTACTGTAAGCAATTACAAACCTATATTCTCTGAGTACATATATATACACACACACATACACATACCAAGATTGGGAGAGAATTAAGAAATAAAAATAGCCATTGTGGGGCGCCTGGATAGCTCAGTCGGTTAAGCGTCTGACTTTGGCTCAGGTCGTGATCTCGCAGTTTGTGGGTTCGAGCCCCGCGTCGGGCTCTGTGCTGACAGCTCGGAGCCTGAGCCTGCTTCAGATTCTGTGTCTCCCTCTCTTTCTCTCCACCTCCCACTCCTGCTCGCGCTCTTTCTCTCTCTCAAAAATAAACATTTTAATAAAATTAAAATTAAATAAATAAGTAAATAAATAAATAAACATTTTAAAAAATTGAAAAAAAAGAAAAACAGCCATTGTATTAGGCAAGTAGGGTTATGAGTGAATTCTTTGAGGTTTCTTTCTTAAATACTTAATTTAAAAAATCTTTTAGTTTAAAAATATTTTAAACATAATTTTTAAAGGAACTCTGGCCTAGAAGATGAGCAACGAGTCCTTAGAACAATAAGGAAAAGCTTTCTATAGTGCACTATCACAGGTCAGGCAGGCAACTTTGTCATTAAAGTGAACTACAAAGCTTTCCATTGTGCAAGAAGGCCCGCGATAGCCGCTATTACTAGTCATTTGGACCAACATGCATTTGTAACCTAACTTTGTCATTTATGAAAGAGTGGCTATCATTCCGAATGCTGAGATCAATAAGATTAATGCTTTATAGTGCTAGCCTCTAGCTTCAGGACTAATTTCACTCCTTTGTGATCAAAATGGAATTTGCCAGATGTTCTTTCTCTTTTTATCCACTTAATATGTTTAAGAACCTTGAATAGTAGTGACCGAAATCTGGGGTTGCTTTTTAAATGGACAAAGCAGCTTATTTCCTTAAGTACGTAACCATTTACGAATAGTTTTTCAAGCCTATCTGGAATTCGAAAGTGTTATTAGACTCCAGGCAACATTATGGCTATTTACATGGAAACCAGAATCTCCGCTCTTGCTGCAAATGCCCCACCTCGGTACCCGGCACAAAAACTATTTCCACAGTAATGAGCTGTGAGGATTTGACAAGACAGCCATATGATAAATATACATCGAGAACCACAAAGATCTTTTTTTTTTTTTTTTTTGGAAAAAGGACTATTTCCCTTTTACAGAGAAAGAAACCTGTGGAGAAGTTAATACAACTCACCGAAATTCAGCAAGTTCAAAAAAATTGGACTAGAATGAATACTTTCGTCCTCAAATCCTGTTAGTCCAATATGCGTGCTATTTTCCATTTCGTAATTAAAGCGCATCTTTGTCAGTTATTTCATCAAATGATTTTTAAGCATGGAAAACTACAGAAATAGGCCCAAGAGAGTTAGGTGTCAGATGAGATAACACCAACTGTTCAAGAGTAGCATGAATATGGCCTCTGGTCACAATCTTTTCACTCATTTGTCAGTGTCTTCTGGCTGAATTCAGAATTGTAGAAAACCCGAAGAGGTCGTCTCTTCATGTTATGCTCCAATAAATCATTTGGACTCCCTGAAGTCTGATCTCAGAGTTGCAACTTGTTTTAAGGCAAGAAAAAATGTTTCAAAGCAACCTTTGTTTTCTGTTAAAATGATAGTCTTTTCAAATCACTCATCATAACGAGTGCCAACACGGACACACATACAAATACTATTCTAACCCTTTCCTACCTGGTATTATTAGGTTTGTTTTTTTTTTAATTTTTTTTAACGTTTATTAATTTTGAGAGACACAGAGACAGAGTGTGAGCAGGGGAAGGGCAGAGAGAGAGGGAAACACAGAATCTGAAGCAGGCTCCAGGCTCTGAGCTTTCAGCACAGAGCTGACGCGGGGCTTGAACTCACAGATCGTGAGATCATGACCTGAGCTGAAGTAGGCCGCCTAACCAACTGAGCCACCCAGGTGCCCCTTATTAGGTTTTTAACTTTAAATGAGAAAATCTCTCCAAGCCAACCATAAGCAATGTAATTACCTATAAATGGTGGTGGATGGTTAATTGCTAATTCTTTTGAGAGTCTATAATAAGCAAGATGATATATGCTGGCAGAAATCTGTCTTAAATGAAACTTGGGGCGCAGGGACATCCATCTGTGAAACACAGTTAATCGTACCATCCAAGGTCTTTATGCTTCTATTATAAATCAAATCACCACCACACAGCTGTTATTATATTAGAGATAATGGACTTTTCAACGGCTGTCCAAGCAGTTAACCCTCAAAAGAAACTTTCTATGAAACGTTTTCCAATTTTGAGTTGAAAGTGTGGCATTACCTAGATTGCGTGCATAGACACACTACTTCTATTACAGTGGACGGAGCCGAATCTGTTTGATTCTGTTTTGTTCCATCTCTTGGGAAATTTTAAGGGCCTCGGGTCCTGCTATGAACTCTAAAGAGTGTGATGTGATTTGAAAGGTTCTAAAAATATCCCAGGTTTGCCTGGGCTCACTTAGAAGGGTGGATGATTCAATTACAAGTGTCAAAATTTGATTCCTAATTTTTCGGGATCTGACAGCTGTGGCAAACCTTGCCAGGATTCCCTTATCTTCACTGTGCTTCTCTTTGAAGTATTTAAAGAAGATTTCATAATCTGTGCAATTTAGCTCTAGGATTTCTAACAGTAGCTGTAGAATGAATTGGTTGGACCTTTCTAAAGCTTCTCATAAACATTATTTGACCAAGCACATTTTTAAAGCAGTCATAACTGCAAAACAGGTGAGCTTCTTGTAACGGTTAGGGAACAGAACACAATGGATTCTATACGCACACACCATTAACCGGGAGTGACCTTTCAGTGTATGAAGTGCCAGTGGAACCTTAACCAGAGGTTCATTTGTTGCTATAAAAAAAGTTCAGACCCCAAAGGCAGGCATTCATTTGAATGGCAGCTCTAGGAAGGAGAACAGCACTGCATCACTGGGGCTGATTTTTGGTTTGTTTTTTCAAATAATTAAAGCAGAGATTCAGAGATATGAAGGTGACCAAGACCATCAAGATCAGTAGCTATGTGGGACTGTTACAAGAGGCACAGGCTCTTTCTTTGCTCATCGGAGTCTCTCTTAATGGAAGAGCAAAGAAAGAAATAGCAAAACTGTACTTATCTAAGAATTAACGGAGGCTACCAGATAAAATGGCAAATTTAGGTTTGTGGTCAAGTACCCAAAAATAATGAATCTATACAATGAAATATCTATACAATGAAATAAACACCTGTGGTTAGGGTGAAGAGTTAATATAATTTTGATATTGTCACTTTTCTGATGAAGGACCTATGCACACCTAGATTACATTGGACACTTCCAGGTTTCCACACAGTTACCAAGTGCCTGCTGCGTGCCAGGTACTGAGTACACGATGGTGAACAAGAGCTGTGCCCTCGCCGCTGTGGACACTGCTTTCTCCGGAGAGGCAGAAACTGAACAAGTGATCTTAAGTGTGTTATAGGGTACAACAGAGTGCTATGGGAGTACATTTCGGGCTATGGGCTGCGAGCTGGGGAACAAAACGGGGTCTATATTCTGGAAGATGTGCTACTTAGTTAAGTTCATTATGTTATCTTTACAAAATCATATTGACCACAGCAATGTTAATTTACTGACAACTCAGAGTCAGATACCTGACCATTAGCTATTATACTATGATATAATACTATGTTTTTCTATTTCTTCTCACACTGAATCCTGCAGAAGGTTAGATAATTCTGTCAGAACATTTTAAAAGTACTCCAAATTATGGAAAACTAAGGTTACTTAATATTAAAACCCTGTCCAGATATTTGAAGTTACCATAACTTGGAATAATATCAATAATTTGCACTTAGAAAATCCTAACAGAAAACCACAGGAGGATTCTAACCTCAGAGGGGAATTTTTGAGTCATATGGTAATTCCGTGTTTGACCTTTGAATTATTGCCACACTGTTTTCCACAGCAGTTGCACCCACTTTATGGGCACGGAAACCGAGGCCCAGAGGAGTCTGGTAACATGTTAAGGTTGAACGGCTAATAGGCGGCAGAGCAGAGACCTGCACATGGGCGTTCTGGCTCCAGAGCGGACTCTTTTAACTTCTACAGATTTCTCTTAACCTCCTCATTACGGACATGGAAAAATCTCCAACATTTTATTAAGAGCAAGTTGCACAATACACACAGTATAACACTATTTACATTTTTACAAACCCACAGAACAGTATGATCTACATCTATCTTTAGAGAAAGGACTGAAAGAAAGGGCACACAAACCTGGAAACTGTGGTTTCCCTTTGGTAAAGGGACTGAGGGACTGGAGTTGGGGGTGGGTGGCAGCCAAGGAAGACTTTCACTTTATGTGTGTTGTTTGATTTTCATACCACAAGCATGTACTCGGGATTACTTGTAGAGTCAGATTTTTTAAGATTAAAAAATCCCCAAACATTGATCCAGTACAAGCTTTTTTCTACTAACTGCACATATTACTTCTAAAATGTCTCTCATCCACGTTCTGTCAGCATATTTTCAATGCTGGAGCACTCTACTGCACCAAAACACCCTGCTTCGCTACCGAACAAGGCTAAGTCGTAGAAAATTTTCATTATAGTCAATCAAATATTTCTCTCTAACCATTGGTCCTAATTCTGCCTTCTGTCAAACAAACAAGAATATTAACCCATCTGTGTCAGGGGGCCCCCAAGACCATTCCCAGTTTCAATGATTTGCTAGGAGGACTCACAGACTCAGTATATAGTCATATCCTTCGCTAGGCTTTATTATAATGAAAACATAAAAGCAAAACCAGCAAGAGGAAAAGACACATGAGGTGAAATCCAGAGGACACCAGGGGCAAGCTTCCAAGAGTCTTCTCCCTGAATTCCTCCAGCAAGGAGTTGTAACAATACGTGTGAAATGTTGCCAAGCAGCTAAGTTCATTAGAGGCTCAGCACACAGGCATTGTACTTGGGGGCTGGTCACAGAGGCATCCTGTCTGCAGAGCCCTCACCTAAATCCCAGGGTCTGGGAAGGAAAGCAGCTGTTCAACATAAACCACTTTCTGTGTACACACAGTTTAGGCACAGTGAGCAATTCTTATCGAGGAATGGGGGGAGTCTTTCTAAAATCAAAGTTCCTAGATGCCAGCCTTGCAAATAAGATTTTCTAAGAATAGCAGTGTCAGGCATGCTATGTTAACTCTTTTTCTACACACCATCCTTTCCATAAACCTTTTGAAATTTAAATGCAATTCTATTATGTCTTTGTTTTTTTTGTTCCCAGTTAATACATAATCAATTCTTTCTATGAAAGTTTACAGACTTTTCATCCATTTTGGTCACCTATACCTGGACTCTGCCTTGACTATGTCCTTCTTAACACATAGGCCAAAACTGTAAAATAATATTCCAGGCATAACTTCACCATAAAGGGATATTACATTTTTATTAACGGAGTATAATAATTTCTTTCCTAATGCTGCATTACTCAGGGTGATATGTTGAGATGGCAGACAGAACTTGAATTCCACAACATTGTGTTTATCATCCTGTTAATGGAATTTTGTTTGTTTCAGCACAATGCTCCTACCTCTCAAGATGACTCTGAATCCTAATTCTATCATCTGTCTCTCGCTGACTATTCCTTCTGGCTTCCTGTCATGTGAAAATTATTAAGGGTTTTGGAGGCAGACCACCTCAGTTCAAATCATGGCACCACTACTTACTAGCCCTGGGATCTTGGTAAGTTAGCATAAATCCTCCCTGTGCCTCAGTTCCCATAACTCTAAGAACTCGAATAATTATCCTAACTCTAGAGTTGTTCAATGAAATAAATGAGATAACGTATACGAGAAGCCTAGGATGGTGTCTGGCACATTGTAACTGCATAATAAACATTAATTATTAATCTAAATTGTTGATAAGAATAATAAACAGGTCGTTGGTATCAGGGACAAAGCTCCATGGCATTTTTTGTGTAACTTCTCTCAGCGATGACAGCATTCAAAATTTTTTGAGAATATCAATTCAACCAGATTTATGCTTAATTATTACATACTTAAGCCCAATATAAAAAACTTCAAGATACAGAAACATATTCATTATTATCAATTTTCAATTATGTTAAGAGACTACAGTCTCTAAGTTTAACCTTTTTATCACCTGAAAAAGACTGGTGTGAAGAAAAAGAAATCACGATAGGCTGGACTGGCAAGAAAATCTCTATCACTGAGATGATAATTTCAACAGTTCAAGAAATTCCTATCCACGTTAGAAGTCTGGCAGAATAAGAGATAAACACATTCCTATGCTTACTGCCGTAACTAAACAAGGCAATACAATGAAAATAAAATGTTAAAATGATAACCAAAATACAATGAAAAAAAAGGAGCATTTTTTAGACACTTCATCTTTTATTAATAAGAAACATCCAGGGAATACTAATGAGAGTCTAGTGAAGCACAAATGCCTGCAGCACCTGTCATCTGCAAACAGAGGAGCTAAAATTCTCAGACGAAATGTAACATCTGGAATAGCAACTTTAATGGCAGTAGGAAGCCTCAAAATGCATACTTCAATACCGAACTTTAAAAACTGCGAGCTGACCTCTAGAAAAAAAATGACAAAGGAATATAAATTACTGTATGTATAGTATTTATTCTCACTGACACATTCCTAAATTTTTCCAAGGAAAGATTAATCAAACAACCATGTATGGATAATCAAGGAATGAAGGTTTATATCCAAACAAATGGTTGTGGTACAGTTTCTACGAAGCTAAGGTTTCCAGTCCGTGACTGTCAGACCCGAGTTCAAATCCTTACTCTGCAGCTCACTAACTGTGTGACTTTAGGCAAGTTACTTGAACTTCTCTAAGCTTATTTCCCCAACTACGAAATGCAGAAAACGTTTACCTCACAGGCGTTTTGAGAAGATGAATCAGGATATGTTACATATGTGTTTTACTGTGATTAAACATGCACAGTACAAAATTTATCATTTTAACCACATTGAAGGGAACAGCTCTGTGGCATTAAGTATATTCACACTGTTGTGCCACCATCACCAGTGATACATTTTTACAGATTGAGCACACGGTCACTGCTCAGGGAATAGCAGCTAAAATGACTCTCATTAGCGTTATCTTATCCCATCCTGAGTCTGTGTAAATAATTTACCCATGAACAGAAACTATTTCATATTTATTTCTACTGAATTGTACCCAGTTCGGGAAATACTAATCTCAAGTTATAAGCTGTAAACGATATTCTTAGCTTTCAAACTCTTCATTCAAGTGACTGACAAAAAATGTAAAAATATCAGGCGCTAACACTTATTGAGCACACAGCACGTGCTAGTGCTATTTCAAGCACTTTTCAGGCATTAAGTCATTTAATCTGCGCAGTAATAATTCCAGGAGGTACATAGTGATAATCGTCACATTCTACCGCTGAGTACAAAGAGGTAAAAGAATCTGCCTAACACTGCCCAGCTAGTAAGACGACAAAGCCAGGATCTGCGCTCAAACAACCAAATCCTCGAGCCCGTGCCCATAACCATGCCGCTACACCGCCTCTCACACGCGCAGTGACATGAGGCCTACAGGAACGACTTCTGGATGCCAGATGGTATACGATGCCTGGGAAGCTCGGACATCCATTATTTCGTGTGTTCTTCATACTGACAGTGAAGAGCAATCATCTCCATTTTACAGACGGAGAAGGGACTTGCTCAAGATCAGTAGGAACAGGTGACAGAGACCTGGACTCCAGCTTGGCCACTTATTACCTATAAGCGCATCTACAATCTCCCTGAGCGCCACTCAGCTGTAAAATGGAAATAGCAGGAACAAGGATACAAGAAGGAAAGGAGTGTGTGTTTGCAAAGCATCTAGCACAGAGCTTTGTATAAAAAGTGCTCAATAAATGTTAGCCCCCTCTTTCCTCATTCTCCTGTTGGTGACTCCTGCTATAGCGATTCTTTCCAAAAACCATGCTACTACTTCCCGATACCCTCTCACCAACTGCGTCAACAGATGGGTGGAAAACATGATTTTTGGTGATTACCATGTGATACCAAATGAAACCTCAGTGAAGTCCAGCTATATATTATATAATTTTAAGTATAACAAACTTCCTGCCTTTTGTCCATATGGTCTGCCACTTTATCAGAGTAGAAAATAAAACTGGTCTACCAAGATTTGTTCTTTACAAAATTATGCTTAATGTTCCCCAATACCTTCTGTTCTTTTAGGTAACTGCCAAATGATTTACTTGATTTGTTCTAGTTTCTGACCAGATATTGTTTAAAAATTAAGTTGACCTTATCGTTTCCAAAGTTACCTTTTTCCTTTAAGAAAAGTATGCCTTTTTCTATCGTCAGACACTTCTCCTATTCACCGTTAATTTATCAAAAATAAAACCTAATAGGCTGGCAGTATGTTCTATACACTCACATTTGTATAGAAGGAATATCTAACACTGAATTTATAAGCACTATTCATGCCAACTGTGGCCATAGCAATTAGTATTCCTTGTCGGTTGGGTAGCATTTTGTTAAGAAAAGACAAAAATGCTAGAAGGTAGCGTGGCCTCTTATAAGGCAAAAGTGTTGCATAATTAACCTTTCCCCTCCCCTGGATACCAAGGATGTCACAAAGCACACCCCGTTGGCTTCCAAGTAACATTTAAAATATTCCCATCTCTTAAAGCAATCTGGAAATGGATGTTAAAAGCCAAAGGAATTTTTCAGTCAAGTGCTGACTGCTGAAATCTACTACTTCCCAAAAAGCTAAAAGAATATTGGGAGGCTACAGTCAGAAGCACCACAGAGAAAAGTGGTACCATGGGAACCACTCGCTTGTGTTTGGCACAGTGAAGGTTCACTGCCAATTTGTAACAGTATGAATTCTGTAACTATTCAAGCCAAAAATGAAGTTTGGATGTGAGCAGCTTTTCAAAGTAGCTTTTGCTGAGGCCTAGTAGCTAACTAGCTAATATAAAATAAATAAGCTGTAAGAAGTGGTAAAGTACAGACAATGTTTAGGAATTAAAATATAACCTACACCTATCTCTTGATTTGCTTAAAAATAAAAAAAAGAGAGCTCTGTGCTTCAGACAAGATATTATGCTTCATTCATTCATTCTTTATTGAGCTCATTTTATAAAAATGAGATGGGGAATTATATTTTTGAAGCTTAAATTTAGCCATGTATATAAGTGACAATATTAGTTGTCCTACTAATCTCATGAATCTGACAGAAGGATAAATGAAATAACAGCTGTTGAAACATTGTTCAAAAATTTAAGTATATAGCAATATAAGGGGCGCCTGGGTGGCTCAGTTGGTTAAGCGGCTGACTTCAGCTCAGGTCATGATCTCACAGTCTGTGAGTTCGAGCCCCGCGTCGGGTTCTGTGCTGACAGCTCATCAGAGCCTGGAGCCTGCTTCAGATTCTGTATCTCCCTCTCTCTCTGCCCTTCCCTTGCTCACGCTCCGTCTCTATGTCTCTCAAAAATAAAATTAAGGGGTGCCTGGGTGGCTCAGTCGGTTGAGCGTCCGACTTCGGCTCAGGTCATGATCTCGCGGTCTGTGAGTTCGAGCCCTGCGTCGGGCTCTGGGCTGACGGCTCAGAGCCTGGAGTCTGCTTCACATTCTGTGTCTCCCTCTCTCTCTGCCCCTCCCCCGCTAATGCTCTGTCTCTCTCTGTCTCAAAAATAAATAAAC